>CM062819.1:804592859-805210873 GCA_031772625.1 Pinus tabuliformis | reverse complement strand
GGATAGAATCTGTGGTTCCAATTTGATAGGCACTTCTCAGTTTTAATTACAAGCCAGATCTAATCTCCTATTCTATAGTAATGGGCTTGATCCAAAACCCCAGGTACTGAGGCCATCCTCCAGATGATGATTCTGAAAGGGAATTTCTGATGTGCAAATCTAGCTTCCAGGGGAGATGTACTAGAGAGGGTGATGGTAGACTTGGAGTGATTTTCTTCCATGCCGGTAGCCACGGCAAATAGTGTGAGGATTTCATGGAAGGTAGATGAGTCCCAAGGCTCTTCCATTTAAGAATATGAGGATATCATCAATGAAAAGTATATGATGAGATAGCAATGATGATCACTCAGTTTTAGCCCTTGCAGTCGCCCTCCCTCTTGGCTGATGCAATTAGTCAGTTGAGTCCTTTAATGACAATCAGAAAGAGAAGCAGGGAGAGTGGGCATCATTGTCGAAGACCTCCCTCAACATGGAAAAATGCGATGCAAAACCATTAATGAGAACACTGAAGGTTGTCGCGGTGATACAACACATGATCCAGTTGATGAAGGGAGGGGGGAAACCCAGGTGGTGAGGATCATCTTAATGTAAATCCAACTGACCCGGTCGAAAGCTTTAACTGGATCAATTTTGAGAATTTCCCCTTTTATCTTTTTTGTTTTGAGGGAGTGGAGGGTTTCTTGGGTAGTGCCGATTTCTTCATGGATTTTTTTTTGTTGAATATGTAGAAAAAATTTCTCAGGGGAGATGTGGCGGGATAGGATCAGCCTTAGCTGGTTAGCAAGAATCTTGGCAATGATTTTATATAGACAATTACGAAGGGAGATAGGGTGAAAATCATTGAAAGATGAGGGGGAGTCAGATTTAGGGATCAGGGCAATGAAAGTTTTGTTAATTGCATCATGCATACACCTAGAATTCCTGCATTCCTCCACCACCTTAAGCAGGTCTTGTCCAATGGTCTCATAAAAATAAAGGTAGAATTCAATTGTCTAGCCATTCGGCCTAAACACTTATCTTTTTTGAACCATTATAGTGTACCTTCTACTTCCGCCTGAGTGACAGGGGATGTGATCTCCTCAACCGTATCCATGTCCACAAATCTAGGGAAGTGTCCCACAATTCTGACAATTTCAATGAGAGTGGCATCAGGAGGTGCCTCAAAGAGGTTCCTGAAATGTGAATTCCCAAGTCAAGAGAGTTTATTAAAGGTTGTCGCCATGCCCCCATCTTCCATGGGCATTTTCCACATAGTATTGGCGAATTTCCTTCCCTGGAAAATTTTTGGAAGAACTTGGTGTTCTCATCTTCTGCTTTTAACCAAACAACTCGACTATGGAGCTGCTAGGTTTCTTCCCTCTCCTTCAAAATTATTGATCTCTTGTTTTCAAATTTATAAGATCCCTGGTCATTTGAGAAGAGTGGCCAATGTGTGTTCAATTTCTCCAGGGGTTTTGTCCGTCCCTCCAAGTTTATGTTATTATTATAAGTGAGTTGATATGTTTAAAAGAAATATATACCTATAAATTATATTATTGATACAATTGTATTATTCACACAATTAGGTAAAACAATATGTAAATTTCTATTTGAAAACATTATTTGTCATGTTTATGTGGTTTTTAATATTGAGTTGAAGTGAGCTATGCGTTTAAACTTTAGAAGAGTTGGCTACTATTTAAAACATCTAAATCTTCATCATAAGAAACCTAAAGTGTCCTTATTAGTGGATCTACAATAGGGTCTCATTTTTAGTCAAAAATTAAGGTGGGCCTTATCCCTTTGAAGGAAACCCCATTTCCTTTCCTTTCAGGATATGGTTCATGCCATCGTTTATAGATCTTGAATGTCTAAGTTTGCATCTAAATGTGTTAAAAAGCTTGATATATGGCAATAAGGGTCTTGTTTCTAGTCAAAACTTAAGATGGGCCTTCTCCCTTTGAAGCAAAACCCATTTATTTCCTTTCGGGATATGGTTCCTCTAGTTTGCATCTAAATGTGTTAAAAAGTTTGATATATGGATACTTTAGTTGTGCATTCTTTTTGTTTGTTTGAAGGGAAAAGAATGTTTTTCATATACAATATTTTGATTTAGAAATCCACAGGGTATTGGTAAAGTGGATCTAAAATCAATGGCATGAAAAGTGAAGTTGAGTTCAATCATGTGATAATGCTTGGATTTAGGTTGAGTGAGTTTCGTTTCGTTGAAGGTATCTTTGAAAAAATAAAATATAAATTGAGGGTTTATATATAGAATATCATTTTGAGGGTTTACTTGAAAAAATAAATATTAATCTGAAAATTTGAATAGATATGTAATTTTTGGATTATGAATATCTTCTATTTTATGTACAAGAATTTTTATAATTATCTAAATTAAAAGAATTGTAAACAAAAACACCTAGAAAATATTGAAAACATGGAAGAGAAAATAGGAGAACCTCAAGTCACTCTTTGCACTCATAATAACGCAAAAGCTAATTCAAGAAGAAATGAACATAGTAATGTTATTTTTAGATATCTTCACTATGTATGTGGTATGAGGATTGTGCCCAATCTTTCAGTGAACACTTCACAAAGAAACAAGAATATTAGAACATAGTGCAAATATGATTATATAGATGTTAGAAAAAGAGGAAAACTAGTTACATTTCATAGATTAAAAAGAAAATTAAAATTAAAAAAATAAATTCAATCTATTCTTTCAAAAAGATGGTTGAAAGGAAAAAAGAAAGCATTATATTTTTAAACTAATAATTGAAAATAATAAATAATAAATTTTAAATAAAAACTAAAAATATTGAAATAATAAATTAAAAATAATAAAATAATAAAATAAGAAAGATACATGTTAGGTTAGGTTAAAAGATATTAGAGTATGATCCATAAGAAGGGAAATGGAGCCAAATTATATCAAAGAAGTAAGAAAGGAAATGTAGCCAAATTATATCAAAGAAGTAAAGTCGTGAGAATGACGAGGAAAACTATATTAATGAAATTTATGATTAAATTGATAGAAGAAAAAAGATAAACATAGAAAAGAGGACAAGCAAATCTTCAATGAAATGGATTCCCGAGAAAAATTAGGTTGTCGGTAAAAAAAACATGAATTTTCAACGCTCCATTAGTGAAGAAGATTACATGAGAAAAAGCTTTAGCGGCCCGTTCATTAGGACACAAATATTAGGCTCTCAGCCAGGGGAAAAATTCTCCAACGTGAAAACACGAAAACTCTTCTCTTCTTAGAATCTGCTTCATATGAGATACAAAGACCCAAAACCCTAGACCAAGTCCACCTCCAGTACCAAGTCATTCCTCTAATAACCCCTTTTGTGATTCTGCATCAACCAACTTCAAACTGTAACTTCGATCTACTAGCTTCAATACTTCAACTCGTCTAACAACTTCAACCTTGGATTTTTGTCATTGTAGCTTTTCTAGAAAATACTCTAATCCAACCCCTCCTCCTAGACCTTCCTAGAACAAGAAATCTCTCCCAAGGTCAATGAGGTAAATATAGGGTTCCTCCCTTCTAGCTATAAGATTATACACTTTTTCTTACTACAACTCGGACATGTAATTTCGACTTCTTTTGCTACACTAGAAACTCTAGATCTTTGCACATAGAGAGATAGAGTCCAAAAACAAGATATTTCTTCTTTTCTTCCTTCTCCAAGACCTTTTCTCTTCTTTTCTACTTCTCCCACCTTCACGTCAAACCATTTTTTGATAGATCAAACTTGTGTTAGTGAGTGACCCCAAATGAGGTCGAGTTACTTCTTTATATAGCCTTCTCAAGGGGTTGAATTCCTTTGTTTAGGCCTACTTAATGTTCCCGGGTCTCACTTTACGTTGGAGCTTCGAGACTTCCTAGACTCAATAATAATTCCTTTTACAAATATATTTTTTCTCGAAAGGTCTTAGAAACATGATCTTGACTCATTTAACTCATGACAATAAATACTGAGACCTAACAAACCCTAGAAGCATGAAAAATGTGCTTTTACATAAAAGACCATCGATAATGAGCATGAAACCCATGATTTAATAATAATAACTTTTTCTTTTCTTTTTTGTGCTTGTTACATAGATACATATTAAAATGAGTACAAATGCCATTAATAATAAGCATGGAACCCATGTTTAATAATAATAACTTTTTCTTTTCTTTTTGTGTTTGTTACATAAGATACAAATTAAAATAAGTAAAACAATTATAAAGAGGAAATTAAACTACTTATCAAAATTAAATTTATATTATATTTTATGTGATTTGATACGTTAAAGAAATATTATAACAATAAAATCTATTCCATTCTAACTAAATTAACACATTATGACATTATTAAAATATAAATTAACAATAAACATCAATAGTAATATCTTAACAATAATAAATCCACAACCTAGGACATTATATAAGAAACCTTAATAAACAATCAAAACACATAATTAAAAGTAATAAAATTAAGATATAAACATACTAAAAACAATTACAATCCTGAGACATATTAAAAATAAAAACATAAACAAATAGGATCATAACATAAAATTAATAATCCAATTAAAATAATAAAATAAATAATATAATGAAACAAATATAAGTATAGCCCATATATGTATTTTAATTTTTAATTAATAAATTAATTAAAATTAAAATAATTAAAGAAACAATAATTTAAAAAACAAATATAATTAAATTAACTAAAGAAAATATAATTAAAATAGATAGGATTAAACATGAAATAGTAATACTAATAAAATTAACAATAATACAATTAAAAAAAACAATTAAAAATAATTTAAAGATCTTTCAGCTAATCATCTCTTGCATCTCTAAATATATATGACAAATAAGACTAGGCTTCAATAATTCTTTCACATATTGAAGATGAACCACCGTTGCTGATTCGAAACCTCGATCTAGAAAGAGATTGAATGCGATAGATCCGGAAGAAAATCTACACAAACTATAAAACTTTTATTATTGAGACAATTAGATAAAACAAAACATGTAAATTTTATTTGAAATATTATGTGTCATATTTATAAAATATTTAATATTAAATTGAAATGGCCTATACGTTTAAACCTTAGAAAAGTCGGCTACTATTTAAAACATCTAAATCTCATCATAAGCAACATGAAGTGTCCCTCATTAGTGGATATACAATAACGGTCTTGTTTCTAATCAAAACTTAAGATGGGTCTTCCCCTTTGAATGTAAACCCCTTTCTTTCCTTACGGATATGGTTCCTGCCATCGTCTATAGATCTTGAATCTCTAAGTTTCGCATCTAATGTGTTAAAAGGTTTGATATATGGATACTTAATTGCGCATTCTTTTTGTTGGTTTGAATGGGAAATAAAGTTTTCATATACAATATTTTGATTCGGAATGTATGGGTATTTGTAAATCATGAAGTTTTTGGAAAAGGTGGATCTAAAATCAATGGCTCAATAGCATGGAAAGGTAAAGTTGAGTTCATTTGTGTGATAATATTTGAATTTATGCTTATTATTGAGAGAAGTATTTTAAGAAAACTAAAATATTAATTAAAGTGAAAAACCAATTAATACATATTTTAGTAGATTTTTAAAAATAGAAAAATATATATATATATATATATATATAAATATATATAAAAATATATATGATCTAAAAAATAATTTATTTGAAAAATAACATTATTATAAAAAATTGAATAATTGTGTAATTTATGGAATTTGAACATCTAATAATTCTATAAACAAAAATAAATTTAAAAATAAGAAAACATTGAAGAGAAAAAGAGGACAACCTCAATGCACTCCTCATATTCATAATAATGCAAAAACTAACTTAAAAAGAAATGAACTTTATAATGTTATTTTTGGATATCTTGACTGTATGTACGGTAAGAGAATTGTGTCATCCATTAGAATTCAAAAAACGTAAATTCAATCCATTCTCTAAAAATAAGTTCAATCCATTCTCTAAAATAATTGTTGCAGGAAAAAAAATAAATTAAAAATAAAAAAAAATAAAATAATCCATTTTTACTTTTAAATTTAACATGGAAAATAATTAAATAATAAATTTTAAATTAAAACAAAAATACATAAATGAAAAATTAAAACAATAAAATAGAAGATAGATTAATAGAGATTAGGGTAATGATCAATAAGAAAATAAGATAAGGAACCAGGGAATGGGCAAAATTATACCATCCAATTAGAAAAACCCATATTAATGAAATTAATAACTAAATTATGGAAAGAGAAAGTATAAACATAAAAAGAAGACAAATATTTAATGAAATAGAAAAAAAAAAAACCTACAATAAAAGAGAAAACAATAAATCCCTTTCGTGACTTAAAGGAAAATTCTTACAAACGCAGAGCCCAGAAGCCGAAAAGGAAGAGAAATTCTCGCTTAGTTGATTACATGAAAAAAGATTCAGCGCCCCCTTCATTAGTCAAAAGATTCCAAATGCACGTGAAGAGGAAGGAGATTTGGATAAGAATCATTTAACTGGAATTGCCACTGAAATAGCGGCTGGCTCGGATCAAGATCGTGCAGCCCTGCAATAGCACTTTTTGGTTCCAGCGGAATAGGGATTGATTTAAAGGAAAATTCCCACGCTCGTTGCAACGGCAATGTAACTATAGCAAAATACTCCACTTCTAAACCAAAAATTAGGTTCTCGTCAAAAAACATGAAATTTTCAACGCTCCATAGTGAAGAAGATTCAACGGCCGCCCCTAAATAGCGGCTGGCTCGGATCAGATCGTGCAGCCTGCAATAGCACTTTGTGGTTCCAGCGGAATAGGTATTGATTTAGAAGGAAAATTCCACGCTCGTTGCAACGGCAATGCTAACAAAATAATCCACATCGATTATCCATTATCCAAACTTCATATATAATATACACCCTTGGCACGCCTAAAACATAGATAGAAACTTTCCATCTGCAGACATGGCAAAACAGGTCCTAAGCTCGCTTTCCTGGCCATTGTTTGGATCGTCGTTGCCCTAACGTTCCTGAGCGCATCAGGTAATATACCACTCGTTTTCTACTATGGTAATATTGTTGCAAATAATTACGTTACTGAGTGCATCACGTAATATACCACTCATTTCTACTATGGTAATAATATTGTTACGGATCTATTAATAACCCACAACTGTGATTTATTTTCGGGATAACAAAAACTATTAATTCATTTTCGACTCTATTGAAATATATGTTAAACACTGTTTCGTTTCCCTGGTTTATTTCATCAATCCATATTTTACTATTGATATAGTTTTATGATGTGGGCCGATCACATTACAGGATGCGGTGCTACTTTTGGGAGTGGGAAGGATGATGACCCGGTTTGTAGCGAGGTTCTTAGCTGCAAATATTGCATAAGCGAAGAACCAGGTTACTATGATTGCAAAGACGGGCACCTTTGCTGCTACGGCCCTGGCTAAAGTGATACAACTATCCTTGATAATTAAATAAATGCGGTTCGCCTTACACACACAGGCTCTGATATTAAATTAAGAAGGATCAAATTTAATTAGGTCTAAACATTTCATAGTTTTCTTTTTCAATCTAAAATTAATTTTACTTTGAAAAACTTGATACTTCTTGCCACATGATATATCAAAAGTAAATTGTATTTATGATGATTCTTAATACACCATGTATCAAATCCATGTTAGGAATGGAAGAATTTACATATGTCAATAATACTAGAAACAGAAATTTTTTAACCTCCATGAATTGACTAAGATCAAGACTCTAGAGATGTAAACATTTCTTTAAATTGTAATCCCTCTATGTACATGGTAGATATGGAGTTTATAATAAATATAAACTAGTTATTAATATGTTATTTGTTAACTACATGGGATTACATTTCGTTAAATTTTAATCCATCTCTGTACATGATAGATATGGAGTTTATGATGAATATAAACTAGTTATTAATATGTTATTTGTTAACTACATGATGAGAAGGGAAGTAACTGCACATCTCATATATGTAAGCTCATGATGATGAAGACTTTAAGAATGTGAGAGATTACTAGGAATTATTTAGAATTTTAATTTTTTGGCTCAAAAAGAATTAAGAGAAGAATTACAAAATAATCATAGTTTTCTTGAACTAAAATGTTATAAATGTTGGTAGTGTGACAAATCTTTTGAAATTGAGATCTAATATCTAATATGGGTATATATTAGACACTCTAAGAGAAAGTTTTTTTCATCTTCAAACTTTTTAGTGTCATAAAGATGACGTATTATTTCATCTCACTAATGCCCATTGTCATTATAGAGCTCATGAGAATTTTTTCTCTCTCTCTAGTAGATATCTTAAATATTTTGTTTATAGCACAAATAAATTGAATTTTTTTCCTTTAAAACTCTATTTGTCAACTCCATAACAAGAATTCAATGAATTAAACATATCCTTCATAATAAGAAGTAGAAAATACCTATCAACAAAATATCAACTTTTCTATGTCCTTCATGTATATAAAGTGTCATATATATATAATATATATAAATAATACTGTTGACAATAAATATTTTATGTAACATAAACATACAAATACTCTATCTATAACTCATTTTAAATATATTTTTGTTATTATTATTTTTTTAGATGGTAAGAATCAACTTCATACTAAATAATGAAGAAATAATGCATATTCTTTATATTAAAAAGTAGTAATGAATAAAACATAAATATTTTTACCTTAATTAGTTTATATTTCTCTATTTCTATAAAATTTATATAAAATTATTTTTTTTATAATTACCATTGGTTTTTTATATTTATTAATATATAGTTTAAATATCAAGTATCAAATATATATTAAACCAAACCAGACATGAATTATACATCTATACATCTATGTCATATCAAGGTAAAGGAAATACCATTCTACTCGAAAATTAGAATAATAAATATATTCGAGAAATAGTGTACATGGACACTTTTCCAGTTCACAATGGCCGCACTAAATTTACGGACAATTTTCCACTTCACAATGGGCATACTAAATATACTTTAAAAATAATTATGAGCTTCTTTACTCTCATTTATTCTCACTCAAGAGTGACTAATGTAGTCTTTGCATCAATTATATATTTTTCTTGTCCTTGTTTAATAAAATTTCAATATCATGATGGTATGAGAGGATAGTATGATGTAGTTGTTGAAGAGGAGACTTTAGTGTTGAAGATAATGGAATACTTTTCCATGTTGGATAATGATGGCATGCATTTTTATTGTTTAATTGTGTTGGATATTGATTGCATGTATTTTCATTGTTTAGTTGTGTTGGATAATGATTGTACGTATTTTTATGGTTAAAAAATAAATTGTAATTTTTTTGATAAATTATTTATAATTCAAGTTTAAGATTTTGTAGATTTGTAAATTATTTTAAGCATTTTTGTGATATATAGTTGAAATTTTAAGGATAGATGATATTAAATAAATTGTCTTTTAATGAAATTATTTGAACATAAGAAATTATTTCAGCTTATTTAAATTTATAATTCAAATGATAGTCTTGATATAAATAACACTCTTGAATTCATATAAATAATTATGTCTGATGCTAAAATATGTATCTTGTAGTCAAATAATTATATATGATGATAAAATATGTACCTTGACACTACAACAAGAATCCAAAATTAAAAATCTTGCAATCATTTTGAATGAAGTAGACATTAATGACATTGTTAAGATATATCAATAGGGTTTCCTAATTATATCACCCTTCATACTTGTAACGACAATTGTTTGTTAGGGTAGCTCTTCATACTTGTAATCACCATGATTTGGAGATAACCTCAACCATTCGAGTTAATGGCTTCCCAAGATGTTAACCGAGACTCCCTATAGCATGGTGAATGAAGAGAACACTAATAATAGTTAGTCAAGCAAACAACTATTGAAATTCTTTTAGAACATGAAAATTTCGATGTCATAATTGTTATCAAGTGATACAGGGAATGTACACCAAAAGTGTTTTTCCAAAATAAAGGTCATAGTTTGCAACATGATTGTCATGCAAGGGACTTGATCCCATCACATTCAAAGTTTGACTATTTAAGTTTGGAGGAAGTTGTCATTCATCGTCTTTGACATTGTAATAGATCCATTGGTGAATGTGTTCCCCTATTAGGATAATGTATCACCTTGGCAAGATGAGCTACAAAAAAATAGTTGCTAGTTTGATTTTATCAATGCTGCACAATAACTCATCCTTGGAATTAAAGTGTTCCCATCTATGGTGAATAGAAATCACATTATGACAATGGAGAATGATATTGGGAGCCAATTTCAACAAACTGATTTCCAGTAAAAGAAATTTTTAGGGAAGTTCGCTTAATAGATCTCTCAAATATAGTTGGATCTTTGAACATTCTTTTAAAAAGAGGGGAGACCAATGTTTTATTCTTTCAAGTGGCATATAGATAATTAAACCATATTCCAATTTTATATATGTATATGCCAATTCACTCATGGGAAAAATATATGCCAATTCACAAAATTTACTTTGGGAATAAGGAAATTGATATAAACCGAAGTTTTAAGTAGTGTTTTCTTGGAAGAAGATAGCATTGTAATTTATATTTATTTTTATGGTTAATAGAGGATGAAGTGAATTCAAGGATTAAAAAAAATGAATTATATTAAAAAAAAAATTATACATTTGAATAGAATCAAATTTAAAGATCAATTAGCGTATTTTCCAAAAGATTGTAAGAAGGTCCAAGGCCAAGTATCTACAATCTTTTTTGAGTGGAGAGTGATGCATGTTAATATTGTTTCTTATGTGGTGCATTCAATGATTTTTCAATTAGTGTAATTGGTGCATAAAATTCTTTCAAGGGAAATACTCATAAAAATGTCAATTCTTGTAGATTTGTTTCTTGAATTAAATAAATTGGAGGGATCCAAATTTATAAAACTTAGAGTCAATAGATGAAACAAATTTTATATAGATATGTGTAGTGGTGATTAAAACCCATTAAACCTATCTATTTTTCTTCAATATTGGTTAGGTGAACATTAAAATATGAAAAAGATTCAAAAATCTTAAAATATTTGGTGAATGTACCTTCAAATTGAGAATGCTTGTACCACATGGCTTATTTGTAGTATTTCTAGAGATTTATCTGATACACAAAATAAAATAAAAAGTTTTGATCTTCTATTAAAATTGCTTCAACAAAAAATAATTAATGGTGGTGATGTGTTAGAATACATTACCAATTAATGAACATTAAGTAAGAATATGAAATGCATGGTATAATTCACTGGATGATAGTTTGATGGTAACTATATTGATTGTGGGGTTTCCACCACCTTATAAACATTTTTTTTAGAAACTTGGCAGAGGGTTGGCAAAATAAAGAAAAATTCATTTGATTAGTTAAGTAAATTATTAGGTCAATGTGATAAAACTTTTGGGAAGAAGAAACAAACTAGAGAATATAAATACATACATATATACATGATCAAGATGCAATAAGGCATAAACTAAAATTTCAAGAGGAAGAGGATCTTTGATTAATATTAAGAATTTAAGTGAAAATATAAATAAATTCGATTATGGAAGATGTGATTGAGGGCATATCCAAGGAAGAGGAATCAATAATTTTCAAAAGGGTTTAAACGTGTAGCATACCCAAACCCTGATACATTTTGAGGTGGGGTTTAAACTTTTTCTTTCTATTACTGGCCTTGAAACTCCTTTCTCATATGATTGTTTACTTCTGTAAAGTAAAATTATATTTATGCTTCAAATAGAAATATCATGCAAGTTCTTGGTATGTCTTAGTTTTCCACTTAGGAAACCAAACTAGCGATAGTACCATGTTTTTTTCAAAATCCAGACATAAGGTCTTTGTAAGTTCATCAAAAAATGAAAAGAATGTGCATTAAGACTAGATATCATGATCTATCATCTATCCTAACTTAAAAACTAATTCATATTACTTAAAAAACAACAGAGGTGAGTGAGACATGTCATTTAGACTTGGAAGAGTCAAACGCATCCACTGTTATAGGCTCCTTGATGTTATCATGAGAGCATCCAACATCGAGGGGAGACCCAAATGACCCTCAATATGGCCTAAATGCCTATCCAAACTCATCATAGATAGTTGAAACTTATCCAACATGAGAAACATTTCCTCCTTGGCATCATTTCAGTCTAATAAGATCAACACTTGAAGGATATTTAGATAGAAATAAATATCATTGGTGTACATGTATTGACTATAATGACCTATGTTATGTCTGGTATCAGCTACCCAATTATCTATTTCTCCAAGAGTTTTAGAACCTATCAAATGAACTCTTTCACCAAGAATATCACACTCCATCTAAGTTACTTCTTCCTGAATTTCTTGTGGCATGTTATCATGATAGTGGTTGTGTAGAGACGATCGCCTATTACTGGGTCTAAGAGCTCCATTGGTCTCGAAAATTTATATCCCCATCAACATCTGGCCCATTGGTGAGGCATTGGCTGAAAAATATCCAAATGAGGAGGAATGTTTAAGAAGGGAATTGCTTCATGAAGAGAATGAATGCATGGAAAAGTAGGATGAAGAGGGATGGCTGATGGAAGACAAAGGATGGCAGTAGAAAGGAGTCAAAGACCAGATGATTGCAACAGAGGAAATAGAAAGGGGGGAGAATTCTAGGATCAAATTTTTTGAGCAGAGAGACTAGAGGAGACATAATGGAGAAGAGACTCTAAAATTTTAATACTACCAGGAAGGTGTAACACCCTCCTCCCACATCTACCCAATCAACTGTCCAGCCAGGGTACATATGTGACAAGAGGCCACTATGATATGATTATACCTCCTCAGTCACATTAAGGAAGTGGAATAGATGGAAACACACCATACAAACATTCAACATCAGCTTCAGGACCCCCAAGGACCAATCCTACACTTCAAACAACCCGCCATTGGGTCCCACTGAAAATTTGGACAACTTAAGCCTTAGTTTCTCTCATGTTATAGGCATGGAAGCATCAAGAAACACATATTTTCTCTCAGAGGATTACTTTCCAGCATCAAGAGACTCATTTAGTCAGTGTTATGCTAGTGTCCCCAGGATTTGAGCCACTTTTTCAAGTATAGAGCCTAGGTCGCTGCCCATAATTGAACCATCACTTCAGAATAGTAAAATAGCATGGAAATGATTGTACTAAAGAAAATACTTGTTCATGACCTGAACTGGACCCCTACTAGCCATCAAATCAAGTTCATCAAACACGTCACAAATATTCAATCTACAGGTGTAAATAATAGTTATGAGCATACGACTCTCATACTTAGCTGAGAATCGCTAAGAACCATTGATGCCTCAACACATCAACTGCCATTCCATGCATTAGGTTATAGATACATTGATAATTCAATTACAAGTAAAAACATGGTGAAATCATTACATAGTTGTTGTCATAAAACATGTAGATAACCAGCATAATAGAAATAGAATACTCATGAAAGTATAGCCATATAGTCCACATATAATCCATAAAAATGTTCATAGAAATACAAGGATAAATAACCTTTCATTAATTTTGAGAAATCCAAACCCGAAATGGGACTTCCACATTTCACTTGACCATAGAATGGATCAACAAAATCTCTCTTTAGTCATTTGCCCCCGTGCTATATTCCAAGCATGAATGTGGGATATCATATAAAACATTAATAAAAAACCATCCAAGGATTCCAAAGGCCATCAACCCCAAACCATCAAATAGTGATTCTACCTCACGGTTGGACATCACAAAACCATCATTAGATTGGTCTCTATCCCAGCCAACCAGGGCTCAAGAGCATTTGTTCCAACCAAGGCTCTAGGACTAGTAACCCAACCTGCAACTACAGTCGGGCTCTAGATCGTTCGTCCAACGAAGGATCTAGCACTAGTAACTCAACCCACCAAGGGCTCCACAACATTTGTCCAACCAAGGCCACTTGACGAGTAACTCAACCCAAGTTTTTACAAGGCTCCAGAGTGTTTGTCCAAGTAAGGCCCTAGGAACTAGTAACTCAAACCAAGCTAAGGAAACATGAGAACCTACCAAAAAATCAAAAATGATTAAACCCACAATCACCATGGCTATCCAGGAAATGGCAAGTCTAGGAAATCCAATATTAATCCTTGCCATCATCCATGCCAATGACAGATTGCAACCAACAAACCACATGCATCTGCCATGCATTCCAAAACTGTTGAAGGAAACATACATGCAACTCGGTACCTACAAGAAAATATGATGTAGTTGTTGATCTTGTTGGCTTCTTGCCCTTTCCTGCACCTCCTTTGTCTTATTGCTCCAATAATCCAGGTATGCCACACCCTCCAAGAGTGCTAAAAGAAAAATTTGTCTCCAAGAGTATGAGAGAGAGAGAGAGAGAGAGAGAATAATGAGAGAGCTCCAAAACTGAACTGACAAAAGGTTACCCACTGATCCTCAGAAGCCCTTTTATGAATGAGGCCTATATTTTCTTCATTTTCCATTATTTTCCTTGATTTTCCTCCGCACATGAAACCTGTAACCTTTCACCTCCTTTTTCTCCTAATTTCCATTATTTCCATAAATAAATGTGCCAAAAATGACATTTTCCCTTTCCAAACCCTTCTCCGTTTCCTTTTCCAATTTCCTCAGCCATAGCCAATCAAAAGTGATCCCCATCACTAGGATTTTTCCAAACATCAGCTTGGAATAAGTGTCCCATCATCCGTGGTTATTATTTTTCCTTTATTTACTTTTATTACATGGAATTTTCACCAAGGTTGTTACAGAACCCTCCCCATTTGGTGAATGTCGTCCTTGGTGTCTCATATTTAGCTAAGAATTGCTAAGAACCATTGATGCCTCAACACATCAATTTCCATTCCATGCATTAGGTCATAGATACATTGATCATTCCATTACAAGTAAAAACATGATAAAATAATTACATAATTTTTGTCATAAAACACGTACATAACCAGCATAATAGCAATGGAAATACTCGTGAAAGTATAGCCATATAGACCACATATAATCCATAAAAATGTTCAAATAAATACAAAGAGAAATAACCTTTCATTAATGATTGAAAATCCAACCTCAGGATGGGACTTCCACATTCTACCTGACCGTAGAATGGCTCATCCAAATCTCTCTATAGTCATTCACCCCCATGTTATATTCCAAGAATGAATGTGGGATCTCATGGAAAACATCAATCAAAAACCATCCAAGGATTCCAAAGGCCATCCACCTCAACCCATCAAATGGTGATTCCACCTCATGATTGGACATCAAAAAAACATCCTTTGATTCATCTCTATCCGAGACATCCAAGGCTCCAAAGCGCTTGTTCCAACTCAACCCACAACTACAGTCCTGGCTCCAGATCATTCCTTCAACCAAGGCTCCAGGAATAGTAACTCAACCCACTAAGGGCTCCAAAGCATTTTTCCAACCAAGGCTACTTGACTAGTAACTCAAATCAAGTTGTTACAGGGTTCTAGAGTGTTTGTCCAAACAAGGCCCTAGGAACTAGTAACTCAGCCCAAGCTAAGGAAACATGATAACCAACCAAAAACTCAACAATTAAATAAACCTACAGTCACCATGGCTATCCAGGAAATGGCAAGACTAGGTAATCCACTATCAATCCTGGCCATCCTCCATGCTAATGACAGACCACAACCAACAAACCACATGCATGTGCCATGCATGGAAAATTGTTGAAGGAAACATAGATGCAACTCAGTGCCTGCAAGAAAATCTGATGTAATTTTGATCTCGATGGCTTCTTGCACTTTGCCACACTTCCTTTACCTTATTTCTCCAATAATCCATGTATGCCACACCCTCCAAGAGTGCTACAAGAAAACTTTGTCTCGAAGAGTATGAGAGAGAGAGAGAGAGAATAATCAGAGAGCTCCAAAACTGGATTGACAAAAGGTTACCCACTGATCCTCAAAAGAATTTTTATCAATGAGGCCACTATTTTGTTCATTTTCCATTATTTTCCTTCGTTTTCTTCCCCATATGCAATTGTAACCTTTCACCTCCTTTTTCTCCTAATTTCCATTATTTTCATAAATAAAAGTGCCAAAAATGACATTTTGCCTTTCCAAAGCCTTATCCATTGCCTTTCCAAGTTCCTTAGCCATAACCAATCAAAAGTGATCCCCATCACTAGGATTTTTTCCAACATTCAACTTGGAATAAGTGTCCCATCATCTGTGGTTATTAATTTTCCTTTATTTACTTTTACTACATGGAATTTTCACCAGGGCTGTTACAGAACCCTCCCCTTTGGGGGAACACCATCCTTGGTGTTCAACAACACCTATAACCATAAAAATGTTGTAAACAAAATATACTACCGATGGATCTTTATAACATAGCTCAATGTAGTATTTCAATCATCAACTTTCTGAGAAGCAAACCAACATGAAAACATAACAAACATAACATCATAATGACATGACACCCATATCACTTATTGGAGCTTTATAACATAGCTCATGGTGGTATTTAAGTCCATATACATATGTACATAAACCAACATCACCAAAACATATATCAAAGAATATACCACAACATATACCAAAATGACACCAAAACACCAAGCTAAAACTGTTTTGCCTCAACCGGAAAATAAGGAATGATACATAGCCCACATCTGATCCACCATGTCCCATGTGGTGTCGTCGGGCCCAGAGTGCTTCCATTGCACCTTAATTTGTTTGATTTCTCGGTTTCAGAGCATGAGCACATTTTTCTGCAATATACATTGAGGCTCTAGATAGAATTATCCATCTGGTTCCACCTACAATTCAAACCAGTCAATCACAATATCAACATCTTTAACATACTTCTTAAGCAACGACACAAGGAAATCATCATGGAATTTTACTTTCGGAGGTAGTGTAAGTCGATAGGATACTATCCCAATCTTCTTAATAATACTGAAGTGTGCACAAAACCATGGTGTCAACTTGGCGCATGATCCAATCTGTAAGGAGCTCTTCCTCAAATTGATGCGCAAGTACACTTGCTCCCCAACGTATAACTCCTTGAACAACCTGTTCCTATCTACATAACTCTTCTTCCTATCCTGTATTTCCTTTATATTGTTCTTTATAGCTTACATTTCCTATTCCATGTCTTCCAACATATATTGTCCAATAAATGTCGTATTAACTAGATCACTCCAACTGATCAGAATGTCGCAACTTCGCCCATACAATGCCTCAAAAGGACTCATCGTTAATCACTCCTGATAACCATTGTTCTACACGAACTCTACCAATGGAGTCTCAAAATTGTATCCCAAATTCATTCATATTTCCATCATTTCATAACCATTTAGCTCTCATTTCATAACTATCTAGCCTGAAACCCTACATCAAGTAACCATCTTCATGATTATATGGGTTAGGACCCTTGTTTTCCAAAGTTAATTATTTTATGCATTTAAAGTGAATTTATGATTAAAAATTAGGAAATTAATATGGTTTCATACATTTAGATATGTGTTATGAGTTTTGTGACATGTGTAGGCTTATTTGGAGGTTGTAAAAGGGTATTACTTGTCCTCCCAAGCACAAATTAGAATTTCAACTCAAGAGGTGGACCGACCATATTCCAAGGAGAAAGATCATGGAGATCTTCATGGGTCATAATATTTGTATCTAACATTTAGTGATAATATGAGACAAGTATGGATCGATTAGATATTGAAGGGATCTACATTTATTGAGCAGATAGCCATAACTCATGTATAAATAAGAGGTGCATCCTTCAAACAAAGCCAACAATTGTCAGTTTTCATTAGCATCAGATTTATGATTGTTCATTCAATATGAATAATATCATTTTCTTGCAATTATGAGTTATGAATGTTGCTTGATTCTTAAGGAGTGATAGTTATTCATGTGTGATCATTAACAAATGGATGGATCCCCATCAACGACAATTTGCATACATATGTAGCATAGTTTAATTTCCATTATTTCCTTTCATGCATGTGTGATTTTCCTTTTGCAAGTGTGTTTTGTTATGTGAAGATTTCTTTCCTTTCAGTATCTAGTTTTTATTAGAGGAAATTTAAACTCAAAAATAACCACCTAAGAAAAAATTAACAAATTCATAAAATAATGCCATGTAGACATTTTTTTAATATATCATTTTTATGATTTTACTTTTATCAAAATTACCCAAATAAATGTCACGTTTATCAAAATGATTGTATATATATTTTATATATAAATCAATTTATTAGCACAAGATTTAATAAAAATTAAATTGAAAAAGTAAACTTAAAATTTAAATTAAATTAAAATTAAATTCAAGTTTAAATTTAAATTACCCAATTAAATGTCACTTTATTAAAATTAATCGTCTATATATATTTTGTATTTAAATTAATTTATTAACATATAAATTTAATAAAATTTAAATTAAAAAGGGAAATTTAAAATTTAAATTAAATTTAAATTTAAATTTAAATTACCCAAATAAATGCACTTTATCAAAATAATTGTCTCTATATATATATATATATATATATATATATATATATATATATATATATATTATTTAAATTAATTTATTAACACAAGATTTAATAGAATTTAAATTAAAAAAATAAATTTAAAATTTAAATTAAATTTAAATTTTTAAATTTAAATTAAATTTATATTTTTAAATTTAACACCCCATGATTTACGCTTTATTAAAAACACAGTCAACCCATGATTTACCCTTCATTAAAAATATTCTCAATATTCTAAAATTTATAGATTAAGACATTATTTTGATTTTTAATACTTAATATAGTTTTGCGTCACTTGGGCACCATTCATGCTTAAAGTAAGTAGAGTATATTATTGAAAACTTTGTGAGTGCCTAGTCACACATGTAACTTTTAGTTGACTTACACATTATGACATGAAAATACAATGTTAACTTTTTTAAATAAAAATTCCTCTAATGTATGTGAGAAGGACAACGAGGACCTCCTAAGTTAGGAGCCTCTTCTCCATGAGCTAGAATGAACTCAAACAAGTTTTAATTTCTTATATGCTTTCCTAGATTAAATTTATGTGAAGATTGATTTCCTTTTAGTAGCTAGTTTTTATGTGAGAAGGACAACCATGACCTCCTAAGTTAGGAGACTCTTCTCCATGAACTAAGAACTAAACTGAAAACAATATTTATTTGCTTTCATTTATATGCTTTATTTCCTGCTTTCATGGATGTTTGGCAATGTTATTGTAGAAAGATTGTTGAAGGACAAAATAACACTCTTGAACAAGAGACTCTTCTCTATCTTCTAAAGTAAACTAATTCTATTGATCAAACATTTTTTTTCTTTCATAAAATAGATCTGAATCTTTTCTTTTCAAAATAGTTTAGATTTGTAATATGCATTTCCATTATTTTAATCTAAACAACTACTTCTGACACTAGTTTAATATAAGGTTCCAAATACTTTGGTTTGCTTCTAAGTTTACCAACCTGAATTGATAAATAAGTGAATGCTCCAATTCACCTCAATAAATTAGGCCATCACCAATCCTCTCAATAATACTGAAGGGTCCACAAAAGTGTGGTGTCATCTTAGTGTATGATCCAATCCGCAAGTATTTCTTCCTCAGTTTGATGTGTAAGTACATTTATTCCCCAACCTAGAACTCCTTGAACAACCTGTTCCTATATGCATAACTCTTCTGCCTATCCTATGTTTCCTTTATATTCTTCTTTATAACCTGCATTTCATGTTCCATGTCTGCCAACATATCTGGTCCAATCAATACCCTGTTAACTGGATCACTCCAACTGATAGGAGTGTCACAACATCGCCCATACAATGCCTCAAAATGACCCATCCTCAATGAGTGTTGATAACCATTGTTGTACGCAAACTCTACCAGTCAAAGATACTCTTCCCACTTCCATTGTTCATGCGTCATATACATCCTCAACATGTCCTCCAATATCCTGTTGACCCTCTTTGCATGTCCATTTTTTTGTGGATGATAAGTTGTACTCAATACCAACTTTTGCCCAATCTTGTAAATAACTCCTTCTATCACTTGGAAGTGAACTTTGCATTCCTATTCAAAACAATCTTCTTCAAAACACCATGCAATCTGACCACATCTCTGTTGAATACCTGTGCTACATTGCTAGCTGAGAATGTAGACTTCATTGGAATGAAGTGTGCAACCTTTGTCAATCTGTCCATAATGACCATGATGGAATCATCTTGTCTTGATGTCTTCGGAAACCCTGTGATAAATTCCATGGAAATGACCTCCAATTTCCACTCTAGAATCACAATCGGTTATAGTAGTCCACTTTGATGTTTACACTCTTCCTTTACACACTAACAATAAAAACATCTAGGGAAAAACTCTATTACACCCCTCTTCAAATTCTACCATTAATAAAATCTATTCATTGTTGTTAGTGTCTTCTGGTAGCCTGGGTGACCTGAATAAGGTCTCTCATGAAACTCCCTCAAGATCACCTTCTTGAGCTCATCATTATCTGGCACATATATCCTTTCTCTGAACCTGACCAATCTATCTGTTGTAAGACAATAATCCATATCATGTGCACCTGTACCTGTACATATACTTGTACTTGTACCTATACATGTGCCTGTACTTGCACCTATACCTATACCTTTACTATCACTTGTACCTATATTGTCACCTATACATGTACCTGTACTATCACCTGTACTTATACAAATACTCTTTTGTAACTTCTGCATAATATCCATATATATGACATCCTACTTAGCTGCCTACAAGATCCTATCCTATACGTATGTCCCATAGGAACTCATAGCTACTAAGTGATTTACCTATACCCGCCTTCTAAGAGCACTCTAACTATGTTCTCTTTACCTTTGATATACTGGATCTCGAAATCAAAATCATTGATTATGGCCAACCACCAAGCCTCCCTATCATTCATATTCGGTTGATAAAATAGATACCGCAAACCACTGTGATCACTCATGAATGTAGACCTCCTGCCCAAAATATAGCATCTCCACATCTTCAATGCATGTATAATCGAGTTAAACTCAAGGTCATGCATGGGATAGTTCTACTCATTCTCATTTAGTTTTCGCAACTCATAACATACCATCTGTCGATCCTACATAAGGACTTTGTCATGTCCTTTCTTGCAAGCATGTGTGCATACTAAAAGTTCTTTGTCTGAATCTGCAATCTTTAGTGCTAGTGCATGTGTCAATAACTACTTGAGCTTATCAAAACTATCACCACACTCCTATTTCTATTTGAATTTCTTACCTTTCATCAACAATGATGTAATAGGATAATCAATCTACAAGAAGTTTCTAATGAACCTCCTATAATAGCCTGCCAAACCCATGAAATATTTCACCACATCCACATTCTTAGGAGCTACCCATTCCATGATGGCTCCTATCTTTTCTAGATCTACTCCAATGCCCTCCTTAGATACCACATGCCCCAAGTAGTGTACCTTAGTCTGCAAATAACTACACTTGTTGAGCTTAGCATAAAACTGATGCTCTCTCGACAACCTCAACACTACTGCTAAATGTTCAACATGTTCTTCCTCATTTTTAGAATATAACAATATATCATCAATGAACACAATAACAAACTTATCCAAATATAGATGCAACACACTATTCATCAAACACATAAATTTAGTTGGAGCATTAGTTAAGCCAAATGGAAATACAACAAACTCATAATTCCCATACCTAGTCCTAAACGTAGTCTTGTAAATGTAGTCCTCTTTGATGCATATGTGATGATATTCAAATCTTAGATCAATATTCGAAAGCATTGTTGAGCCCTTCATCTAATGAAACAAGTCATCAATACTCGGCAAAGGACACCTGTTCTTGATGGTTACTTTGTTCAACTTCCTCTAGTCAATGCATAATCTAAGTGTACCATCTTTCTTCTTCATAAATAGTATCAATGCGCCCCATGGTGATACACTTGGCCTAATGTATTCCTTGTCCAACATTTCCTTCAGTTGTAAATTTAACTCAATCAACTCAAGTGTGCTCAACTTGTAAGGTGATTTTTATGTTGGAGCTTTCCCCGGAACAAAATTAATATAAAAGTATACCTGTTGTGAGGTGGAAACTCTAAAATGTCCTCAAGAAAAACATCCGTGAACTATTGTAGAACTGGGTACCTTCTCAACACATCTGCATCCTTAACTTCCTTACCTTTATCAATACAAATGTGTACCGCAAATATCTTTAACCCTTTCCTATGGCTACACTTTAATTGCATGGATGTCACCATGCTAACTAATGTAGCTTTCTTCCTACTCTGTAAGACTCTTGCTTCTCCATTTTCATAAACACTCAACGGATTTTTCATAACAGTCTACCTTGGTTCTATGAAGGTACAACCAGTCCATTCCCAACAACATAATGTATGATCCTAATGGAAATACATTCAAATATGTTGTGGTTGGAATACCATTCAAATCAAATGCACAAGATATCACCAATGATGAAATCACTTCTTTGTACCTGTAGCCAATTGCACTAAACAAGACTCTACATGTAATTCGATACTCAAATGACACTTGTCTAGCAAGTTATGACTAACATATCTATAATTGTATATAGGATTAATTAAAATAAAAATAACTTGATCACAAAGCTTACCGTCCATCTCACTGATAGGTGCCTGATGCTCTTCTTGTTTGTTATCCAATGTTGGATAGCTACATGGAATACACTGACCTACATCTCCAATAGTTTGTACCTTCTGTGCACTGTATATCTTAGGCCTACCACTATGGTACTATGGTAAATCCCTCCTATTATGATCTCCTCCACAATTCCAATGCTGCATGAGCTCCTTATTCTCCTTCTCATTTTCTTGTCCCTATCCTCTATTTGATGGATTAAACATCTTAGGTGGTGCAACATTCTCCTTGTTACCTGAATCCTATGGTCTTACTCGCTTCTTGTCCCATTTTGCCTTGTTCTTTTCATTGCCTCTCTAATAGGGCTTCGTCTTAGTTATTCACTTTGATTGTTCATAGTAATTCTTCAGCTTTTAGATGGCCTCCTCCAATGATCTAGGCTCATCGAACTTAATCCTATCTTTGAATGCAATCGGTAATCCACTAACGAATCTCTGAATCTTGGCCTTCTCCTCCATGAGATAAGGCACATACCTCAGTGATTCCAAGAACATGCTAGTGTACTCATCATCTTTCATAGATCTCATCTTTAGCTCATAAAATTCCTTCACCCTGTCATCAAAGCAACTTTCTTACAAATACTTCTTCTTGAATATCTGCTCAAACTCAATCCAATTCAAGTCCTCCTCATCAATACATCTGAAATTCTTCACATCTTCCCACCAAATGTCTACTTTACCTTTGAGACTGAATGAGGCCACTCTAGATTTCATGTTCTTTGAATAGTCATGCAACTTGAATAATTTCCGCATGCCAAGCAACCATGCTCTGCATCCTGTGGTTTCTTCACATTCCCATCAAATTTTGGTGGCTTTTCTTTCTTAAATTCATCGGCAAGTATCCTCTATCACTCCTCCTATAAGGATGATGATGATGACGATCATGATGCCTATCTGAATCAGAACTAGAATCATACCTGTGTCTATCCCCTCTCCTATCTGGAGTTCCCAACAACCTCCCATCTATGATTGTGTCATCTCTATTTGACCTATAACCACCATGTAACCACTACCAAATACCCCATTAATTATATCATCCTGCTCATAGTTGATTCGACATGTTCCTTGTCACTGCAAATCTGAAAAAGTTTTAAGTATCACTACATTTACCTCTGCTTTCTTCTCCATTGCCTGCATGATTCTGTCACTATCTGTCTTACAACTCCTTATTTCTTCCTTTAATCTTTTCAGTGTAACTGCCAAATCAGAAGAGTTCCCAACACCATAATTCTCTTTGGATTAATATTGCATTGATTATAAGGGAATATTAAGTACGCATTTTATTCAGAATTGTGGTAAGTTTTTGGTTTGTTAGTTGCTACAATGCAAAGTCTAACATTTTATTTATCTTCGTAAAAGTTATGAGTTGTTATTGGGAGGATGAAATGTGCAATGTGCAATGTGTAATATTTTATATTATTTTTCTAAAAGATTTTGAGGTATCGGCAGGGTGAAACGATATGGTATACGGTGTGTTTGATAAATATTACAACAAAATATGTTATCAATGTTTATAAAAGTTTGCAAATCTTTTATATTCTTTATCTGTTATATAGTGAAGTCTATTTCATAAAAACAAGTTATAATTCTTATAGAGTTGTGGTAAAGTATAATATTATTTTATTAAATAAATGAAAATATTTAAGACGTGTTATCAATATTCATAAAAGTGTGTATATCTTTTATTCACAAATGAAAATATTCGACATATATTATTAATTATTAAAGTTCATAAAAGTGTGCACGTCTTTTATTATGGGCTATGTATTGAAATTTCTTAAGTTATAATAATTATAATTACTGAGAGTTTTGATAAAATGTAATATTATTTTATTAAATAAATAAAAATATTTAAGTATAGTGATATGTATAATTGTTTATATTTTTTAAGGAAGGTTTTGATAATTATTTTATGTTTAAAGATATTGCATAAAAATTAATTAAAAATAAATTGTAATGGTGTGTATGTTTTTTATATTATATTTTTAAATTTATTTTTTATTTTTTGAAAGATATTATTTTTATTAGTTGTGTTGATTGTAAAATACGTAGCATTTTCTAAAATAAATATATGCAAATATAATTTATTTTTAGAATTTAATTACTGTTTAAGATAAATTAATTTAGATTTCTATTAACTCCAAATATATCGTGATCAAATTTATTTAGGTCTAAACATTTCATAGTTTTGTTTTTCAATTTAAAATTGATTTTACTTTGAAGAACCTCATACTTTTTGGCACATGATAGATCAAGAGCTAAAATGTATCTATGATTATTCTTAATACTCCATGTATCAAATCCATGTTAAGCATGGAAGAATTTACATATGTCAATCATACTAGAAAACATACCATTGAAATTGTTTAATCACCATACTAGGAAAAAGGCTCAAGAGATGTAAATCTTACCTTAAATTTTAATCTCTCTCCACATGATAGGTATGGATTTTGTGATGAATATACACTAGTTATTAATATGTGGTTTGTTAACTACAAGGTGAGAATGGAAGTAATTGCACCTCTCATATATATAAGGTCATGATGATGAGGATTTTAAGAAGCCGAGAGATTACTAGGAATTATTTAGAATTTTATTTTTTGCTAAGAAAGAATTAAGAGAAAAATTCCAAAATTATCATAGTTTTCGTAAACAAAATTGTTATCAATGTTGGTAGCATGACAAATCTTTTGAAATTGAGATCTAATATGGGTATATAGTAGGCATTAAAAGAGAAATTGTTTTTCATCTTAAAACTTTTTAGTGTCATAAAGGTGACATATTATTTCATCTCACTAATGCACATTTTCATTATAGAGCTCAAGCAAATTTGTTCTCTCTTTGAAAGAGATCATAAATATTTTGTTTATGGACCAAATTGATTTTTTTTCCTTTAAAACTCTATTTTTCAACTCGATAACAATAATTCAATGAAGTGTATAAAGTGTCATATATATATATATATATATATATATATATATATATTTATGTAACATAGACATTCAAATATTCCATCTATGGTCCATCTTTAAATATATTTTTATTATTAATGTTTTTTTAAATTCTAAAAATCAACTTCATACTAAATAATGAAGGAATAACACATATTCCTTATATCAAAAAATAGTAAATGGTTATGAAAAAAATATAAACATTTTTACTTTAATCAATTTATATTTCTTTATCTTTATAAAATTATTTTATTTAAAATAATGTTAAAATATTTTATTTATAATTAAGATTAATTTTTTTATATTTTTATATTTATTAATATTAATTTATATATATCTATATATATAACCAGATAAGACATCCATACATCTATATTATATCAAGCTAAAGAAAAATACCATTCTACTCGATAATTAGAATAATAAATATATTCGAGAAATAGTGTACATGGATACTTTTCCACTTCACGATGACCATACTAAATTTACGGCCAGTTTTCCACCTCATACTAAATTTACTTTAACATGAACTATGAGCTTCTTTACGCTCATTTATTCTCACACAAGAGTGACTGATGTAGCCTCTGCATCAATTATAAAATTTTCTTGTCCTTGTTAAATAAAAGTTGTGTGTCGGCATTTCAATTGGGTTGATAATGATTGCATCTATTTTTATTGTTTCATTGGGTTCACTGAATTTTTTTTATAAATAATTTATAATTGAAGTTTAAGATTGTGTAGAATTGTAAATTATTCTAGGTATTTTTGACGTACATAACTGAAATTTGAAAGATAAATAATGTGAAATAAATGGTTTTTTCATGAAATTATTTAAATATAAGAGAAATTATTTTACATTATTTAAATTTATATTTAAATAATTTATATTTTTGAATTCATATAAATAACATTCTTGAATTCATATAAATAATTATATCTGATGTTAAAATATTAATATATATTTTTTAGTCAAGTAAAATATTAATATATACCTTGTAGTCAAATAATTATTATATCAGATGATACAATATGTACCGTGATAATACAACAAGAATCCACAATTGAAAACCTTGCAATTATTTGGATGAAGTAGCCATTAATGACATTGTTAAGATATATCAATAGGGTTTTCCTAATTAGATCACTCTTCATACTTGTAATACAATTGATTGTTAGGGTAGCTCTTCATACTTGTAATCGAAATCATATGGAGATAACCCCAACCATTCGAGTTAATGGCTTCCCAAGATGTTAAGTGAGACTCCCTATAACATGGTGAATGAAGAGAACACTAATAATAGTCATTCAAGCAAACAACTATTGAATTTTTTTTAGAGCATCACAATTTGGATGTCATACTTGTTATCAAGTGATACAAGGAATGTACACCAAATGTGTTTTTCCAAAATAAGGGGCATAGTTTGTAACATGATTGTCATGCAGGGGACTTGATCCCATCACGTTCAAAGTTTGACTTTTTAAGTTTGTAGGGAATTGTCTGTCATCGTCTTTGTTATCATAATAGAGTCATTGGTGAATATGTTCTCCTATTAGGATAACATATCACCATAGAAAGATGATCTACACAACAACTGCTAGCTTGATGTTATTAATGGTGCAGGTAACTCACCCTTACCATTAAAGTGTTCCCATCCATGGTGAATAAAAATCACATTATAACAATAGAGGATGATATTGGGAGCCAATTTCAACAAATTGATTTCCGGTAATAAAGTCATTGGTGAATGTGTTCTCCTATTAGGATAATGTATCACCATAGAAAGATGAGGTACACAACAACTGCTAGCTTGATGTTATTAATGGTGCAGGTAACTCACGCTTACCATTAAAGTGTTCTCATCCATGGTGAATAAAAATCACATTATAACAATAGAGGATGATATTGGGAGCCAATTTCAACAAATTGATTTCCGGTAAAAGAAATTTTTAGCGAAGTTCACTTAATAAATCTCTCAAATATAGCTGGAGCTTTGAACATTCTTTTAAAAAGAGGGGAGACCAATGTTTTATTCTTTCAAGTGGCATATAGATAATTAAACTATATTCCAATTTTATATATGTATATGCCAATTCACTCATAGGAAAAATATACTCCAATTCACAAAATTTACTTTGGAAATAAGGAAATTGTTGTAAACTATAGTTTTAAGTAGTGTTTGCTTGGGAAGAAGATAGCATTGTAATTTTATTTTAATTTTATGGTTAATAAAGGATGAAGTGGATTCAAGGATTTAAAAAAATGAATTATATTAAAAAAAATTTATAAATTTCAATATAATAAAATTTAAATATCAATTAGCATATTTTCCAAAAGATTGTAAGAGGGTTAGGGCCAAGTATCTACAATAATCTTTTAGTGGAGAGTGATGCATGTTAATGGTGTTTTTTATATGGTGCATTCAATGATTTTTCAATTAGTGTAATTTGTGCATAAAATTCTTTCAAGAAAAATACTCCTAAAGATGTCAATGTTTGTAGATTTGTTTTTCGAACTAAATAAATTGGATGGATCCAAAATTTATGAAACTTAGACATATAAAAAACTTTTATATGGATATGCGTAGTGGTGATTAAAACCCCATTAAAGCTATTGATTTTTCTTCAATAATTGGCTAGGTGAACTTTAAAATATCAAAAAAAGATTCAAAAATCTTAAAGTATTTGGTGAACATACATTCAGATTGAGAATGCTTGTACTGCATGGCTTATTTGGAGTTTTTTTTAGAGGTTTATCTGATACAAAAAATAAATTAAAAATGTGTGATCTTCTATTAAAATTGCTTCAACAAAAAATAATTAATGTTGGTGATGTGTTAGAATACATTAAAAATTAATGAACATTAAGTAAGAATATGAAAGGCATGGTATAATTCATTGAATCATAGTTTGATGGTAATTTTATTGATTGTGGGGTTTCCACCCTCTTGTAAACATTTTTTACAAACTTCGCATGTGGTTGGTAAATTGAAGAAAAATTCATTTTATTAGTTAAGTAAATTATTAGATCAATGTGATAAAACTTTTGAGAAGAAGAAAAAAACTAGAGAATACACATACAAACATATATAGAGGATCAAGATTCAATAAGGCATCACCTAAAATTTCAAGAGGAAGGCGAGCTTTGATCAATGATAAGAATTTAGGTTAAAATAAAAATTGATATTGTTATAAAATATGTTATAGAAGATGTGATTGAGGGCATATCCAAGGAAGAGGAAGCAATAATTTTCAAAAGGTTTTAAAAGTGTGCACGTCTTTTATTATCGGCTATGTATTGAAATTTCTTAAGTAAGTTATAATAATTATAATTACTGAGAGTTTTGATAAAGTGTAATATTATTTTATTAAATAAATAAAAATATTTAAGTATAGTGATATGTATAATTATTTATATTTTTAAGGAAGGTTTTTGATAATTATTTCATGTTTAAGGATATTGCATAAAAAATAATTAAAAATAAATTGTAATGGTGTGTGTGTTTTTTTATGGTTTTTATACCTTGTTTTTAAAGTTATTTCTTATTCTTTGAAAAACATTATTTCTATTAGTTGTGTTGATTGTAAAATATTTAGCTTTTTTTCTAAAATAAATATACTTAAACATAATTTATTTTTAGAATTTAATTACTCTTTAAGATAAATTAATTTAGATTTCTATTAACTCCAACTATATCATACATTAAGAGTGATCAAATTTATTTAGGTCTAAACATTTCATAGTTTTCTTTTTCAATTTAAAATTGATTTTACTTTGAAGAACTTCATATTTCTTGGCACGTGATAGATCAAGAGCTAAAATGTATCTATGATTATTCTTAATACTCCATATATCAAATCCATGTTAAGCATGGAAGAATTTACATATGTCAATCATACTAGAAAACATACCATTGAAATTGTTTAATCACCATACTAGGAAAAAGGTTCGAGAGATGTAAATCTTACCTTAAGTTTTAATCTCTCTCCACGTGATAGATATGGATTTTGTGATGAATATACACTACTTATTAATATGTGGCTTGTTAACTACAAGGTGAGAATGGAAGTAATTGCACCTCTCATATATATATAACGTCATGATGATGAGGATTTTAAGAAGGTGAGGGATTACTAGGAATTATTTAGAATTTTATTTTTTGCTAAGAAAGAATTAAGAGAAAATTTTCAAAATTATCATAGTTTTCTTAAACAAAATTGTTATCAATGTTGGTAGTGTGACAAATCTTTTGAAATTGAGATCTAATATGGGTATATAGTAGGCATTATAAGACAAATTGTTTTTCATCTTAAAACGTTTTAGTGTCATAAAGGTAACATATTATTTCATCTCACTAATGCACATTTTCATTATAGAGCTCAAGCGAATTTGTTCTCTCTCTGAAAGAGATCTTAAATATTTTGTTTATGGCCCAAATTGAATTTTTTTCCTTTAAAACTGATGGGGCCAGCCCACGTGGTCCCGCCTCACCTTTGCTGATGTGTAACCTTCCTTACAAACTGGACAGTATACGTTTGATTGGAATTAAATTTGGGTTGATTTGCAATCAACTTGCATGTACCGAAACGGACTATTCGCTGGACATCTGTCCTCCTCGGGATCCTGGCATATCTCCTCTTGGGTTTTCACTCTGTTCGCGCCTTTGGGATTGTTATTGTTTTCCCGGTAGTTGGTTCTACAGTCTCTGCGGTGTTGGTATTTGTGGTTCGATGCTTGGTCTTTGGTAAAACCCTATGCGGTTCCGGCCTGTTCTGTTACTGTATGGAAAGTGCTTGTTTGCGTTCTGTTGCTCATGGTCCGGTTTGTTGCCCGACGGTCTGGTATCCTGGTAAGTATGTCCCTTTTTGTTTATATGCTTGTCCCTCTCTGTAGTTAGCGCTCTCCACTGGTTTGTCGTTTGTCTTAGCGTTGCCCGGTCATTGTTTTTCCTCAACAGTCCATGGTCGTTCGAATGTTATGGGTTAATGACTCTCTGGTTCACTTTCAGTTCGACAGTCTCCAAGTCTGATGGATTTCGTGGCCTTCCCTGTTCAGCTCTCGGCTATTTTAACAGGTATGTTCTCGTTCTCTGATGGAGTTCTTTACCACAGTTCATGCAGTTTCTTATGGTTCAGCCCCTTTTGTAAGCAGGGTTTGTTTGTTCGAGGTTTTCACTGGCAGTCGTGGCTCGCCTTCAAGTATGAATATTGGGTCTTGTTCTCTGTTTTTTTTTCCTCAGTCGCTCTGGTTCCGACTTTCCTCCAAGGGTTAGAAGACTAACCTTTTCACCCTTCGTTTCTTTGCAGGTGAAGCCGCTCGCTGGTTTAATGGCAATGGCCTCCGGCTGTTTTGGTCACCTTCCGAGTAGTCTTGTTCTTATTCCTTGTCTACTTTAGGTTATTGTATGGTTCCTTGGTCCCGGTCACTAGTTACTGTGGTGCATTCGTTCTAGCCGTGGCATGGGTTTCTGGCTTTTGTCAAACCCTTGGCTCGTAGATTAGTTAGGGTTTGAGGACTGTGTTAACGTTGTTTTGTATGATGAGATGGACTGTTTTATGGGATTTTTATATTGAAACGAAATGTTATATATGTGTGCGGAAAGACAACTTATTCATTTTCGGTTTCGTTGGCATACCTGGTAACTGTGTTTGTCTAGCGCTGAACTTGTAGCTGGTGCTGGTCGGTGTCACTTCTCGTGTGTCTGTCTCTTAGTTTGCTGGCTCGTAGTCTGTCAAGAATTGTAATGGATTTCGTACATAAAAATAAAAAGAATTTTGACACAGCATGGAAATGTACAGTTTCTATATTTCTGAGGACGCACGTAAGAGTTGTTTTTTTTTCTGTGCACTGTAAATGGAAAAAATGTATGTTTTTATTTCTATTACTCTCCTTCCTGCTGAACCCCTATGGGCTTGCTTTTTCTCGTTCTTGTACATTGCTTCCAGGCAGTTGGTTAACTGCTAGTAGTTGTCAATTATCAGTTATAACAGTTATTACATATTTGACATTTCTTTACAGCTAGCTTGTTTCCCTTTGTCTGTTTTTCCAAAAGTAAATTATTGTTCTATGATTAATGACTCTAACTACTATTACTATTCCTAATTATAACTTGTTACAACATTTCAGGCATTTTGAACAGAAACAAAAAAAAAACAACAAATAATAATAAAATTAACTGAAAAGTAAAACGAAACAGACTTGTTGTCCGTTCTGTGAGCCATGTCTCCTGTCCTTCTCAGAAACCATGTTATCCTTCTTTCTAACTTCGCCCTGTAAACCAGATGCTCCTGCATCAGGCTTCCAGGGTAAAAGAAATTTCATGCCTCCGTTCCATGAGTTCCTCCACCGAATAGCCAGCCTTCCGAATCTGTGCCGCATCGAGCCACGAGATGTCCTCCACTGGACAGTCTCTCCACTTGACGAGGTGACGCAGATACTCCTTCCTGCGCGTCTTCTTGGCTACCTGGGTGCTAAGGATTCCTTTAATTTCATGGGTCGAGGCCGAAGGTAACTATTTCTTCCAAGAACTGCTTTCCAACTGGGTGTCCCATTCTAGCTGTACCGCACTATCATCCTCTACTTGGGCGTGATATGGGAACAGATCCGCCACATTAAAGATAGGTGATATGCCTATGTCCGGTGGCAGTTGAATCTCGTATGCGTTGGGTGAAAATGTCCTGAGGATCTTGCATGGGCCAATTTTTTTATATTTCAACTTATTATATGTACCTTTAGGAAACCGTTCCCGGCGCAGATGCGCAAGGACCTCGTCCCCCACATTAAAATGCACCTCTCGTCGTTTTGAGTCTGCTTGCTGTTTGTGTTTCTGTGAGCTGTCCTGCAATTTTAGTTTGACTTTTTCATGAAGCTCACTCATGGCCTCTGCAAAATCTTCCCCATCCGCGCTTCTCCACTCCAGCTTTCCCAGATCTCGCAGTTCATGTATTCCTCGCGGATGCATGCCATACAAAATCTGGAATGGGCTAAGTCTGGTGCTACGATTAGGCGAATCGTTATAGGCGAATTTCGCCTGGGCAAGAGCTCGATCCCATAATCGTGAATTTTCTCCAGTCAAACTCCGCAATAAATTCCCCAAGCTCCTGTTCACCACCTCCGTTTGTCCATCAGTCTGCGGATGATACGCAGAGCTGAAATTCAATTGCGTGCCCAACTTTTTCCACAGGGTGCACCAAAAGTGTCCTGTGAACTTTACGTCCCTGTCTGAAATGATAGTTTTGGGTAAGCCGTGTAACCTAACGACTTTTGTGAAAAACAGGTGTGCCACATACATGGCGTCACTAGTTTTCCGGCAAGGAATAAAATGAGCCATTTTTAAAATCTGTCTACCACCACCATAACCGAATCATACCCCCGCTGTGTTCTAGGCAGTCCGAGAACGAAGTCAATGCTGACCGAGTCCCATGGCCTGCTTGGAACGGGTAGTGGTGTGTAAAGTCCGGTATTCTGACTGTGTCCCTTGGACAATTGGCAAACTTTACACCGGTTTACTAATCTTTGCACATCCCTGCTCATTTTAGGCCAATAGTAAAAATGTCCGATCCGCTCCAAAGTTTTGTTGATCCCGAAATGTCCTGCTAATCCTCCACTATGCTTCTCCCGTACTATATTCTCCCTCATTGAACAGTCCGGGATACATAACTTCCCACCTCGGAACAATAATCCTTCCTCGAAGTTATAATCCAACCATGGGTCTGCATTTCTCAATACGGGATTTTTGCAGGCTTCAAAAGCTTCCTTAAAGTCTGGATCCTTCTGATACAAATCCTTTAGATGCTCGAATCCCATCACCTGTATGCTGCTTTCCTGTAGGAGCAAGGCTTTCCTGCTCAATGCATCTGCCACCTTGTTGGCTTGGCCACTTATGTGTTTTAACACAAAAGTAAAACTCTGTAGATATTCTACCCACTTGGCGTGCTTATGGTTCAACTTGTGCTGCTGCATTACATATTGTAATGCTGAATTATCAGAGAACAAAACAAATTCATTGCCCAGTAGGTAGTGTCTCCAATGTTTCAAGGCTTGGACCACTGCATAAAATTCCTTGTCATATGAAGAATATTTCTGCCGACTCTCATTTAGTTTTTCACTAAAGAACGCCACTGGTCTGTCCTCTTGACTGAGCACAGCACCGATAGTTGTTCCACTTGCGTCACATCGAACCTGAAAAAGTTTATTAAAGTCGGGCAGTCTCAAGATTGGCCTCTCCGTGATCTTCCGCTTCAAAAGCTGAAAACTGCTTTCTGCCGCTTTGGTCCAGCAAAAAGGTTGACTTGCCTTTTTGATGGTCTCTAACATTGGCGCGCAGATTTCACTGAAATTTTTAATAAATTTCCGATAAAAACTTGCCAACCCATGAAAACTACGTACCTCAAACAAGCTTGTTGGTGATGGCCAATTTATAATTGCTGTAATCTTTTCTGGGTCCATCTTCAGTTCATTCTCTGCAACCACAAATCCCAAATAGACCAGCTCCTTCTGCAGGAAAGTGCATTTCTTCAAGTTTATCAGCAGTTTGTTCTGCTGTAACTTCTCTAACACCCTTCGAACATGTTGAAGGTGTTCTCCCTTCGTTCTGCTGAAAATCAAGATATCATCAAGATAAACTATCACGAACTTACCAATAAATTCCTTTAACATCTCGTTCATCAATCTCATGAAAGTACTAGGAGCGTTGCTTAATCCAAATGGCATGACCAGCCATTCGTACAGTCCCTCGTTGGTTTTAAATGTTGTCTTCCATTCGTCTCCTTCCCTAATTCTGATCTGATGATAACCGCTTTTCAGATCTATTTTTGTAAAATAAGTTGCCCCACTAAGACAGTCCATCTTTTCGTCCATTATGGGCAAGGGAAATCTGTATTGAATCATGATTTTGTTTATAGCCCGCGAATCTGTACACATTCGCCATTCTCCACCCTTCTTGGGTGCAAGTACTGTTGGTACTGCACAAGGCTCAAACTTTCTCTCATCAGTCCCTTATCCAGCAACTCCTGCACTTATTTGCGAACTTCTTCATTGTCCTTCGGACTCATCCTGTACGCTGCCTTGTTTGGCAGACTTTCTCCCAGTATAAAATCAATGTGATGGCTGATACTCCTTTTGGGGGGCAATTTATCAGGTAAATCATCAACCACAATATCTTGGAATTCTTTCAACAGCTCCTAAATTTCCTTAGGCAGTTCAGATTTTTCTGTGTTCAACACTATCGGTTTCGCCCTCCTCACAATTGCATAATTAACCTCATTTTCCTCAACCTGCTTTTCAAACTGTTTTCCTCCAATTAATAGTGCTTTTGTTCCGCTTGGTTCCACTGCATCCTCCTCTCTGATGGGCACAAGTGTATGTTTGATCCCATCCTTTACAAATTTATAACAATTTGTTTTTCCATCGTGTGTCACTTTCCGATCATACTGCCACGGCCTTCCCAGCAGTATATGGCACACGTCCATTGGCATAATATCACAGACCACCGTGTCGTGATATTTGCCAATGTGAAATTCAACTTGACATTGCTCATCCACTAATAACTGGTGGCCTTTTTATAGCCATGACACCCTATAAGGTGTAGGGTGTTTGAGTCGTTTCAGTCCCTGCTTTTCCACCATTTCGGTGGCAACCAAATTTTTTGTACTTCCGCTGTCTATTATCACCTTACAACACTTTCCATGTGATTTACAAACTGTCCGGAATAGTGCTTTTCGCCTGGTCTGTTCAGCCACCTCCTTGGCTGGTTTCAACAGTACTTTATTTAAAATCAAAGCTTCCCTGTTTCTGCCATGTTTTCTACCTCCCGGGGTTATGCTTCAGCTTCCTCAGGTTGTGCAACAAGTGTTCCCCTCTGGCCCTCATGCTCAGCTTCTGGGCATTCGAAGGATCTGTGCCCCCATTTATGGCACCTGTAGCACTGGACATTAGTCCCTCGTCCGCGGCCATTTCCTCGTCCTCGCTGATATGGCCGACCTCCTCTAGTGCTTTCTCCTTTCTCTGCTGTCCCTGAAGCTCTGGAACTGCTGCCTTCCTCACTCTTCGCGGCAGTTCTCCCTCTGCCATAGGACTGTCCTCGTCCTCTGCCATTCCCCCTCCCTCTCCTGTTGTTCTGTCTTCTGTTGATTTTTTCCTCCGCCTTCACAGCACTTTGAAAGGCTTCCTCAACACTCCGGGGAGAGAGAATGCTAATCTCATCCAATATTTCTATTCTTAAGCCATTCACGTACCTTGCTGGTTTTTCAGGCATATCTTCCGTATAACCAGCACGTAAATTCACACGATAAAATTCTTCTGTGTATTCTTGTAGAGTCATACCTTTCTATCTTAAATTCTGCACTCGCCGATAAAGCTCGACCTGGTAATCCTTAGGCAAAAATCTACCCTTCAGTTTTGCCACCATCCTTGGCCATTTTCTTATCGGCAATTTGTTCATTCGCCTTCTGTCCACTTGGACACTATCCCACCATAGGGCAGCGTGTCCTTTCAACTTGGTCAGAGCAAATTTAACTCTTTTGTCTTCACCGACTTCCTCATTCTCAAAATATTTGTCTAATTCACTCACCCAATCCAACAGGACATCCGCGGACAGACTCCCATCATAGTTAGGAATCTCCGGTTTGGGCTTGCTGCTTGCTAACAGAACTGATCGCAACAGCCTCAACTTTGGGGCTTCTTCCTCTGACCCATCTGTAACAGTTGCTGCTTCGTCTTCACTGTCATCCCCAAGTTCTGGGTCTCGTCGCCTACCTGCCTCCACTGCTTCTAAGCGAGCTGTGAGAATTCTCAACTATTCTCTCTGTCCTTCATCTGCTCCTCTACGTGCACCTCTCCTACGTCCTCATCTTTGTACTTCCATCTTCCTCAATCTCCTCAAAACGCTACTCTGATACCACTTGATGGGGCCAGCCCACGTGGTCCCGCCTCACCTTTGCTGATGTGTAACCTTCCTTACAAACTGGACAGTATACGTTTGATTGGAATTAATTTTGGGTTGATTTGCAATCAACTTGCATGTACCGAAACAGTCTATTCGCTGGACATCTGTCCTCCTCGGGATCCTGGCATATCTCCGCTTGGGTTTTCACTCCGTTCGCGCCTTTGGGATTGTTATTGTTTTCCCGGTGTTTGGCTCTACAGTCTCTGCGGTGTTGGTATTTATGGTTCGATGCTTGGTCTTTGGTAAAACCCTATGTGGTTTCGGCCTGTTCTGTTACTGTATGGCAAGTGCTTGTCTGCGTTCTGTTGCTCCTGGTCCGGTTTGTTGCCCGATGGTCTGGTATCCTGGTAAGTATGTCCCTTTTTGTTTATATGCTTGTCCCTCTCTGTAGTTAGCGCTCTCCACTGGTTTTTCGTTTGTCTTAGCATTGCCCGGTCATTGTTTTTCCTCAACAGTCCATGGTCGTTCGAATGTTATGGGTTAATGACTCTCTAGTTCACTTTCAGTTCGACAGTCTCCAAGTCTGATGGATTCCGTGGCCTTCCCTGTTCAGCTCTCGGCTATTTTAACAGGTATGTTCTCGTTCTCTGATGGATTTCTTTACCACAGTTCATGCAGTTTCTTATGGTTCCGCCCCTTTTGTAAGCAGGGTTTGTTTGTTCGAGGTTTTCACTGGCAGCCGTGGCTCGCCTTTAGGTATGAATACTGGGTCTTGTTCTTTGTTTTTTTTTTTTCCTCAGTCACTCTGGTTCCGGCTTTCCTCCGAGGGTTAGAAGACTAACCTTTCCACCCTTCGTTTCTTTGCAGGTGAAGCCGCTCACTGGTTTAATGGCAATGGCCTCCGACTATTTTGGTCACCTTCCGGGTAGTCTTGTTCTTATTCCTCGTCTGCTTTAGGTTCTTGTATGGTTCCTTGGTCCCGGTCACTAGTCACTGTGGTGCATTCATTCTAGCCGTGGCATGGGTTTTTGGCTTTTGTCAAACCCTTGGCTCGTAGATTAGTTAGGGTTTGAGGACTGTGTTAACGTTGTTTTGTATGCTGAGATGGACTGTTTTATGGGATTTGTATATTGAAACGAAATGTTATATATGTGTGCGGAAAGACAACTTATTCATTTTTGGTTTCGTTGGCATACCTGGTAACTGTGTTTGTCTGGCGCTGAACTTGTAGCTGGTGCTGGTCGGTGTCACTTCTCGTGTGTCTGTCTCTTAGTTTGCTCGCTTGTAGTCTGTCAAGAAAATTGTAATGGATTTCGTACATAAAAATAAAAAGAATTTTGACACAACATGGAAATGTACAGTTTCTATATTTCTGAGGATGCACGTAAGAGTTGTTTTTTTTCTGTGCACTGTAAATGGAAAAAATGTATGTTTTTATTTCTATTACTCTCCTTCCTGTTGAACCCCTATGGGCTTGCTTTTTCTCATTCTTCTACATTGCTTCCAGGCAGTTAGTTAACTGGTGATAGTTGTCAATTATCAGTTATAACAGTTATTACATATTTGACATTTCTTTACAGCTATCTTGTTTCCCTTTGTCTGTTTTTCCAAAAGTAAATTACTGTTCTATGATTAATGAATCTAACTACTATTACTATTCCTAATTAGAACTTGTTACAACATTTCAGGCATTTTGAACAGAAACAAAAAAAAAACAACAAATAATAATAAAATTAACTGAAAAGTAAAACGAAACAGACTTGTTGTCCGTTCTGTGAGCCATGTTTCCTGTCCTTCTCAGAAACCATGTTATCCTTCTTTCTAACTTCGCCCTGTAAACCAGATGCTCCTGCATCAAAAACTCTATTTTTCAACTCGATAACAATAATTCAATGAATTACACATCTACTTTATATAATTAAACTATATTCCAATTTTATATATGTATATGCCAATTCACTCATAGGAAAAATATACGCCAATTCACAAAATTTACTTTGGAAATAAGGAAATTGTTGTAAACTACAATTTTAAGTAGTGTTTGCTTGGGAAGAAGATAGCATTGTAATTTTATCTTAATTTTATGGTTAATAAAGGATGAAGTGGATTCAAGGATTTAAAAAAATGAATTATATTAAAAAAAAATTATAAATTTGATTAGAATAAAATTTAAATATCAATTAGCATATTTTCCAAAAGATTGTAAGAGGGTCAGGGCCAAGTATCTACAATAATCTTTTAGTGGAGAGTGATGCATGTTAATGGTGTTTTTTATATGGTGCATTCAATTATTTTTCAATTAATGTAATTTGTGCATAAAATTATTTCAAGAAAAATACTCCTAAAGATGTCAATGTTTGTAGATTTGTTTTTTGAACTAAATAAATTGGATGGATCCAAAATTTATGAAACTTAGACATATAAAAAACTTTTATATGGATATGCATAGTGGTGATTAAAACCCCATTAAACCTATTGATTTTTCTTCAATAATTGGTTAGGTGAACTTTAAAATATCAAAAAAAGATTCAAAAATCTTAAAATATTTGGTGAACATACATTCAGATTGAGAATGCTTGTACTGCATGGCTTATTTGGAGTTTTTTTAAAGGTTTATCTGATACAAAAAATAAATTAAAAATGTGTGATATTCTATTAAAATTGCTTCAACAAAAAATAATTAATGTTGGTGATGTGTTAGAATACATTAAAAATCAATGAACATTAAGTAAGAATATGAAAGGCATGGTATAATTCATTGGAGCATACTTTGATGGTAATTGTATTGATTGTGGGGTTTCCACCCTCTTATAAACATTTTTTTACAAACTTCGCATGTGGTTGGTAAATTGAAGAAAAGTTCATTTTATTAATTAAGTAAATTATTAGGTCAATGTGATAAAACTTTTGGGAAGAAGAAAAAAACTAGAGAATACACATATAAACGTATATAGAGGATCAAGATTCAATAAGGCATCACCTAAAATTTGAAGAGGAAGACGAGCTTTGATCAATGATAAGAATTTAGGTTAAAATAAAAATTGATTATGTTATAGAAGATGTGATTGTGGGCATATCCAAGGAAGAGGAATCAATAACTTTCAAATGGTTTTAAATGTATAGCATACCCAACCCCCTGATACATTTTGAGGTGGCGTTTAAATTTTTTCTTTATCTTACTGATCTTGAAACTCCTTTCTCGTATGATTGTTTACTTTTGCAAAGTAAAATTTTATTTATGCTTCAAAGAGAAATATCATGCAATTTTTTGGTATGTCTTAGTCCGCCTCTTAGGAACCCAAACTAGTGATAGTACCATATTTTTTCAAAATCCAGACATAAGGTCTATGTAAGTTCATCAGAAAACGAAAAGAATGTGCATCAAGACTAGATATCATGATCTATCATCTATCCTAACTTAAAAACGAATTCATATTACTTAAAAACAATAGAGGTGAGTGAGACTTGTCATTTAGACTTGGAAGAGTCAAAGGAATCTATTGTTATAGGCTCCTTGTTGTTATCATGAGAGATTCCAACATCTAGGGGAGACACAAACGACCCTCAATATGGCCTAAATTCCTATCCAAACTCATCATAGACAGTTAAAACTCATCCAACATGAGAAGAATTTCCTCCTTGGCATCATTTCAGTTTAATAAGATCGGGACTAGAAGGACGTTTAGATAGAAATAAATATCATTTATGTACATGTATTGACTATAATGACCTATGGTATGTCTCGTATCAGGTACCCAATTAGCTATTTCACCAAGAACTTTAGAACATGTCAAATTACCTCTTTCACCAACAATATCACACTCCACCTAAGTTATTTCTTCCCGAATTTCTTGTACCATGTTGTCATCATAGTGATTGCATAGAGACGGTCGCCTATTATTGGGTTTGAGAGCCCCATTGGTCTTTAAAATATATAGCCTCATCAACATCTAGCCCATTAGTGAGCCATTGGTTGAAAAATATCCAAATGAGGAGCAATGTTAAAGAAGGTGTTATGATACCAGCTCACAAAAGATAGAAAAGATAGATCAACGCCTTATAATTCAGCCTCTTTCTATATATAGGGGTCTAAGGGGTCATAATATAATCAGAGCTGACGTAACAATAATAATGTAAGGGCATAATAATAACAATAGTGGGCTTCTATGGGGCACAATAATAACAATATGGGGACTACATGGGCACAACAATATAATAAGGGGGTTGTACTAATAACAATAAGGGGTTACACTAGTAATATAGGGACCTAACATGCCCCTCTCCTCCAAAAAGTGTTGTCCTCAACACTTGAGTAGTTCTTGATGCTTGTATATAAATTCTTGTCCTCCCATGTGGAATCTTCAGTAGGTAAGTTCTTCCACTTACTGAGATACTTTGAAATCGATCTATTTCGTAGATTTTGATTTCTCGATTCTGTGACTGCTTTAGGTTCCAATATGATTTTTCCTTCCGTGTCAAGTTCTCGCAATATTGTTTGAACTGGGATCTTCTGAAACTTTTGAATGAGTTACCACTTCTTTGGGCATATGGATATACATAAGGCCTGATGTTTTAAGGAACACTTCATGGAATCAAATTAATAATGAACATGATCACAAATAGATGGGAGGCCTTTCGGAGTCTCAAATACCTTGGAATGATTATCCAACATGTTTTGGAGATATGGAGAAATACATGATTTCGATGTGGGATCCTCCAGTGAACATAATTGTGCAATTACACCCCATTGTTATTTATTCAGAATATTTTTCATGTTATTACAGTTGATTACCTTTCCAGTTTTTCCTTCGATACCCCTCAATTCAACTTCCTTTCCTTCCCAAAAAAATTTCAAGAAAGTTCTTGAAAATTAAAATATATCGTACCCAAAGACTGTAGCCATTGGACTCGTAGTAAAACATCAACACCACCCATTGGAATGGAGAGCATTGGGCTATTCAATACATATCCTCCCATGGATAGCTTAATATTATGGCACTTTATAGAGAAATTAAAGGTTCCTCCACTTTCAACCATCACTTGACACTCCGGTGCTAGATATAGGAAGCAATTCAATTCCTTGGCTACGTTACAATCAATAACATTATGGGTACTTCCTGAATCAATCAACACTCTTACCTTTTTCTTCTTGGTATGTCCTTCTATCTTGATGGTTTGAGAAGTGGTAATTTCTTCCAATGCATTACAAGATATGGCCCGATTGATTTCTTAAGACTTGATGTGATCTTTCAATTCTTGAACATTTTTCTTCTTGATATGTCCTTCTATATTGATAGTTTGAGGAGTGGTAATTCCATCCAATGCATTACAAGAGATGATTAGATTCATTTTTCTTTCTTGATGTGATCTTACACTTCTTGAACTTTTTCTTCTTGATATGTCCTTCTATCTTGAAAGTTTTAGGAATGTTAGTCCTTTCCAATGCTTTACAAGATATGGTCGAATTCATTTCTTCTTTCTTTGGGGTTGGTTCTTGGTGTGTACACTCTTCTTTTGATGTTTCTTGATCCATTTCTTTCTCCTCTCCGCAATCAACGTAAAATAATTTCTTCTCAACACACTTATGACCTTTAATGTATTTGTTATCACAATTGTAACAAAGTCCTTTTTCTCTTTTTTCTTCCAATTGTTGTGGTGTAACCCTTGTAGGTTGTGGAAGGCTAGGAGAAACAACACTTCCATGTTTATAGTTGTGAGGGGTAGACTTCCTTGTTTCCATAATTTTTCTTTCCACTTTGTAACAAAGCCCTTTTTCTCTTTTTCTTCTAATTTTTGTGGTGTTGCTCTTTGTATCCTCATAATGTGTTGTCATTTCCTCCATGAAAATTAACCACGTAACAAGTTGTTTATGAGAACAAAGCCCTTTATACCATAAAAATTGATCCAGTTCGAAATATGAAGATGCAATACATACCTTTTGTAAAAATGGTATACCATGTAGATCAAAATATTTCTCCATCTGTAGTATCCAATTTATTGGATCCTTTCCATCAAAATTCCTCATAACTCCTTTTCTTGATTTTAGGAGCTTGATCTTGAAATGAGTGTAACTTTGTACTTTCAAATCTCAAAGTTCTGAAATTGTCTCCTACAGTAGCCCTCTCAGTCCTCTTTCTAACCCCACAAGTTTGATCAGAATTTGATTCTACAAGAAAGATTTATGCCCAAACTCCTAATATGACTTGATTATATAATGTTTTAATAGAGAAAACTTGTACGACATGCCATGTGTCACTGTTTCGACCTTCGGATCTAAAAATTATACACAGAAAACTATAGTTCGTCCGTTTTTCGTAAGATCCTATGAAATTTCAATTTGTTGCTCAGAGAGAAAGCTATGATGATTTTCCCAAGGTCGCCTGTTTAGGATGTAATTCGGGAGTCTACAAAAACCCTAAATTCCTCAGATCATATAGCCGAAAATATAGTGACACAAGATCTGAAATTCAGATCTGAGATTCAGAACAATTTCTTCTCAAATGAGTTTTTACTTTAGATTCTGAAACTTTGTATCAAAAATTTTATAGTGAAAATACCATGATGACGTGTTTTAGATGAAATTATGGAGCTTGCAAAAAGGCTAAATTCCTCATATCATATCTCCGAAAATATAGCGAGACGAAACTGAAATTTAGATGCACAGTTCAGAAATATTTCCTCTCAAATGGTTTTCTTTTTATCTTCTAAAATATTGCATAAAAAAATCTATAGTGAAAATATCATGATGACCTTTCTGGAGCAGCAAAACCCTAGAATCCAAAGCCCTGATACTAAATGTTATACAACTAGCTCACAAAAATATAGAAACGATATATCAACGCCTTAGAATTCAACCTCTTAGAGGGGGAAGCCTCCTTTACGTTACGCAAATGATAAATTCTTCAATGATACAAATGATAAGACTACCTTTCTATATATAGGAGTCTAAGGGGTCAGAATATAATCAGAGCCGATGCAACAATAATAATGTAAGGGCACAATAATAACAATAGTGGGCTTCTATGGGGCACAATAATAACAATATGGGGACTACATGGCACAACAATATAATAAGGGGGTTGTACTAATAACAATAAGGGGTTACACTAGTAGTATAGGGACCTACCAGAAGGGAATTACTTAATGAAGAGAATGAGTGCATGGAACAGTAGGTTGAAGAGGGATAGTTGATGGAAGACCAAGGATGGAAGTAGAAAGGAGTTAGAGACTAGATGATTGTAATAGAGGAAATAGAAAGGGGAGAGAATTCTAAGATGGAATTGTTTGAGCAAAGAGACTAGAGGAGACATAATGAATAAGAGACTCTAAAATTCTAATACTACCAGGAAGGTGTAACACCCTCCTCCAACATCTACCCAAGAAACTATCTAGCCAGGGTAAATATGTGACAAGGGGCTGCTACGATATGATTTGACCTCCTAAGTCACATTCAGGAAGTGGATTTGATGGAAACACACCATATAGACATTCAACATCAGCTTCAAGGCCCTTAGGAACCAATCCAACACTTCAAACAAATTGCCCTTGGGTCCCATTGAAATTGTGGACAACTTAAGCCTTAGTCGATCTCATGTTATAGGCATGGTAGCATATAGAAACCCATATTCACTCTCATAGGCTTTCCGGCCAGCACCTAGAGACTCATTTAGTCAGTGTTATGCCAACATCCCTAGGATTTTAGCCACTTTTTCAGGCCGAGAGCCTAGGTCACTGCCCAGAATTGAACCATCTCTTTAAAATAGTAAAATAGTATGGAAATGATTGTAATAAAGGAAAATACTTGTTGAAGACCTTGATTGGACCCCTACTAGCCATGACAGTCATTTTGTCAAACACATCACGAATATGTAATCTACAGGTGTAAATAATAGTTCTAAGCATAGGGTTCTCATACAAAGCTGAGAATCGCTAAGAACAATTGATTCCTCAACACATCAACTACCATTCCATGCATTAGTTCATAGATACATTGATCACTCAATTACAAGTAAAAAAATGGTGAAACCATTACATAGTTGTCTTCATAAAACACATATATAACCAGAATAATAGAAATAGAAATACTCATGAATGTATACCCATATAGACCACATAAAATCCATCAAAATGTTCATAAAATACAAGGAGAAATAACCTTCCATTAATGATGAAAAATTGAAACCCAAGATGGGACTTCCACATTCCACCCGACCATAGAATGGCTCAACTAAATCTCTCTTCAGTAATTCGTCCTCGTGCTATATTTCAAGCATGAATGTGGGATCTCATAGAAAACATCAATCAAAAACCATCCAAGGCTTCCAAATGCCATCAACCTCAACCCATAAAATAGTGATTCCACCTCATGATTAGACATCATAAAACCATCATCATATTGGTCTTTATCCCAGCCATCCAGGGCTCCAAAGCATTTGTTTCAACCAAGGCTCCAGGACTAGTAAATAAACCCACAGTTGTAGTCAGTCTCTAGATCGCTCATCCAACCAAGGCTCTAGGACTAATAACTCAACCCATAACTGCAGTCGAGCTCCAAATTATTCATCCAACCAAGGCTCTAGGACTAGTAACGCAACCCACTTAGGGCTCTAGAGCGTTTGTCAAACCAAGGCTACTTGACTAGTAACTCAATGCCAGATTTTACAGGGCTCTAGGCCATTTCTCCAACCAAGGCTTGAGGAACTAGTAACTCAACCAAAGTTAAGGAAACATGAGAACCTACCAAAAACTCAAAAATGAAATAAACCTACAATCACCATTGTTATCCAAAAAATGGCAAGGCTAGGAAATCCACTGTCAATCTTAGCCATCCTCCATACCAATGACATATCACACCCAAAAAACCACATGCATGTGCCATGCATGCCAACATTATTGAAGGAAACATAGATGCAACTCAGTACCTACAAGAAAATCTGATGTAGTTGTTGATCCCGATGGCTTCTTTCCCGATGTATGTGATGCATCATTAATGGTATGTGATGCATCAACACAATTGAATTCTAGTGGTGGTAATTGATACATATTCCCCCCTCTTGTCCATGTGTCCATGCCTATATGAGCTGAAGTGCCATCATTTATTCTTCATGCTAGACCTTCTCTGATGAAAGATAGGGTATGCAAAATTTCTCTCCAAACCATAGATACCCCTGCTCGAGGCTAGGAGGGTAAATGAATCCAGTCCATGAGATAATGAGGCTAGATATATTTGTGATAGGAGACTTCAGTCTAGAGGTTTTGTGTTGTGAGCAGGAACCAACCCATCTTGGCTGCTAGTGCATGTGAAAAAACTTATAGGTCTTTTAGTCCCCATCCTCGCCATTTCTTGTGGAGGGCAATGTGCTTCCATCCTACCGAAGATTTTTTTTTTTCCCTCCTTATATCTATTCCAAAGGAATCTATAGCAGATATTCTAAATTTGAGCAAGAATTCCTTTAGGAATCCAAGCCAATGACATCTAATAAGCAACGGTGGCCTCCAAGACAGATTTGATGAGGACTAGTCGTTCAGCTCTGGATAGGAATCTGTGGTTCCAAATTGATAGGCACTTCTCAATTTTAATTACAAACTAGATCTAATCTCCTACTCTATAGTAACGGGGCTTGATCCAAAACCCAGGTACTTGAGGCCATCCTCCAGATGATGATTCTGAAAAGGGAATTTCTGATGTGCAAATCTAGCTTCCAGGGGATATGTACTAGAGAGGGTGATGGTAGACTTCGAGTGATTTTCTTCCATGCCGGTAGCCATGGCAAATAGTGTGAGGATTTTATGGAAGGTAGATGAGTCCCTAAGGCTTCCATTTAAGAATATGAGGATATCATCAATGAAAAGTATATGAGTGAGATAGCAATGATCACTCAGTTTTAGCCCTTGCAGTCGCCCATCCCTCTTGGTTGATGCAATTAGTCAGTTGAGTCCTTTAATGACACTTAGAAAGAGAAGCAGGGAGAGTGGGAATCATTGTCGAAGACCTCCCTCAACATGGAAGAAATGCGATGCAAAACCATTAATGAGAACACTAAAGGTTGTCATGGCGATGCAAAACCATAAACAAAAATAAATTTAAAAATATAGAAAACATTGAAGAGAAAAAGAGGACAACCTCAAGGCACTCCTCATATTCATAATAATGCAAAAAATAACTGAAAAAGAAATGAACTTTGCAATGTTATTTTTGGATATCTTGACTGTGTATATGCGGTACAAGAATTGTGTCAACCTTTAAAATTCAAAAACTTAAATTCAATCCACTTTCTAAAAATAAGTTCAATCCATTCTCTAAAAATAAATTCAATCCATTCTCTAAAGATAATTGTCGCAGAAAAAAAAAAAAAAATAATTTATTTTTACTTTTAAATTAACAATGGAAAATAATTAAATAATAAATTTTAAATTAAAACTAAAAATAATTAAATAATAAATTAAAAACAATAAAATAGAAGATTAGATTAATAGAGATTAAGGTATGATCAATAAGAAAATAAAATAAGAAAATAAGATAAGGAACCAGGGAAATGGGGCAAAATTATACCACCCAATTAGAAAAACATATTAATGAAATTTATAACTAAATTGATGGAAAGAGAAAGTATAAACATAAAAAGAAGACAAAATGTTTGATGAAATAGAAAAAAAAAAAAAAAACCTACAATAAAAGAGAAACAATAATCCCTTTCGTGACTTAAAGGAGAAAATTCGTACAAACGCAGAGCCCAGAAGCCGAAAAGGAAGAGAAATTCTCGCTTAAGTTGATTACATGAGAAAAAGATTCAGCGCCCCCTTCATTAGTCAAAAAGATTCAAAATGCACGTGAAGAGGAAGGAGATTTGGATAAGAATCATTTAACTGGAATTGCCACTGAAATAGCGGCTGGCTCGGATCAGATCGTGCAGCCATGCAATAGCACTTTGTGGTTCCAGCGGAATAGGGATTGATTTAGAAGGAAAATCCCACGCTCGGTTGCAATGGCAATGTTAACTATAGCAAAATACTCCACTTCTACCAAAAATTAGGTTCTCGTCAAAAAAAACATGAATTTTCAACGCTCCATTAGCGAGGAAGATTCAACGGCCGCCCCTAAATAGCGGCTGGCTCGGATCAGATCGTGCAGCCCTGCAATAGCACTTTGTGGTTCCAGCGGAATAGGGATTGATTTAGAAGGAAAATCCCACGCTCGGTTGCAACGGCAATTTTAACTATAACAAAATAATCCACATCCATTATCCAAACTTCATATATAAATATACACCCTTGGCACGCCGAAAACATAGATAGAAACTTTCCATCTGCAGACATGGCAAAACAGGTTCTTAAGCTCGCTTTCCTGGCCATTGTTTGGATCGTCGTTGCCCTAACGTTTCTGAGCGCATCAGGTAATATACCACTCATTTTCTACTATGGTAATATTGTTGCAAATAATTACGTTACTGAGTGCATCACGTAATATACCACTCATTTCTACATGGTAATAACAATGTTACGGATCTATTTAACCCACAACTGTGATTTATTTTCGTGATAACAAAAACTATTAATTCATCTTCGACTCTATTTTCTATATGTTAATACTGTTTCGTTTAATTGGTTATTTCATCCATCCGTAATTTACCACTCATATCTTTTATGATGTGGGCCGATGACATTACAGGATGCGGTGCTACTTTTGGGAGTAGGAAGGATGATGATCCGGCTTGTAGCGAGGTTTTTAGCTGCGCAGATTGCATAAGCGAAGAACCAGGTTACTATCATTGCAAAGACGGGCACCTTTGCTGCTACGGCCCTGGCTAAAGTGATACAACTATCCTTGATAATTAAATAAATGCGGTTCCCCTCACACACAGGCTTTCAGTTGATATTGCTGAGATCCGTGTAAGAGGAAACGTGGAAAGATGGCTCGGATTGCCATCTTTGCTATATTTTTCGATTTGCATGAAGTTTAATATACAGCACTATCACTATTGCTATTTTTAATAAATAGATGTGTCAAAGTTAAATCGCATCTATAATTTGTGAAGGCAAATTAGCTATATGTTATTGCATTGATTATAAGGGAATATTAAGTACGCATTTTATTCAAAATTGTGAGAAGTTTTTGGTTTGTTAGTTGCTACAATGCAAAGTCTAACATTTTATATTATCTTCGTAAAAGTTATGAGTTGTTATTGGCAGGATGAAATGTGCAATGTGTAATATTTTATATTATTTTTCTAAAAGATTTTGAGGTATCGGCAGGGTGAAACGATATGGTATACGGTTTGTTTGATAAATATTACAACAAAATATGTTATCAATGTTTATAAAAGTTTGCAAATCTTTTATATTCTTTATCTGTTATATAGTGAAGTCTATTTCATAAAAACAAGTTATAATTCTTATAGAGTTGTGGTAAAGTATAATATTATTTTATTAAATAAATGAAAATATTTAAGACGTGTTATCAATATTCATAAAAGTGTGTATATCTTTTATTCACAAATGAAAATATTCCAGACATATATTATTAATTATTAAAGTTCATAAATGTATTGAAATTTCTTGAGTTATAATAATTATAATTACTGAGAGTTTTGATAAAGTGTAATATTATTTTATTAAATAAATAAAAATATTTAAGTATAGTGATATGTATAATTGTTTATATTTTTTAAGGAAGGTTTTGATAATTATTTCATGTTTAAGGATATTGAATAAAAATAAATTGTAATGGTGTGTATGTTTTTTATATCATATGTTTAAATTTATTTTTTATTTTTTGAAAGATATTATTTTTATTAGTCGTGTTGATTGTAAAATATTTAGTATTTTCTAAAATAAATATATGCAAACATAATTGATTTTTAGAATTTAATTACTGTTTAAGATAAATTAATTTAGATTTCTATTAACTCCAAATATATTGTGATCAAATTTATTTAGGCCTAAACATTTCATAATTTTGTTTTTCAATTTAAAATTGATTTTACTTTGAAGAACCTCATACTTTTTGGCACATGATAGATCAAGAGCTAAAACGTATCTATGATTATTCTTAATACTCCATGTATCAAATCCATGTTAAGCATGGAAGAATTTACATATGTCAATCATACTAGAAAACATACCACTGAAATTGTTTAATCACCATACTAGGAAAAAGGCTCGAGAGATGTAAATCTTACCTTAAATTTTAATCTCTCTCCACATGATAGGTATGGATTTTGTGATGAATATACACTGGTTATTAATATGTGCTTTGTTAACTACAAGGTGAGAATGGAAGTAATTGCACCTCTCATATATATAAGGTCATGATGATGAGGATTTTAAGAAGCCTAGAGATTACTAGGAATTATTTAGAATTTTATTTTTTGCTAAGAAAGAATTAAGAGAAAATTTTCAAAATTATCATAGTTTTCTTAAACAAAATTGTTATCAATGTTGGTAGTGTGACAAATCTTTTGAAATTGAGATCTAAATTGACAAATCTTTATGACATTTTAGTGTCATAAAGGTGACATATTATTTCATCTCACTAATGCACATTTTCATTATAGAGCTCAAGCGAATTTGTTCTCTCTCTGAAAGAGATCTTAAATATTTTGTTTATGGCCCAAATTGATTTTTTTTCCTTTCAAACTCTATTTTTCAACTCGATAACAATAATTCAATGAATTACACATCTACTTCATAATATGAAGTAGAAAATACCTATCAACAAGATATGAACTTTTCTATCTCCCTCACACTGATGTGTATAAAGTGTCATATATATATAGTTGGCAATGAAATATTTTATGTAACATAGACATTCAAATATTCCATCTATGGCCCATCTTTAAATATATTTTTATTATTAATGTTTTTTTAAATTCTAAAAATCAACTTCATACTAAATAAGGAAGGAATAACACATATTCCTTATGAAAAAATATAAACATTTTTACTTTAATCAGTTTATATTTCTTTATCTTTATAAAATTTATATAAAATTATTTTATTTAAAATAAAGTTAAAATATTTTATTTATAATTAAGATTAATTTTTTATATATTTTTATATTTATTAATATTAATTTATATATATCTATATATATAAAACCAGATAAGACATGGATTAGACATCCATACATCTATATTATATCAAGCTAAAGAAAAATACCATTCTACTCGATAATTAGAATAATAAATATATTCGAGAAATAGTGTACATGGATACTTTTCCACTTCACGATGACCATACTAAATTTACGGCCAGTTTTCCACCTCATACTAAATTTACTTTAACATGAACTATGAGCTTCTTTACGCTCATTTATTCTCACACAAGAGTGACTGATGTAGCCTCTGCATCAATTATAAAATTTTCTTGTCCTTGTTTAATAAAAGTTGTGTGTCGGCATTTCAATTTTATTGATATAGTTTTATGATGTGGGCCGATGACATTACAGGATGCGGTGCTACTTTTGGGAGTAGGAAGGATGTTTGTAGCGAGGTTGATAGCTGCGCAGATTGCATAAGCGAAGAACCAGGCTACTATCATTGCAAAGACGGGCACCTTTGCTGCTACGGCCCTGGCTAAAGTGATACAACTATCCTTGATACAACTATCCTTGATAATTAAATAAATGCGGTTCCCCTTACACACAGGCTTTCAGTTGATATTGCTGAGATCCGTGCAAGAGGAAACGTGAAAAGATGGCTTGGATTGCCATCTTTGCTATATTTTTCGATTTGCATGAAGTTTAATATACAGCACTATCACTATTGCTATTTTTAATAAATAGATGTGTCAAAGTTAAATCGCATTTATAATTTGTGAATGCAAATTAGTATATGTTATTGCATTGATTATAAGGGAATATTAAGTACGCATTTTATTCAAAATTGTGGTAAGTTTTTGGTTTGTTAGTTGCTACAATGCAAAGTCTAACATTTTATATTATCTTCGTAAAAGTATGAGTTGTTATTGGCAGCATGAAATGTGCAATGTGTAATATTTTATATTATTTTTCTAAAAGATTTTGAGGTATCGGCAGGGTCAAATGATATGGTTTTTATACCTTGTTTTTCAAGATATTTCTTATTCTTTGAAAAACATTATTTTTATTAGTTGTGTTGATTGTAAAATATTTAGCTTTTTCTCTAAAATAAATATACCTAAACATAATTTATTTTTAGAATTTAATTACTCTTTAAGATAAATTAATTTAGTTTTCTATTAACTCCAACTATATCATACATTAAGAGTGATCAAATTTATTTAGGTCTAAACATTTCATAGTTTTCTTTTTCAATTTAAAATTGATTTTACTTTGAAGAAATTCATATTTCTTGACATGTGATAGATCAAGAGCTAAAATGTATCTATGATTATTCTTAATACTCCATGTATCAAATCCATGTTAAGCATGGAAGAATTTACATATGCCAATCATACTAGAAAACATACCATTGAAATTGCTTAATCACCATACTAGGAAAAAGGCTCGAGAGATGTAAATCTTACCTTAAATATTAATCTCTCTCCACATGATAGATATGGATTTTGTGATGAACATACACTAGTTATTAATATGTGGTTTGTTAACTACAAGGTGAGAATGGAAGTAATTGCACCTCTCGTATATATAAGGTGATGATGATGAGGATTTTAAGAAGGTGAGAGATTACTAGGAATTATTTAGAATTTTATTTTTTGCTAAGAAAGAATTAAGAAAAAATTTCCAAAATTATCATAGTTTTCTTAAACAAAATTGTTATCAATGTTGGTAGTGTGACAAATCTTTTGAAATTGAGATCTAATATGGGTATATAGTAGGCATTATAAGAGAAATTGTTTTTCATCTTAAAACTTTTTAGTGTCATAAAGGTGACATATTATTTCATCTCACTAATGCACATTTTCATGATAGAGCTCAAGCGAATTTGTTCTCTCTCTGAAAGAGATCTTAAATATTTTGTTTATGGCCCAAATTGATTTTTTCCCCTTTAAAACTCTATTTTTCAACTCGATAACAATAATTCAACGAATTACACATCTACTTCATAATATGAAGTTGAAAATACCTATCAACAAAATATGAACTTTTCTATCTCCCTCACACTGATGTGTATAAAGTGTCATATATATATAGTTGGCAATGAAATATTTTATGTAACATAGACATTCAAATATTCCATCTATGACCCATCTTTGAATATATTTTTATTATTAATATTTTTTTAAATTCTAAAAATCAACTTCATACTAAATAATGAAGGAATAACACATATTCTTTATATCCAAAAATAGTAAATGACTATGAAAAAAATATAAACGTTTTTACTTTAATCAGTTTATATTTCTTTATCTTTATAAGATTTATATAAAATTATTTTATTTAAAATAAAATTAAAATATTTTATTTATAATTAAGATTAATTTTTTTTATATTTATCAAATATTAATTTATATATATATATATATATATAACAAGATAAGACATGTATTAGACATCCATACATCTATATTATATCAAGCTAAAGAAAAATATCGTTCTACTCGATAATTAGAATAATAACTATATTCGAGAAATAGTGTACATGGATACTTCTCCACTTCACGATGACCATACTAAATTTACGGCCAGTTTTCCACCTCATACTAAATTTACTTTAACATGAACTATGAGCTTCTTTACGCTCATTTATTCTCACACAAGAGTGACTGATGTAGACTCTGCATCAATTATAAAATTTTCTTGTTTAAAAAAAGTTGTGTGTCGGCATTTCAATATCATGATGGTATGAGAGGATACTATGATGTAGTTGTTGAAGAGGAGACTACATTGTTGAAGATCATGGAATACTTTACCGTGTTGAAGATCATGGAATACTTTACCATGTTGGATAATGATCGCATGTATTTTTATTGTTTAATTGTATTGGATAATGATTGTATGTATTTTTATTGTTTAATTGGGTTGGATAATGATTGCATGTATTTTTATGGTTTAATTGGGCTCACTGAATTTTGTGATAAATTATTTATAATTTAGGTTCAAGATTTTGTAGATTTGTAAATTATTCTAGGTATTTTTGAGGCATACAAATGAAATTTGAAGTATAAATAATATTAAATAAATTGTTTTTCCATGAAATTATTTAAGTATAAGAGAAATTATTTTATTTTATTTAAATTTATAACTTAAATAATCGATATTTTTGAATTGATATAAATAACATTCTTGAATTCATATAAATAATTATATCTGATGTTAAAATATTAATATATACCTTGTAGTCAAGTAATTATTATATCAGATGATAAAATATACGTTGATACTACAACAAGAATTTACAATTAAAAATCTTGCAATTATTTGGACAAAGTAGCCATTAATGACATTGTTAAGATATATCAATAGGGTTTTCCTAATTAGATCGCTCTTCATACTTGTAATGACAATTGATTGTTGGGGTAGCTCTTCATACTTGTAATCGCAATCATCTGGCGATAACCCCAACCATTCGAGTTAATGGCTTCCCAAGATGTTAAGTGAGACTCCTTGTAGCATGGTGAATGAAGAGAACACTAATAATAGTTAGTCCAGCAAACAACTATTGAATTTTTTTTAGAACATGACAATTTGGATGTCATACTTGTTATCAAGTGATACAAGGAATGTACACCAAACATGTTTTTCAAAATAAAGGGCATAGTTTGTAACATGATTTTCATGCAAGAGACTTGATCCCATCACGTTAAAAGTTTGACTATTTAAGTTTGCAGGGAATTGTGGTTCATGTCTTTGTTATCATAATAGAGCCATTGGTGAATGTGTTCTCCTATTAGTCTAATGTATCACCATGGCAAGATGAGCTACACAACAAAAATTGCTAGCTTGATGTTATTAATGGTGCACAGTAACTCACCCTTACCATTAAAGTGTTCCCATCCATAGTGAATAAAAATCACATTATAACAATAGAGGATGATATTGGAAGTCAATTTCAACAAATTGATTTCCAGTGAAAGAAATTTTTGGCCAAGTTCACTCAATAGATCTCTGAAATATAGTTGGAGCTTTGAACATTCTTTTAAAAAGAGGGGAGACCAATGTTTTATTCTTTCAAGTGGCATATAGATAATTAAACTATATTCCAATTTTATATATGTATATGCCAATTCACTCATGGGAAAAATATATGCCAATTCACAAAATTTACTTTGGAAATAAGGAAATTGATGCAAACTTTATTTTTAAGTAGTGTTTGCTTGGGAAGAAGATAGCATTGTAATTTTATTTTATTTTTATGGTTAATAAAGGATGAAGTGGATTCAAAATTTTTTAAAAATGAATTATATTGAAAAAAAATTATAAATTTGATTAGAATCAAATTTAAAGATCAATTAGCATATTTTCCAAAAGATTGTAAGAGGGTCAAGGCCCAGTATCTATAATAATTTTTTAGTGAAAAGTGATGCATGTTAATAGTTTTTTTTATATGGTGCATTCAATGATTTTTCAATTAATATAATTTGTGCATAAAATTCTTTCAAGAAAAATACTCATAAAAATATCAATGTTTTTGTTTTCTGAACTAAATAAATTGGAGGGATCCAAAATTTATAAAACTTAGAGTCAACATATAAAAAAACTTTTATATGGATATGTGTAGCGGTGATTAAAACCCCATTAAACCTATTGATTTTTCTTCAATAATTGGTTAGGTGAACTTTAAAATATCAAAAACAGATTCAAAAATCTTAAAATATTTGGTGAATGTATATTCAGATTGAGAATGCTTGCATTGCATGGCTTATTTTGGAGTCTTTTCAGAGATTTATCTGATACAAAAAATAAAATAAAAAGGTTTGATCTTCTATTAAATTTTCTTCAACAAAAAATAATTAATGGTGGTGATGTGTTAGAATACATTAATAATTAATGAACATTAAGTAAGAATATGAAAGGCATGGTATAATTCATTGGATCATAGTTTGATGGTAATTGTATTGATTGTGCGGTTTCCACCCTCTTATAAACATTTTTTTACAGGCTTCCCACAGGGTTGGTAAATTGAAGAAAAATTCATTTTATTAGTTAAGTAAATTGTTAGGTCAATATGATAAAACTTTTGGGAAGAAGAAAAAAAATAGAGAATACACATACAAACATATATAGAGGATAAAGATTCAATAAGGCATCAACTAAAATTTCAAGAGGAAGAGGAGCTTTGATTAATAATAAGAATTTAGGTGAAAATAAAAATTGATTCAATTATAGAAGATGTGATTGATGGCATGTCCAAGGAAGAGGAATCAATAATTTTCAAAAGGTTTTAAATGTGTAGCATACCCAACCCCTTGATAAATTTTGAGGTGGGGTTTAAATTTTTTCTTTCTCTTACTCATCTTGAAACTCCTTTCTCATATGATGGTTTACTTTTTTAAAGTAAAATTTTATTTATGCTTCAAAGAGAAATATCATGCTAGTTTTTGGCATGTCTTAGTCTTCCACTTAGGAAACCAAATTAGTGATAGTACCATATTTTTTCAAAATATAGACATAACGTCTTTGTAAGTTCATCAAAAAATGAAAAGAATGTGCATCAAGACTAGATATCATGATCTATCATCTATCCTGACTTAAAAATGAATTCATATTACTTAAAAAACAATAGAGGTGAGTGAGACTTGTCATTTAGACTTGGAAGAGTCAAAAGCATCCATTGTTATAGGCTCCTTGTTGTTATCATGAGAGATTCAAACATCTAGGGGAGACCCAAATGACCCTCAATATGGCCTAAATTCCTATCCAAACTCATCATAGATAGTTAAAACTCATCCAACATGAGAAAAAATTCCTCCTTGGCATCATTTTAGCCTAATAAGATTGGGACTAGAAGGACATTTACATAGAAATAAATATCATTGATGTACATGTATTAACTATAATGACCTATGTTATGTCTCATATCAGGTACCCAATTAGCTATTTCACCAAGAACTTTAGAACATGCAAATGACCTCTTTCACCAACAATATCACAATCCACCTAAGTTATTTCTTCCTGAATTTCTTGTACCATGTTGTCATGATAGTGGTTGCGTAGAGACGGTCACCTATTATTAGATTTGAGAGCACCATTGGTCTTTAAAATATATAGCCCCATCAACATCTAGCCCATTAGTGACGGATTGGTTGAAAAATATCCAAAAGACGAGCAATGTTAAAGAAGGTGTTATGAAACTAGCTCACAAAAAGATAGAAAAGATAGATCAATGCCCTAGAATTCAGCCTCTTTGAGGGGGCAACCTCCTTTACATTACACAAATGATCAATTCTTCAATGATACAAATGACAAGACCTCCTTTCTATATATAGGAGTCTAAGGGGTCATAATATAATCAGAGCCGATGTAACAATAATAATGTAAGGGCACAATAATAACAATATGGGGACAACATGGGCACAACAATATAATAAGGGGGTTGTACTAATAACAATAAGGGGTTACACTAGTAGTATAGGGACCTAACATGCCCCTCTCCATCAAAAAGTGTTGTCCTCAACGCTTGAGTAGTTCTTGATGCTTCTATATAAATTCTTGTCCTCCCATGTGGAATCTTCAGCGGGTAAGTTCTTCCACTTGATGAGATACTCTGAAATTGATCTATTGCGTAGCTTTCAATTTCTCGGTTATGTGACTGCTTCAGGTTACAATATGATTTTTCCTTTCTTGTCAAGTTCTCGTAACACTGTTTGAAATGGGATCTTCTGCAACTTTTGAAGGAGTTACCACTCCTTTGGGCATATGTACTATGAAGATTTTAGTAAAGTTAAACATGTGGATGATTTTATATATAGGGATGTGAAGTGTGTGTGTGTGTGTGTATATATAGTTGGAAAATCAATAGTTGCAGCTATTAATCTTATTTTCCTTAACGTTACTATATTTTCATGAAATTATTAGTTCTCTTGTGGTCTTTTAGTTAGATATTTCATCAAACAAATATCAAGAACATAAACTCTAACAATGGAGGACACATATATTAGGCTCTCAGCCAATGCAAAGCTCCTCCAACGTGAAAAGTTGGAAACAGTTCTCTTCTTAGAATCTGCATCAAATGAGATACAAAGACCCAAACCCTAGACCAATTCCACCTCCAAGTACTAGGTCAGCCCTCTAACAAGCCCTTCCAATGATTCTGCATCAACCAAATTGAAGCTACAACTTTGACCTACCAACTTCAATACTGCAACTTGTCTATCAACTTCAAAATTATAGTTTCGTCCTTGCAGCCTCTCTAGAAACTCTATTCTAGCCTCCTCCTTAGACTTTCCTAGAGCAATACATTTCTCCCAAGGTCAATGAGGTCAATATAGGGTTTCCTTCATTATAGCTATAATATTCTACACCTCATCCAAGTGCAACTCAGACCTGGAATTTCAGCCTCCTTCTACAACACGAGAAACCCTAGATCCTCGCACATGTGTGAGAGAGATATGGCCCAAAAGTAAGATATTTTGTATTTATTCCTTCTCCAAGACCTTTGTTTCTCTTTTCTACTTCTCCCAGCTTCAGATGAAACCCTTTCTTGATAGATTGAACTTGTGTGAGTGAGTGACCCCAAATGAGGTCGAGTTACTTCTTTATATAGCCTTCTCAAGGGGTTGAATTCATTCCTTTAGGCCTACGTAATGCCTGACTTGTACGTTGGAGCTTCCAAGACATACTAGACTCAAAAATAATTATTTTTACAAATACATTTTTGCCTGAAAGGGTCTTATAAACATGATGTTGACTCCTTTGACTCATGCCAATAAATACTAAGACCTCACAAACCCTAGAATCATAGAGAACATGCTTTTACCTAAAAGACCATCAATAATGAGCATGAAACCCATGCTTTAACAATAATATTTTTTTCTTTTCTTTTTGTATTTGTTACATAGGATACATATTCAAATGAGTACAACAATTATGAAGATTGAAATTAAACTACTTATCAAGACTAAGTTTATGTTATTATTTTTTTCCGAAGGAAAAATCATAACTTTCCATTAAATTTGAAATTTTACATATAGTAGATGTCATTCAAATATGCATAACTGTTGGCCATAACCATTGATGTAGTGTTAAAAAAATATAAGTTATGGCCGAAGCCATTCCCAAAAAGGGTTGTACAAATTGGCCATTCAAGGTGTACTTAGAGTATCTAGCAAGTAGAAAAAGAGCATAAATATATATAGAAAGTAATGTTGTGTATCAACTGAAGATAAACCAGAAATTAGGGCTTGTCCGCCCTAGGATATGCCCTATAAATGTAGGTTCATTGATAATATTGATATTTTTATGCACCAAAATGTAATGCCCCACTTAAATGTTATCCTACAAATTTCATTAATGTTTACATTATCTGAAAATATTGAGAAATATTGGTCTAGTATAAAATTCATGATTTCTATTATTCAGATTTCCAACTTGCCTTCTCAAATTGAATATTAGGTAGGATATGGTCTCTTTCCATTATTTCAAATAATATATATATATATATATATATATATATATATAGATAGATAGATAGATATCATCTCACATTCCCCAATGTACCCTCCCATTTAGTAGGGAGAAGACATGATCCTCTCCATTTAATTACATCTCACATTCCCCAATGTACCCTCACATTTACTTGGGAGAAGACATGGTCCTCTCCCATTAATTTTCCATTTTTATGTTGATGTCACATTTCCAAATGTACTCCCAGCTTTACTTGGGAGAAGAGAAGTCAACTGTAAGGATGGATGAGAAGTTAATGAAATTAATGAGAGGTGGTTGAGATGGAGAAGAGAGGGAGGGTATAAAAAGGGAAGGGGGAAGGGAGAAAAAGGTGGTGGTGGGGTCTTGCTTGATTTTGGGGATTGCTGTGATTTTAGGATTTGTTGTAATTTTTGGAGACCTTAGGAACATGTGGAGGTTTCTTGGGTTGTTGAGAGGAGAGAATTATTATTCATCTTGGTCTGGATCAGTCATCTCAGACACACACTGCATCTGGTTGGACTTGGGTTATAAGGGCTAGGGAACCTGTGGAGGTTTCCTAGGTTTGGAATTATTTCCTAGTTGGATGGGAGGTAAATCTAGTTGGGTTAGTCAAGAGGAGCGTTTAATAGGAAAAACAGCTCAAAAGCATCTCCATCAGCCATCGGTACAGGTATTCCCCTATAGATTACTCATGTAAATTTACTAAAATGAAATGTTCTCAATTGTTTATAAGGATTAGAATGTAAACGGTAAAAATTTTATTTTTTTAAAAGTCTTGTAAGAAAGTAAAATATTGCCTCTTACTGCATTTAAATTCATCGGAAATAGATCTGTTAGAAAACCCTAGGATAGGGCTCTTAGGATAGGGTGTACTCAGAGTATCTAGTAAGTAGAAAAAGAGCGTAAATATATACAAAAAGTAATACTATGTATCAACTCAATATAAACCAAAAATTACGGCCTGTTCGCCCTAGTATATGCCCTATCAATGGAGGGTCGCTGATAATATTGATATTGTTATGCAACAAACTATTCGTGTATCATCCATAGGCCTCTGGGATGTGTCGCAGCCTCCTTGGATAACTTGTTAGCAACCTCATTATATTCCTTGTAAACATGTTGATAGGCGATAGAGTTAAATTGTGCCTTGAATTCCATAATTTCATCCAAGACATTTCTAAGTGAATGTACATGACAATTATTGATGTTATTGAATCAATTTATGATGCTTTTGGAGTCTCCAAATATCTGTAGATCAATGCAAGAATTTGCTAGCGCAAAAGGCAATAGGTGCCCGAGTGTGATCAATTATACATAATTATTTGTTCCCTCTCCCAATCCCAGTTGAATTTTGAAATTGTGTTGCTCAAATAGGTGTAGAATAATTTCACCCCACACTCGTGTTCTTGGGCGGCTTCATCAAAATATTCCCACGGTTTGGTGTGATCAATCGTCTTAGTGGTGCAGGTGCGATTTGTAGGAGGGTGAGTTTCATCAGGAATCTCATGGTAGGCTACAACAATTTTCATTTCTACATGTGGCCATCAGGCCTTTGTTCCTTTGAATATGATTTTGTTACTGGTGAGCCAGATTTACCAACAGCTGAGGAGAGGGATGCATAGGAATTTAGAACCATTATTCGAGGCAATCTAGTTGTCCCAGGCCTCAAGGATCATTCGTCCCTACCAGTAGCTAGATTCGGAGAGTAGGTTTAATACTTGTAGCCATAGTTGTGCACAAATCGGACATTGGAGAAACAAGTGGTCCTTTGTCTCCTTAGCTTGTTTATAAAGAAGACACCAATGTCGATCGTAGTGAGATTGGTGCATAAGGTTAGCTCTGGTCGGTGTTTTATTCCTAAGAATGTTCCACATGAAGAGATTTGTTCTCGGTGGCACACTGAGCTTCCAAATATTTCCCCACCAATCAAGAAGTACAAGTGGTCTGCTTGCTTTGAGAAGGTTGGGGTAGCGAGTTTTCCGGTATTTCTTACCATGATCAGTCAGGGTCCAGATCAGTTCATCGGGTCCTTCTTTGATGCACACATGAGCTTCATTCAGGGCATTGATGTACCACTCCCAGGTATGCTGCCAGTGTTTAGGGATGCCCAAGTGTGGAGCAAATAACCATGCTTAATCGAGGATGGAGTTCTCCAAATCATCTATCTGTGCAATTACATTGATATGCCTCTGGTTGAGAAATAGGATGAGTTCTGGTGGTAATTGATACATATTGCCCCCTCTTGTCCATGGGTCCATGCCTATATGAGCTGAAGTACCATCATTTATTCTTCATTCTAGACCCTCTCTGATGAAAGATAGGGTATGCAAAATTTCTCTCCAAACCAGAGATACCCTTGTTCGGGGCTAGGAGGGTAAACGAATCCAGTCCATGAGATGATGAGGCCAAATATATTTTTGATAGGAGACTTCAGTCTAGAGGTTTTGTGTTGTGAGCAGGATCCAACCCATATTGGCTGCTAGTGCATGTGAAAAAACTTATAAGTCTTTTAGTCCCCATCCTCCCCATTTCTTTGGGAGGGAAATGTGCTTCCATCCTACCCAAGAAAAAGGTTTTCCCTCTTTATATCTATTCCAAAGGAATCTATAGCAGATATTCTAAATTCAAGCAAGAATTCCTTTAGGAATCCAAGCCAACGACATCTAATATACAGCGGTAGCCTCCACGACAAATTTGATGAGGACTAGTCGTCCAGCTCTGGATAGGAATATGTGGTTCCAATTTGGTAGGCGCTTCTCAATTTTAATTACAAGATAGATCCAATCTTCTATTCTATAGCAACGAGGCTTGATCCAAAACCCCAGGTACTTGAGGCCATCCTCTAGATGATGATTCTAAAAAGGGAATTCTTGATGTGCAAATCTAGCTTCCAGGGGAGATGTACTAGAGAGGGTGATGGTAGACTTGGAGCGATTTTCTTCCATGCTGGTAGCCAAGGCAAATAGTGTGAGGATTTCATGGAAGGTAGATGAGTCCCTAAGGCTTCCATTTAGGAATATGAGGATATCATCAATGAAAATTATATGAGTGAGATAGAAATGATCACTCATTTTTAGCCCTTGCAGTTGTCCATCCCTATTGGCTGATGCAATGAGTCTGTTGAGTCCTTCCATGAAAATCGGAAAGAGAAGTATGGAGAGTGGGCATCCTTGTGGAAGACCTCTCTCAAAATGGAAGAAATGTGATGCAAAACCATTAATGAGAACACTGAAGGTCGTCGAGGTGATACAACACATGATCCAGTTGATGAAGGGAGGGGGGAAACCCAGGTGGGTGAGGATCATCTTAATGTAAATCCAACTGACCCGGTCGAAAGCTTTAACTAGATCAATTTTGAGAATTTCCCCTTTTAGCTTTTTTGTTTTGAGGGAGTGGAGGGTTTCTTGGGTAGTGTCGATTGCTTTATGGATTTGTCGATTATGTAGGAAAGCAAATTTCTCAGGGGAGATGTGGCGGGATAAGATCAGCCTTAGTTGGTTAGCAAGAATCTTGGCAATGATTTTATATAGACAATTACGAAGTGAGATAGGGCGAAAATAATTGAAAGATGAGGGGGAGTCAGATTTAGGGATCAGGGCAATGAAAGTTTTGTTAATGGCATCATACATATGCCTAGAACTCCTGCATTCCTCCACCACATTAAGCGGGTCTTGTCCAATGGTCTCATAAAAATAAAGGTAGAATTCAATTGTCTAGCCATTCTACCCTAAACTCTTATCTTTTTTGAACCATTATAGTGTACCTTCTACTTCTGCCTGAGTGACAGGGGATGTGATCTCCTCAGCCGTATCCATGTCCACAAATCTAGGGAAGTGTCCCACAATTCTGACAATTTCAGTGAAAGAGGCATCAGGAGGTGCCTCGAAGAGGTTCCTGAAATGTGAATTCCCAAGTCAAGAGAGTTGATTAAAGGTTGTCGCCATGCCCCCATCTTCCATGGGCATTTTCCATATAGTATTGGCGACTTTCCTTCCCTTGGAAAAGTTTTGGAAGAACTTGGTGTTCTCATCTTCTGCTTTTAACCAAACAACTCTACTATGGAGCTGCTAGGTTTCTTCCCTCTCCTTCAAAATTTTTGATCTCTTGTTTTCCAAATTTATAAGATCCCTGGTCATCGAGAAGAGTGGCCAATGTGTGTTCAATTTCTCCAGGGGTTTGGTCATCCCTACAAGTTTATGTTATTATTATATGTGAGTTGATATGTTTAAAGAAATATATACCTATAAATTATATTATTGATACAATTGTATTATTCACACAATTAGGTAAAACAATATGTAAATTTCTATTTGAAAACATTATTTGTCATGTTTATGTGCTTTTTAATATTGAGTTGAAGTGAGTTATGCATTTAAACTTTAGAAGAGTTGGCTAGTATTTAAAACATCTAAATCTTCATCATAAACAACCTAAAGTGTCCTTATTAGTGGATCTACAATAGGGTCTTATTTTGAGTCAAAAATTAAGGTGGGCCTTATCCCTTTGAAGGAAACCCCATTTCCTTTCCTTTCAGGACATGGTTCATGCCATCGTTTATAGATCTTGAATGTCTAAGTTTGCATCTAAATGTGTTAAAAAGCTTGATATATGGCAATAAGGGTCTTGTTTCCAGTTAAAACTTAAGATGGGCCTTCTCCCTTTGAAGGAAAACCCATTTCTTTCCTTTCGGGATATGGTTCCTCCTGTTTGCATCTAAAAGTGTTAAAAAGTTTGATATATGGATACTTTAGTTGTGCATTCTTTTTGTTTGTTTGAAGGGAAAAGAATGTTTTTCATATACAATATTTTGATTTAGAAATCCACAGGGTATTGGTAAAGTGGATCTAAAATCAATGGCATGAAAAGTGAAGTTGAGTTCAATCGTGTGATAATGCTTGGATTTAGGTTGAGTGAGTTTCATTTCGATGAAGGTATCTTTGAAAAAATAAAATATTAATTTTAGGGTTTATATATAGAATATCATTTTGAGGGTTGACTTGAAAAAATAAATATTAGTCTGAAAATTTGAATAGATATGTAATTTTTGGATTATGAATATCTTCTATTTTATGTAGGAAAGCAAATTTCTCAAGGGAGATGTGGCGGGATAGGATGGGCCTCAGCTGGTTAGCAGGAATCTTGGCAATGATTTTATATAGACAGTTATGAAGGGAGATAGGGAGAAAATCATTGAAAGATGAGGGGGATTCAGATTTAGGGATCAGGGCAATGAAACTTGTGTTAATGGCCTCATACATATGCCCAGAATTCCTGCATTCCTCCACCACCTTAAGCAGGTCTTGTCCAATGATCTCATAAAAATAAAGGTAGAATTCAATTGTCTAGCAATTCGGCCCTAAACTCTTATCTTTTTTGAACCATTATAGTGTACCTTCTACTTCTGCCTGAGTGACAGGGGATGTGATCTCCTCAGCCGTATCCATGTCCACAAATATAGGGAAGTGTCCCACAATTCTGACACTTTCAATGAGAGAGGCATCAGGAGGTGCCTCGAAGAGGTTCCTGAAATGTGAATTCCCAAGTCAAGAGAGTTGATTAAAGGTTGTCGCCATGCCCCCATCTTCCATGGGCATTTTCCATATAGTATTGGCGACTTTCCTTCCCTTGGAAAAGTTTTGGAAGAAATTGGTGTTCTCATCTTCTGCTTTTAACCAAACAACTCGACTATGGAGCTACTAGGTTTCTTCCCTCTCCTTCAAAATTTTTGATCTCTTGTTTTCCAAATTTATAAGATCCTTGGTCATCGAGAAGAGTGGCCAATGTGTGTTCAATTTCTCTAGGGGTTTGGTCGTCCCTCCAAGTTTATGTTGTTATTATAAGTGATTTGATATGTTTAAAGAAATATACACCTATAAATTATATTATTGATACAATTGTATTATTCACACAATTAGGTAAAACAATATGTAAATTTCTATTTGAAAACATTATTTGTCATGTTTATGTGCTTTTTAATATTGAGTTGAAGTGGGCTATGCGTTTAAACTTTAGAAGAGTTGGCTAGTATTTAAAACATCTAAATCTTCATCATAAGCAACCTAAAGTGTCCTTATTAGTGGATCTACAATAGGGTCTTATTTTGAGTCAAAAATTAAGGTGGGCCTTATCCCTTTGAAGGAAACCCCATTTCCTTTCCTTTCAGGATATGGTTCATGCCATTGTTTATAGATCTTGAATGTCTAAGTTTGCATCTAAATGTGTTAAAAAGCTTGATATATGGCAATAAGGGTCTTGTTTCCAGTCAAAATTTAAGATGAGCCTTCTCCCTTTGAAGGAAAACCCATTTCTTTCCTTTCGGGATATGGTTCCTCCGGTTTGCATCTAAAAGTGTTAAAATTTTTGATATATGGATACTTTAGTTGTGCATTCTTTTTGTTTGTTTGAAGGGAAAAGAATGTTTTTCATATACAATATTTTGATTTAGAAATCCACAGGGTATTGGTAAAGTGGATCTAAAATCAATGGCATGAAAAGTGAAGTTGAGTTCAATCATGTGATAATGCTTGGATTTAGGTTGAGTGAGTTTCGTTTCGATGAAGGTATCTTTGAAAAAATAAAATATTAATTTGAGGGTTTATATATAGAATATCATTTTGAGGGTTTACTTGAAAAAATAAATATTAGTCTGAAAATTTGAATAGATATGTAATTTTTGGATTATGAATATCTTCTATTTTATGTACAAGAATTTTTATAATTATTTAAATAAAAAAGAATTGTAAGAAAAAACATCTAGAAAATATTGAAAACATGGAAGAGAAAAGAGGGGAACCTCAAGTCACTCTTGGCACTCATAATAACGCAAAAGCGAATTCAAGAAGAAATGAACATAGTAATGTTATTTTTGGATATCTTCACTATGTATGTGGTACGAGGATTGTGCCCAATCTTTCAGTGAACACTTCACAAAGAAACAAGAATATTAGAACATTGTGCAAATATGATTATATAGATGTTAGAAAAAGAGGAAAAATAGTTACATTTCATAGATTAAAAAGAAAATTTAAATTTAAAAATAGAAATTCAATCTATTCTTTAAAAAAGATTATTAAAAAAAAAAAAAAAAAGAAAAAAGAAAAATATTAGATTTTTAAACTAATAATTGAAAATAATAAATAATAAATTTTATATGAAAACTAAAAATATTTAAATAATAAATTAAAAATAATTAAATAATAAAATAAGAAAGATACATGTTAGGTTAGGTTAAAAGATATTAGAGTATGATCCATAAGAAGAGAAATGGAGCCAAATTATATGAAAGAAGTAAGAAAGGAAATGTAGCCAAATTATATCAAAGAAGTAAAAGTCCTAAGATTAGGAAACAGGGAAATAGAGCCAAATTATATCAAAGAAGTAAAAGTCGCGAGAATGACGAGGAAAACTATATTAATGAAATTTATGATTAAATTGATAGAAGAAAAAAGACAAACATAGAAAAGAGGACAAAAAAATCTTGAATGAAATGGATTCCGGAGAAAAATTAGGTTCTCGTAAAAAAAAACATGAATTTTCAATGCTCCATTAGTGAAAAAGATTCAACGCCCGCCCCCCCCCCCCCCCCCCCCCCCCCCCCCCCCCCCCCCCCCTAAATTATTGAAAATGCACATGAAGAGGAAGGAGATTTGGATAACAAGCAAGGAGTGTCCAGTATCCAACGGTATCAAGAAGATCGTGCAGCCCTGCAATAGCACTTTGTGGTTCCAGCGGAATAGGGATTGATTTAGAAGGAAAATCCCACACTCGGTTGCAACGGCAATGTTAACAAAACTTTATATATAAATATACACCCTTGGCACGCCTAAAACATATATAGAAACTTTCCATCTGCAGACATGGCAAAACAGGTTCTTAAGCTTGCTTTCCTGGCCATTGTTTGGATCGTCATCAGTGATCAAATTTGAAGGGTAGGTCTTAATTTCATTTAGAAGGGCACATATTCAGGTTGCACTTCTATAATGAAAAGCATAAAAAAAAAGAGCAATTCAATTGACAACAGTAAATTATTTTCAAATTTCTTTTTATTTTTTCACAGGAAAATGGTGGAACAACAACCCCATGGATGTTGTATATAAGACAGGTCTGATATGAGCCACAGGAAAATGGTGGAACAACAACCCCATGGATGTTGTATATAAGGCAGGTTTGATATGAGCCACAACTAATATATCGAATGCATTTACCATTAATGGATAAAAAGGAGACCTATATTCCTGCTCCAGTTTAGATAAGGATTAATTTTGTAGGAAATTTTTGTGACCAAAATGTTCAAGCCAATATACAAGTAGCTCAATCAAATTTAAGTTTATTGCATGAACGAAAAAATTTAGTAAAATTCTAAACAGGTTTAGGATTCAACAAACGAATGTACAAATGTGTATATGTTTTTGGTATCTCCTTTTTTAATATGAAAACATACCAGGAATTGGGAATCCGCAAACAAATCAAATCCAGTATGTTAGGAAGCTTGTTGAATGCGCTCCTCTCCAAGCATAAATCGTGCTTAAACCTTGCTTGAAAGTCGTTTGCTGAATGATGAATCTATGCTCCTCTCCAACTTAAATCGTCATCAAACCTTGCTTTAGGCAACCTTCAAGCACAACTCAGTGAAATTACAGACCTAATACATGGCCCATATTGACATCTAGTCGCTCTCAATTGAAACTACCAAATGTAATGGTATCAAGGGGTAGTTGTGACATAATAATTAATAAGAACTTCTATCATATTCACAATTAAAAAAAACAACTCGAAAAGAAACTGTTGTTTTTGAAATGGGAACAACTGCCAAATGTAATGGTATCAAAAGGTAATTGTGACATAATAATTAACTAGCATTTGCATCAGATGTTGCAAAGGAAACGCCGTAAGGCATAAATTGAAGAACACAAATACAACACAAGATTACTTTGATAAATAATAAAAATATATTGACCACTCAAATCAATGCCCCATTAACTGGAACCACTTAGTAGACATATCTATCAACATTAGGATTATACACAATGATCAAGAAATTTCCCATATACAAACAACACCTTCCACAACAACCTTTTGTCACGTCCACATTTTAAAAAATGCCTTGGAACATGATTGGAATCTCCCATATTGTCTTTTTCATTATGCAGATAAATCTTCCCTATTGCTATTTTCATCATGAATATTGTTAGTTCATTGTTGTAAAGTGTTAGTGTGTTAAAATATACAAACAGAACGTTCCACAACAATCTTTTGTCACATCCACATTTTAAAAAATGCCTTGGAACGTGATTGGAATCTCCCATATTGCCTTTTTCATTACGCAGAAAATCCTTCGATCAAGTCTTGTGTAATGTGCAAGACTAATCTTTGTGGGGAAGTCACCGTTGTACACTATGATCCTTTAGAGCCTTTCAGGATTTTAGACTCTCTTTCAAAATGTTGGTATTTATATCGGGGCCTACCTTCTAAAGAGTGGTTGTTACCGACGGAGTCACAGATGAGGCTTTATTTAATGAGCAAGGAATATTTTCCCTCGTACTCCAACTTTAGAGTACAAGACACTAAAAAAATTATGCAGCTGAAAGTGATCCATCTTCAAGATATTTTTCCTGTCAATTACGAACAAAATGTTTAAAACCTCAGTTCTGCGAAGAACTCTGTTAAGCTGGAATGTAAGAGTTTGCCTTGTATTTGACAAGAGCTTGAGAAAAACTTCGCAGAGGAAATCGTTCAATAGGAGGGTTTCCTTTTCCCTTTTTCAGTTATATCTGTGATCATGAGTTTCCATTAACCCACAAGTTTCTTGGGATCAAGGTCTGATCCGTGAGTATTGAAAACTGTTTTCAGCACAAATTCACCTTAACATAAGCAGGTTTCAATCTTTTAACATACATCTCATATTCCTGACTAATGAGACAACCAACTAGGCTAAACTGCTGAAACCTATGTGATTCCATTCTAACTAATTTGAATGCACGCTGAGACGAATTGATTCAAGGTAAAATATTTGCAAAAACAATAGTTCCCAGAAGAAAAGGTTTCAAACATGTTGAAGAAAATAAATATGAAGAGATCGAAAAAACATAACTAATTCATATTGAAACGCCTGTCTGCTTAAAGTATTGCTTGCAAAGAAAAACCGAAGATGATTCGTCCTTTTAACTAAAAAGGAAAAATTCGAAAAATTCCTCCATTTGCTCATACAATGCAAATGTACCTATACTGTTTGTTGAGAAATTGCTGCCATCCATGCTCTAAATGCCTTTAAAGAAGATAATCTTGGGGAGCAAATAAACAATAGCAAGGATATATGCCTTCAAGATTAAAATTGATGAACATGAAGATTGCACCGAGAGTCTTATTCTTTCTGGTGAAACACATCAGAGTGAATCTATTCCATTCACTCAAGTCGACTGGAGGAGGCCATGCCCTTGGTTCGATTCTCACAACAGAGGAATCCACTTTAGGGCATGGCGTAAAATGCCTCTTGCTCATATCCATAAGGAGCTTGGTACTGGCCAGAAGATCCACATTTACAGCCAGGCGAATGAAAAGGGAATCACCCGGCTTTGCCACGAGGCGGTGGCCAAATTCCTTGTGAAGCATGAGGGTGGCACTTCGAAACTTGGGCATGGTGGACAAATGCTTGAAGATGAGCGGAGATGATATCTGGTAAGGTATATTGGCTACACATATGTCAAAAGTTGGCAAGTCTGTTCGTAGTATGTCCCCTCGCACCAACTGTCCATGGTAATATTGTTGCAAATAATTACGTTTATGGTAATATTATGGTAATTTTGTTGCAAATATTACTGTTGCAAATAATTACGTTTCTGAGTGCATCACGTAATATACCACTCATTTCTACTATGGTAATAATATTGTTGCAAATAATGTTACGGATCTATTAATAACCCACAACTGTGATTTATTTTCGGGATAACAAAAACTATTAATTCATTTTCGACTCTATTGAAATATATGTTAAACACTGTTTCGTTTCACTGGTTTATTTCATCAATCCATATTTTACTATTGATATAGTTTTATGATGTGGGCCGATGAGGATGCGGTGCTACTTTTGGGAGTGGGAAGGATGAGGATCCGGGTTGTGCCCCGGTTGATAGCTGCGCAAATTGCGTAGGCGAAGAACCAGGCTTCTATCATTGCAAAGACGGGAACCTTTGCTGCTACGGCCCTCCTTGATACAACTGTCCTTGATAATTAAATAAATGCGGTTCCCCTTACACACACAGGCTTTCAGTTGATATTGCTGAGATCCGTGTAAGAGGAAACGTGAAAAGATGGCTTGGATTGCCATCTTTGCTATATTTTTCGATTTGCATGAAGTTTAATATACAGCACTATCACTATTGCTATTTTTAATAAATAGATGTGTCAAAGTTAAATCGCATTTATAATTTGTGAATGCAAATTAGCTATATGTTATTGCATTGATTATAAGGGAATATTAAGTACGCATTTTATTCAAAATTGTGGTAAGTTTTTGGTTTGTTAGTTGCTACAATGCAAAGTCTAACATTTTATATTATCTTCGTAAAAGTATGAGTTGTTATTGGCAGGATGAAATGTGCAATGTGTAATATTTTATATTATTTTTCTAAAAGATTTTGAGGTATCGGCAGGGTGAAATGATATGGTTTTTATACCTTGTTTTTAAAGTTATTTCTTATTCTTTGAAAACATTATTTTTATTAGTTGTGTTGATTGTAAAATATTTAGTTTTTTTCCTAAAATAAATATATCTAAACATAATTTATTTTTAGAATTTAATTACTCTTTAAGATAAATTAATTTAGATTTCTATTAACTCTAACTATATCATACATTAAGAGTGATTAAATTTATTTAGGTCTAAACATTTCATAGTTTTCTTTTTCAATTTAAAATTGATTTTACTTTGAAGAACTTCATATTTCTTGCCACGTGATAGATCAAGAGCTAAAATGTATCTATGATTATTCTTAATACTGCATGTATCAAATCCATGTTAAGCATGGAAGAATTTACATATGTCAATCATACTAGAAAACATACCATTGAAATTGTTTAATCACCATACTAGGAAAAAGGCTCGAGAGATGTAAATCTTACCTTAAGTTTTAATCTCTCTCCACATGATAGATATGGATTTTGTGATGAATATACACTAGTTATTAATATGTGGTTTGTTAACTACAAGGTGAGAATGGAAGTAATTGCACCTTTCATATATATAAGGTCATGATGATGAGGATTTTAAGAAGGTGAGGGATTACTAGGAATTATTTAGAATTTTATTTTTTGCTAAGAAAGAATTAAGAAAAAATTTCCAAAATTATCATAGTTTTCTTAAACAAAATTGTTATCAATGTTGGTAGTGTGACAAATCTTTTGAAATTGAGATCTAATATGGGTATATAGTAGGCATTATAAGAGAAATTGTTTTTCATCTTAAAACTTTTTAGTGTTATAAAGGTGACATATTATTTCATCTCACTAATGCACATTTTCATTATAGAGCTCAAGTGAATTTGTTCTCTCTCTGAAAGAGATCTTAAATATTTTGTTTATGGCCCAAATTGATTTTTTTTCCTTTAAAACTCTATTTTTCAACTCGATAACAATAATTCAATGAGTTACACATCTACTTCATAATATGAAGTAGAAAATACCTATCAACAAAATATGAACTTTTATGTCTCCCTCACACTGATGTGTATAAAGTGTCATATATATATATATATATAGTTGGCAATGAAATATTTTATGTAACATAGACATTCAAGTATTCCATCTATGACCCATATTTAAATATATTTTTATTATTAATGTTTTTTTAAATTCTAAAAATCAACTTCATACTAAATAATGAAGGAATAACACATATTCCTTATATTCAAAAATAGTAAATGGTTATGAAAAAAATATAAACATTTTTACTTTAATCAGTTTATATTTCTTTATCTTTATAAAATTTATATAAAATTATTTTATTTAAAATAAAGTTAAAATATTTGATTTATAATTAAGATTAATTTTTTCATATTTTTATATTTATTAAAATTAATTTATATATATATATATATATATATATATATATATATAAACCAGATAAGACATGAATTAGACATCCATACATCTATATTATATCAAGCTAAAGAAAAATACGATTCTACTCGATAATTAGAATAATAAATATATTCGAGAAATAGTGTACATGGATACTTTTCCACTTCACGATGACCATACTAAATTTACGGCCATTTTCCTCCTCATACTAAATTTACTTTAACATGAACTATGAGCTTCTTTACGCTCATTTATTCTCACACAAGAGTGACTGATGTAGCATCTGCATCAATTATAAAATTTTCTTGTCCTTGTTTAACAAAAGTTGTGTGTCGACATTTCAATATCATGATGGTATGAGAGGATACTATGATGTAGTTGTTGAAGAGGAGACTACAGTGTTGAAGATCATGGAATACTTTACCGCGTTGAAGATCACGGAATACTTTACCATGTTGGATAATGATCGCATGTATTTTTATTGTTTGATTGTGTTGGATAATGATTGTATGTGTTTTTATTGTTTAATTGTGTTTGATAATGATTGCATCTATTTTTATTGTTTAATTGGGTTCATTGAAATTTTTTGATAAATAATTTATAATTTAAGTTTAAGATTTTGTAGATTTGTAAATTATTCTAGGTATTTTTGACGTACATAACTGAAATTTAAAAGATAAATAATGTGAAATAAATGGTTTTTTCATGAAATTATTTAAATATAAGAGAAATTATTTCACATTTTTTAAATTTATATTTAAATAATCTATATTTTTGAATTCATATAAATAACACTCTTGAATTCATATAAATAATTATATCTGATGTTAAAATATTAATATATATCTTTTAGTCAAGTAAAATATTAATATATACCTTGTAGTCAAGTAATTATTATATCAGATGACACAATATGTACCGTGATAATACAACAAGAATCCACAATTGAAAACCTTGCAATTATTTGGATGAAGTAGCCATTAATGACATTGTTAAGATATATCAATAGGGTTTTCCTAATTAGATCACTCTTCATACTTGTAATACAATTGATTGTTAGGGTAGCTCTTCATACTTGTAATCGAAATCATATGGAGATAACCCCAACCATTCGAGTTAATGGCTTCCCAAGATGTTAAGTGAGACTCCCTATAGCATGGTGAATGAAGAGAACACTAATAATAGTCAGTCAAGCAAACAACTATTGAATTTTTTTTAGAACATCACAATTTGGATGTCATACTTGTTATCAACTGATACAAGGAATGTACACCAAATGTGTTTTTCCAAAATAAAGGGCATAGTTTGTAACATGATTGTCATGCAGGGGACTTGATCCCATCACGTTCAAAGTTTGACTTTTTAAGTTTGTAGGGAATTGTCGATCATCGTCTTTGTTGTCATAATAGAGTCATTGGTGAATGTGTTCTCCTATTAGGATAATGTATCACCATAGAAAGATGAGCTACACAACAACTGCTAGCTTGATGTTATTAATGGTGTAGGTAACTCACCCTTACCATTAAAGTGTTCCCATCCATGGTGAATAAAAATCACATTATAACAATAGAGGATGATATTGGGAGCCAATTTCAATAAATTGATTTTCGGTAATAGAGTCATTGGTGAATGTGTTCTCTTATTAGGATAATGTATCACCATAGAAAGATGAGCTACACAACAGCTGCTAGCTTGATGTTATTAATGGTGCAGGTAACTCACCCTTATCATTAAAGTGTTCTCATCCATGGTGAAAAAAAATCACATTATAACAATAGAGGATGATATTGCGAGCCAATTTCAACAAATTGATTTCTGGTAAAAGAAATTTTTAGAGAAGTTCACTAAATAAATCTCTCAAATATAGCTGGAGCTTTGAACATTCTTTTAAAAAGAGGGGAGACCAATGTTTTATTCTTTCAAGTGGTATATAGATAATTAAACTATATTCCAATTTTATATATGTAAATGCCAATTCACTCATAGGAAAAATATACGCCAATTCACAAAATTTACTTTGGAAATAAGGAAATTGTTGTAAACTACAGTTTTAAGAGTTTTAAGTAGTGTTTGCTTGGGAAGAAGATAGTATTGTAATTTTATTTTAATTTTATGGTTAATAAAGGATGAAGTGGATTCAAGGATTTAAAAAAATGAATTATATTAAAAAAAAAAATTATAAATTTGATTAGAATAAAATTTAAATATCAATTAGCATATTTTCCAAAAGATTGTAAGAGGGTCAGGGCCAAATATCTACAATAATCTTTTAGTGGAGAGTGATGCATGTTAATGGTGTTTTTTATATGGTGCATTCAATGATTTTTCAATTAATGTAATTTGTGCATAAAATTCTTTCAAGAAAAATACTCCTAAAGATGTCAATGTTTGTAGATTTGTTTTTTTAACTAAATAAATTGGATGGATCCAAAATTTATGAAACTTAGACATATAAAAAACTTTTATATGGATATGCGTAGTGGTGATTAAAACCCCATTAAACCTATTGATTTTTCTTCAATAATTGGTTAGGTGAACTTTAAAATATCAAAAAAAGATTCAAAAATCTTAAAATATTTGGTGAACATACATTCAGATTGAGAATGCTTGTACTGCATGGCTTATTTGGAGTTTTTTTAGAGGTTTATCTGATACAAAAAAAATAAAAAATGTGTGATCTTCTATTAAAATTGCTTCAACAAAAAATAATTAATGTTGGTGATGTGTTAGAATACATTAAAAATTAATGAAAATTAAGCAAGAATATGAAAGGCATGGTATAATTCATTGGATCATAGTTTGATGGTAATTGTATTGATTGTGCGGTTTCCACCCTCTTATAAAAAAAAATTTACAAACTTCGCATGTGGTTGGTAAATTGAAGAAAAATTCATTTTATTAGTTAAGTAAATTATTAGGTCAATGTGATAAAACTTTTGGGAAGAACAAAGAAACTAGAGAATACACATACAAACATATATAGAGGATCAAGATTCAATAAGGCATCACCTAAAATTTCAAGAGGAAGATGAGCTTTGATCAATGATAAGAATTTAGGTTAAAATAAAAATTGATTCTGTTATAGAAGATGTGATTGAGGGCATATCCAAGGAAGAGGAATCAATAATTTTCAAAAGGTTTTAAATGTATAGCATACCCAACCCCCTGATACATTTTGAGGTGGCGTTTAAATTTTTTCTTTATCTTATTGATCTTGAAACTCCTTTCTCGTATGATTGTTTACTTTTGTAAAGTAAAATTTTATTTATGCTTCAAAGAGAAATATCATGCAATTTTTTGGTATGTCTTAGTCCGCCTCCTAGGAAACCAAACTAGTGATAGTAACATATTTTTTCAAAATCCAGACCTAAGGTCTTTGTAAGTTCATCAGAAAATGAAAAGAATGTGCATCAAGACTAGATATCATGATCTATCATGTATCCTAACTTAAAACGAATTCATATTACTTAAAAAACAATAGAGGTGAGTGAGACTTGTCATTTAGACTTGGAAGAGTCAAAAGCATTTACTGTTATAGGCTCCTTGTTGTTATCATGAGAGATTCCAACATCTAGGGGAGACCCAAATGACCCTCAATATGGCCTAAATTCCTATCCAAACTCATCATAGACAGTTAAAACTCATCCAACATGAGAAAAATTTCCTCCTTGTCATCATTTCAGTTTAATAAGATCGGGACTAGAAGGACATTTAGATAGAAATAAATATCATTGATGTACATGTATTGACTATAATGACCTATGGTATGTCTCGTATCAGGTACCAAATTAGCTATTTCACCAAGGACTTTAGAACATGTCAAATGACCTCTTTCACGAACAATATCACACTCCACCTAAGTTATTTCTTCCCGAATTTCTTGTACCATGTTGTCATCATAGTGATTACATAGAGACGGTCGCCTATTATTGGGTTTGAGAGCCCCATTGGTCTTTAAAATATATAGCCCCATCAACATCTAGCCCATTAGTGAGCCATTGGTTGAAAAATATCCAAACGAGGAGCAATATAAAAGAAGGTGTTATGAAACCAACTCACAAAAGATAGAAAAGATAGATCAATGCCTTAGAATTCAGCCTCTTTGAGGGGGTGACCTCCTTTACATTACACAAATGATCAATTCCTTGGTGATACAAATGACAAGACCTCCTTTCTATATATATGGGTATAAGGGGTCATAATATAATCAGAGCTGACGTAACAATAATAATGTAAGGGCATAATAATAATAATAGTGGGCTTCTATGGGGCACAATAATAACAATATGGGGACTACATGGGCACAACAATATAATAAGGGGGTTGTACTAATAACAATAAGGGGTTACACTAGTATTATAGGGACCTAACATGCCCCTCTCCTTCAAAAAGTGTTGTCCTTAACACTTGAGTAGTTCTTGATGCTTGTATATAAATTCTTGTCCTCCCATGTGGAATCTTCAGTAGGTAAGTTCTTGCACTTGATGAGATACTTTGAAATTGATCTATTTCGTAGATTTCGATTTCTCGGTTCTGTGACTACTTCAGGTTCCAATATGATTTTTCCTTCCGTGTCAAGTTCTCGCAATATTGTTTGAACTGGGATCTTCTGCAACTTTTGAATGAGTTACCACTTCTTTGGGCATATGGATATGCATAAGGCCTAATGTTTTGAGGAACACTTCATGGAATCAAATGAATAGCATGAACATGATCACAAATAGATGGGAGGCCTTTCAGAGTCTCAAATACCTTGGAATGATTATCCAACATGTTTTGGAGATATGGAGAAATACATGATTTCGATGTGGGATCCTCCAGTGAACATAATTGTGCAATTACACCCCATTGTTATTTATTCAGAATATTTTTCATGTTGTTATAGTTGATTAACTTTCTAGGTTTTCCTTCGATACCCCTCAATTCAACTTCCTTTCCTTCCCAAAAAAATTTCAAGAAAGTTCTTGAAAATTAAAATATATCGTACCCAAAGACTGTAGCCATTGGACTCGTAGTAAAACATCAGCACCACCTATTGGAATGGAGAGCATTGGGCTATTCAATACATATCCTCCCATGGATAGCTTAATATTATGGCGCTTTATAGAGAAATTTATGGTTCCTCCACTTGCAACCATCACTTGACACTCCGGTGCTAGATATAGGAAGCAATTCAATTCCTTGGCTACGTTACAACCAATAACATTATGGGTACTGCCTGAATCAATCAACACTCTTACCTTTTTCTTCTTGGTATGTCCTTCTATCTTGATGGTTTGAGAAGTGGTAATTTCTTCCATTGCATTACAAGATATGGTCCGATTGATTTCTTAAGACTTGATGTGATCTTTCAATTCTTGAACATTTTTCTTCTTGATATGTCCTTCTATATTTATAGTTTGAGGAGTGGTAATTCCATCCAATGCATTACAAGATATGATCAGATTCATTTTTCTTTCTTGATGTGATGTTACACTTCTTGAACTTTTTCTTCTTGATATGTCCTTCTATCTTGAAAGTTTTAGGAATGGTAATCCTTTCCAATGCTTTACAAGATATGGTCGAATTCATTTCTTCTTTCTCTGGGGTTGGTACTTGGTGTGTACACTCTTCTTTTGATGTTTCTTGATCCATTTCTTTCTCCTCTCGACAATCAATGTAAAATAATTTCTTCTCAGCACACTTATGACCTTTAATGTATTTTTTATCACAATTGTAACAAAGTCCTTTTTCTCTTTTTTCCTCCAATTGTTGTGGTGTAACCCTTGTAGGTTGTGGAAGGCTAGGAGAAACAACACTTCCATGTTTATAGTTGTGAGGGGTAGACTTCCTTGTTTCCATAATTTCTCTTTCCACTTTGTAACAAAGCCCTTTTTCTCTTTTTCTTCTAATTTTTGTGGTGTTGCTCTTTGTATCCTCATAATGTGCTATCATTTCCTCCATGAAAATTAACCACGTAACAAGTTGTTTATGAGAACAAAGCCCTTTATACCATAAAAATTGATCCAGTTCGAAATATGAAGATGCAATACATACCTTTTGTAACAATGGTACACCATGTAGATCAAAATATTGCTCCATCTGTAGTATCCAATTTATTGGATCCTTTCCATCAAAATTCCTCATAACTCCTTTTCTTGATTTCAGGAGCTTGATCTTGAAATGAGTGTAACTTTGTACTTTCAAATCTCAAAGTTCTGAAATTGTCTCCTACAGTAGCCCTCTCATTCCTCTTTCTAACCCCACAAGTTTGATCAGAATTTGATTCTACAAGAAAGATTTATGCCCAAACTCCTAAGATGACCTGATTATATAATGTTTAGTAGAGAAAACTTGTACGACATGCCATGTGTCATTGTTTCGACCTTCGGATCTAAAAATTATGCACAGAAAACTACAGTTTGTCCATTTTTCGTAAGATCCTATGAAATTTCAATTTGTTGCTCAGAGAGAAAGTTATGATGATTTTCCCAAGGTCACCTGTTTAGGATGTAATTCGGGAGTCTACAAAAACCCTAAATTCCTCAGATCATATAGCCGAAAATATAGTGACACAAGATCTGAAATTCAGATCTGAGATTCAGAACAATTTCTTCTCAAATGGGTTTTTACTTTAGATTCTGAAACTTTGTAGCAAAAATTTTATAGTGAAGATACCATGATTACGTTTTTTAGATGAAATTTTGGAGCTTGCAAAAAGGCTAAATTCCTCATATCATATCTCCGAAAATATAGCGAGATGAAATCTAAAATTTGGATGCACAGTTCAGAAATATTTCCTCTCAAATGGTTTTCCTTTTATCTTCTAAAAGATTGCATAAAAAAAGCTACAGTGAAAATACCATGATGACCTTTCTGGAGCAGCAAAACCCTAGAATCCAAAGCCCTGATACTAAATGTTATGCAACTAGCTCACAAAAAGATAGAAAAGATAGATCAACGCCTTAGAATTCAACCTCTTAGAGGGGGAAGCCTCCTTTACGTTACACAAATGATAAATTCTTCAATGATACAAATGATAAGACTTCCTTTCTATATATAGGAGTCTAAGGGGTCATAATATAATCAGAGCCGATGTAACAATAATAATGTAAGGGCACAATAATAACAATAGTGGGCTTCTATGGGGCACAATAATAAAAATATGGGGACTACATGGGCACAACAATATAATAAGGGGGTTGTACTAATAACAATAAGGGGTTACACTAGTAGTATAGGGACCTAACAGAAGGGAATTACTTAATGAAGAGAATGAGTGCGTGGAAAAGTAGGATGAAGAGGGATAGTTGATGGAAGAACAAGGATGGAAGTAGAAAGGAGTTAGAGACTAGATGATTGTAATAGAGGAAATAGAAAGGGGAGAGAATTCTAGGATGGAATTGTTTGAGCAAAGAGACTAGAGGAGACATAATGAATAAGAGACTCTAAAATTCTAATACTACCAGGAAGGTGTAACACCCTCCTCCCACATTTACCCAAGAAACTATCTAGCCAGGGTAAATATGTGACAAGAGGCTACTACGATATGATTTGACCTCCTAAGTCACATTCAGGAAGTGGAATTGATGGAAACACACCATACAGACATTCAACATCAGCTTCAAGACCCTTGGGAACCATCCAACACTTCAAACAAATTGCCCTTGGGTCCCATTGAAATTGTGGAGAACTTAAGCCTTAGTCGGTCTCATGTTATAGGCATGGTAGCATCTAGAAACCCATATTCACTCTCATAGGCTTTCCTGCCAGCACCTAGAGACTCATTTAGTCAGTGTTATGCCAGCATCCCTAGGATTTGAGCCACTTTTTCAATCCTAGAGCCTAGGTCACTGCCCAGAATTGAACCATCTCTTTAGAATAGTAAAATAGTATGGAAATGATTGTAATAAAGAAAAATACTTGTTGATGACCTTGATTGGACCCCTACTAGCCATGACAGTCATTTTGTCAAACACAGCACGAATATGTAATCTACAGGTGTAAATAATAGTTCTAAGCATATGGTTCTCATACAAAGCTGAGAATCGCTAAGAACAATTGATTCCTCAACACATCAACTACCATTCCATGCATTAGTTCATAGATACATTGATCACTCAATTACAAGTAAAAAAATGGTGAAACCATTACATAGTTGTCTTCATAAAACACATATATAACCAGAATAATAGAAATAGAAATACTCATGAATGTATACCCATATAGACCACATAAAATCCAAAAAATGTTCATAAAATACAAGGAGAAATAACCTTCCATTAATGATGCAAAATCGAAACCCAAGATGGGACTTCCACATTCCACCCGACCATAGAATGGGTCAACTAAATCTCTCTTCAGTAATTCGTCCTCGTGCTATATTTCAAGCATGATGTGGGATCTCATAGAAAACATCAATCAAAAACCATCCAAGGCTTCCAAAGGCCATTAACCTCAACCCATAAAATATTGATTCCACCTCATGATTAGACATCACAAAACCATCATCAGATTGGTCTTTATCCCAGCCATCCAGGGCTCCAAAGCATTTGTTTCGACCAAGGCTCTAGGACTAGTAAATCAACCCACAGTTGCAATCAGTCTCTAGATCGTTCATCCAACCAAGGCTCTAGGACTAATAACTCAACCCACAACTGCAGTCGAGCTCCAAACGATTCGTCCAACCAAGGCCCTAGGACTAGTAACTCAACCCACTTAGGGCTCTAGAGTGTTTTTCCAACCAAGGCTACTTGACTAGTAACTCAATGCAAGATTTTACAGGGCTCTAGGCCATTTGTCCAACCAAGGCCCGAGGAACTAGTAACTCAACCAAAGTTAAGGAAACATGAGAACCTACCAAAAACTCAACAATGAAATAAACCTACAATCACCATTGTTATCCAAGAAATGGCAAGGCTAGGAAATCCACTGTCAATCTTCGCCATCCTCCATACCAATGACATATCACACCCAAAAACCCACATGCATGTGCCATGCATGCCAAAATTGTTGAAGGAAACATAGATGCAACTCAGTACCTACAAGAAAATCTGATGTAGTTGTTGATCCCGATGGATTCTTTCCCTTTCTCACTCTTCCTTTGCCTTCTTGCTCTAGTAATCCAAGTATGCCACACCCTCCAAGAATGCTACAAGAAAACTCTAAGTCTCCAAGAGTATGAAAGAGAGAGAGAGTAATGAGAGAGCTCCAAAACTGAACTGACGAAAGGTTACCCACTGATCCTTAGAAGCCTTGTTATGAATGAGGCCTCTATTTTCTTCACTTTTCATTATTTTCCTTCATTTTCCTCCTCACATGAAATTTGTAACCTTTCACCTCATTTTTCTCCTAATTCCCATTATTTTCATAAATAAATGTGCCAAAAAAACCATTTTTCCTTTCCAAAGCCTTAGCCATTTCCTTTTCCAATTTCTTTAGCCATAACTAATCAAAAGTGATCCCCATCACTAGGATTTTTCCCAACATTCAGCTTGGAATAAGTGTCCCATCATCTGTGGTTATTATTTTTCCTTTATTTACTTTTATTACATGGAATTTTCACCAGGGTTGTTACAGAACCCTCCCTTTCAGGGAAACACCATCCTTGGTCTTCAAGAACACCTATAACCATAAAACTGTTGTAAACAAAATAGACTATCAATGGAGCTTTATAACTTAGCTGGATGCAGTATTTACAATGATCAACCTACTGAGAAACAAACCAACATAAAAACATAACATCATAGTAACATGACACCCATACAACTTATTGGAGCTTTATAGCATTGTTCATGGAGGTATTTACATCCATATACATATGTACATAAGCCAACAGACCAAAACATATACCAAAGGATATAGCACAACATATACCAAAATCACACTAAAACACCAAGCTAAAATTGTTTTGCCTCAACCGAAAAACAAGGAATGATACATAGCCCGCATCTGATCTGCCATCTCCCATTTATCTTCTTCAGGCCCAAAGTGCTTCCACTACACCTTAACTTCTTTGATTACTTGGTTTCAGAGCAGGAGCACCTTTTTCTACAATATACAATTAGGCTCTAGTTGGAATTATCCATTTGGTTTGACCTTAAATATAGACCATTCAATCACAAGATCAACATCTTTAACATACTTCTTAAGCAATGACAAATGGAAATCATCATGGAATTTCAATGTCAGAGGTAGTGCAAGTTGATAGTCTATTGGCACAATCCTCTCAACAATATTCAAGGGTCCACAAAACCGTGGTGTGATCTTGCCGCATGATCCAATCCACAAGGAGCTCTTCCTTAATTTGATGTGCAAGTACACTAGTTCCTTAACCTAGAACTATTTGAACAACCTATTCCTATCTACATAGCTCTTCTGCCTATCCTATGTTGCCTTTATATTCTTCTTTATAACCTACATTTCCTATTCCATGATTTTTCAACATATCTAGTCCAATCAATACCATTTTGACTAGATCACTCGAACTGATAGGAATGTCACAACTTCACCCATACAATGCCTCAAAACAACTCATCCTCAATGACTCCTGGTAACCATTCTTGTACGTGAACTCTACCAGTGGAGTCTCAAAATTGTCTCCCAAATTCATCCATATTTCCATCATTTCATAACCATTTCTCCCTCATTTCATGACTATCTAGCCTAAAACCCTACATCAAGTAACCATCTTTGTGATTATATGGGTTAGGATCCTTTTTTTCCAAAGTTATTTATTTTATGTATTTAAAGTGAATTTAAGACTAAAAACTAGGAAATTAACACGGTTTCATACATTTATATATGTGTTATGAGTTTTGTGACATGTGTAGGCTTATTTCGAGGTTCTAGAAAGGTCTTACTTGTCCTCCCAAGCGCAAATTCGAATTTCAACACAAGAAGTGGACCATATTCCAAGGAGAAAGATCATGGAGATCTTTATGAGTCATAAGATTTGTATCTAACATTCAAGGATAAGATGAGACAAGTATGGATATATTAGATATTTAAGGGATCTGCATTTATTGAGAAGATAGCCCTAACCCATGTATATATAAGAGGTGAATCCAGGAAGCCAACAATTGTTAGTTATTCATTGACATTAGATTTATGATTGTTCATTCAACATGAATAATATCATTTTCTTGCAATTATGAGTTGTGAATGTTTCTTGATTCTTCAGGAGTGATAGTTATTCATGTGTGCTAATTAGGGAATGGAAATATCCCCATCAACCACCATTCACATACATATGTAACATAGTTTAATTTATGTTATTTCCTTTCATGCATGTGTGATTTACTTTCCGTAAGTGTGTTTTGTTATGTGAACATTGATTTCCTTTCAGTAGCTAGTTTTTATGTGATAAGGACAACCAGGACGTCCTATGTTAGGAGCCTCTTCTCCATGAGCTAGACTGAACTGAAACAAGCTTTACTTCCTTATATGATCTCCTAGATTAAATTTATCTGAAGATTGATTTCCTTTTAGTAGCTAGTTTTTATGTGAGAAGGACAATTAGACCTCCTAAGGTAGGAGAATCTTCTCCATGAACTAAGAACTGAACCGATTATATGCTTTATTTCCTACTTTCCTGGATGTTTGGTAATGTTATTATAGAAAGATTGTAGAAGGACAAAATAGGACTCTTGAATAAGGGACTCTTCTCTATTTTCTAAAGTAAACTAATTACATTTATTAAAAAAAATTATGCTTTCATAAAATAGATCAGATTCTTTTCTTTTCAAAATAGTTTAGATTTGTAATATGCATTTCCCTTATTTTCATCTAAATGACTACTTCCTACACTAGTTTAATATAAGGTTCCAAATACTTTGGTTTTCTTCTAAGTTTACCGACCCAAATTGATAAATAAATCAATGACCTAATTCACCTCAATAAATTAGACCAACACCCAATCCTCTCAATAATACTGAAGGGTCCACAAAACCATGGTTTCATCTTAGCACATAATCCAATCCGCAAGGAGATCTTCGTCGGTTTGATGCACAAGTACACTTGTTCCCAAACCTAGAACTCCTTGAACAACCTATTCCTATCTGCATAGATCCTCCGCCTATTCTGTGTTTCCTTTATATTCTTCTTTATAACCTGCATTTCATGTTCCATGTCTTCCAACATATCTAGTCCAACCAATACCATGTTAACTAGATCACTCCAACTGATAGGAATGTCACAACTTTTCCCATACAATGCCTTAAAAGGAGTCATCCTCAATGACTCTTGATAACCATTGTTGTACGTCAACTCCACTAGAGGAAGATACTCTTCCCATTTCTGGTGTTGATGCATCACATACATCTGCAACATGTCCTCCAATATCTCATTGACCCTCTCTGTATGTCCATCTATTTGTGGATGATAAGTTATACTGAATGCCTACTTTGTTCCCAATCTCATAAATAACTCCTTCCAAAACTTAGAAGTGAACTTTGCATCTTTGTCTGACACAATATTCTTTAGAACACCATGTAATCTGACAATATCTCTGATGAATATCTACGCTACATCACTAGCTGAGAATGTACTCTTCATTGGAATGAAGTGTTCAACCTTTGTCAACCTGTACACAATGACCATGATGGAATCATGTTTTTCTAATGTCTTCAACAACCCCGTGATGAAGTCCATGGAAATGACCTCTCATTTCCACTCTAGAATTGCAATCAAATATAGCAGTCCACATGGATGCTTGCACTCTGCCATTACACGCTGACAATCAAAACATCTAGGGAAAAACTCTACTGCATCCCAGGCCTCAAGGATCATTTGTCCCTACCAACATCAAGATTTGGAGAGTAGGTTTAATACTTGTAGCCATAGTTGTGCACAAATCGAACATTGGAGAAACAAGTGGTCCTTTGTTTCCTCAGCTTGTTTATAAAGAAGACACCAATGTCAACCATAGTGAGATCGGTGCATAAGGTTAGCTCTGGTTGGTGTTTTGTTCCTAAGAATGTTCCACATGAAGAGATTTGTTCTCGGTGGCGCACTGAGCTTCCAAATATTTCCCCACCAGTCAAGAAGTACAAGTGGTCTGCTCGCTTTGAGAAGGTTGGGGTAGCCAGTTTTCGGGTATTTCTTACCATGATCAGTTAGGGTCCAGATCAGTTCATCGGGTCCTTCTTTGATGCGCACATGAGCTTCATTCAGGGCATTGATGTACCACTCCCAGGTATGTTGCCAGTGTTCAGGGATGCCCAAGTGTGGAGCAGATAACCATGCTTGATCGAGGATGGAGTTGTTCTTCAAATCATCTATCTATGCAATTACATTGATATGCCTCTGGTTGAGAAATAGGATGAGGTCTGGTGGTAATTGATACATATTCCCCCCTCTTGTCCATGTGTCCATGCCTATATGAGCTGAAGTGCCATCATTTATTCTTCATGCTAGACCCTCTCTGATGAAAGATAGGGTATGCAAAATTTCTCTCCAAACCATAGATACCCCTGCTCGGGGCTAGGAGGGTAAATGAATCCAGTCCATGAGATGATGAGGCTAGATATATTTGTGATAGGAGACTTCAGTCTAGAGGTTTTGTGTTGTGAGCAGGATCCAACCCATCTTGGCTGCTAGTGCATGTGAAAAAACTTATAAGTCTTTTAGTCCCCATCCTCCCCATTTCCTGGGGAGGGCAATGTGCTTCCATCCTACCAAAGAAATTTTTTTTCCCTCTTTATATCTATTCCGAAGGAATCTATAGCAGATATTCTAAATTTGAGCAAGAATTCCTTTAGGAATCCAAGCCAATGACATCTAATAAACAATGGTGGCCTCCAAGATAGATTTGATGAGGACTAGTCGTCCAGCCCTGGATAGGAATATGTGGTTCCAATTTGATAGGCACTTCTCAATTTTAATTACAAGCCATATCTAATCTCCTATTCTATAGTAACGAGGCTTGATCCAAAACCCCAGGTACTTTAGGCCATCCTCCAGATGATGATTCTGAAAAGGGAATTCCTGATGTGCAAATCTAGCTTCCAGGGGAGATGTACTAAAGAGGGTGATGGTAGACTTGGAGTGATTTTCTTCCATGCCGGTAGCTAGGGAAAATAGTGTGAGGATTTCATGGAAGGTAGATGAGTCCCTAAGGCTTCCATTTAGGAATATGAGGATATCATCAATGAAAAGTATATGAGTGAGATAGAAATGATCACTCATTTTTAGCCCTTGCAGTCGTCCATCCCTATTGGTTGATGCAATGAGTCTGTTGAGTCCTTCCATGACAATCAGAAAGAGAAGTACGGAGAGTGGGCATCCTTGTTGAAGACCTCTCTCAGCATGGAAGTAATGCGATTCAAAACCATTAATGAGAACACTAAAGGTTGTCAAGGTGATACAATAATGATCCAGTTGATGGAGGGGGGAAACCCAGGTGGGTGAGGAGCATCCTAATGCAAATCTAGCTGACCCGGTCGAAAGCTTTAACTAGATCAATTTTGAGAATTGCCCCTTTTAGTTTTTTTGTTTTGAGGGAGTGGAGGGTTTCTTGGGTAGTGCCGATTGATTCATGGATTTTTCTACTCTGTAGGAAAGAAAATTTCTCAAGGGAGATGTGGCAGGATAGGATGGGCCTTAGCTGGTTAGCAAGAATCTTGGCAATGATTTTATATAGACAATTACGAAGGGAGATAGGGCGAAAATCATTGAAAGATGAGGGAGAGTCAGATTTAGGGATCAGGGCAATGAAAGTTTTGTTAATGGCATCATACATACGCCTAGAATTCCTGCATTCCTCCACCACCTTAAGCAGGTCTTGTCCAATGATCTCATAAAAATAAAGGTAGAATTCAATTGTCTAGCCATTCAGCCCTAAAATCTTATCTTTTTTGAACCATTATAGTGTACCTTCTACTTCCGCCTGAGTGACAGGTGATGTGATCTCCTCAGTCATATCCATGTCCACAAATCTAGGGAAGTGTCCCACAATTCTGACAATTTCAGTAAGAGAGGCATCAGGAGGTGCCTCGAAGAGGTTCCTGAAATGTGAATTCCCAAGTCAAGAGAGTTGATTAAAGGTTGTCGCCATGCCCCCATCTTCCATGGGCATTTTCCATATAGTATTGGCGACTTTCCTTCCCTTGTGAAAGTTTTGGAAGAACTTGGTGTTCTCATCTTCTGCTTTTAACCAAACAACTCGACTATGGAGCTGCTAGGTTTCTTCCCTCTCCTTCAAAATTTTTGATCTCTTGTTTCCCAAATTTATAAGATCCCTGGTCATCGAGAAGAGTGGTCAATGTGCGTTCAATTTCTCTAGGGGTTTGGTCGTCCCTCCAAGTTTATGTTATTATTATATGTGATTTGATATGTTTAAAGAAATATATACCTATAAATTATATTATTGATACAATTGTATTATTCACACAATTAGGTAAAACAATATGTAAATTTCTATTTGAAAACATTATTTGTCATGTTTATGTGCTTTTTAATATTGAGTTGAAGTGAGCTATGCATTTAAACTTTAGAAGAGTTGGCTAGTATTTAAAACATCTAATTCTTCATCATAAGCAACCTAAAGTGTCCTTATTAGTGGATCTACAATAGGGTCTTATTTTGAGTCAAAAATTAAGGTAGGCCTTATCCCTTTGAAGGAAACCCCATTTCCTTTCCTTTCAGGACATGGTTCATGCCATCGTTTATAGATCTTGAATGTCTATGTTTGCATCTAAATGTGTTAAAAAGCTTGATATATGGCAATAAGGGTCTTGTTTCCAGTTAAAACTTAAGATGGGCCTTCTCCCTTTGAAGGAAAACCCATTTCTTTCCTTTCGGGATATGGTTCCTCCGGTTTGCATCTAAAAGTGTTAAAAAGTTTGATATATGGATACTTTAGTTGTGCATTCTTTTTGTTTGTTTGAAGGGAAAAGAATGTTTTTCATATACAATATTTTGATTTAGAAATCCACAGGGTATTGGTAAATTGGATCTAAAATCAATGGCATGAAAAGTGAAGTTGAGTTCAATCGTGTGATAATGCTTGGATTTAGGTTGAGTGAGTTTCGTTTCGATGAAGGTATCTTTGAAAAAATAAAATATTAATTTGAGGGTTTATATATAGAATATAATTTTGAGGGCTTACTTGAAAAAATAAATATTAGTCTGAAAATTTGAATAGATATGTAATTTTTGATTATGAATATCTTCTATTTTATGTACAATAATTTTTATAATTATTTAAATAAAAAAAATTGTAAAAGAAACATCTAGAAAATATTGAAAACATGGAAGAGAAAAGAGGAGAACCTCATGTCACTCTTGGCACTCATGATAACGGAAAAGCTAATTCAAGAAGAAATGAACATAGTAATGTTATTTTTGGATATCTTCACTATGTATGTGGTACGAGGATTGTGCCCAATCTTTCAGTGAACACTTCACAAAGAAAAACATAGTGCAAATATGATTATATAGATGTTAGAAAAAGAGGAAAAATAGTCAAAAAGATTCAGCGCCCCCTTCATTAGTCAAAAAGATTCAAAATGCACGTGAAGAGGAAGGAGATTTGGATAAGAATCATTTAACAGGAATTGCCACTGAAATAGCGGCTGGCTCGGATCAGATCGTGCAGCCCTGCAATAGCACTTTGTGGTTCCAGCGGAATAGGGATTGATTTAGAAGGAAAATCCCACGCTCGGTTGCAACGGAAATGCTAACAAAATAATCCACATCGATTATCCATTATCCAAACTTTATATATAAATATACACCCTTGGCACGCCTAAAACATATACAGAAACTTTCCATCTGCAGACATGGCAAAACAGGTCTTAAGCTCGCTTTCGTGGCCATTGTTTGGATCGTCGTTGCCCTAACGCTTCTGAGCGCATCAGGTAATATACCACTCATTTTCTACTATGGTAATATTGTTGCAAATAATTACGTTTCTGAGTGCATCACGTAATATACCACTCATTTCTACTATGGTAATAATATTGTTGCAAATAATGTTACGGATCTATTAATAACCCACAACTGTGATTTATTTTCCGGATAACAAAAACTATTAATTCATCTTCGACTCTATTGAAATATATGTTAAACACTGTTTCGTTTCCCTGGTTTATTTCATCAATCCATATTTTACTATTGATATAGTTTTATGATGTGGGCCGATGACATTACAGGATGCGGTGCTACTTTTGGGAGTAGGAAGGATGATGATCCGAGTTGTAGCGAGGTTCTTAGCTGCGCATATTGCATAAGCGAAGAACCAGGCTACTATCATTGCAAAGACGGGCACCTTTGCTGCTACGGCCCTGGCTAAAGTGATACAACTATCCTTGATAATTAAATAAATGCGGTTCCCCTTACACACACAGGCTTTCAGTTGATATTGCTGACATCCGTGTAAGAGGAAACGTGAAAAGATGGCTTGGATTGCCATCTTTGCTATATTTTTCGATTTGCATGAAGTTTAATATTCAGCACTATCACTATTACTAATTTTAATAAATAGATGTGTCAAAGTTAAATCGCATTTATGGCATGCGCTACACTTCAGCCATCCCCTGCTGCTCATTGGCGCTCACCAGGTGTTTTCCACGAGAAACTCCTGTATCCTCCTTGCATGGCACTCGCCACTCTCATCTCTTAGCCTTCGTCAAGCGGGACTCGTGGCACTACGTCGTTTTCCTACACGCTCGCCACTCTCATCTCTTAGCCTTCGTCAAGCGGGACTCGTGGCACTACGTCGTTTTCCTACACATGCAAGGCCCTCCCTCGCTCTTCCTACTTAACCAGCTCCTCAGCAGTCTCAACGGTTTCCTTCCTCCAGCCTCTGCGGGCTGGAGGCTCATTTACTGATTTTCTGCTATCCATGCCCGTTTGGCGCCTCTGTTCCCTGCTCCTGGCGTTGCGCGGCTCCTTGTTCAGGTGATCTAAATTTCACTCTCAGCTCGGAAGAATGCTGGGGTCATTGCCGCCCTGTGGACAGTTTGGCTGACAGAATGAGAAGGGAGTTCTTAAAAAGGGACCTCGTCGATATCATCCCTGAGATTATGTCTCCCACATGGGACAACGGCAGGCTGGGCGATGCCTATATAGCAAAAAGAATCGATCGCTTTCTCCTACACTCCAGTATAATCCAAAAATGGGGAATGCCGTCCGCAAAAACTGGGGGAGACTTCTCTTCCGACCATAAGCCTATCTTCCTGAATTGGGGGCCTGCCGAACGCACAATGGGATATTCCTTCAAGTTCAACTCTATCCATCTACAGGATGAATCATTCAACGAGTTCATAAAATCCAGCTGGAGGGACATCAATCATGCCGAGGACGCCTTTCTTCTCACCTTCCGTGACAAAATCCAACAGCTCAGGGAGAAAACAAAGACTTGGCAGATTGAAAAGAGGCGCAGAGACTCACAGGATCTACATGACATCAATCTGGAAATAAGTCGGCTCGCTTCTTCTATCCAACAGAGCGGCCGGACGTTCGACAACGCAACTCTCATCAGCTCCCTTGAAAGAAAGAAACAAGCTCTACTTCAACAAGAGGAAGCAACCTGGAGGTTAAAAAGCCGAGCTATTTGGCTCAAGAACGGGGACAGAAACACCAGATTCTTCCATAATTTCGCAAATGCCCGCAGAACTAAAAATGCAATATGGAAAATCGAGAACGATAATGGAGACTGTTTTTTCTCCCAACAGGAAATCTCAGAAGAAGCCACAAGATTCTTTAGGGAACAATATAAAAGGCAACACAGTGATTTAAATGATATGCTTTGGGCGGTAGAACCTCTGCCGGTCATGTTCGACGACGCAGCAAACGATGTCTTCTACAGGCCCATCACGGAGGGGGAGCTATCCGAGACTATTAGGAGCTTTAAAAAAGACAAGAGCCCCGGGCCAGACGGCTGGCCGGTGGAATTTTTCTCCCATTTTTATGATCTTTTCAAAAAAGATCTGCTGAGCATGGTGGACGCCTCTCGCCACTCCGGAAGTATTAACAGTGCTCTCTCGGCCACCTTTATTGCATTAATTCCAAAACGTGATAAATCTACATCATTGGGGACTATAGGCCGATTGCCTTGTGCAATTCGCTTTACAAGATCATTTCCAAAATTATAGCTGAAAGAATGAAGAAAGCTCTAAACTCTTTCATTACAAAGGACCAGCATGCATTCCTAAAGGACAGGCTTATCATGGACGCAGTCGCCATGGCTCAGGAATGCCTCTTCTCCATATGCTCCAAGAACACCGATGCTGCTGCACTTAAAATTGATCTTAAAAAGGCATTCGATTGCGTGGATTGGTGCTTCCTCAGAATTCTCCTTGCGAAAATTGGCTTAAGACCCATGGCGATCAGCTGGATCATGGCGTGCGTCGAATCTGTTCACTTCTCAGTAATTATAAATGGAATCCCATCCGCATTCTTTCATGCTGAGAGAGGGCTCCGACAGGGCTGCCCTCTCTCCCCCCTCCTCTTCATTTTGGTAATGAATTGTCTTAGTTCGCACATCAATCTTGCCGTTGCTGATGGTAGATGCAAGCCTGTCAGGATATGCAGAGACATCCAGCTCTCCCACAATCTTTTCGTTGACGATATCCTAATCTTTGCCATTCTGTGTAAATCCACTTGGATCTGCCTCTTTCTGTTAATCAACAAGTTTCAAGCTGCTACAGGCCTTAAGATCAACTGCGGGAAATCAGTGCTTTATCACAATGATACAAACCTTGCATTAGCACAGTGGATTGCCGATCGCTTTCAGATCAATCTTGCCCAGATAAAGGATGGTTTCACTTATTTGGGTTTCCGCCTCAAAGCAAAGGGTTATCGTTGTATGGACTGGGCCTGGCTCGTCGATCGTTTTTACTTCAAGATCTCATCATGGGAAATGCGTTTTCTGTCCCTTGCTGGCAGATTTGTCTTGGTACAGGCGGTTCTCTCCCAACTCGCGGTGTATTGGGGCCACCTCTTTCTTCTCCCAGCTTCTGTTATCAAGAAAATGAAGTCCATCGCAGCCAATTTCTTGTGGGGGGGACGATCTATCCAGTCTAAAATCCATCTTGTCAAGATGGATTCTATTACCAGGCCGAGAGATAAAGGTGGCTGGGGTCTTCTCAACATGAATTTTTTTGGAAAAGCTCTCATCTGCAAATCTCTTCACAGGGGCATATTCGGGAACAGTCCGTGGAGTTCTTTAATCAAACAAAAGTACCTCAAAGGCAGGAACTTGGCATACTGGCTCAGAAGGTCTTCTCTTGGAATCAGGAATGGTTCCCCTATTTGGCTCAGCTTTAAAAAAGTCCAACCCTTCTTCCTGAAGAATTTAAAATGGACTCTTTTCTCTGGTTCCAGCGTCTTCATTGGTATAGACCCCACCTTATACAACCTTGAATCCATGATCCCCCCGCCTTTACTCTCCTTTTTTCACACTAGGGGCCTTTTCACCTGGAACACTCTTATTGACTCATGGTCCTCTCTCGAACCTCTCTGGAAATCTGATCTCCAATTAGCCATTCCCCCCACCCTCCGTCCTCTTTGGCTCTCATTCACTGCCAGGTTCACCGGCCGCGGGATTCTTCAATTAGGTACCAAGGATGATCTCATCTGGTCTACTGATAACACCATCCGCCCCATCTCTGTTCGGAATCTCTACTCTGTCTTTATAGCTGCTCTGCCTCCTCTCCCCTCTATCTTTCCGGTCAAACTCTGGAAAGCCCCCTGCCCTCTCAAATCCATTCTCTTTTCATGGCTTCTCTTCTTCAACAAGAATCTTTCCTGGGATGTTCTGCAAAAGAAAGGATGGCATGGACCTGGCAGATGTCAGCTTTGCCTCGCGGAGCTCGAATCGAACTATCATATGTTCTTTCACTGTTCCGCTTCCTCTGCTATCTGGTACGATCTCTCCTTGATCTATGGCTTTCCTCACATGTCGTTCTCTTCTGTACAGGAAGCCTTCTCTTGGTGGGGCACTCAACGCCCCAACTGGCAGGCTCTCTTCATCATCTCTTGCTGGAACATGTGGAAGTGGAGAAACAGCCGCATTTTCCAAGAATGTCACCTGCCGCTCGCCTCCATTCTTCCCTCCATTCTGGGGTCTATGCCCACTCCGATCTAATATGGATGCCTGTGTCTTTCAATTCCAGTCAGATATCTCTTTCCGCAACAGCGCATCGTCATTTTCGGAATATCCGGATCAGCTCTTTCTATTTCTGTCATATTGTTTCTTTTCGCATCAGCTCAACGATATATTGGTTTTGTGAACAGCTCCTACAGCTCTTCTTTTGGATACAACGCATCGTCATTTTTGGGAATTTTGGAACAACTCTTTCTATTTCTGTCATACTGTTTCTTTTCGCTACAGCTCATCGATATATTTGGTTCTGTGAACAGCTCCTTCAGCTCTTCTTTTGGATACAGCTCCTTGTTTATATTCGGCAATTTCGGATTCGCCATTCAGCTCTTCTCTGATCTTTTTGGGATTCTCCATTCCTTCTTTTGGTTTGGATTACATGTTTTCCGCCTTTCTTTGCTGCGGTTTCATGCCTCCATGCCGTCATATTCATTACACTTGTTTTGCTCAATATGTCTTGCTTTAATGGCTGAAGCTTCAAGCTTTCAATGTACTTCTAAACATTATATACTCTTAATATAATCTATTTCGTTTTTTCTCTATGAAAAAAAGTTAAATTGCATTTATAATTTGTGAAGGCAAATTAGCTATATGTTATTGCATTGATTATAAGGGAATATTAAGTACGCATTTTATTCAAAATTGTGGTAAGTTTTTGGTTTGTTAGTTGCTACAATGCAAAGTCTAACATTTTATATTATTTTCGTAAAAGTTATGAGTTGTTATTGGCAGGATGAAATGTGCAATGTGTAATATTTTATATCATTTTTCTAAAAGATTTTGAGGTATCCGCAGGGTGAAATGATATGGTATACGGTGTATTTGATAAATATTACAACACAATATGTTATCAATGTTTATAAAACTTTGCAAATCTTTTATTTTCTTTATCTGTTATATAGTGAAGTCTATTTCATAAAAACAAGTTATAATTCTTATAGAGTTGTGGTAAAGTATAATATTATTTTATTAAATAAATGAAAATATTTAAGACGTGTTATCAATATTCATAAAAGTGTGTATATCTTTTATTCACAAATGAAAATATTCCAGACATATATTATTGATTATTAAAGTTCATAAAAGTGTGCACGTCTTTTATTATCGGCTATGTATTGAAATTTCTAAATTATAATAATTATAATTACTGAGAGTTTTGATAAAGTGTAATATTATTTTATTAAATAAATAAAAATATCTAAGTATAGTGATATGTATAATTGTTTATATTTTTTAAGGAAGGTTTTGATAATTATTTCATGTTTAAGGATATTGCATAAAAATTAATTAAAAATAAATTGTAATGGTGTGTGTATGTTTTTTATACCATATTTTTAAATTTATTTTTTATTTTTTGGAAGATATTATTTTTATTAGTAGTGTTGATTGTAAAATATTTAGTATTTTCTAAAATAAATATATGCAAACATAATTTATTTTTAGAATTTAATTACTGTTTAAGATAAATTAATTTAGATTTCTATTAACTCCAAATATATCGCGATCAAATTTATTTAGGTCTAAACATTTCATAGATTTGTTTTTCAATTTAAAATTGATTTTACTTTGAAGAACCTCATACTTTTTGGCACATGATAGATCAAGAGCTAAAATGTATCTATGATTATTCTTAATACTCCATGTATCAAATTCATGTTAAGCATGGAAGAATTTACATATGTCAATCATACTAGAAAACATACCATTGAAATTGTTTAATCACCATACTAGGAAAAAGGCTCGAGAGATGTAAATCTTACCTTAAATTTTAATCTCTCTCCACATGATAGGTATGGATTTTGTGATGAATATACACTAGTTATTAATATGTGCTTTGTTAACTACAAGGTGAGAATGGAAGTAATTGCACCTCTCATATATATAAGGTCATGATGATGAGGATTTTAAGAAGCCGAGAGATTACTAGGAATTATTTAGAATTTTACTTTTTGCTAAGAAAGAATTAAGAGAAAATTTCCAAAATTATCATAGTTTTCTTAAACAAAATTGTTATCAATGTTGGTAGTGTGACAAATCTTTTGAAATTGAGATCTAACTTGACAAATCTTTATGACCTTTTAGTGTCATAAAGGTGACATATTATTTCATCTCACTAATGCACATTTTCATTATAGAGCTCAAGCGAATTTGTTCTCTCTCTGAAAGAGATCTTAAATATTTTGTTTATGGCCCAAATTGATTTTTTTTCCTTTCAAACTCTATTTTTCAACTCAAACTCTATTTTTCAACTCGATAACAATAATTCAATGAATTACACATCTACTTCATAATATGAAGTAGAAAATACCTATCAACAAAATATGAACTTTTCTATCTCCCTCACACTGATGTGTATAAAGTGTCATATATATATAGTTGGCAATGAAATATTTTATGTGACATAGACATTCAAATATTCCATCTATGGCCCATCTTTAAATATATTTTATTATTAATGTTTTTTTAAATTCTAAAAATCAACTTCATACTAAATAATGAAGGAATAACACATATTCCTTATATCTGAAAAATAGTAAATGGTTATGAAAAAAATATAAACATTTTTACTTTAATCAGTTTATATTTCTTTATCTTTATAAAATTTATATAAAATTATTTTATTTAAAATAAAGTTAAAATAATTTATTTATAATTAAGATTAATTTTTTATATTTTTATATTTATTAATATTAATTTATATATATCTATATATATATAAACCAGATAAGACATGGATTAGACATCCATACATCTATATTATATCAAGCTAAAGAAAAATACCATTCTACTCGATAATTAGAATAATAAATATATTCGAGAAATAGTGTACATGGATACTTTTCCACTTCACGATGACCATACTAAATTTACGGCCAGTTTTCCACCTCATACTAAATTTACTTTAACATGAACTATGAGCTTCTTTACGCTCATTTATTCTCACACAAGAGTGAGTGATGTAGCCTCTGCATCAATTATAAAATTTTCTTGTCCTGGTTTAATAAAAGTTGTGTGTCGGCATTTCAATATCATGATGGTATGAGAGGATACTATGATGTAGTTGTTGAAGAGGAGAATATAGTGTTGAAGATCATGGAATACTTTACCGTGCTGAAGATCATGGAATACTTTACCATGTTGGATAATGATCGCATGTATTTTTATTGTTTAATTGTGTTGGATAATGATTGTATGTATTTTTATTGTTTAATTGTGTTGGATAATGATTGCATCTATTTTTATTGTTTAATTGGGTTCACTGAAATTTTTTGATAAATAATTTATAATTTAAGTTTAAGATTTTGTAGATTTGTAAATTATTCTAGGTATTATTGACGCACATAACTGAAATTTGAAAGATAAATAATGTGAAATAAATGGTTTTTTCATGAAATTATTTAAATATAAGAGAAATTATTTCACATTTTTTAAATTTATATTTAAATAATCTATATTTTTGAATTCATATAAATAACACTCTTGAATTCATATAAATAATTATATCTGATGTTAAAATATTAATATATACCTTTTAGTCAAGTAAAATATTAATATATATCTTGTAGTCAAGTAATTATTATATCAGATGGTACAATATATACCGTGATAATACAACAAGAATCCACAATTGAAAACCTTGCAATTATTTGGATGAAGTAGCCATTAATGACATTGTTAAGATATATCAATAGGGTTTTCCTAATTAGATCACTCTTCATACTTGTAATACAATTGATTGTTAGGGTAGCTCTTCATACTTGCAATCGAAATCATATGGAGATAACCCCAACCATTCGAGTTAATGGCTTCCCAAGATGCTAAGTGAGACTCCCTATAGCATGGTGAATGAAGAGAACACTAATAATAGTCAGGCGAGTAAACAACTATTGAATTTTTTTTAGAACATCACAATTTGGATGTCATACTTGTTATCAAGTGATACAAGGAATGTACACCAAATGTGTTTTTCCAAAATAAAGGTCATAGTTTGTAACATGATTGTCATGCAGGGGACTTGATCCCATCACGTTCAAAGTTTGACTTTTTAAGTTTGTAGGGAATTGTTGGTCATCGTCTTTGTTATCATAATAGAGTCATTGGTGAATGTGTTCTCCTATTAGGATAATGTATCACCATAGAAAGATGAGCTACACAACAAATACTAGCTTGATGTTATTAATGGTGCAGGTAACTCACCCTTACCATTAAAGTGTTCCCATCCATGGTGAATAAAAATCACATTATAACAATAGAGGATGATATTGGGAGCCAATTTCAACAAATTGATTTCCGGTAATAGAGTCATTGGTGAATGTGTTCTCCTATGAGGATAATGTATCACCATAGAAAGATGAGCTACACAACAACTGCTAGCTTGATGTTATTAATGGTGTAGGTAACTCACGCTTACCATTAAAGTGTTCTCATCCATGGTGAATAAAAATCACATTATAACAATAGAGGATGATATTGGGAGCCAATTTCAACAAATTGATTTCTGGTAAAAGAAATTTTTAGCGAAGTTCACTCAATAAATCTCTCAAATATAGCTGGAGTTTCGAACATTCTTTTAAAAAGAGGGGAGACCAATGTTTTATTCTTTCAAGTGGCATATAGATAATTAAACTATATTCCAATTTTATATATGTATATGTCAATTCACTCATAGGAAAAATATACGCCAATTCACAAAATTTACTTTGGAAATAAGGAAATTGTTGTAAACTACAGTTTTAAGCAAACAAAAGTAGTGTTTGCTTGGGAAGAAGATAGCATTGTAATTTTATCTTAATTTTATGTTTAATAAAGGATGAAGTGGATTCAAGGATTTAAAAAAATGAATTATATTAAAAAAAAATATAAATTTGATTAGAATAAAATTTAAATATCAATTAGCATATTTTCCAAAAGATTGTAAGAGGGTCAGGGCCAAGTATCTACAATAATCTTTTAGTGGAGAGTGATGCATGTTAATGGTGTTTTTTATATGGTGCATTCAATGATATTTCAATTAATGTAATTTGTGCATAAAATTCTTTCAAGAAAAATACTCCTAAAGATGTCAATGTTTGTAGATTTGTTTTTTGAACTAAATAAATTGGATGGATCCAAAATTTATGAAACTTAGACATATAAAAAACTTTTATATGGATATGCGTAGTGGTGATTAAAACCCCATTAAACCTATTGATTTTTCTTCAATAATTGGTTAGGTGAACTTTAAAATATCAAAAAAAGATTCAAAAATCTTAAAATATTTGGTGAACATACATTCAGATTGAGAATGCTTGTACTGCATGGCTTATTTGGAGTTTTTTTAAAGGTTTATCTGATACAAATAATTAATTAAAAATGTGTGATCTTCTATTAAAATTGCTTCAACAAAAAATAATTAATGTTGGTGATGTGTTAGAATACATTAAAAATCAATGAACATTAAGTAAGAATATGAAAGGCATGGTATAATTCATTGGATCATAGTTTGATGGTAATTATATTGATTGTGGGGTTTCCGCCCTCTTATAAACATTTTCTTACAAACTTCGCATGTGGTTGGTAAATTGAAGAAAAATTCATTTTATTAATTAAGTAAATTATTAGGTCAATGTGATAAAACTTTTGGGAAGAAGAAAAAAACTAGAGAATACACATATAAAGGTATATAGAGGATCAAGATTCAATAAGGCATCATCTAAAATTTCAAGAGGAAGACGAGCTTTGATCAATGATAAGAATTTAGGTTAAAATAAAAATTGATTCTGTTATAGAAGATGTGATTGTGGGCATATCCAAGGAAGAGGAATCAATAATTTTCAAAAGGTTTTAAATGTATAGCATACCCAACCCCCTGATACATTTTGAGGTGGCGTTTAAATTTTTTCTTTATCTTACTGATCTTGAAACTCCTTTCTCGTATGATTGTTTACTTTTGTAAAGTAAAATTTTATTTATGCTTCAAAGAGAAATATCATGCAATTTTTTGGTATGTCTTAGTCCGCCTCTTAGGAAACCAAACTAGTGATAGTACCATATTTTTTCAAAATCCAGACATAAGGTCTTTGTAAGTTCATCAGAAAACGAAAAGAATGTGCATCAAGACTAGATATCATGATCTATCATCTATCCCAACTTAAAAACGAATTCATATTACTTAAAAAACAATAGAGGTGAGTGAGACTTGTCATTTAGACTTGGAAGAGTCAAAAGAATCTATTGTTATAGGCTCCTTGTTGTTATCATGAGAGATTCCAACATCTAGGGGAGACCCAAATGACCCTCAATATGGCCTAAATTCCTATCCAAACTCATCATAGACAATTAAAACTCATCCAACATGAGAAAAATTTCCTCCTTGGCATCATTTCAGTTTAATAAGATCGGGACTAGAAGGACGTTTAGATAGAAATAAATATCATTTATGTACATGTATTGTCTATAATCACCTACGGTATGTCTCGTATCAGGTACCCAATTAGCTATTTCACCAAGAACTTTAGAACATGTCAAATTACCTCTTTCACCAACAATATCACACTCCACCTAAGTTATTTCTTCCTGAATTTCTTGTACCATGTTGTCATCATAGTGATTTCATAGAGACGGTCGCCTATTATTTGTTTTGAGAGCCCCATCGGTCTTTAAAATATATAGCCTCATCAACATCTATCCCATTAGTGAGCCATTGGTTGAAAAATATCCAAACGAGGAGCAATGTTAAAGAAGGTGTTATGAAACCAGCTCACAAAAGATAGAAGAGATAGATCAACGCCTTATAATTCAGCCTCTTTGAGGGGGAAACCTCCTTTACATTACACAAATGATCAATTCCTTGGTGATACAAATGACAAGACCTCATTTCTATATATAGGGGTCTAAGTGGTCATAATATAATCAGAGCTGACGTAACAATAATAATGTAAGGGCATAATAATAACAATAGTGGGCTTCTATGGGGCACAATAATAACAATATGGGGACTACATGGGCACAACAATATAATAAGGGGGTTGTACTAATAACAATAAGGGGTTACACTAGTAGTATAGGGACCTAACATGCCCCTCTCCTCCAAAAAGTGTTGTCCTCAACACTTGAGTAGTTCTTGATGCTTGTATATAAACTCTTGTCCTCCCATGTGGAATCTTCAGTAGGTAAGTTCTTCCACTTGATGAGATACTTTGAAATTGATCTATTTCGTAGATTTCGATTTGTCAGTTCTGTGACTGCTTTAGGTTCCAATATGATTTTTCCTTCCGTGTCAAGTTCTCGCAATAATGTTTGAACTGGGATCTTCTGCAACTTTTGAATGAGTTACCACTTCTTTGGGCATATGGATATACATAAAGCCTGATGTTTTAAGGAACACTTCATGGAATCAAATGAATAGCATGAACATGATCACAAATAGATGGGAGGCCTTTCGGAGTCTCAAATACCTTGGAATGATTATCCAACATGTTTTGGAGATATGGAGAAATACATGATTTCGATGTGGGATCCTCCAGTGAACATAATTGTGCAATTACACCCCATTGTTATTTATTCAGAAGATTTTTCATGTTGTTACAGTTGATTACCTTTCCAGGTTTTCCTTCAATACCCCTCAAATCAACTTCCTTTCCTTCCCAAACAAAATTCAAGAAAGTTCTTGAAAATTAAAATATATCGTACCCAAAGACTGTAGCCATTGGACTCGTAGTAAGACATCAGCACCACCCATTGGAATGGAGAGCATTGGGCTATTCAATACATATCCTCCCATGGATAGCTTAATATTATGGCACTTTATAGAGAAATTTATGGTTCCTCCACTTGCAACCATCACTTGACACTCCGGTGCTAGATATAGGAAGCAATTCAATTCCTTGGCTACGTTACAATCAATAGCATTATGGGTACTGCCTGAATCAATCAACACTCTTACCTTTTTCTTCTTGGTATGTCCTTCTATCTTGATGGTTTGAGAAGTGGTAATTTCTTCCAATGCATTACAAGACATGGCCCGATTGATTTCTTAAGACTTGATGTGATCTTTCAATTCTTGAACATTTTTCTTCTTGATATGTCCTTCTATATTGATAGTTTGAGGAGTGGTAATTCCATCCAATGCATTACAAGATATGATCAGATTCATTTTTCTTTCTTGATGTGATCTTACACTTCTTGAACTTTTTCTTCTTGATATGTCCTTCTATCTTGAAAGTTTTAGGAATGTTAGTCCTTTCCAATTCTTTACAAGATATGGTCGAATTCATTTCTTCTTTCTCTGGGGTTGGTTCTTGGTGTGTACACTCTTCTTTTGATGTTTCTTGATCCATTTCTTTCTCCTCTCCGCAATCAACGTAAAATAATTTCTTCTCAATACACTTATGACCTTTAATGTATTTATTATCACAATTGTAACAAAGTCCTTTTTCTCTTTTTTCTTCCAATTGTTGTGGTGCAACCCTTGTAGGTTGTGGAAGGCTAGGAGAAACAACACTTCCATGTTTATAGTTGTGAGGGGTAGACTTCCTTGTTTCCATAATTTTTCTTTCCACTTTGTAACAAAGCCCTTTTTCTCTTTTTCTTCTAATTTTTGTGGTGTTGCTCTTTGTATCCTCATAGTGTGCTATCATTTCCTCCATGAAAATTAACCACGTAAGAAGTTGTTTATGAGAACAAAGCCCTTTATACCATAAAAATTGATCCAGTTCGAAATATGAAGATGCAATACATACCTTTTGTAAAAATGGTATACCATGTAGATCAAAATATTGCTCCATCTGTAGTATCCAATTTATTGGATCCTTTCCATCAAAATTCCTCATAACTCATTTTCTTGATTTTAGGAGCTTGATCTTGAAATGAGTGTAACTTTGTACTTTCAAATCTCAAAGTTCTGAAATTGTCTCCTACAGTAGCCCTCTCAGTCCTCTTTCTAACCCCACAAGTTTGATCAGAATTTGATTCTACAAGAAAGATTTATGCCCAAACTCCTTAGATGACTTGATTATATAATGTTTTAATAGAGAAAACTTGTACGACATGCCATGTGTCACTGTTTCGACCTTCGGATCTAAAAATTATGCACAGAAAACTACAGTTCGTCCGTTTTTCGTAACATCCTATGAAATTTCAATTTGTTGCTCAGAGACAAAGCTATGATGATTTTCCCAAGGTCGCCTGTTTAGGATGTAATTCGGGAGTCTACAAAAACCCTAAATTCCTCAGATCATATAGCCGAAAATATAGTGACACAAGATCTGAAATTCAGATCTGAGATTCAGAACAATTTCTTCTCAAATGGGTTTTTACTTTAGATTCTGAAACTTTGTAGCAAAAATTTTATAGTGAAAATACCATGATTACAGTGTTTTAGATGAAATTCTGGAGCTTGCAAAAAGGCTAAATTCCTCATATCATATCTCCGAAAATATAGCAAGACGAAACTGAAATTTAGATGCACAGTTCAGAAATATTTCCTCTCAAATGGTTTTCTTTTTATCTTCTAAAAGATTGCATAAAAAAAGCTATAGTGAAAATACCATGATGACCTTTCTCGAGCAGCAAAACCCTAGAATCCAAAGCCCTGATACTAAATGTTATACAACTAGCTCACAAAAAGATAGAAAAGATAGATCAACGCCTTAGAATTCAACCTCTTACAGGGGGAAGCCTCCTCTATGTTACACAAATGATAAATTCTTCAATGATACAAATGATAATACTTCCTTTCTATATATAGGAGTCTAAGGGGTCAGAATATAATCAGAGCGGATGTAACAATAATAATGTAAGGGCACAATAATAACAATAGTGGGCTTCTATGGGGCACAATAATAACAATATGGGGACTACATGGCACAACAATATAATAAGGGGGTTGTACTAATAACAATAAGGGGTTACACTAGTAGTATAGGGACCTAACAGAAGGGAATTACTTAATGAAGAGAATGAGTGCATGGAAAATTAGGTTGAAGAGGGATAGTTGATGGAAGACCAAGGATGGAAGTAGAAAGGAGTTAGAGACTAGATGATTGTAATAGAGGAAATAGAAAGGGGAGAGAATTCTAAGATGGAATTGTTTGAGCAAAGAGACTAGAGGAGACATAATGAATAAGAGACTCTAAAATTCTAATACTACCAGGAAGGTGTAACACCCTCCTCCCACATCTACCCAAGAAACTCTCTAGCCAGGGTAAATATGTGACAAGAGGCTGCTACGATATGATTTGACCTCCTAAGTCACATTCAGGAAGTGGAATTGATGGAAACACACCATACAGACATTCAGCATCAGCTTCAAGGCCCTTAGGAACCAATCCAACACTTCAAACAAATTGCCCTTGGGTCCCATTGAAATTGTGGACAACTTAAGCCTTAGTCGATGTCATGTTATAGGCATGGTAGCATCTAGAAACCCATATTCACTCTCATAGGCTTTCCTGCCAACACCTAGAGACTCATTTAGTCAGTGTTATGCCAACATCCCTAGGATTTGAGCCACTTTTTCAAGCCCAGAGCCTAGGTCACTGCCAAGAATTGAACCATCTCTTTAGAATAGTAAAATAGTATGGAAATGATTGTAATAAAGAAAAATACTTGTTGAAGACCTTGATTGGACCCCTACTAGCCATGATAGTCATTTTGTCAAACACATCACAAATATGTAATCTACAGGTGTAAATAATAGTTCTAAGCATAGGGTTCTCATACAAAGCTGAGAATCACTAAGAACAATTGATTCCTCAACATCAACTACCATTCCATGCATTAGTTCATAGATACATTGATCACTCAATTACAAGTAAAAAAATCGCGAAACCATTACATAGTTGTCTTCATAAAACACATATATAACCAGAATAATAGAAATAGAAATACTCATGAATGTATACCCATATAGACCACATAAAATCCATCAAAATGTTCATAAAATACAAGGAGAAATAACCTTCCATTAATGATGAAAAATCGAAACCCAAGATGGGACTTCCACATTCCACCCGACCATAGAATGGCTCAACTAAATCTCTCTTCAGTAATTCGTCCCCGTGCTATATTTCAAGCATGAATGTGGGATCTCATAGAAAACATCAATCAAAAACCATCCAAGGCTTCCAAAGGCCATCAACCTCAAACCATAAAATAGTGATTCCACCTCATGATTAGACATCATAAAACCATCATCATATTGGTCTTTATTCCAGCCATTCAGGGCTCCAAAGCAGTTGTTTCGACCAAGACTCCAGGACTAGTAAATCAACCCACAGTTGCAGTCAGTCTCTAGATCGTTCATCCAACCAAGGCTCTAGGACTAATAACTCAACCCATAACTGCAGTCGAGCTCCAAACGATTCATCCAACCAAGGCTCTAGGACTAGTAACTCAACCCACTTAGGGCTCTAGAGCATTTGTCCAACCAAGGCTACTTGACTAGTAACTCAATGCAAGATTTTATAGGGCTCTAGGCCATTTGTCCAACCAAGGCCCGAGGAACTAGTAACTCAACCAAAGTTAAGGAAACATGAGAACCTACCAAAAACTCAACAATGAAATAAACCTACAATCACCATTGTTATCCAAGAAATGGCAAGGCTAGGAAATCCACTATCAATCTTAGCCATCCTCCATACCAATGACATATCACACCCAAAAAACCACATGCATGTGTCATGCATGCCAAAATTGTTGAAGGAAACATAGATGCAACTCAGTACCTACAAGAAAATCTGATGTAGTTGTTGATCCCGATGGCTTCTTTCCCTTTCTCACTCTTCCTTTACCTTCTTGCTCTAATAATCCAAGTATGCCACACCCTCCAAGAGTGCTACAAGAAAACTCTAAGTCTCCAAGAGTATGACAGAGAGAGAGAATAATGAGAGAGCTCCAAAACTGAACTGACGAAAGGTTACCCACTGATCCTTAGAAGCCTTCTTATGAATGAGGCCTCTATTTTCTTCACTTTTCATTATTTTCCTTCATTTTCCTCCTCACATGAAATCTGTAACCTTTCACCTCATTTTTCTCCTAATTCCCATTATTTTCATAAATAAATGTGCCAAAAAAACCATTTTGCCTTTCCCAAGCCTTAGCCATTTCCTTTTCCAATTTCTTTAGCCATAACCAATCAAAAGTGATCCCCATCACTAGGATTTTTCCCAACATTCAGCTTGGAATAAGTGTCCCATCATCTATGGTTATTATTTTTCCTTTATTTACTTTTATTACATGGAATTTTCACAAGGATTGTTACAGAACCCTCCCCTTTAGGGGAACACCATCCTTGGTCTTCAAGAACACCTATAACCATAAAACTATTGTAAACAAAATAAACTATCAATGGAGCTTTATAACTTAGATCGATGCAGTATTTACAATGATCAACCTACTGAGAAACAAACCAACATAAAAACATAACATCATAGTAACATGACACCCGTACAACTTATTGGAGCTTTATAGCATTGTTCATGGAGGTATTTACATCCATATACATATGTACATAAACCAACATCACCAAAACATATACCAAAGGATATAGCACAACATATACCAAAATCACACCAAAACACCAAGCTAAAATTGTTTTGCCTCAACCGAAAGACAAGGAATGATACATAGCCCGCATCTAATCTGCCATCTCCCATTTATCTTCTTCAAGCCCCAAGTGCTTCCACTACACCTTAACTTCTTTGATTACTTGGTTTCAGAGCAGGAGCACCTTTTTCTACAATATACAGTTAGGCTCTAGTTGGAATTATCCATTTGGTTCGACCTTAAATATAGACCATTCAATCACAAGATCAACATCTTTAACATACTTCTTAAGCAATGACAAATGGAAATCATCATGGAATTTCAATGTCAGAGGTAGTGCAAGTCAATAGTCTATTGGCACAATCCTCTCAACAATATTCAAGGGTCCACAAAACCGTGGTGTCATCTTGCCGCATGATCAAATCCACAAGGAGCTCTTCCTTAGTTTGATGTGCAAGTACACTAGTTCCTTAACCTAGAACTATTTGAACAACCTATTCCTATCTACATAGCTCTTCTTCCTATCCTATGTTGCCTTTATATTCTTCTTTATAACCTGCATTTCCTATTCCATGATTTTCCAACATATCTAGTCCAATAAATACCATTTTGACTAGATCACTCGAACTGATAGGAATGTCGCAACTTCACCCATACAATGCCTCAAAACAACTCATCCTCAATGACTCCTGGTAACCATTATTGTACGCGAACTCTACCAGTGGAGTCTCAAAATTGTCTCCCAAATTCATCCATATTTCCATCATTTCATAACCATTTCTCCCTCATTTCATGACTATCTAGCCTAAAACCCTATTTAAAGTGAATTTAAGACTAAAAACTAGGAAATTAACACGATTTCATACATTTATATATGTGTTATGAGTTTTGTGACATGTGTAGGCTTATTTCGAGGTTCTAGAAAGGTCTTACCTGTCCTCCCAAGCGCAAATTCGAATTTCAACTCAAGAGGTGGACCATATTCCAAGGAGAAAGATCATGGAGATATTTATGAGCCATAAGATTTGTATTTAACATTCAAGGATAAGATGAGACAAGTATGGATCTATTAGATATTTAAGGGATCTACATTTATTGAGAAGATAGCCCTAACCCATGTATATATAAGAGGTGCATCCTTCAAAGGAAGCCAACAATTGTTAGTTATTCATTGACATTAGATTTATGATTGTTCATTCAACATGAATAATATCATTTTCTTGCAATTATGAGTTATGAATGTTTCTTAATTCTTAAGGAGTGATAGTTATTCATGTGTGCTAATTAGGGAATGGAAATATCCCCATCAACCACAATTCACATACATATGTAACATAGTTTAATTTATGTTATTTCCTTTCATGCATGTGTGATTTACTTTCCGCAAGTGTGTTTTGTTATGTGAACATTGATTTCCTTTCAGTAGCTAGTTTTTATGTGATAAGAACATCCAGGACGTCCTATGTTAGGAGCCTCTTCACCATGAGGTAGACTGAACTGAAACAAGCTTTACTTCCTTATATGACTTCCTAGATTAAATTTATCTGAAGATTGATTTCATTTTAGTAGCTAGTTTTTATGTGAGAAGGACAATTAGACCTCCTAAGGTAGGAGACTCTTCTCCATGAACTAAGAACTGAACCGATTATATCATTTCTTTCCTACTTTCTTGGATGTTTGGTAATGTTATTATAGAAAGATTGTAGAAGGACAAAACAAGAATCTTGAATAAGAGACTCTTCTCTATCTTCTAAAGTAAACTAATTACAATTATTAAACATTTTTATGCTTTCATAAAATAGATCAGAATATTTTCTTTTCAAAATAGTTTAGATTTGTAATATGCATTTCCCTTATTTGCATCTAAATGACAACTTCCTACACTAGTTTAATATAAGGTTCCAAATACTTTGGTTTTCTTCTAAGTTTACCAACCCAAATTGATAAATAAATCAATGATCTAATTCACCTCAATAAATTAGACCAACACCCAATCCTCTCAATAATACTGAAGGGTCCACAAAACCATGGTTTCATATTAGCACATAATCCAATCCGCAAGGAGCTCTTCGTTGGTCTGATGCACAAGTACACTTGTTCCCAAACCTAGAACTCCTTGAACAACCTGTTCCTATCTGCATAGATCCTCCGCCTATTCTGTGTTTCCTTTATTCTTCTTTACAACCTGCATTTCATGTTCCATGTCTTCCAACATATCTAGTCCAATCAATACCATGTTAACTAGATCACTCCAACTGATAGGAATGTCGCAATTTTTCCCATACAATGCCTTAAAAGGAGTCATCCTCAATGACTCTTGATAACCATTGTTGTACGTCAACTCCACTAGAGGAAGATACTCTTCCCATTTCTGGTGTTGATGCATCACATACATCTGCAACATGTCCTCCAATATCTCGTTGACCCTCTCTGTATGTGCATCTATTTGTGGATGATAAGTTATACTGAATGCCTACTTTGTTCCCAATCTCATAAATAACTCCTTCCAAAACATAGAAGTGAACTTTGCATCCTTGTCTGACACAATATTCTTTAGAACACCATGCAATCTGACAATATCTCTGATGAATACCTACGCTACATCACTAGCTGAGAATGTACACTTCATTGGAATGAAGTGTTCAACCTTTGTCAACCTGTACACAATGACCATGATGGAATCATGTTGTTGCAATGTCTTCAGCAACCCCGTGATGAAGTCCATGGAAATGACCTCTCATTTCCACTCTAGAATTGCAATCAAATATAGCAGTCCACATGGATGCTTGCACTCTGCCTTTACACGCGGACAATCAAAACATCTAGGGAAAAACTCTACTGCATCCCAGGCCTCAAGGATCATTTGTCCCTACCAGCATCAAGATTTGGAGAGTAGGTTTAATACTTGTAGCCATAGTTGTGCACAAATCGAACATTGGAGAAACAAGTGGTCCTTTGTTTCCTTAGCTTGTTTATAAAGAAGACACCAATGTCGACCGTAGTGAGATTGGTGCATAAGGTTAGCTCTGGTTGGTGTTTTGTTCCTAAGAATGTTCCACATGAAGATATTTGTTCTCGGTGGCGCACTGAGCTTCCAAATATTTCCCCACCAGTCAAGAAGTACAAGTGGTCTGCTCGCTTTGAGAAGGTTGGGGTAGCCAGTTTTCATGTATTTCTTACCATGATCAGTCAGGGTCCATATCAGTTCATCAGGTCCTTCTTTGATGCGCACATGAGCTTCATTCAGGGCATTGATGTACAACTCCCAGGTATGCTGCCAGTGTTCAGGGATGCCCAAGTGTGGAGCAGATAACCATGCTTGATCGAGGATGGAGTTGTTCTCCAAATCATCTATCTATGCAATTACATTGATATGCCTCTGGTTGAGAAATAGGATGAGGTCTGGTGGTAATTGATACATATTCCCCCCTCTTGTCCATGTGTCCATGCCTATACGAGCTGAAGTGCCATCATTTATTCTTCATTCTAGACCCTCTCTGATGAAAGATAGGGTATGCAAAATTTCTCTCCAAACCATAGATACCCCTGCTCGAGGCTAGGAGGGTAAATGAATCCAGTCCATGAGATGATGAGGCTAGATATATTTGTGATAGGAGACTTCAGTCTAGAGGTTTTGTGTTGTGAGCAGGAACCAACCCATCTTGGCTGCTAGTGCATGTGAAAAAACTTATAAGTCTTTTAGTCCCCATCCTCCCCATTTCTTGGGGAGGGTAATGTGCTTCCATCCTACCGAAGAATTTTTTTTTCCCTCTTTATATCTATTCCAAAGGAATCTATAGCAGATATTCTAAATTTTAGCAAGAATTCCTTTAGGAATCCAAGCCAATGACATCTAAGAAACAACGGTGGCCTCCAAGACAGATTTGATGAGGACTAGTCGTCCAGCTCTGGATAGGAATCTGTGGTTCCAATTTGATAGGCACTTCTCAATTTTAATTACAAACTAGATCTAATCTCCTATTCTATAGTAACGGGGCTTGATCCAAAACCCCAGGTACTTGAGGCCATCCTGCAGATGATGACTCTGAAAAGGGAATTTCTGATGTGCAAATCTAGCTTCCAGGGGATATGTACTAGAGAGGGTGATGGTAGACTTGGAGTGATTTTCTTCCATGCCGGTATCGATGGCAAATAGTGTGAGGATTTCATGGAAGGTAGATGAGTCCCTAAGGCTTCCATTTAAGAATATGAGGATATCATCAATGAAAAGTATATGAGTGAGATAGCAATGATCACTCAGTTTTAGCCCTTGCAGTCGCCCATCCCTCTTGGTTGATGCAATTAGTCAGTTGAGCCCTTTAATGACACTCAGAAAGAGAAGCAAGGAGAGTGGGCATCGTTGTCGAAGACCTCTCTCAACATGGAAGAAATGCGATTCAAAACCATTAATGAGACCACTAAAGGTTGTCGAGGTGATACAAAACATGATCCAGTTGATGAAGGGAGGGGGGAAACCCAGGTGGGTGAGGATCATCTTAATGTAAATCCAATTGACCCGGTCGAAAGCTTTAACTAGATCAATTTTGAGAATTTCCCCTTTTAGCTTTTTTGTTTTGAGGGAGTGGAGGGTTTCTTGTGTAGTGCCGATTGCTTCATGGATTTTTCTACTTTGTAGGAAAGAAAATTTCTCAAGGGAGATGTGGCGGGATAGGATGGGCCTTAGCTGGTTAGCAAGAATATTGGCAATGATTTTATATAGACAATTACGAAGGGAGATAGGGCAAAAATCATTGAAAGATGAGGGGGAGTCAGATTTAGGGATCAGGGCAATGAAAGTTTTGTTAATGGCATCATACATACGCCTAGAATTCCTGCATTCCTCCACCACCTTAAGCAGGTCTTGTCAAATGATCTCATAAAAATAAAGGTAGAATTCAATTGTCTAGCCATTCGGCCCTAAACTCTTATCTTTTTTGAACCATTATAGTGTACCTTCTACTTCCGCCCGAGTGACAGGGGATGTGATCTCCTCAGTCGTATCCATGTCCACAAATCTAGGGAAGTGTCCCACAATTCTGACAATTTCAATGAGAGAGGCATCAGGAGGTGCCTCGAAGAGGTTCCTGGAAGGTAGATGAGTCCCTAAGGCTTCCATTTAGGAATATGAGGATATCATCAATGAAAAGTATATGAGTGAGATAGAAATGATCACTCATTTTTAGCCCTTACAGTCGTCCATCCCTATTGGCTGATGCAATGAGTCTGTTGAGTCCTTCCATGACAATCAGAAAGAGAAGTACGGAGAGTGGGCATCCTTGTGGAAGACCTCTCTCAGCATGGAATTAATGCGATGCAAAACCATTAATGAGAACACTAAAGGTTGTCGAGGTGATACAACACATGATCCAGTTGATGGAGGGGGGAAACCCAGGTGGGTGAGGAGCATCCTAAAGTAAATCTAGCTGACCTAGTCGAAAGCTTTAACTAGATCAATTTTGAGAATTGCCCCTTTTAGCTTTTTTGTTTTGAGGGAGTGGAGGGTTTCTTGGGTAGTGCCGATTGCTTCATGGATTTTTCTACTTTGTAGGAAAGCAAATTTCTCAAGGGAGATGTGGCGGGATAGTATGGGCCTTATCTGGTTAGCAAGAATCTTGGCAATGATTTTATATAGACAATTACGAAGGGAGATAGGGTGAAAATCATTGAAAGATGAGGGGGAGTCAGATTTAGGGATCAGAGCAATGAAATTTTTGTTAATGGCATCATACATATGCCTAGAATTCCTGCATTCCTCCACCACCTTAAGCAGGTCTTGTTCAATGATCTCATAAAAATAAAGGTAGAATTCAATTGTCTAGCCATTCAGCCCTAAACTCTTATCTTTTTTGAACCATTATAGTGTACCTTCTACTTCCACCTGAGTGACAGGGGATGTGATCTCCTCAGCCGTATCCATGTCCACAAATCTAGGGAAGTGTCCCACAATTCTGACAATTTCAGTAAGAGAGGCATCAGGAGGTGCCTCGAAGAGGTTCCTAAAATGTGAATTCCCAAGTGAAGAGAGTTGATTAAAGGTTTTCTCCATGCCCCCATCTTCCATGGGCATTTTCCATATAGTATTGGCGACTTTCCTTCCCTTGGAAAAGATTTGGAAGAACTTAATGTTCTCATCTTCTGCTTTTAACCAAACAACTCGACTATGGAGCTGCTAGGTTTCTTCCCTCTCCTTCAAAATTTTTGATCTCTTGTTTTCCAAATTTATAAGATCCTTGGTCATCGAGAAGAGTGGCCAATGTGTGTTCAATTTCTCCAGGGGTTTGGTCTGTCCCTCCAAGTTTATGTTATTATTATATGTGATTTGATATGTTTAAAGAAATATATACCTATAAATTATATTATTGATACAATTGTATTATTCACACAATTAGGTAAAACAATATGTAAGTTTCTATTTGAAAACATTATTTGTCATGTTTATGTGCTTTTTAATATTGAGTTGAAGTGAGCTATGCGTTTAAACTTTAGAAGAGTTGGCTAGTATTTAAAACATCTAAATCTTCATCATAAGGAACCTAAAGTGTCCTTATTAGTGGATCTACAATAGGGTCTTATTTTGAGTCAAAAATTAAGGTGGGCCTTATCCCTTTGAAGGAAACCCCATTTCCTTTCCTTTCAGGATATGGTTCATGCCATCGTTTATAGATCTTGAATGTCTAAGTTTGCATCTAAATGTGTTAAAAAGCTTGATATATGGCAATAAGGGTCTTGTTTCCAGTCAAAACTTAAGATGGACCTTCTCCCTTTGAAGGAAAATCCATTTCTTTCCTTTCGGGATATGGTTCCTCCGGTTTGCATCTAAATGTGTTAAAAAGTTTGATATATGGATACTTTAGTTGTGCATTCTTTTTGTTTGTTTGAAGGGAAAAGAATGTTTTTCATATACAATATTTTGATTTAGAAATCCACAGGGTATTGGTAAAGTGGATCTAAAATCAATGGCATGAAAAGTGAAGTTGAGTTCAATCGTGTGATAATGCTTGGATTTAGGTTGAGTGAGTTTCGTTTCGATGAAAGTATCTTTGAAAAAATAAAATATTAATTTGAGGGTTTATATATAGAATATCATTTTGAGGGTTTACTTGAAAAAATAAATATTAGTGTGAAAATTTGAATAGATATGTAATTTTTGGATTATGAATATCTTCTATTTTATGTAGAAGAATTTCTATAATTATTTAAATAAAAAAGAATTGTAAAAAAAACATCTAGAAAGTATTGAAAACATGGAAGAGAAAAGTGGAGAACCTCAAGTCACTCTTGGCACTCATAATAACGCAAAAGCTAATTCAAGAAGAAATGAACATAGTAATGTTAATTTTATATATCTTCACTATGTATGTGGTACGAGGATTGTGCCCAATCCTTCAGTGAACACTTCACAAAGAAACAAGAATATTAGAACATAGTGCAAATATGATTATATAGATGTTAGAAAAAGAGGAAAAATAGTTACATTTCATAGATTAAAAAGAAAATTAAAATTTAAAAATATAAATTCAATCTATTCTTTAAAAAAGATTATTGAAAGAAAAAAAAAACATTATTTTTTTAAATTAATAATTAAAAATAATAAATTTTAAATAAAAGCTAAAAATATTTAAATAATAAATTAAAAATAATTAAATAATAAAATAAGAAAGATACATGTTAGGTTAGGTTAAAAGATATTAGAGTATGATCCATAAGAAGGGAAATGGAGCCAAATTATATCCAAGAAGTAAGAAAGGAAATGTAGCCAAATTATATCAAAGAAGTAAGCCAAATTATATCCAAGAAGTAAGAAAGGAAATGTAGCCAAATTATATCAAAGAAGTAAAAGTCGTGAGAATGACGAGGAAAACTATATTAATGAAATTTATGATTAAATTGATAGAAGAGAAAAGATAAACATAGAAAAGAGGACAAACAAATCTTCAATGAAATGGATTGTCGTAAAAAAAAACATGATTTTTCAACGCTCCATTAGTGAAAAAGATTCAACGCCCCCCCCCCCTAAATTATTCAAAATGCACATGAAGAGGAAGGAGATTTGGATAACAATCAAGAAGTGTCCAGTATCCAACGGTATCAAGAAGATCGCGCAGCCCTGCAATAGCACTTTGCGGTTCCAGCGGAATAGGGATTGATTTAGAAGGAAAATCCCACGCTCGGTTGCAACGGCAATGTTAACTATAGCAAAATACTCCACTTCTACCAAAAATTAGGTTCTCGTCAAAAAAACATGAATTTTCAACGCTCCATTAGTGAAGAAGATTCAACGGCCGCCCCTAAATAGCGGCTGGCTCGGATCAGATCGTGCAGCCCTGCAATAGCACTTTGTGGTTCCAGCGGAATAGGGATTGATTTAGAAGGAAAATCCCACGCTCGGTTGCAACGGCAATGTTAACTATAGCAAAATACTCCACTTCTACCAAAAATTAGGTTCTCGTCAAAAAAACATGAATTTTCAACGCTCCATTAGTGAAGAAGATTCAACGGCCGCCCCTAAATAGCGGCTGGCTCGGATCAGATCGTGCAGCCCTGCAATAGCACTTTGTGGTTCCAGCGGAATAGGGATTGATTTAGAAGGAAAATTCCACGGTCGGTTGCAACGGCAATGCTAACAAAATAATCCACATCGATTATCCATTATCCAAACTTCATATATAAATATACACCCTTGGCACGCCTAAAACATAGACAGAAACTTTCCATCTGCAGACATGGCAAAACAGGTTCTTAAGCTCGCTTTCCTGGCAATTGTTTGGATCGTCGTTGCCCTAACGTTTCTGAGCGCATCAGGTAATATACCACTCATTTTCTACTATGGTAATATTGTTGCAAATAACTACGTTACTGAGTGCATCACGTAATATACCACTCATTTCTACTATGGTAATAATAATGTTACGGATCTATTAATAACCCACAACTGTGATTTATTTTCGGGATAACAAAAACTATTAATTCATCTTCGACTCTATTGCAATATATGTTAAACACTGTTTCGTTTCCCTGGTTTATTTCATCAATCCATATTTTACTATTGATATAGTTTTATGATGTGGGCCGATGACATTACAGGATGCGGTGCTACTTTTGGGAGTAGGAAGGATGATGATCCGGCTTGTAGCGAGGTTCTTAGCTGCGCATATTGCATAAGCGAAGAACCAGGCTACTATCATTGCAAAGACGGGCACCTTTGCTGCTACGGCCCTGGCTAAAGTGATACAACTATCCTTGATAATTAAATAAATGCGGTTCCCCTTACACACACAGGCTTTCAGTTGATATTGCTGAGATCCGTGTAAGAGGAAACGTGGAAAGATGGCTTGGATTGCCATCTTTGCTATATTTTTCGATTTGCATGAAGTTTAAGGCTAAAGTGATAATTAAATATTAAATAAATGTGTGTGTAAACTGATACAACTATCCTTAATAAATGCGGTTCCACTTACGCACACAGGCTTTCGGTTGATATCCGTGTAACAGGAAACGTGGAAAGAGGAGATTCATATGGTTGTACTATTATTTTATTAAATAAATGAAAATATTTAATACATATAAAAATGTGTATATCTTTTATGCATAAATGAAAATATTCCGGCCATATATTATTAATGTTTATAAAAGTGTGCACGTCTTCTATATTATATTTTTTTATCAGTTATGTATTGAAGTCTTCTATATTATGTTTTTTTAGTATAATAATTTTAATGTTATTTCTTATTTTTTGAAAAATATTATTTTTATTAGGTATGTTGAATTTATTCTAGAATAAATATAGGTAGACATAATTTATTTTTAGAATTCATATATTCTTAAGGATAAATTAATTTATATTCTTATTAACTCCAAATCTATCTTGTATTAAGAAGGATCAAATTTAATTAGGTCTAAACATTTCGTAGTTTTCTTTTTCAATTTAAAATTAATTTTATTTTGAAAAGCTTGATACTTCTTGCCACATGATAGATCAAGAGTTAAATTGTATTTATGATGATTCTTAATACACCATGTATCAAATCCATGTTAGGAATGGAAGAATTTACATATGTCAATAATACTAGAAACATACTATTGAAATTTTTTAACCTCCATGAATTGACTAAGATCAAGACTCTAGAGATGTAAACATTTCTTTAAATTTTAATCCCTCTATGTACATGGTAGATATGGAGTTTATAATAAATATAAACTAGTTATTAATATGTTATTTGTTAACTACATGGGGATTACATTCCGTTAAATTTTAATCCATCTCTGTACATGATAGATATGGAGTTTATGATGAATATAAACTAGTTATTAATATGTTATTTGTTAACTAAATGATGAGAAGGGAAGTAACTGCACATCTCATATATGTAAGCTCATGATGATGAAGACTTTAAGAATGTGAGAGATTACTAGGAATTATTTAGAATTTTATTTTTTTGGCTCAAAAAGAATTAAGAGAAGAATTACAAAATAATCATAGTTTTCTTGAACTAAAATGTTATAAATGTTGGTAGTGTGACAAATCTTTTGAAATTGAGATCTAATATCTAATATGGGTATATATTAGACATTCTAAGAGAAAGTTTTTTTCATCTTCAAACTTTTTAGTGTCATAAAGATGACGTATTATTTCATCTCACTAATGCCCATTGTCATTGTAGAGCTCATGAGAATTTTTTCTCTCTCTCTAGTAGATATCTTAAATATTTTGTTTATAGCACAAATTGAATTTTTTTTGCTTTAAAACTCTATTTGTCAACTCCATAACAAGAATTCAATGAATTAAACATTTCCTTCATAATAATAAGTAGAAAATATCTATCAACAAAATATCAACTTTTCTATGTCCTTCATGTATATAAAGTGTCATATATATATATACAGTTGACAATAAAATATTTTATGTAACATAAACATACAAATACTCTATCTATAACTCAATTTTAAATATATTTTTGTTATTATTATTTTTCAGATGGTAAGAATCAACTTCATACTAAATAATGAAGAAATAATGCATATTCTTTATATTAAAAAGTAGTAATGAATAAAACATAAATATTTTTACCTTAATTAGTTTATATTTCTCTATTTCTATAAAATTTATATAAAATTATTTTTTTATAATTAACCTTGGTTTTTTATATTTATTAATACTAGTTTAAATATCAAGTATCACATATATATTAAACCAAAGCAGACATGAATTATACATCTATACATCTATGTCATATCAAGGTAAAGGAAATACCATTCTACTCTGAAAATTAGAATAATAAATAGAATCGAGAAATAGTGTACATGGACACTTTTCCACTTCACAATGGGCATACTAAATTTACTTTAAAAAGAATTATGAGCTTCTTTACTCTCATTTATTCTCACTCAAGAGTGACTAATGTAGTCTTTGCATCAATTATATAATTTTCTTGTCCTTGTTTAATAAAATTTCAATATCATGATGGTATGAGAGGATACTATGATGTAGTTGTTGAAGAGGAGACTTTAGTGTTGAAGACCATGGAATACTTTGCCATGTTGGATAATGATGGCATGCATTTTTATTGTTTAATTGTGTTGGATAATGATTGCATGTATTTTCATTGTTTAGTTGTCTTGGATAATGATTGTATGTATTTTTATGGTTTAGAAATAAATTGTATTTTTTTTGATAAATTATTTATAATTCAAGTTTAAGATTTTGTAGATTTCTAAATTATTTTAAGCATTTTTGTGATATATAGTTGAAATTTTAAGGATAGATGATATTAAATAAATTGTCTTTTAATGAAATTATTTGAATATAAAGAAATTATTTCAGCTTATTTAAATTTATAATTTAAATGATCGATAGTCTTTATATAAATAACACTCTTGAATTCATATAAATAATTATGTCTGATGCCAAAATATGTATCTTGTAGTCAAATAATTATATTTGATGATGAAATATGTACCTTGACACTACAACAAGAATCCACAATTAAAAATGTTGCAATTATTTGGATGAAGTAGCCATTAATGACATTGTTAAGATATATCAATAGGGTTTTCCTAATTATATCACCCTTCATACTTGTAATGACAATTGATTGTTAGGGTAGCTCTTCATACTTGTAATCACCATGATTTGGAGATAACCTCAACCATTCGAGTTAATGGCTTCCCAAGATGTTAAGCGAGACTCCCTATAGCATGGTGAATGAAGAGAACACTAATAATAGTTAGTCAATCAAACAACTATTGAAATTCTTTTAGAACATGAAAATTTCGATGTCATAATTGTTATCAAGTGATACAGGGAATGTACACCAAAAGTGTTTTTCCAAAATAAAGGTCATAGTTTGCAACATGATTGTCATGCAAGGGACTTGATCCCATCACGTTCAAAGTTTGAATATTTAAGTTTGGAGGAAGTTGTCATTCATCGTCTTTGACATCGTAATAGATCCATTGGTGAATGTGTTCCCCTATTAGGATAATGTATCACCTTGGCAAGATGAGCTACACAAAAATAGTTGCTAGTTTGATTTTATCAATGGTGCACAATAACTCATCCTTGGAATTAAAGTGTTCCCATCTATGGTGAATAGAAATCACATTATGACAATGGAGAATGATATTGGGAGCCAATTTCAACAAACTAATTTCCAGTAAAAGAAATTTTTAGGGAAGTTCACTTAATAGATCTCTCAAATATAGTTGGATCTTTGAACATTCTTTTAAAAATAGGGGAGACCAATGTTTTATTCTTTCAAGTGGCATATAGATAATTAAACCATATTCCAATTTTATATATGTATATGCCAATTCACTCATGGGAAAAATATATTCCAATTCACAAAATTTACTTTGGGAATAAGGAAATTGATATAAACCGAAGTTTTAAGTAGTGTTTGCATGGGAAGAAGATAGCATTGTAATTTTATTTTATTTTTATGGTTAATAGAGGATGAAGTGAATTCAAGGATTTAAAAAAAATGAATTATATTTAAAAAAAATTATACATTTGATTAGAATCAAATTTAAAGATCAATTAGCATATTTTCCAAAAGATTGTAAGAAGGTCCAAGGCCAAGTATCTACAATAATTTTTGAGTGGAGAGTGATGCATGTTAATATTGTTTTTAATGTGGTGCATTCAATGATTTTTCAATTAGTGTAATTGGTGCATAAAATTCTTTCAAGGGAAATACTCATAAAAATGTCAATGTTTGTAGATTTGTTTCTTGAATTAAATAAATTGGAGGGATCCAAATTTATAAAACTTAGAGTCAATAGATGAAACAAATTTTATATAGATATGTGTAGTGGTGATTAAAACCCCATTAAACCTATCTATTTTTCTTCAATAATTGGTTAGGTGAACATTAAAATATGAAAAAGATTCAAAAATCTTAAAATATTTGGTGAATGTACCTTCAAATTGAGAATGCTTGTACCACATGGCTTATTTGTAGTATTTCTAGAGATTTATCTCAGACACAAAATAAAATAAAAGGTTTTGATCTTCTATTAAAATTGCTTCAACAAAAAATAATTAATGGTGGTGATGTGGTAGAATACATTACCAATTAATGAACATTAAGTAAGAGTATGAAATGCATGGTATAATTCACTGGATGATAGTTTGATGGTAACTATATTGATTGTGGGGTTTCCACCACCTTATAAACATTTTTTTTAGAAACTTGGCAGAGGGTTGGCAAAATAAAGAAAAATTCATTTGATTAGTTAAGTAAATTATTAGGTCAATGCGATAAAACTTTTGGGAAGAAGAAACAAACTAGAGAATATAAATACATACATATATACATGATCAAGATGCAATAAGGCATAAACTAAAATTTCAAGAGGAAGAGGAGCTTTGATTAATATTAAGAATTTAAGTGAAAATAAAAATTGATTCGATTATGGAAGATGTGATTGAGGGCATATCCAAGGAAGAGGAATCAATAGTTTTCAAAAGGGTTTAAACGTGTAGCATACCCAAACCCTGATACATTTTGAGGTGGGGTTTAAACTTTTTCTTTCTATTACTGGCCTTGAAACTGCTTTCTCATATGATTGTTTACTTTTGTAAAGTAAAATTATATTTATGCTTCAAATAGAAATATCATGCAAGTTTTTGGTATGTCTTAGTTTTCCACTTAGGAAACCAAACTAGCGATAGTACCATGTTTTTTCAAAATCCAGACATAAGGTCTTTGTAAGTTCATTAAAAAATGAAAAGGATGTGCATCAAGACTAGATATCATGATCTATCATCTATCCTAACTTCAAAACTAATTCATATTACTTAAAAAACAACAGAGGTGAGTGAGACATGTCATTTAGACTTGGAAGAGTCAAAAGCATCCACTGTTATAGGCTCCTTGATGTTATCATGAGAGCATCCAACATCGAGGGGAGACCCAAATGACCCTCAATATGGCCTAAATGCCTATCCAAACTCATCATAGATAGTTGAAACTTATCCAACATGAGAAGCATTTCCTCCTTGGCATCATTTCACTCTAATAAGATCAACACTTGAAGGATATTTAGGTAGAAATAAATATCATTGATGTACATGTATTGACTATAATGACCTATGGTATGTCTTGTATCAGTTACCAAATTAGCTATTTCTCCAAGAGTTTTAGAACCTATCAAATGAACTCTTTCACCAAGAATATCACACTCCATCTAAGTTACTTCTTCCTGAATTTCTTGTGGCATGTTGTCATGATAGTGGTTGTGTAGAGACGATCGCCTATTACTGGGTCTAAGAGCCCCATTGGTCTTGAAAATTTATATGCCCATCAACATCTGGCCTATTAGTGAGGCATTGGTTGAAAAATATCCAAATGAGGAGGAATTTTTAAGAAGGGAATTGCTTCATGAAGAGAATGAATGCATGGAAAAGTAGCATGAAGAGGGATAGCTGATGGAAGACAAAGGATGGCAGTAGAAAGGAGTCAAAGACCAGATGATTGCAACAGAGGAAATAGAAAGGGGGGACAATTCTAGGATCAAATTTTTTAAGCAGAGAGACTAGAGGAGACATAATGGAGAAGAGACTCTAAAATTTTAATACTACCAGGAAGGTGTGACACCCTCCTCCCACATCTACCCAAGCAACTGTCCAGCCAGGGTACATATGTGACAAGAGGCCACTATGATATGATTCTACCTCCTCAGTCACATTAAGGAAGTGGAATAGATGGAAACACACCATACAAACATTCAACATCAGCTTCAGGACCCCCAAGAACCAATCCAACACTTCAAGCAGCTCGCCCTTGGGTCCCACTGAAAATTTGGACAACTTAAGCATTAGATTCTCTCATGTTATAGGCATGGAAGCATCAAGAAACACATATTTTCTCTCAGAGGATTACCTTCCAGCATCAAGAGACTCATTTAGTCAGTGTTATGCCAGCGTCCCCAGGATTTGAGCCACTTTTTCAAGCATAGAGCCTAGGTCGCTACCCATAATTGAACCATTACTTCAGAATAGTAAAATAGCATGGAAATGATTGTACTAAAGAAAATATTTGTTCACGACCTTAACTTGACCCCTACTAGCCATGAAATCAAGTTCATCAAACACATCACAAATATTCAATCTACAGGTGTAAATAATAGTTCTGAGCATACGGCTCTCATACTTAGCTGAGAATCGCTAAGAACCATTGATGCCTCAACACATCAACTGCCATTCCATGCATTAGGTTATAGATACATTGATAATTCAATTACAAGTAAAAACATGGTGAAATCATTACATAGTTGTTGTCATCATAAAACATGTACATAACCAGCATAATAGAAATAGAATACTCATGAAAGTATAGCCATATAGTCCACATATAATCCATAAAAATGTTCATAGAAATACAAGGATAAATAACCTTTCATTAATTATGAGAAATCCAAACCCGAGATGGGACTTCCACATTTCACCCGACCGTAAAATGGATCAACAAAATCTCTCTTTAGTCATTTGCCCCCATGCTATATTCCAAGCATGAATGTGGGATATCATATAAAACATTAATAAAAAACCATCCAAGGATTCCAAAGGCCATCAACCTCAAACCATCAAATAGTGATTCTACCTCACGGTTGGACATCACAAAACCATCATCAGATTGGTCTCTATCCCAGCCAACCAGGGCTCAAGAGCATTTGTTCCAACCAAGGCTCTAGTACTAGTAACCCAACCTGCAACTACAGTCGGGCTCTAGATCGTTCGTCCAACGAAGGATCTAGCACTAGTAACTCAACCCACCAAGGGCTCCACAACATTTGTCCAACCAAGGCTACTTGACCAGTAACTCAACCCAAGTTTTTACAAGGCTCTAGAGTGTTTGTCCAAGTAAGGCCCTAGGAACTAGTAACTCAAACCAAGCTAAGGAAACATGAGAACCAACCAAAAAATCAAAAACGATTAAACCCACAATCACCATGGCTATCCAGGAAATGGCAAGCCTAGGAAATCCAATATTAATCTTGGCCATCATCCATGCTAATGACAGATCACAACCAACAAACCACATGCATCTGCCATGCATTCCAAAACTGTTGAAGGAAACATACATGCAACTCGGTACCTACAAGAAAATATGATGTAGTTGTTGATCTCATTGGCTTCTTGACCTTTCCTGCACCTCCTCTGTCTTATTGCTCCAATAATCATGGTATGCCACACCCTCCAAGAGTGCTAAAAGAAAATTTTGTCTCCAAGAGTATGAGAGAGAGAGAGAATAATGAGAGAGCTCCAAAACTGAACTGACAAAAGGTTACCCACTGATCCTCAGAAGCCCTTTTATGAATGAGGCCTCTATTTTCTTCATTTTCCATTATTTTCCTTCATTTTCCTCCTCACATGAAACCTGTAACCTTTCACCTCCTTTTTCTCCTAATTTCCATTATTTCCATAAATAAATGTGCCAAAAATAACATTTTCCCTTTCCAAACCCTTCTCCGTCCGCTTTTCCAATTTCCTCAGCCATAACCAATCAAAAGTAATCCCCATCACTAGGATTTTTCCAAACATCAGCTTGGAATAAGTGTCCCATCATCCATGGTTATTATTTTTCCTTTATTTACTTTTATTACATGGAATTTTCACCAAGGTTGTTACAGAACCCTCCCCATTTGGTGAATGCCATCCTTGGTGTCTCATATTTAGCTAAGAATTGCTAAGAACCATTGATGCCTCAACACATCAACTTCCATTCCATGCATTAGGTCATAGATACATTGATCATTCCATTACAATTAAAAACATGATAAAAGAATTACATAATTTTTGTCATAAAACACGTACATAACCAGCATAATAGCAATGGAAATACTCGTGAAAGTATAGCCATATAGACCACATATAATCCATAAAAATGTTCAAATAAATACAAAGAGAAATAACCTTTCATTAATGATTGAAAATCCAATCTCAGGATGGGACTTCCACATTCTACCTGACCGTAGAATGGCTCATCCAAATCTCTCTATAGTCATTCACCCCCATGTTATATTCCAAGAATGAATGTGGGATCTCATGGAAAACATCAATCAAAAACCATCCAAGGATTCCAAAGGCCATCCACCTCAACCCATCAAATCGTGATTCCACCTCATGATTGGACATAAAAAAACATCCTTTGATTCATCTCTATTCGAGACATCCAAGGCTCCAAAGCGCTTGTTCCAACAAAGGCTCTGGGACTAGTAACTCAACCCACAACTATAGTCTGGCTCCAGATCATTCCTCCAACCAAGGCTCCAGGAATAGTAACTCAACCCACTAAGGGCTCCAAAGCGTTTGTCCAACCAAGGCTACTTGACTAGTAACTCAAATCAAGTTGTTACAGGGTTCCAGAGTGTTTTTCCAAACAAGGCCCTAGGAACTAGTAACTCAGCCCAAGCTAAGGAAACATGATAACCAACCAAAAACTCAATAATTAAATAAACCTACAGTCACCATGGCTATCCAGGAAATGGCAAGGCTAGGTAATCCACTATCAATCCTGGCCATCCTCCATGCTAATGACAGACCACAACCAACAAACCACATGCATGTGCCATGCATGGGAAAATTGTTGAATGAAACATAGATGCAACTCAGTACCTGCAAGAAAATCTGATGTAATTTGGATCTCGATGGCTTCTTGCACTTTCCCACACTTCCTTTGCCTTATTTCTCCAATAATCCATGTATGCCACACCCTCCAAGAGTGCTACAAGAAAACTCTGTCTCGAAGAGTATGAGAGAGAGAGAAAATAATCAGAGAGCTCCAAAACTGGATTGACAAAAGGTTACCCACTGATCCTCAAAAGACTTTTTATCAATGACGCCACTATTTTGTTCATTTTCCATTATTTTCCTTCATTTTCTTCCCCATATGCAACTTGTAACCTTTCACCTCCTTTTTCTCCTAATTTCCATTATTTTCATAAATAAATGTGCCAAAAATGACATTTTGCCTTTCCAAAGCCTTATCCATTGTCTTTCCAATTTCCTTAGCCATAACCAATCAAAAGTGATCCCCATCACTAGGATTTTTTCCAACATTCAACTTGGAATAAGTGTCCCATCATCCGTGGTTATTATTTTTCCTTTATTTACTTTTACTACATGGAATTTTCACCAGGGCTGTTACAGAACCCTCCCCTTTGGGGGAACACCATCCTTGGTGTTCAACAACACCTATAACCATAAAAATGTTGTAAACAAAAGATACTACCGATGGATCTTTATAACATAGCTCGATGTAGTATTTCAATGATCAACTTTCTGAGAAGCAAACCAACATGAAAACATAACAAACATAACATCATAATAACATGACACCCATATCACTTATTGGAGCTTTATAACATAGCTCATGGTGGTATTTACATCCATATACATATGTACATAAACCAACATCACCAAAACATATATCAGAGAATATACCACAACATATACCAAAATCACACCAAAACACCAAGCTAAAATTGTTTTGCCTCAACCAGAAAATAAGGAATGATACATAGCCCACATCCGATCCACCATGTCCCATGTGGTGTCATCGGGCCCAGAGTGCTTCCATTGCACCTTAATTTGTTTGATTTCTCGGTTTCAGAGCATGAGCACATTTTTCTGCAATATACATTGAGGCTCTAGCTAGAATTATCCATCTAGTTCCACCTACAATATCAACATCTTTAACATACTTCTTAAGCAACGACACAAGGAAATCATCATGGAATTTCACTTTCGGAGGTAGTGTAAGTCGATAGGATACTATCCCAATCTTCTCAGTAATATTGAAGTGTCCACAAAACCATGGTGTCAACTTGGCGCATGATCCAATCTGTAAGGAGCTCTTCCTCGAATTGATGCACAAGCACACTTGCTCCCCAACGTATAACTCCTTGAACAACCTGTTCCTATCTACATAACTCTTCTTCCTATCCTGTATTTCCTTTATATTGTTCTTTATAGCTTACATTTCCTATTCCATGTCTTCCAACATATATTGTCCAATAAATGCCCTATTAACTAGATCACTCCAACTGATCGGAATGTAGCAACTTCGCTCATACAATGCCTCAAAAGGACTCATCGTTAATGACTCCTGATAACCATTGTTCTACACAAACTCTACCAATGGAGTCTCAAAATTGTATCCCAAAGTCATTCATATTTCCATCATTTCATAACCATTTAGCTCTCATTTCATAACTATCTAGCCTGAGACCCTACATCAAGTAACCATCTTCATGATTATATGGGTTAGGACCCTTGTTTTCCAAAGTTAATTATTTTATGTATTTAAAGTGAATTTATGATTAAAAATTAGGAAATTAACATGGTTTCATACATTTAGATATGTGTTATGAGTTTTGTGACATGTGTAGGCTTATTTGGAGGTTGTAAAAGGGTATTACTTGTCCTCCCAAGCACAAATTAGAATTTCAACTCAAGAGGTGGACCGACCATATTACAAGGAGAAAGATCATGGAGATCTTCATGAGTCATAATATTTGTATCTAACATTTAGTGATAATATGAGACAAGTATGGATCGATTAGATATTGAAGGTATCTACATTTATTGAGCAGATAGTCATAACTCATGTATAAATAAGAGGTGCATCCTTCAAACGAAGCCAACAATTGTCAGTTTTCATTAGCATCAGATTTATGATTGTTCATTCAATATGAATAATATCATTTTCTTGCAATTATGAGTTATGAATGTTGCTTGATTCTTAAGGAGTGATAGTTATTCATGTGTGATCGTTAACAAATGGATGGATCCCCATCAACGACAATTCGCATACATCTGTAACATAGTTTAATTTCCATTATTCCCTTTCATGCATGTGTGATTTTCCTTTTGCATGTGTGTTTTGTTATGTGAAGATTTATTTCCTTTCAGTATCTAGTTTTTATTAGAGGAAATTTTAACTCAAAAATAACCACCTAAGAAAAAATTAACAAATTCATAAAATAATTCCATGTAGACATTTTTTTAATATATCATTTTTATGATTTTACTTTTATTAAAATTACCCAAATAAATGTCACGTTTATCAAAATGATTGTATATATATTTTATATATAAATCAATTTATTAACACAAGATTTAATAAAAATTAAATTGAAAAGGTAAACTTAAAATTTAAATTAAATTAAAATTAAATTCAAGTTTAAATTTAAATTACCCAATTAAATGTCACTTTATTAAAATTAATCGTCTATATATATTTTGTATTTAAATTAATTTATTAGCATATAAATTTAATAAAATTTAAATTAAAAAGGGAAATTTAAAATTTAAATTAAATATAAATTTAAATTTAAATTACCCAAATAAATGCACTTTATCAAAATAATTGTATATATATATTTTATATTTAAATTAATTTATTAACACAAGATTTAATAAAATTCAAATTAAAAAAATAAATTTAAAATTTAAATTAAATTTAAATTTTTAAATTTAAATTAAATTTATATTTTTAAATTTAACACCCCATGATTTACGCTTTATTAAAAACACACTCAACCCATGATTTACCCTTCATTAAAAATATTCTCAATATTCTAAAATTTATAGATTAAGAAATTATTTTGATTTTTAATACTTAATATAGTTTTGCATCACTTGGGCACCATTCATGCTTAAAGTAAGTAGAGTATATTATTAAAAACTTTGTGAGTGCCTAGTCACACATGTAACTTTTAGTTGACTTACACATTATGACATGAAAATACAATGTTAAAAAAATTCCTCTAATGTATGTGAGAAGGACAACGAGGACCTCCTAAGTTAGGAGCCTCTTCTCCATGAGCTAGAATGAACTCAAACAAGTTTTAATTTCTTATATGCTTTCCTATATTAAATTTATTTGAAGATTGATTTCCTTTTAGTAGCTAGTTTTTATGTGAGAAGGACAACCATGACCTCCTAAGTTAGGAGACTCTTCTCCATGAAATAAGAACTAAACTGAAAACAATATTTATTTGCTTTCATTTATATGATTTATTTGCTGCTTTCATGGATGTTTGGCAATGTTATTGTAGAAGGATTGTTGAAGGACAAAATAACACTCTTGAACAAGAGACTCTTCTATATCTTCTAAAGTAAACTAATTCTATTGATCAAACATTTTTTTTCTTTCATAAAATAGATCTGAATCTTTTCTTTTCAAAATAGTTTAGATTTGTAATATGCATTTCCATTATTTTAATCTAAACAACTACTTCTGACACTAGTTTAATATAAGGTTCCAAATATTTTGGTTTGATTCTAAGTTTACCAACCCGAATTGATAAATAAGTGAATGCTCCAATTCACCTCAATAAATTAGGCCATCACCTAATCCTCTCAATAATACTAAAGGGTCCACAAAAGTGTGGTGTCATCTTAGTGTATGATCCAATCCGCAAGTATTTCTTCCTCAGTTTGATGTGCAAGTACATTTATTCCCCAACCTAGAACTCCTTGAACAACCTGTTCCTCTATGCATAATTCTTCTTCCTATTCTATGTTTCCTTTATATTCTTCTTTATAGCCTGCATTTCATGTTCCATGTCTGCCAACATATCTGGTCCAATCAATACCCTGTTAACTAGATCACTCCAACTGATAGGAGTGTCACAACATCGCCCATACAATGCCTCAAAATGACTCGTCCTCAATGAGTCTTGATAACCATTGTTGTACGCAAACTCTACCAGTCAAAGATACTCTTCCCACTTCCATTGTTCATGCATCATATACATCCTCAACATGTCCTCCAATATCCTGTTGACCCTCTTTGCATGTCCATTTGTTTGTGGATGATAAGTTGTATTGAATACCAACTTTTGCCCAATTTTGTAAATAACTCCTTCTATCACTTGGAAGTGAACTTTGCATTCCTATTCAAAACAATCTTCTTCAAAACACCATGCAATCTGACCACATCTCTGATGAATACCTGTGCTACATTGCTAGCTGAGAATGTAGACTTCATTGGAATGAAGTGTGCAACCTTTGTCAATCTGTCCACAATGACCATGATGGAATCATGTTGTCTTGATGTCTTCGGCAACCCTGTGATAAATTCCATGGAAATGACCTCCAATTTCCACTCTAGAATCACAATCGGCTATAGTAGTCCACTTTGATGTTTACACTCTTCCTTTACACACTAACAATAAAAACATCTAGGGAAAAACTCTGTTAAACCCCTCTTCAAATTCGACCAATAATAAAATCTATTCATTGTTGTTAGTGTCTTCTGGTAGCCTGGGTGACCTGAATAAGGTCTCTCATGAAACTCCCTCAAGATCACCTTCTTGAGCTCATCATTATCTGGCACATATATCCTTTCTCTAAACTTGACCAATCTATCTGTTGTAAGACAATAATCCATATCATGTGCACCTGTACTTGTACCTATACTTGTACTTGTACCTATACATGTGCCTGTACTTGCACCTATACCTATACCTTTACTATCACCTATACCTATATCGTCACCTATACATGTACCTGTACTCACCTGTACCTGTACCAATACTCTTTTGTAACTTGTGCATAATATCCATATATATGACATCCTACTGAGTTGCCTACAAGATCCTATCCTATACGTATGTCCCATAGGAACTCATAGCTACTAAGTGATTTACCTATACCCACCTTCTAAGAGCATCTCTAACTATGTTCTCTTTACCTTTGATATACCGGATCTTGAAATCAAAATCATTGATTATGGCCAACCACCAAGCCTCCCTACCATTCATATTCGGTTGATAAAATAGATACCGCAAACCACTGTGATCACTCATGAATGTAGACCTCCTGCCCAAAATATAGCATCTCCACATCTTCAATGCATGTATAATCGAGTTAAACTCAAGATCATGCATGGGATAGTTCTACTCATTCTCATTTAGTTTTCGTAACTCATAACATACCATCTGTCAATCCTACATAAGGACTTTGTCATGTCCTTTCTTGCAAGCATGTGTGCATACTAAAAGTTCTTTGTCTGGATCTGCAATCTTTAGTGCTAGTGCATGTGTCAACAACTACTTGAGCTTATCAAAACTATCACCACACTCCTATTTCTATTTGAATTTCTTACCTTTCATCGGCATTGATGTAATATGATAATCAATCTACAAGAAGTTTCTAATGAACTTCCTATAATAGCTTGCCAAACCCATGAAATATTTCACCTCATCCACATTCTTAGGAGCTACCCATTCCATGATGGCTCCTATCTTTTCTAGATCTACTCCAATGCCCTCCTTGGATACCACATGCCCCAAGTAGTGTACCTTAGTCTGCAAATAACTACACTTGTTGAGCTTAGCATAAAGCTGATGCTCTCTCGACAACCTCAACACTGCTGCTAAATGTTCAACATGTTCTTCCTCATTTTTAGAATATAACAATATATCATCAATGAACACAATAACAAACTTATCCAAATATAGATGCAACACACTATTCATCAAACACATAAATTTAGTTGGAGCATTAGTTAAGCCAAATGGAAATACAACAAACTCATAATTCCCATACCTAGTCCTAAACGCAGTTTTGTAAATGTAGTCCTCTTTGATGCATATGTGATGATATTCAAATCTTAGATCAATATTCGAAAGCATTGTCGAGCCCTTCATCTAATTAAACAAGTCATCAATCCTCGGCAAAGGACACCTATTCTTGATGGTTACTTTGTTCAACTTCCTCTATTCAATGCATAATCTGAGTGTACCATCTTTCTTCTTCACAAATAGTATCAATGTGCCCCATGGTGATACACTTGGCCTAATGTATTCCTTGTCCAACATTTCCTTCAGTTGTAAATTTAACTCAATCAACTCAAGTCTGCTCATCTTGTAAGGTGATTTTTATTTTGGAGCTTTCCTGGAACAAAATTAATATAAAAGTATACCTGTTGTGAGGTGGAAACTCTAAAATGTCCTCAAGAAAAACATCGCTGAACTATTGTAGAACTGGGTACCTTCTCAACACATCTACATCCTTAACTTCCTTACCTTTATCAATACAAATGTGTACCGCAAATAGCTTTAACCCTTTCCTATGGCTACACTTTAATTGCATAGATGTCACCATCCTAACTAATGTAGCTTTCTTCCTACTCTGTAAGACTCTTGGTTCTCCATTTTCATAAACACTCAATGGATTTTTCATAACAGTCTACCTTGGTTCTATGAAGGTACAACCAGTCCATTCCCAACAACATAATATATGATCCCAATGGCAATACATTCAAATATGTTGTGGTTGGAATACCATTCAAATCAAATGCACAAGATATCACCAATGATGAAATCACTTCTTTGTACCTGTAGCCAATTGCACTAAACAAGACTCTACATGTAATTCGATACTCAAATGACACTTGTCTAGCAAGTTATGACTAACATAGCTATAATTGTATATAGGATTAATTAAAATAAAAATAACTTGATCACAAAGCTTACCGTCCATCTCACTGATAGGTGCCTGATGCTCTTCCTGCTTGTTATCCAATGTTGGGTAGCTACATGGAATACACTGACTTATATCTCCAATAGTTTGTACCTTCTGTGCACTGTATATCTTAGGCCTACCACTATGGTACTATGGTAAATCCATTCTATTATGATCTCCTCCACAATTCCAATGTTGCATGAGCTCCTTATTCTCCTCCTCATTTTCTTGTCCCTATCCTCTATCTGAAGGATTAAACATCTTAGGTGGTGCAACATTCTCCTTGTTACCTAAATCCTATGGGCTTACTCGCTTCTTGTCCCATTTTCCCTTGTTCTTTTCATTTCCTCTCTAATAGGGCTTCGTCTTAGTTCTTCACTTTGATTTTTCATAGTAATTCTTCAGCTTTTAGATGGCCTCCTCCAATGATCTAGGCTCATCGAACTTAATGCTATCTTTGAATGCAATCGGTAATCCACTAACGAATCTCTGAATCTTGGCCTTCTCCTCCATGAGATAAGGCACATACCTTAGTGATTCCAAGAACATGCTAGTGCACTCATCATCTTTCATAGATCCCATCTTTAGCTCATAAAATTCCTTCACCTTGTCATCAAAGAAACTTTCTTACAAATACTTCTTCTTGAATATCCGCTCAAACTCAATCCAATTCAAATCCTCCTCATGAATACATCTAAAATTCTCCACATCTTCCCACCAAATGTCTACTTTACCTTTGAGACTGAATGAGGCCACTCTAGATTTCATTTTCTTTGAATAGTCATGCAACTTGAATAATTTCCGCATGCCGAGCAACCATGCTCTGCATCCTGTGGTTTCTTCACATTCCCATCAAATTTTGGTGGCTTTTCTTTATTAAATTCATCGGCAAGTATCCTCTATCACTCCTCCTATAAGGATGATGATGACGACGATCATGATTCCTATCTGAATCAGAACTAGAATCATACCCGTGTCTATCCCCTCCCCTATCTGGAGTTCCCAAAAACCTCCCATCTATGATTGTGTCATCTCTATTTGACCTATGACCACCATGTAACCACTACCAAATTCCCTATTAGTTATATCATCTTGGTCATAGTTGATTCGACATGTTCCCTGTCACTGAAAATCTGAAAAAGTTTAAAGTATCACTACATTTACCTCTGCTTTCTTCTCCAGTGCCTGCATGATTCTGTCACTATCTGTCTTACAACTCCTTATTTCTTCCTTTAATCTTTTCAGTGTAACTGCCAAATCAGAAGAGTTCCCAACACCATAACTCTCTTTGGATTCATAGGGAGAGTCTTTGTAGTCAACCATCTTGGTAGCCATATGATATTTCTTCCTGTAAAGTATATCATGTCAGCTAAACAAAATCACAATAAACCAACGTACTGGAGTATAGCTTGGGGAGGATCCCTTGTCTGCAAGATCAAAAAATCAGTGTGATGCATGTATAACATAATCATGACAGCATATAGAAATATAAAACATAAGCATATGACCATGCAGGCATCATTCTAGCTAGGGTCTAGTCATAAATGCATGAGCTCAACAACAACCACAACATCACTGTACACTTGAAAAAGAACCTACAAGAATGATACATGCAACCAAGCATACAAGAATGTAACCCAACATGAAATATTGTAACCAAACATACTACAATAATACATGTAAATGACATAAGTTGACATGCAACCATTCATACACTCATGATGCTACATTCCACAACAAAAAACTCAATTTTCACATAATGATATCACTACAACCATGAACAACATCATGCAAATGCAATAAGCACATGGAATGAAAGTGTGAGAGACACACATGCAACTGACATGGATGCTTGACCAACACATAGGCCATCCAGTCCGAGGGGTGAAACATGCTCTAATACCACTCTATAATACCGTCCTCCCACATATACCCAAGAAACCATCTAGTCAAGGTAAAATTGTCATAAGAGGGCACTATTATATGTTTCGACCTCGTAAGTCACATTAAGGAAGTGGAACAGATGGAAGTACACCATACATACATCCAACATTAGCTTTAGGACCCTTAAGAACCAATCCAACACTTCAGACAGCTTGCCACAGTGCAGAGGCACCACAGAAGGCACAGTGCGGAGGCGCCACAGAAGGCGCAGTGCAGAGGCGCCACAGAAGGCGCAGTGCAGAGGCGCCACATAAGGCGCAGTGCGGAGATGCCACAGAGGCGCCACAGAAGGCGCAGTGCCGAGGCGCCACAGAAGGCGCACTGCCGAGGCGCCACAGAAGGCGCAGTGCGAAGACGCCACAGAGGCGCCACAGAAGGCGCAGTGCGGAGGCGCCACAGAAGGTGCAAGTGCGGTGGTCGCGGTGCCACAGAAGGCGCAGGTGCGGAGGTAGTACAGATATCCACAGATCTATACTATTGAAGTTGCGATCCCTGCTTAAAATTTGTTTTAACTGCCTTTGACTATTCTGCAGGGATTTGGGTGCATAATTGATGTTTGGTTACTGGTATTGAGTTCAGATAACAACATGATTAATGACTTATCTTTATGTACTAGATCTGGTTGATAACTCTCATAATATCATTGTATATGTATGGATCTGGTGATTGGGTGATTCAGAAGGTTGAGCTTCAATGTTGTTGTTGGGTCCAGTATGAAAATTGGATGAAAAGTGGCGTTTCAGATTATGTGTTGTGCTTCAGTGTATCCAGTCTGAAAATTGATGAAACATGGTACCTGGAGGAGAGAAGGTTGTAGGCCATCGCCTATGTACTAGTATCTAAGCTAGTACAAAAACTGAGGGAGATCTTTGGAGCATTGTAGCAGGTAGCCGCCTGCGTAATAGTAAATGGATCGGCTAGTACAAGAGCAAAGGGGGTTGTAGCTCCCGTACTGGTATAAGATTGCACCAGTACAAATATTGTAAAAGGATTTTCTTATTAAGAAGAAGATTGAGATGACTTGCAGCAGGTGGTTTTTCTCCCGCATTGGGTTTCCACCTTATATCATGGTGTTCATGTGTGTGCCTTATGTGTGATGATCTATTCTCTATTACGGCATCTGTTATCTGATAATATGGTTGATAATGTTCTAACGCACTCATTGAAGATCAATTAACTTAATCATAAGAAGTTGTGGAAGTAGCATATATGAATCTGATTATGGAAATGAAAAGTTTTATTAATGTGATAATACTGATTCACCCCCCCCTCTCAGTATTATTTCCAACATCCCTTCCAAGAGCTTTGGTGAAGATGTGTGCAATTTGCTCATTTGTGGAACAATGTCGTAGGTGAGTTTTTTTTGCCTCAAAATGACGTCTAATGGGATGGTATTTTTTATTGTTATGCTTCATTCGATCAGGGCATATTGGGTTCTTGGCCAACTTTATTTTAGAAGTGTTGTTAAACAAAAGAGGAGTTGAATGTACTTGTTTTTCTTCCCTTGGTTGTGGAATATTCTAGAAATGACTATTTTTGAGACCTTTAGGAGATATCTCTTGATCCAAGACTCATAACATAACCTGAAGTAGATACCCTAGTTTATTTATCTCCATCGAAATATGAATCAAATTAACCAATCAAGCTGAAGTCACCAACCTGTGTATACTTGAGTCCAAAGTATTGAGTTCCATTCAAGTACCTTAGAACTCTTTTTGCAACAGTCCAATGACCCTCACAAGGCTTTTGCATAAACCTTTAGAGGATTCCAATAGCAAATGAAATGTCTAGTCTAGTAGTAGTTAGGTTGTTGAGACTTCCTATGACTTGTATATACTTTGTTTCATCCTCAAATTCTTTTCCTTCAGCGAATGTGAGCTTTAAGTTCTATTCCATTGGAGTTTTCAAAGGATTTCACTCTGTCATGTCAAACCTATTCAAGAGATCTCTAATGTACTTCTTCTGAGAGAGGAATATAAACATTATATTGGTTACTTCAATACTAAGATAGTAGTGAACATAACCCAAATATGTCATTTCAAAACCTTTCCTCAATTACTTCTTTATGGATGCAATGTAGCTCTCATTACTCCTTGTCGTCAAAATATCATCTACATACACCACAACATATACAAGTGTTTTTCCAACTTTCTAGAGAAACAAAGTTGCATGATCAAGATTATAATGTTTGAAATCAAGTTTCAGAGGATTATTAGTTGATTTCTCGTACCAAGCTCGCAGTGTTTTCTTGAGGCCACACAAGGATTTTACAAGTTCTCATACTTTATTTTCCTAACCCTTCCCAACTAATCCTTTTGGTTGGGACATAAAAACATTCTCAGATTTCCATTTGAGAAAGCAGTTTTTACATCCATTTGATGGACTTTCCAACTGTTATGAGTAGGTAAGGAAAAGAGTCTCTGCATGGTAGACCATTTTTCTATGGAGGGGAAATCCTTCTCATAGTTGAACCCTTCCTTTTGTGCCAAACATTTTTCCACAGGCCTAGCTTTGTGCTTGTCAATTGAACCATATGTTTTATACTTATTTTTGAAGACCCACTTGTAGCCTATTGGTTTGGTTCCCAATGGAGGATCAACCAACCTCCCAGTGCCATTGCTTATCAAAGCATCATATTCTTTATGCATCGATTATTTCCATTCATCATGAGAAGTGGCTTCTTTGAAGGAAGTTGGTTTGAAATATCTAGATAAATTCAGTTCACAATCATAAGAAACTTCCATATCAAGAGGTGAGCTAGGATCATCTACATCACCTCTAGTTTGTCTTGTTGAGATTCTTTTTGATGTCTTTCCAACCTCATCAAGAAAAAACATTTTCAAGTGTCTTTGTCAGACATTTTGGAGGACCTTTCTAAGATGATTCGGGTTGCTGAGTTGACTAATATAGGGTTGAATCAAGATTTAGTTCCCAATTCTGTGAATAACATCACTCAAAGTGTCATCAGTGGTTAGAGCTTCATGAGAGGGAGAGAGTGCCTCAGAAGAAAATTCCATAGGTTGATCCAGTATAGGGATCTCCCTTCAATATCTGGAATCTCATTATCCAACTATTGAAAATATTTTGCAAGTTTGAATCTATCCAAGTGGCCAAGTGGTCGCTCAACAACATTGTCAGTCTTGGAAGATTCAGGAAAGATCACATCTCTAGATGTTATAGACTTCTTATTCATCTCATCATAGAGATGATATGCTTTCGATGTATTTGAATACCCCAAGAAGATACATTTGTGACTCCTTGCACCCAGCTTATTTCTTTGTTCCTTAGGTATCAAGGCATAATAGTTGGAACCAAAAACCCTGAGATGAATCATCAAAGGAATGTGGACATACCACATTTCATAGGGAGTCTTGTTTTTTATAGCATTAGATGGACACCTATTCTTTATATACACAACACATAGAACTAATCATCCGAAAACAAGAGTTTAACATTCTTGAAAAGCATCATGGAATGTACCATATTTAATATTGTTATGTTCATTCTTTCAGCTATTCTGTTATGTTGGGGATTATAAGGCACAATTTTTTGATGTTTGATCCCATGTTGGAGAAGATAGATTTCGTCTTCATTTGATGTATATTATTTTCCATTACTAGTATGAATAAATCCAATATGATATTATGCATCATTTTCAATCCATTCATGAAAGTCATTAATTTTTTCAAATGCTTCAAATTTGTTCTTCAATAATTAAACCCAACACATTATGATGTAGTCATCAATAAATTTCATCATATATTTATTTCCATTTTTAGAAGGAACAAGAATTTTGCCACACAAATCAGAATGAATGAGTTCAAGCTTACCTCCAAAACTCTTCCTTCCTCTTCCTCTAGAAGTATCTTGTGTATGATTCTTCTCTTTATGTGCAATGAACATAGCTTCTTTATAATGTTGAGGAGTTTTCTTCTTCCCAAAAGACTTCTATCTTTCAAAAATATTATTCTCAAGGAATTCAAGGAGATCTCCTTAAGTTTCCCACTTGCTTGTGATGACTAAAGATAATGTGAATAGGTGGGATATAGTGCCTCTACATAGGTTGTGAGAGGAACATCTATTTCAACACAGTGGGCTTTATGTGATGTATAATGGATCTTATTTATGATGCTAAGGAAAGAGAGTCATCATTTTTTAACTCAATATCGAAAAACTTAATTATCAATTTAACAACTTCAAGTTCAGAGTCTAATTCATATAATTGCTTCAACATTTTCAAGGATTCAAAGTCATTCGAAAATTTCAAAATATGTCGGCTCACCTCTTTATTTATGGAGGCTAAAATCAAGGAATATTCCTTGTTGTTCTTGCTTTCCCAAATGGAAATCTCCTTGTCTGAAGTGGGATTTTCAAGTGCATTGTCTCCTTCTCCTTCACAAACCCCTTTCCACAACTCATTAAAAATCAATTTCTGTTTTATCTTCGAGACCGCTCACATTATTTCTCCTTTCCAATGAGAAATATTCCCACTATAAATATAAGGGAATGCATCATAAAATATTATTTATATCCAAAATAATTACAATGGTTGCAGGTCTTTGTAATAAAAATAATTACCAGTCTTCAACTAAGAGTGTAGGATCTTAATACAATTTCATTACAATATAATACTTCTTAATGTCTTCATAAACAAATATATGATTCACTACACATAAAGTAATTTACCAACCACAACATACCATAACTTACGACCGCAAAAAAACATTAACACATAAAGGAAAATATACCATGTTTATGGGTCCACCAATGTTCATCCATGCTATCACCAATCGACTTTTACAATGAAATGACTTTTTATATACAACATTCAATGCATTTCTTTTTGTTTTTAATACTTCAATCACCAACGTACCTCATATATCTATATGATCATGATACCATTGATCAATGTACCACACACAACATGCACCATAAATTGAACAACGAATTACAAAGGATTCTCACCATCGGTGAAGGAAGGGAAAATCAGCCACAACTCCATGCACAAAGCAACGTACAGACCAATAGGCAAGCATACGATCAATGATATTATTCAGCATTCACAAACAATCTTAACACATTGATAGTTGTTTTGACATGAATCCAAAGGAATTCACACCATTCATGACATTAAATATCATGTAATTCTCAACGAGAGCCAAGGGCACATAGTTGAAACAACAGTAACCAATCGAATAGCATATTCAATGCAGACCATTACACTATCTTTAAGGAACTCAATGCACTCAAATCAATGCTCGATCAATGCAAAGAAGTAATGCATTCAGCAAAACGAACACAAAGGAAGTGGACAAAGAATAGAGGAATAAAGAATATGGAAAAGAATGAAGGAGTTACTGGGTAGAAAAATGCTAAAAATGGGGTTTGGCTCTGATACCATGTAAGGCTAGGAGTAACTCCAAATGAGTTTATTGTATTTGCATTAAGATAGAATATGACTAAATACAAGGAGAGGGAGACTATTGGGTTTCATATCTCAATGTCTCTTTGTCTTCCAACTTATTTTATTTTGTTATTTAGAATATTTACATAGGATTCCTAATCCCAAAGATTAGGTGTCAAAACAGAGAAGAGGCACAGAGAAGTACAATCATGAAGACATGAAGAAGATCATGGACAGAGACAGAAAGAAGGCATTACATGATGACTCAAAGGATTCTAATATTGATCAAGGACCCTCTGAAGGGTGAAGATAAGAAACAAAGAAAATCTTGCATGAATATGAAGGATAAGTAAGATTTATCATCAAGAATGTAAGAGGAAGCAGCAAGGAAGTCAACTTGGCATTGCCACCTCATCATGATGTCCATGTCATCATTGTCAAGTTGTATCTTATACAAGTGTCATACTAATGGTCAATATGTTTCCATGTTTCATGCCACATCATGTGGAATGTAATTGTGTACTCTCAATAAAGGACAAAATTTAATGTGTGGAAGTCGAAGATTCATATGTGGAACATGAAGAGTCACATAGGCATATATGGACAAACATTATATAGAAATCCAAAGGACACACTAAAATTCCAAGAGTCATGAGGATATGAAAGATTATTCCTCTTGTTATAAAAGCAACCTCATAACTCAAGAAAGGGGTTTTTAGAGTCTTAAGCTTTGGAGAGCTAGTCTTGGCTTCTGTACTTGGAATAGGAGAGAAAACTATTCTTTGGAGAAGCAAGAAGTGACTTAATGTTCCACTATTGGAACTAGTGCCTCACCATTGTAACTATGTACTTGGATCTTTCACCTTATAATTCAAGTTCAATGAGCCAACACATTTCCATGCATGTATCATGAATGTTTTAGGACTATTTTTGGGATGTTTGCGGTATATGTTGTGTTCATATATACTGGTGAAATTGAACTATTTTGATGGCTTTGGTACTCATCTTGTTGATGTGTGTTCTATTCGCTTTAATAATCATTATGTGAACTATTTTTCTCATGAATCTTTCTTTTCTAGTGTGTATCTCTTAGGTTAGCACTATTACTTCCATCTAGAGGCTCACTTTGTCTCCCCCCCGGCGCCAGTAAAGGTCTCCTCTTAGACAGTGAAATTGGTGTTTCACAATGTCAACTTACTTTCTTATTCAAGGTTTACGTATATAATACCTTATGTTATCCATTGAAACCAAGACGAACCTTTTTCTTATGGTGGTCGGGTTGATAATCTAGATGGGGCTCCTACTTCAAATGGAGTGAGGTCTAATTGAGACTTCACATCGGGGAGAGCCCTTGTATGTTGATTGTATCCGACACCATCATCAGGAACCTAAGCTATTATAACCACTCAACATTCGATGCAAGGCCCTTACATTATTGACTGTGATCTTTCACGGTTAAGAAATGAGTGTGTTTCCATAGTCACAAACAGTTACAACGCCTCAATATTAACATTCAGTGATCAATTTCACTCCCGCAAACTTAAAAGAAATATGGAATATAACATAAAGAATCGAGCATTCAAAATAATATAAAGCTGTCATACCATGTGTAACACTACCAACACTAGATCACAAAAATACGATCCTAAAGCACAATTGTGTAGCTATTCAAAATAATTCAAGTCCACATTCATAAAATAAGGAAAGCACAATTGTGTAGCTATTCAAAATAAGTAAATCCACATTCATAAAATAAGGAATGCTATATCTTTAAAACGTGTGGCATGCCAACCATGTATCCAATATGGAAAAAGTATTATATTAATGGATTATAAGCTAATTATCTTCACCATAGAGTGGATCTAAGTATCACATGCAAAATAAAAAAATTGTAAAACAGATCCTTACATTATATGTTGAATACGGTCATCACATGCTTTATATACGTATCAAGGAACTAGTATCGTTTGCTTAAAATTGTAAAACAGATCCTTACATTATATGTTGAATACGGTCATCACATGCTTTATATACGTATCAAGGAACTAGTATCATAAAGCAAACGCATGCATCAGGTGCTAGAAGCACAGATATTCTACAAACTCAAAATGAATAAAGTAGAAAAATAACCTTTATTTATAAAACCTAGATGACACATGATATCAACTTCACCAAAAAAAATTGACTAGGTTAGATGCGATGATTTTTATACATGTGGAAAATTTCCCAAATAAACAATATATTTTCATAATTTGAAATATTGAAGATATTATTTTGGAGGTGGTAGTGATGGTCATATCAAGAACTTTATGTGGATATTAATAATGGGATATAAATACATCGCAAGGAATATTTAAAAATCAATATACGAGAATATATTATAATTTAATAAGAGTATATTTTATAATTTAATATAGATGATATTTTTAATATAATTTAATTTTTAAAATTAAAATAAATATATTATTGATTGAATTTATCAAATTACAAACTTTTTTTAGTGTAAAACTTAAGAAAAGTTCATAACTATAAAGATTTAACTTGTCTCATCATTTTATAGATTCCAACTCTAATTCTTAATAATATTACTTATATTTATATTTCGGTGTAAATTAAAAAAATTAATACTTACAATAAATTATGATCCAATACAGAGAGTGAGTGGGCGCCAAAGTGCATATATATGTAATTAAAATAATGATTCTTTTATATATATGGATGTGAAGTGTGTGTATATATATAGTTGAAAAATCAATAGTGGCAACGATTAATCTTATTATCCTTAATTTTACTACGTTTTTATGAAATTATTAGCTCTCTTGTGTTCTTTTAGTTAGATATTTCATTAAACAAATATCAAGAACATAAACTGCAACAATAGAGAACAAAGATATTAGGCTCTCAACCAGTCCAAATCTCCTCCAAGGTGAAAAGTTGGAAACTCTTTTCTTCTTAGAATCTGCTTCAAATGAGATACAAAGACCCAAACCCAAGACCAATTCTACCTCAAAGTACCAAGTCATCCCTCTAACAAGCCCTTCTAATGATCTGCATCAACCAACTTCAAACTGCAACTTTGACCTACCAACTTCAATATCGCAACTTGTCTAGCAACTTCAACTTTGTAGTTTCGTCCTTGCAACTTTGCTAGAAACTCTAATCCATCCTCCTCCTTAGATCTTCCTAGAACAAGGCAACTCTCCCAAGGTCAATGAGGTCAATATAGAGTTTCCTTCCTTCTAGCTATAACATATTCAACTCATCCAACTGCAACTTAGACCTGCAATTTCTGCCTCCTTCTACAACACCAGAAACCCTAACCTGCAAATTCATCCTCCTTCTACAGCACCGTAACGCTAACCTGCAATTTTGGCCTCCTTTTGCAGCACCAAAAACCCTAGATCATCGCACATGTGAGAGAGATAGAGAACAAAAATAAGATATTTTGTCTTTCTTCCTTCTCCATGTACTTTTCTTTTCTTTTATATTTCTCCGAGCTTGAAATCAAACCCTTGCTCGATAGATCGAACTTGTGTGAGTGAGTGACCACAAATGAGATCAAATTACTTCTTTATATGGCCTTCTCAAGGGGTTAATTCCCTCCTTTAGGCCTGCTTAATGCCTGCCTTATACATTGGAGATTCCAAGACATCCTAGACTCGAAAATAATTATTTTTACAAATATGTTTTTGCCTGAAAGGGTCAAATAAACATGATGTTGACTCCTTTGACTCATGGCAATAAATACTAATCACAGAGAACATGCTTTTACCTAAAATACCATGAATAATGAGCATGAAACTCATGCTTCAATAATAATAGTTTTTCCTTTTCCTTTTGTATTTGTTACAAAAGATAGATATTGAAATGAGTACAACAATTATGAAGACGAAAATTAAACTACTTATCAAGACTAAATTTATGTTATTATTATATGCGATTTAGTATGTTTAAAGAAATATATACCTATAAATTGTCTTATTTACATAATTAGGTAAAACAACATGTAAATTTCTATTTGAAATCATTATTTGTCATATTTATGTTGTTTTTAATATCGAGTTAAAGTGAACTATACGTTTAACCTTTAGAAAAGTTGGCTAGTATTTAAAACATCTAAATTTTCATCATAAGCAACCTAAAATGTCCTTATTAGTGGATGTACAATAAGGGTCTTGTTTCGAGTCTAAACTTAACATGGGCCTTCTCCTGTGAAAAAACCCATTTCCATTCCTTTCAAGATATGGTTCATGCCATCGTCTATAGATCTTGAATCTCTAGGTTTGCATCTAAATGTGTTAAAAGGTTTGTTGTATGGGAGTGAGGGTCTTGTTTCGAGTCCATACTTAAGATGGGCCTTCTCCCTTTGAAGCAAAACCCATATCTTTAACCGATTAACTAGATATCTTCAATGAAATAGAAGTAACAAAAAAACTTCAAAAAAAAAACCATCTTCAATGAAATAGAAATAACAAAAAGTCTTCAATAAAAGAGAAACAATAATCCCTTCCCTCACTTAAAGAGGAAATTCTTATAACGTGAGGAAATTCTTACCAACGCACTCTAGAGAGCCGAGGAGCCGAAAACGAAGAGAAATTCTCGGTTAACTTGATTCGAGGAGAAAAATTCTCGTAAAACAAACATGAATTTTCAACCCTCCATTAGTGGAAAAGATTCAACGCCCCCTCCATTAAATTATTCAAAATGCACAGGAAGAGGAAGGAGATTTGGATAACAACGAAGAAGTGTCCAGTATCCAACGGTATCAAGAAGATCGTGCAGCCCTGCACTTTGTGGTTCCAGCGGAATAGGGATTGATTTAGCAGGAAAATCCCACGCTCGGTTGCAACGGCAATGTTAACTATAACAAAATAATCCACATCCATTATCCATTATTCATACTTTATATATAAATATACACCTTTGGCACGCCTAAAACATATATAGAAACTTTCCATCAGCACACATGGCAAAACAGGTTCTTAAGGATCGTCGTTGCCCGAACGTTTATGAGCGCATCAGGTAATGTACCACTCATTTTCTACTATCGTAATATTGTTGCAAATAATTACGTTTCTGAGTGCATCACGTAATATACCACTCATTTCTTCTATGGTAATAATATTGTTGCAAATAATGCTGCGGATCTATTAATAACCCACATTTCAAACCATTCACTGTGATTTATTTTCGGGATAACGAAAACTATTATTTCATTTTCTACTCTGTTGAAATATATATTAAACTGTTTCGTTTGCCTGGTTTATTTCATCAATCCATATTTCACTATATATAGTTTTATGATGTGGGCGGATGACATTACAGAATGAGGTGCTACTTTTGGGAGTAGGAGGGATGATGATCCGAGTTGTAGCCCGGTTTTTAGCTGCGCGCAATGCCCAACCGAAGAACCAGGTTTCTATCGTTGCAAAGAAGGGAACCTTTGCTGCTACGGCCCTGGCTAAAGTGATAATTAAATATTAAATAAATGTGTCTAAACTCATACAACTATCCTTAATAAATGCGGTTCCACTTACACACAGAGGCTTTCAGTACTGGATATATATTGCTGAGATCCGTGTAAGAGGAAACGTGGAAAGATGCCTCGTTTATCACCCTTTGGATTGCCATCTTTGCTATATTTTTCGGTTTGCATGAAGTTTAATATATAACACTATCACTATTACTATTTTTAATAAATAGATGTGCCAAAGTTAAATCGCATCTATAATTTGTGAAGGCAAATTAGCTATATGTTATTGCATTGATTATAAGGGAATATTAAGTACGCGTTTTACTCAAAATTGTGGCAGGTTTTAGGTTTGTTGATCGCATTGTAGAAAGCAAATTGTAACACTTTATATTATCTTTACAAAGATTTTGAGGTATTGGCAGGTGAAATAATATGGTGTACTGTGTGTTTGATAAATATTATAACAAAATATATTATCAATATTTATAAAAGGTTGTAAATCTTTAATATTCTTTATCTGTTATATAGTGAAGTCTATTTCCTAAAACAAGTTATAATTCATATAGGGTTGTAATATTATTTTATTAAATAAATGAAAATATTTAATAAATGTGTTATCGATATTCATAAAAATGTGTATATCTTTTATATATAAATGAAAATATTCCAGCCATATATTATTAATGTTTATAAAAGTGTGCATATCTTTTATATTTTTTTTAATAGTTATGTATTGAAGTTTCTTTAGTAAATTATAATAATTAGGGAGAGTTTTGATAAAGTTTAATATTGTTTTATTAAATAAATGAAAATATTTAAAATACACTAAATGTAAAATAGTGTTTTTTATATTTTTATATTATTAATATTTTTAATTTCAAAATGTTAACTATATCATATTACATATATTATTATTTTTTGCCTAATTTTTTATTTAGATAGAATAAACTATATAGTGACATGTGTATAGTGATATGTATGAAATGATATGGATAACTTCTTATATATATATGAAGTGATATGCATAACTTTCTATATCCTTTTGAGGAATACCTTCCATGATTATTTCATGTTTAAGGACATAGCATAAGAAATAATTATTAAAAAAGTGTAATGGCATGTATATGTCCTTTTCATACAACGTTATTTTTTATTTTTTTATTTTTTTTTTATTAGTTATGTTCATTTTAATGTAGTTTTTTTTCTAGGATTATATTTTTAGAATAAATATAGGTAGACAATTTACTTTTAGAATTTAGTTATTCTTTAGGATAAATTAATTTAGATTCATATTAACTCCAAATCTATTATGCACTAAGAAGAAACAAATTTATTTAGGTCCAAATATTTCCTAATTTTCTTTTTCAATCTAAAAATAATTTTACTTTGAAGGACTTAATATTTCTTGCCACATGATAGATCAAGAGTTAAATCGTATATATGATGATTCTTAATACACCATGTATCAAATCCATGTTAAACATGGAAGAATTTACATCTGTCAATCGTACTAGACAACATACCATTGAAATTATTTAACCACCATGAATTGACTAGGATAAAGTCCCTTGAGATGTAAACCTTTTCCTAAATTTTCTTCCCTCTTTGCACATGATAGATATGGAGTTTATGATGAATATACACTAGTTCTTAATATGTGATTTGTTAACTACATGGTGAGAATGGAAGTAACTACACATATCATATGTAAGGTGATGATGACGAGGACTTTAAGATGGTGAGAGATTACTAGGAATTATTTAGAATTTTACTTTCTTTCTCAAAAAGAATTGAGAGAAGAATTCCAAAATTGTCATAGTTTTCTTGAACTAAAAAATTAGAAATGTTGGTAGTGTGTCAAATCCTTTTAAACTTGAGATCTAATTTTCATCTTCAACAATTTTAGTGTCATAAATGTGGCATATTCTTTCATCTCACTAATGCCCATTTTCATTATAGAGCTCATCAGAATTTATTCTTACTTTAGCAATGTTTATTTTTTTCTTTACATTATTCAATATAGAGGGTTATAATCTTTTGGATTAGGTTTAATCGTCTCCTTGAAATATCTTAATTTACTCTCTCTCTCTCTCTAAGATATCTTAAATATTTTGTTTGTGGTTCATATTGATTTTTTTTTCCTTTTTTTTATTAATGATTTTTTTAAACTCTATTTGTGAGCTCCATATCAAGAATTAAATGAATTACACATCTCCTTTGTAATAGGAAGTAGAAAATACTTATCAATAAAATATGAACTTTTCTATCGTATTTTATGCACTCAGGTGCATAAAGTGCCATCTCTCTCTCTCTCTCTCTCTCTCTCTCTCTCTCTCTCTCTCTCTCTCTCTATATATATATATATATATATATATATATATATATATATATATATATATATATATATATATTACAATGAAATATTTTACGTAACATGGACATTCAAATATTCCATCTATGACCCACATTTAAATATATTTTTCTTATTAATACTTTTTACACCATAAGGAATTCCCTTTGAGAAGAACTTCCATGATGCCCTCCTATCATCACCCTGCTTCATTAGATTATATATTAGACGATGGGAGGATTTTCAACGGTTTGATAGAAGGTAGTTTCAATAATTCATTAGATTGATTGCTTATTGATAACTACCTCGACTATAGGAACCTTAGTTGCAGCGCCTTTGACACTAATAAGCAAACTATTGTTTCTTTAACCTTATTGGGATCTGGAACTTGAAGGTACAAACTGGGAACTAGATCTAAATGGAAGAGATATCGATGTGCAATTGGAGGTTTAGGTTCGACATTTGGAGAGCTAGATATTGATTACTATCTTAAGCAACTATGCAGAAGCATGAGCGCGATAATATATTAGCATTATCACAAATTTGAAGAGGGAGAAGTGTGCACCATTTGTAGGCATCAATTGTAGGGAGCCAACAATAAATTTTTCCATGCACCTAGCACACTTTCCATAGAGATTTGAGTGGAATTTCTCTATGTTGGTAGCCATGACAATGCAGCCAGAGTTGAGGTTCTCAACATCCAGGGAATTGTTGAGGTTCTCTCTGTCTCTGTCTCTGTCTCTGTCTCTGTCTCTCTCTCTCTCTCTCTCTCTGTCTCTGTCTCTGTCTCTCTCTCTCTATCATCTTAAATATTTTTTTTTATGACTCATATTGTTTTTTTTCTTTTTTTTTTTTAACTCTATTTGTGAGCTCCATATCAAGAATTTAATGAATTACGCATCTCCTTTGTAATAGGAAGTAGAAAATACTTATCAAAAAAATATGAACTTTTCTATGGTATTTTATACACTGAGGTGTATAAAGTGCCATATATATATATATATATATATAAATATATATAAATATATATATATATATATATATATATATATATATATATATATATATTTATATTTATATTAATTACAATGAAATATTTTATGTAACATGGATATCCAAATATTCCATATATGACCCACATTTAAATATATTTTTGTTATTAATACATTTTACACCGTAAGGCATTCCCTTGAGATGAACTTCCATGCTGCCCTCCTTTCATCACCATGCTTCATTAGATTATATATTAGATGATGGGAGGATTTTTAGTGGTTTGATCGAAGGTAGTTTCGATAATTCGTTAGATCGATTTCTTATTGATAACTACCTTGACTCTAGGAACCTTAGTTGCAACACCTTTGATACTAAGAAACAAGCTATTGTTTCTTTAACCTTATTAGGATCTGGAACTTAAAGGTAGAAACTGGGAACTAGATCTGAATAAGAAGCGATACTGATGTGCAATTGGAGGTTTAGGTTCAACATTTGGAGAGCTAGATTTGATTACTATCTTAGGTAGCTATGAAGAAGCATGAACACAATAATATGTGAGAATTATCGTAAATTCGAAGAGGGAGAAGTGTGGATCATTTGTAGGCATCAATTGAAGGGATCCAACAAGAAATTTTCTCACACACTTAGCATGCTTCCCATAGAGATTTTAGTGGAATTTTTCTATGTTGGTAGCCATGACAATGCATCCAAAGTTGAGGTTCTCAAGATCCAGTGAATCACCGAGATACTCAATACGATGCCCAAGTGCCAAAATCTATATAAGAATTTCTTCACTTACCACTACCTTAAAGAATAACAAATATTACCTTTCAATGAGGTTGTTGACATTATTGGGAAATGTCGAAATGATCAACTTCAAGTGTTTGTACATTGCATGTGAGGACAGAGTAGGTCTCCTGATATTTTAGTTGCCTATTTGATGCGCTACAAGGGGTGGAGATTCGTAGAAAGATATTAGTGGGTAAAGGAGAGGAGACCAATAATTAATTTGACTCTAGTTGTACTTAAACAATGACAAGATTACGAAATGGAATTTTTTGTAATGAACGCCTCACCAAATCTAGTTTAAAAAACCTCAATCGGTCTAGCATTTAGGTTTGGATTTCTAAATAACACCTAGGTTGTTGTTTCACCTCCAACCTTCTATTAGCTTTCATCAAATCCACATTTCAACCTTGGGGCAACAAATATGCCTAGCTCTGGAGGCTTTACCTTTTCATCTACTAGACAAGATAGTAATTCTTTAGGTACCATGACAGTAACAACAATGGATAATAGCATGGAAAGCACCTGATATTTCCTTTTATGTACATTTAAATTTTGTTTGATATTAATTTGTGCTGGGAGCCTACAGTTTCTTAAGACAGTGGCTCTCTGTTATGCACACAATTTGGGTAGTTTCTTTCATACAAAGGTTGTCAATGTTAATAGGGTTCTAGTAAAAGTTGGTGATTTTGTTGAGAAATGGTAAAAAAGAATTCCAGTTTAATTTTTCCTTGAATTACATTGTGAATTAAAATTGAATTATGTTCTCATAGAAACTTGTAAATAGTTAATTAAGTTTACTTGACTTAATTAACTTAGGAATTTAAAGTCGGAAGTCTTTCTGTAGTCATGTATGTGTGATGCCTAAATTTTAGGGGTATATGATGCGTTTAGTTGAGTTATAGTTAGATAACTCAGTTTGACTGAGTTATGGTTAGTTAGACTAGTTCTAAATATTGGAGGAACTAGTAGAGGTCTACTAGTGAGTTTGTCCACTGGTGCATCCTTAGTGCTACTCCAAATAACTGGAGATTCACTCAAGAGAAAATCATGCATGTCAGTTCAAAGAAAGACCTAGTTGAGACTAGAGTACAGGGACATTGTACTATCAATTGTATGATTTTTCGAGTTGTACAGATCATGCGTGCAATCAGTTATGGACCTAAGTTTGGATTGCACAGTTCTGGAAGGAGGATTTCCCAATTAAATACGGATTGATGCTCTTAGGAATTACGTAAGGAGATAGTCGCTTTGCAAGAGGGAGAATTGGCTAAGTGTTTGCCAAAGTAGGATTATGAGACAGAGAGTTGATTATACTTGTGCAGGGATTGTTCTAGTGAGAACAAGCATTGTATTTTCATCTTAGATTTTTTATTAATGCAATATAGATAGTCAGGATCTTGAGCCGTTTATTTCCCTGAAGAAATATTGTGTTATGTGTTATTGATTATCTTCCACTTGTTGATTATTGTTTTCATCAATCTATTGGTTTCTGCTATTGAAAGTAGAGTAGATTCTTGTCTTGTGTTTTAGAAAATTACATGAGTTGTTGAATCTACAGGAAAATCTACATATTTTTTATAATAAAAAAACCTAAATTTCCATCTTTGAGCTTACTATGTAAGTCATATCAGGAAAATAAAAAAACAAACTTTAGGAAAATGCAAATTAGACTGGAAAACAAATTTCTAAAACCTCAAAAAATAACTTAAAAATAAACAAAAGAATGTACAAATTCTATACCAATAAAGTTTGTGATACTTCATTACTGAATGTGAAGATAATGTGAAAGAATGTGACCCAATTTTCAATAGTTGCATCCCCAAATTTGACCCATGGACCCAGTGATGTACCACATGGTCTAGAACCCTTGCACTCTTAAATAGCACATTGAAAGCCTTTCAATATGATGAATGAAAACAATCATTATCCCCAAATCCTTTCTGACTATAGAACATGAACAAAATCATTGTGTTCAACCATGTGTGGAGATACACCCCAGCCCATCCAAAAATAATTTATCCTTTCTCTATTCATGTCTTTATGAAAAAAATATAGAAAGACGATGACTGTACATTCACTTTTTGGTAGCTTTATATTGAATAACATAACAACAATAGTTACAATGATGACTCGAGTTTTTTTTATACTTTGCAGATATGAATGCATCGAGATTCCATTAGATTCATTTTAACTAAGCACTTTGTCCCCTAGTTCTATACACTATGCTTTGTTTATGCCCTTCTAATGGTGTGAGAAGTGAGGCCCGCGCACACCAAAAATAAAATGGAATCAAGTCAAAAGAATGTGAAAACAAATTGTGATCTCATCTCTTCAATTAAAAACTCCACATAATACAAAATTATGTTGGTAGAAATAAAACTACATTGAGCATGTTAGCTGAGCAAGATAGATGAAAGTGCAAGATTACCTTAAGCTTAACGTGCCTTGGAGGTGAAAGAATCTTGTGGCTCAACTTTGCAACTACACAGAGATGGAAGGAGCTCAAGGAAGAATGTAAAGTCAAGACTTACCAAGATTGCATCTCTGATTAGGTAGAAACAAACAACACTTACTCCTACATTGTACCACCTATAGCAACATTAAGATGGGATCAACATTAGAAGAGAAAGGTTGGCACACAGTTGTCTAGGACAATTAGTGGGAAAATGTTGCAAGGATAACATCACAAATGATGCACCTTAGAGGAAAATTGTTGCATGAAAATGCACAAGTGTTGAACCCCAAAGAAGCCTTTTAGTTAAACATTTCAGGGACTATTGATCAAACCTTGTTTATAGGGGTATCCACCTTTTGCAATGAACTTACCATTTAACTTTTTAAATGAATTCATGTTTCTCATAATTATCTGTTCTATATTTTGCAAGGTAGGCCACCTCAAGCTATAACACCTTTGTCTTATAGATACTTGATCTTGTGATATTATGGAAATTTTAACAAAATATATATCTACTCATCCTATCTATCACATGATGAGCACTAGAAATAATTTGGTGCTACAAAAACTACTTTAAAATATATAAAAATTATGTTTAATGCCATGTTATTTCTCCATTTTTGGAGGAAATTGTACCTAATTTCCAGTAAATCTAGGGAAATTTCTCAAAGGGAAAACTACCTTTACAACCAAATATGTAATAATTTACACTGTGTGGTAAAGTTTTGGTCATGATAGGAATTTACAAGGTAAGTTCCTCAGAAAGAACAACGAATAACACTGCTCAAAAATAGATCATAGATCAATACAATAGTATTCTTGACGTGGTTAAAACCCTAAAAGAGGGAAAGAGTCCACGGCTTGAGCCAATGCAGCCACTTTAGGAAATTTATTAATGTAAAAGAAATAAAATTTACATAATCTTATGTCATTAACAGTCACCTTACAAATGACCCTCTATTCTCTTTAGATAGAGGTCATGAACCAATTGGGTGTGAAGCCACGGATCAAGTGTGTCAATGTTAGTATCTTCATCCCTCCGTCAGTGATTAAACGCTCTTGTTGCATTGCATGTTAGGTGTCTCACCCTATCAGCTGCATTCCATTAGGGTCATGGACCATTTGACGGCAGTGGCTTATTATAAATTTTCCCTCATGTGCTGGCCTATTTTCATTCATTCAGAACTACTGTAGTCAATTTTTGTCTTTAAATTTGTAAAAGTCATTTTTAGGGTTTTAGGTCTCTTTAGGTCTAGGGTTTTTGTCAATAAGGTCTCAAAATGCTCAGTGATGGTCAGCAAGCACATGGGAGGTCGAATAAAGTTCCAGCAACAATAATTTTCATGATCACTCACTCAGTGATTGATTTTTCCTCAAAACCTTGTTTTGAGGAAAAACAGAGTATTTTATGTTTTTATGTATAAATCTGATGTAATTTCAATTTTTTCATATGTAAGAAACTTCAATGGAAACCCTGCTCACCTTACTAAGCTTCAGCAACTCCATCCCCTACAAGGCAAACCAGAAATCAAATCATTCAGTTCATCAAAGGCAAAAATGAAGTAAACTGCCCAAAAATAGAGTTGAAAAAGTAAGTCACAATGCAAACATTATAAAAGTGGGTTTTATGAGTGAAAAATAAAAATCTCTTGTATATAACTCATTGGTCATGTTCAAAGAGCTCATTTGCATTCAAAGGAGAAATATTGAGCAAGAGAAGGTCGTGTTGGAAAAAGGGAGCAAGTTTGAAGCAAAACTGTGCAAGTTCAAGGGCGTGACACATTGGATCATGGGCATGGTGCATAGAGCAGGCACGGTGCATTGGATCATGGGCATGGTGCATAGAGAAGGTGCAGCACATTGGGCAGCCCTCTGCAGTGTAAAAAATGAACTGGTGTGATGCATTGAGATGGCGTCGCACATTGGGCTAAAAAGCCTGAAATCCATTCAAATCTTCCTCCAAAGACTCTCAAATTGCTAAATTCTTAATTGCCCAAGTATGTTAACATCCCTCCATGATGAATGAATGAATTTCTCTTGGTTCTTATGGTGATTTAATGGATAAAAATTAAAACCCTAGCTCCTTGAATTTTTTGTTAAAAAAAACAATTGCATAGGGTTCATGAGTTGTATTTCTTGCTGCTAATTCCACTCCTAGCCATTTCTCACTCCCTCACTCCTTCATTCCCTCAATAATTTTCTCCCTCTCTTTACATTCTCATCTACCCATTCCACATTTCCCATATCCCTAATCAACAAACCCTAAAACCCTAATCCCACTATCCCAAACCCTAGTCAAATATCCCCAAAACCCTAGTTGCCATCCCAAACCCTAAATATCATCCCCTAAACCCTTTCATTCCCTAAAATCCTACAGCTAGCATCAAATCCTCCCCTCACCAGTCCCACTCATCCATGGAGCTCAAAAACATGAAGGCAAAACTAGCAAGCAGCCAAGAGGAGGAAAATCAAATTGACCACACTTGAGCAAGAAATTCAAGATGATCATGAATCTTGGCTTGAGAGAACAAACATGCACCTAGAAAGGATGCTAGATAAGGCAAGTTGTTCCACTTCCTACTTTTTAGTTCTCAGTTTAGATTTTGTTGGAACAGCTCCTAATCTTATGAGCTCGACCCGTAGAGGCTAGGATGAGTTGTTGTTAGAGCATAACAGTGCACAGTGGAAAATAAAAGACAAATACATTATAAAAATCATACACAAATGACACAGTGATTTAACGTGGTTCACCCAACCAATCTGGGCTACGTCCACCAAACAGAGGCATCAGCAATATTATTATTAAATCAGGAGATTACAAATAATTATTTCATTATACTCTCTACTACGATATCCCAATATCTGTACGGGCATATATTTTATAGCTAAGAGAATCCAACCGACTCATAAATCCTCTCACAACAAATATAGGATGCATTAACTCTTTCCCAACAAAATAGAGCTAATTTAGCAACAAATCCAATTGTTGTCACATACATGAGATTTTTCCCAATTTGTTAAAACCAAAAATCTCAACAATCTCCACCTTGACAACAATTAGCCTGCTACCTTGTTTCTTTATTATTTTTATCTTTTCTGCAAGCCAAGAGAAGCCAAACACCAACGTAGCTTCTCTAACAAAACTGGTTTCGTGAACATGTCTGCATAGTTCTCCTTTGTATGCACCTTTTCAAGAGAGACTCCCCTTTCAGTGATAACCTGTCTTACAAAATGGTACTTGATTGGTATTTGCTTTGATTTACTATGGTAGGCTGGATTCTTAGGCAAATGTATTGCACTTTGACTATCACAAAATAACTTGATGTTGTCCTGCAACCTACCAAACTCACCAAAACAAACCTTTCAACCAAATCGCTTCTTTGCAAGCATGAGAAGCAGCAATGTATTCTACTTCAGTAGTGGATAAAGCAACAATGTTCTATAGCTTTGACATCCAGTTAATAGCTCCACCTACAAGAGTAAAGACATACCCTGATGTTGACCTTCTCTTATCCAAATCACCTGCAAAATCGGAATCAACATATCCACAAACAAATTCACTACTTTTATTATAAGTGATACAATAATCACTTGTGCCTCTCAAATACTGAAGCACCCATTTCACTGTTGACCAGTGTTCTTTACCTAGATTTGCCATATACCTGCTGACAACCCCAACTGCATCTGAAATATCTGGTCGAGTACTAACCATCGTATACATCAAACATCCTACTACATTGGCATATGGAATTCGAGACATATATTCCTTTTCTTCATCTGTATTAGGACATAAACTAGAAGAAAGCTTAAAATGGGAAGCTAAAGGGACTGAAACAGGCTTCACATTGTTCATACCAAACCTCAAGAGTATTTTCTCAATATACTTCTGTTGTGATAGCAGCAACTTACCATTGCTCCTGTCTCTGAAAATCTCCATGCCCAAAATCTATCTTTCTGCTCCCAGATCTTTCATATCAAACGTCATTGCCATCTTAGCCTTTAACCAGTTGATTTCCACTATGATTTTGCTTGCTAAAAGCATATCGTCAACATATAACACTAAGATAATGAACATGCCATCATTTAATTGCTTAAAATAAACACAATGATCATATTCACTTCTTATATATTTCTGACTCAACATGAAAGAATCAAACTTCTTGTACCATTACCAAGGCGACTGCTTCAGGCCATACAATGATTTCTTGAGCCTGCAGACAAATTTCTTATTGTGATGCTGAACAAACCCTTCCGATTGTTCCATATAAATTTCCTCATCTAATTCTCCATGTAAAAATGCAGTCTTAACATCTAGTTGCTGCAATTTTAAATCAAGCAAAGTGACTAATGCTAACACAATCTAATTGAAACTATTTTAACAACTGGGTAAAAAATCTCATGAAAGTCAATGCCTGCTTTCTGAGAAAAACCTTTTGCGACTAGCCTCGCTTTGTACCTGTCCTCAGTATCATTCACACCCCGTTTCAACTTGAAAACCCATTTACATCCCACAGTTTTCCTCTCTTTCGGAAGTTCAGCCAGATCGCATGTGCCATTCTTACCTAAGGCCATCATTTCGTCCTTCATGGCTACTTTCCACTTGTCACTTTTCGAACCTTCTACATCTTCCTGATAGCACAAAGGTTCATCATCATTAGTGGTAAATGAAACTGAAGTAACATAATCATCATACCTTTTAGGAGGGTGTTTGATTCTTGTAGACCTCCTTAAGGATGTTTCTGGTGCTTCCACAATTGGCTGACTACCATCTGTAGGAACTTCTTCATTATCAGCATCTGAGACCTACTCATGATCTACATCTGAACCTTGTCCATGATCTGATTCTGAAACCTGTTCATGACTAGTATCTGAACTATGGTAATCATGACTATCATTAGAAGTTCTTTCAAACTGAATGTGCTGAAAAGAAGATACATCATCTTGTTTCAATCTATTATCTACATCTAACTGTACAAGAGAGGATTCATTAAAATTTACATCTCTGTTGATGATGATCTTGTGGGTAGTAGGATCCCACAATCTATATCCCTTTGTTCCATCACCATATCCAACAAAGATATACCTTTTTGTCTTTGGATCTAATTTAGTTTGCTGATGTTTAGGCACTAGAGCATATGCATCACAACCAAACACTGTGAGTTTAGAATAATCACAAGGGTGACCTTTCCATACCTCTTGAGGAATCTTGCAACCTATCGTCGTGGATGGTGATCGATTTATCACATAACAAGCTATAGCCACTGCTTCTGTCCACAATTCCTTCTGCAAACTAGCGTTACTCAGCATACTCCTTTCTCTCTGTAAAAGAGTCCTATTCATGTGTTCAGCAACTCCATTTTGCTGAGGAGTATAAACAGTGGTCTTATGTCTCTCGATCCCTACATCCTTGCAATAGTTTTCAAACTCCTTGGAAGTAAACTCACCACCATTATCAGTTCTTAAACATTTTATAGTTCTACCAGTGATGTTTTCTACCAATGCTCTAAACTGCTTGAAAATTGTAAAAACATCAGACTTCCTTTTCAACATGTAGACCCACACTTTCCTAGAAAAATCATCAATAAATGATAAAAAATATGACGAGCCACCATACGAGGTTGTAGGGGCTAGACCCTAAAAATCTGAATGGATATAATCAAGTATTCCTTTACTAGTACATTTTCCTGTTTTAAACTTTTTCTTACTTTGTTTTCGAAACAGACAATGTTTACAGAAATCTAACTTTCCATACTTTAGATTAGGAAGTAACTTGCGATTAGCCAAAAATTTTAACCCTCTTTTGCACATATGGCCCAACCTTCGATGCCATAAGTGAATGGAACTACTGTCACGTTCAGACACTATAGAAACATGATCTGACCATGTTCTTCCTTCTAACTGAAATAGATTTCCTACCTTCTTAGCTTTCATTACTAGTAAAATACCTTTGTAAATTTTCATTACTCCACCTTCAATTACAGTTTTATATCCATTTGTGTCAAGTGCTCCTAGTGAAATTAGATTTTTCCTTAAATCTGGCACATGTGTTACATCAGTTAACATTTTGGTTGTCCTATCAAACATTCACAGCTGTATACTCCCTATTCCCACAATATTACATGTGACATCATTGCCCATGTACACGACTCCATCATTAATTGATCTATACGTCTTAAACCATTCTCTATGAATACACATGTGGTTTGATGCACCGGAATCTAACAACCAATGTTGATCATGATTTGACAAATTAACTGATAACACTTAATCACTCATACCTGAACCAGATGCCGAACCTATATCTGTCGTGTTTTCTTCCTTCTTCTCTGTCGAAGAATCTTCTTTAGAAGTTTTCTATCGCTTCCAGTATTCCTTCTTCAAATGCCCCGATTTGCCACAAAACCAACACTTTACCTTACTCTTATTCCCTTTCGACTTTGACCGTGAGTCGCTTTGGCTGCTAAAGCGTCATTCTTTAGAACGACCTCTGACTATCATTGCTTCTGATGTAGAGGTATCTAAATTCGACCTTCACCTTGTTTCTTCAGATAATAAAGATGCAACTACATCATCAAACTCAAGGGTTTCTGATGAACTAAGACTTATCGAAGTAACAAAATGATCCCATGACTCGGGCAATGAGCACAATAAAGTAATAGCTTTATCCTCTGATTCAAATTTTACTTCTATACTTTCTAATTGCACCAGGAGAGTATTAAAAATATTCAAATGATTAGTAATCAATGTACCTTCCTTCATTCGCAAACTATACAACCATCACTTTAGGAGAATCCTATTGGTTAAGGATTTTGTCATGTACAGCTTCTCAAGCTTCGTCCACAAACCATCAGTTGTTTTCTTCGACACGATATTAAACAAAACATCATCCGCCAAACACAGCCGAATAACACTCACTGCTCTTTCATCCATCTCGGTCCACTCATCATCTATGATGTTGTAAGGCTGTTTGGACTTTCCCAATGCCTTCGCCAAGCCTTGTTGCACAAGTAGATCGTACATCTTCACCTTCCAGATCTCAAAGTTGTTTTTCCCATTAAACTTCTCGATTTCAAAACGAGCACAACAATCTCCAATTCCAACTCGTTAATCAATCAAATTAATATCTAACAAAAAATTTCCTTCGCCTTCTACTATACTGCCTTTACTTATCAAAAAATTGCCCTACCTATACAGACTGCAAATTATAAATCAAAAACAAATAATAAATTACAGTTTTACCAACACAGTCCTTGGTTGGCGTGCTTAAGGGTTTTTGGCATGTCCTCAACAGTAGACGATCCGCGCCAGAAGCAAAATTGGTTAGAGTATGGAAATTGGCGTGACTAAACCCGTCGGATCCGTGCCAATCGGGATATTGGCACTCTGGAGCGATTATCAAGCTCGGATCCCTGCCAATTGGTGCTCCTATTCCTTAATTACCTACGCCAATCCGTTCACTGCCTAATATTGGTGCGACTGTTTTGCCCAAAACCGCGCCAATCGCCAAATCTCGGAAAAACCTCTACTAGCCGCTCTGTCGCACGCACGCACTCGCTCCTCAACAAGCTCTTATACCAATTGTTAGAGCATAATAGTGCACAGTGGAAAATAAAAGACAAATATAGTATAAAAATCATACACAAATGACACAACGATTTAACATGGTTCACCCAACCAATCTGTGCTACGTCCACCAAACAAAGGCATCGACAATCTTATTATTAAATCAGGAGATTACAAATAATTATTTCCTTATACTCTCTACTACCACATCCCAAAATCTGTACAGGCATATATTTTATAGCTAAGAGAATCCAACTGACTCATAAATCCTCTCACAACAAATATAGGATGCATTAACTCTTTCCAAATAAAATAGATCTAATTTAGCAACAAATCCTATTGTTGTCACATACATGAGATTTTTCCCAATTTGTTAAAACCAAAACTCTCAACAGTCGTTGGTTGCCTATATCTTGTAATTTTTCATTCATTAGCATGGTTGGACTTTTGGGAAAGCTTGGAGCTTCTTTGTATACTCATTTCAGCAGTTTGGCTAAGGAATAAACCAGTGGTTTGCATCACTTTATGGGATTCACGTGGCATCTTTATTTGGTATTATGTTTTCCTCTGTAATTGTAAGTCTACATGTGTTTTATGTATTCCATATCTCTCGTTATTTCATCTTAACTAAAACAAACAAGGATAAAGGTAGAATACATTGAAAGTGCAATGTTCTACCTAGGGTTTGCTTAGTTATCTATGTTTACAGCTATTTGAAAAGGATCCCTGAGTTTTTCATGCCCTTTTCAACTTCTCACCTGTCTAAAAGCTCTCCATATCACTCAAATTCAAGTACCAAATCACTTGCCTACCTTTTCCCATAGATATCTTTGTAAAACTGAGCCTCATTCCCCAGGCCCAAATCTGCCTTTCACGTTATTACCAAAAAAAACATCATCAAATTCAATCAAACACCTTTGTACACATACCTAGCCTAAAATCAGTCATTACATCAGTCATCTCAAGATTTTATTGGCCATCTTTTCTGAGATTGACAAGGAGAGAGCCCTCTACCGACCACGTAGGGCTAGCTACCAGGTTAAGCGTGGTTTGATGTTACCCGATCCTACCTTTCTCAGCCTGAGGTAGATTTAGGCCCTAACAAATTGTTGGTAATATCGAGAAGAGAATGAACTATCAGATCACTTCATGTCTATAACATATCATGGTGGTCAGATTGTAAGTTACAAAAAGTACATAGTAAAGAAACACACTTTACCTAACTTTACACTAGACCAAGTTATACTTAACTATTTCCTATGTGTTAGAATATCCTAACATCCCCCCAAGAAAAACTCGGGATAGGATTGAAGGATGTACAAACATGACATAATAGGAGAAGGAATGAGGCATTACATCCTATCCCCCTTTAGTGACAACTTCCTAAAATCCAACCACAAATCAAAGTTTAGTAAACTTCACCTCCATGAGAGCCTTTTTAAAGATGTCTGCAACTTGATCATCTATTGAACAATATTACACTTCAAAGACACATGGTCATGAACGAGATTTGTGATAAAGTTCATGCGTAGTTCAATGTTTTTGCTATGTTGATGTTGTACTAGGTCTTTTCATAGGTAAATGGTATTTTGAATATCACACCAAAGTGTAGTCAGATGTTTCTATTGAAAACCAAACTCTAACAGGATCTGATGAAGCCACAGGCCTTCCTTACTAGCATTTATGGTGCCACGATACTCTGCTTCTGCTGAAGAAAGAGAAATGGAATTTTTTTCTTGCAAGCCCATGTAATAGGTCCATAACCAAGAGTGAAGACATAACTTGCAGTATACTTTTGATCATCAGAGCCACCATGCCAATCAGAATCACTGAAACCAACCAATAAAGGAGATGCTTCTGCACTATAATGTATACAAAACTGAATCGTACCTCAAACAAAATGAAGTATTCTTTTATTTTCTTTCCAATTACTTTCATGTGTGTTTTGCATAAATCGAGCAGTAAGGCCAACAATAGAAAGGTCAGGACGGGCATGTGTCAAATACCAAATTTTTCCAACAAGTTGATGGGATAAGGTAGCATCAGGTTAAGGGGAAGTATAGGTGACTAAAAGTTTGGCTCCATACTAAAAGGGAGAAGGGGTTGTTTTACCGTATTCCATGTGAAAGTGGCGTAGAATATCACAGACATTCTTGAACTGGGAAAAGGAAATACCTTCTTTGGATTGCAAGACTTGGAGACTAAGAAAATAATGCAAGTGGCCCAAGTCTGTCATTTCGAACTGCTTTTTAAGGCTAGAATTCACATGGTTTATAAGGTTGGGATCACTACCAATAAGGATAAGATCATCAACATAAAGAACAAGAATGATAAGAGACTTACCCACTTTCTTGGTGTAGAGAGTATTGTTAGAATGACACCTAGGAAAGTGAGTATCCAAAACAAAGCTATCCATTTTGGCATACCAAGCCCAGGGGGCTTCCTTCAGACCATAAAGGGATTTCTTAAGCTAAAATACAAGGCTGGAGTCTATCTGTATAAAGCTAGGAGTTTATTCCATATAGATTTCTTCATTCAATTCCCCATGCAGGAAGGCAGATTTAGCATCCATCTGATGGAATTCATATTTTAAAGAGACAACAAGTTAAAGAACAAGGCGGATAGAGTTCATTTTGGAAACAAGGTAGAAGGTTTCAGTATAGTCAATGCCTTCAACTTGTGAAAAACCCTTAGCAACAAGACGAGCTTTATGTTTATGAAATTTTCCATCTGGTTCAAACTTGGTTCTGTAAACCCATTTTCATTTAAAAAATTTCCATCCCTTTGGAGGAGGAATAAGGTCCCATGTATCATTTTCCAATAGTGAACAATATTCTTCATTCATAGTTGTGTCCTAATCAATATGGCCTCAATCTTCTGCAGAGGTGTCAGGATCATAATTCGTTGAATCTTGAGCCAGTAAATAAGAGGCTATATCAAACTAAGAAAGTGTATGACGTTGATCTATAGGATCACCTTCAAGAGCACCTGTTGCATCTTGAGTAGCGCAGACCCATTTTGGAAGCTGAGGAGCTGAAGGAGGAGGAGGATTTTCATCCTTAATGTCATCATCTGAAGAAGAAACATTTTCAGAAGTAGAAGGGATAGAGAGAGGTGGCATATCCATCGAACTAGGCTCGTAGGCCGATATATTTTCAGAAAACTTTACATCTCTTCTAATGGTAACATTTTTGGATTTAGGTGGAAGAATTCTATATCCTATCTTCAGAATATCCAACAAAAATGCATTTTTCACTCTTAGTTTCTAAGGCCTTATGTTTCTCAATTGGAATATGGGCCAATTCTTCACTTCCAAAAACACGAAAGTGACTTACATATGGTTTAATTCAACTCCATGCTTCATCTGGAGTGATATTCTTTAAAACCTTAGTAGGAGTGTCATTTAATATGTAGGTGCAATTCTTCCTTTCAAATACACCATTTTGTTGTGGAGTATATGGAATAGTATGTTGCAATTGAATTCCATGCTCAGTGCAAAAGTTGATGAATTTGTTGTTAACATATTCTCCAACATTATCAGATCTTAGCTTAAGAATTTGATGTCTAGATTATGTCTCAACAAAGGCCTTAAAGGCCAAGAACATGCTAAAGACTTCATTCTTGAGCTTTAAGAAGTATACCCAAGTGCGTCTGGAGAAGTCGTCAATGAAAGTTAAGAAATACTTGTAATGCGAGAATGAAACAACTGGAAGTGGACCACATAAATCACTATGGACAAGTTATAAAGGGGATGAGGTGTGTCAAGAGGCACATTTTTCAAAACAATCCCGATGATTTTTTCTGAGTACACATCCAGAACAAGATACCATAGGAAGACCTGTCACCATATTTTATTTACATAGATTTTGAAGGGAGCGATAGTTTAAGTTACCAAATCGTTCATGCCAAAGTTTGCTCACTTCATCATTATGACCAAAACTACTGAGGGAAGAGTTGATGACACAAATTTGTTAAAATTATACAACCTTATATAATCATCAACAAATCCCAATAGCTAAAATCTATTTAGGATCTCTTAGGTCTTTAATTACAACATCATTAGGTGAAAAATCAATGGATTTACCTTCACGTGAATGAGTGATCTGATATACAAATAGAAGATTGCAAGATAATGTAGGAACACATAATACATCATTAAATTGGTCATTGTCTAGAAGAATAGTTCCAATCCCTACAACACTAAAAGATCTGTCATCGCCAACATATATATCTTTGGTTATCACATAAAGAACAAAACATGGCTTTGTTTTTGGACATGTGATAGGAAGCTCTAGAATCAATGAGCCACTATTGAGAATGAGAAGAAGAAGATACATTTAGCGCATAACTAGACCGAGATGCTTAACAACCACATGCAAAAAGTGTTATTCACGAAGATGATGTTGAAGTTGAAGAGTGCTCCAAATGGATATTATGCTTCTTCATTGTTGCTTCCAAGGATTCTATCTTCTTAAAGAATTTGGATTTTAAGTGGCCATCTCGATTACAAAAGTTGCAATGTCTATCAATATTCTTCCTTTTGTTTTTATTTTCCTTATCATTTTATTGAATTTATTTTTCTTTTTGAGACTGAAATTGCTTAGTTCCCCTGTTTGGTTTAGGACCATTCTTTTTAGGATACTGATTCTTAGGATTCTTTGAATTTGTTTGTTGTTGGGTTTCTAAGGCTTTCTTAGAAGAGTTTCCAATATTAAGAAGACCAAGATATAAGAGTTTTTCTTGTTCTCTTATTAAAGAATCACAGAAGGCATCAAAAGAGGGGGACTTGTAGGCTTGTCCTTGAGAAATAAATGCTTCTCTAGTATAATGGAAGGTGGAAAAAAACACATAGTAGGTTGGTCCTAGCTTTGTAAGAATGGAATGGACAAGGCTACCATATTCTTTCTTAACCTTAACACCTTCCAAGAGAAGTCTAAGGGTCTTGAACTTGGAAAAAAATTATTGGGGTCCAATGTAAGCAACTCATTTTTTATTTGATGGGCTCTACTTTCATTTTTAATTCCAGAAACTTTATTGAGTTGTTTCATTCTTTCATCATGGGTATCAAGTTCTGTGATATGGAATATAAGGTTTGGAGAAATAGACATCCCTATCAACCCACATGCTTGATCTTTCTTATTTTCCCATTTTGTTACCTTATCTTCATCTTTAGGTTTAGACTTTTGGCCTGAGGCTATTCTATAAACACCTTTATTGCTAAGAAAATCCACAATGTAGGACAACAATTGGAAGTAGTTAGTGATGTCAACTATAACTTGGCATGGAATTTCCATTTTAATAGAAAGTAAAGATTTATATTCTTAAACTAAGTGTTCCAATGGAAAGATCTCGAAAAATTAGGCCAATTAAAGAAAAACGGCTCTGGAAATGGCTTCCAGATGAAGAAGTAATGACTTGTTGAAGAAACATTGTTGAAGATGCCGACGAAGTACGTGTATATTTGGAAGTGAATGATAATGTTATATTTAAAAAGATAACCCCCCCCCCCCCCCCCACTTTCCAAACTTAATCTAATTAGCTCACTTTAAAAAAAAATTAGTTATTGTGAATTTTATAAATAAGTGAAAGTGACTTTTACAATGGTTCTTGGTGGCCGGGGTGAAGGCGTAAGAGAAAAACGTTCAAAATCGAAAACTATTTCTTCCAATTCTGGCAGAATTTCTTGTTGGATTTCCCTTGGAGTCTCGGTCATTTACCTCGAGAGTTAGATACTTTGCTAAATTAGCATAACCACTAATTTAGCGGAAATCTCCAAATGCCTTGAAAACCCTCTAAAAATCGCATATCATAATCGTAAGCCCACCTGACATGGTTCCTTTACTTGTTAACGTTGCGAGGAAATATTTATCAGCGCGCTTCGTATCGCATGTCGGATTTCGCAACTCCGTTAGGCCAGGCTCCCTTCACTTATAACGGATGCGGTGCAAGATCCATCCAACAGTTAGCATTCATCAGAGATCTGACGATCACTATGTTATCGCACAAATATCTGTGTGACGTTACCGCCTCATAGAGAAGATAGTTTTATAAACCTCACTTTATAAAATTTTAGGTCTAGATTTGAGATCAACACCCGATGACAGAAGTTTTGATATCTACGACTCATGGGACTTCGATTAACACAAGGTTTAATAACAAGCTAAACCCCCGCTATTGACTGTGGCACATTATGTTGAAAATGGAATCAATGGTGAATAATGAGTGCGGGACTTTAGTAAAAGATCAAGAATTCATGCACTTCTAACCTACAGTTGCTAATACATGGTAAAGAAAGATTAAATGTGATCACACAGAACACTAGAACTCTAAGTTTTAAGCCAAAATGGAAATTCAAAAATACACAGAGACACTGCATAGGGATGCGACTCCTTCGGGATTGACCAATTTCACACCAAAATACACAAAGTTATGTTTTCTACAAATTAACCATATATAGCCAAACAAGACGAATCAGTCAAAATCCCTTTATAGTTTCCGAACCTTACATAAGTACTACTTCATTTAACAACTAGACCCTAAATCATAGGATCAAACTGACTAATCCTATCTATTCTACATGAGATTCTGCTCGATAATCTCTACCACATCTAACTAATTTAATTTATTACATGATAATCCAGATCCTAGATTTTAGCTCAAATCCTAACTAGAAAGCTTTATAAATTGACAGCTAAAGGACCCCACTCATTTGCTTCTAAACTTTTTTTGTATTTTTTTGGAATAATACGAAGCCTTTTGTCTTAAAGCCTCATGCTCCTACATCAGGCTCCTGAGGAAAAAATTCTTCATCGGCTCCTGTCGATGAGATCTTCTACAGAATTGCCTAATTTTTGTCGCATGGAATCTATCACCTAGGTAGCATCATCAATCGGTTGACCTTTCCACTTGACCAAAAACTGAAAATACTCTTGTCTCCTTGTCTTTTTCAACAACTTCTTTTCTAGAATCCTTTCTGGCTCCAATTCCTTTGTTGTAGGTAACTATTTTACCCAATCAATTTCTTGTTTCTCTTGGTCTTCCGCTATGTCATCTACATTTTCACCTTCATACCTGTTCAAATCAGCAACATTGAAAATTGGAGATATTCCAATATCAGGGCGTAATTCAATTTCATATGCATTTGCAGAAACTTTCCTCAATATTCTACATGGTCTAATTTTCCTTAACTTTAATTTTTTATTCTCTCCTTTTGAAAATCTTTCCTTCCTCAGGTGTGCTAAAACCAAATCTCCAACTTCAAAGTTAACTTCTCTCCTTCTCAAGTCTGCTCTTCTCTTGTACTTTGTGCTGTTGTCTTGTAACTATTGTTTTACGTTTTCATGTATTGCTTTCATTTCTGAAGCAAAATCTTCCCCTTCAGCACTTCTAATCTCAGTTTTTCCTAGATTTCTTAGTTCACACATTCCTCTTGAGTGCATTCCTTAAACTATATGGAATGGACTATGCCATGCACTCCTGTTAGGAGAGTCATTATATGCATATTCAGCCTATGTCAATACTTGATCCCATTGTTTTGGATCTTCACCTATAAGATTTCTCAGAAGATTACCCAAGCTTCTATTTACAACTTCAGTCTGTCCATCCATATGAGGATGATAAGAAAAACTAAAACTCAGTTTAGTTCCAAGGTTCTTCCACAATGTCCTTCCAAAATGTCCAATAAATTTAGAGTCTCTATTTGAAACAATACTCTTAGGTAACCCATGCAATCTTATAATCTCTTTAAAAAAAAAATTAGCAATGTTAGTAGCATCACTGGTTTTATCACATCGAATAAAATGTGCCATTTTTTAAAATATATCAACCACAACATAAATTGAATCATTTCCTCTATGAGTCTTTGGTAAGCCCAAAACAAAATCCATGCTTACCATATCCCAAGGTCTGTTTGGAATAGGTAATGAAACATACAACCCTGTATTTTGGCTTCTTTGTTTTGCATACTGACAGAATTTACAATTTTTCACGTACTTCTCCACTTCATTCCTCATTTTCGGCCAGAAATAAAATATGTTGAACTACTCATAAGTCTTGTATGCAACAAAATGTCCTGCAAGTCCACCACTATGTTTCTCCTTGATTAAATTTTCCCTCATAGAAAAATTTGGTATGCACAATTGATTTCTTTTAAACAACAACCCATATTGCAAGAAATAATCAGGCCACTTACTTCTCTCTAACAAAACAATATTTGTACAAGCTTCAAATATCTCTTTAAAATCTAAGTCCTTTTCATACAATTCCTTAAGAAAATCAAACCCCAACACTTGAATTTTACTTTCTTGAAGTAGTATGTTTCTTCTAATTAAGGCATCTGCTACTTTATTTGATTGGCCATTTATATGCTTCAAGACAAATATAAAACATTGAAGATACTCTACCCATTTGGTGTGTTTCTCATTAAGCTTTTGTTGTTGCATAATGTACTACAATGCACAGTTGTCTGAATAAAGTATGAAATCTTTAGACATAAGGCAATGTCTCCACTTCTTCAATGACTACACAACTGCATAAAATTCCTTATCATAAGAAGTATATTTCTTCTTTGATTCATTCAGTTTCTCACTGAAATAAACTACAGGTCTATCCTCCTAACTTAAAACAGCTCCAATGGCTTCTCCACTGGCATCACACTTCACTTGAAAAGGTTTATTAAAATCAGGAAAAAGAAAAATAGGTTTTTCAGTGATCTTCCTTTTCAACAACTGGAAGTTCCTTTCTACTTCAGTGGTCCATTTAAATGGCTGTTTATCTTTCTTTATAATGTCGATAATAGAAGCATTGATCTTACTAAAGTTCCTTATGAATTTTCTATGAAAACTAGCAAGACCATGAAAACATTTTACCTCAAAAACACTTTTTGGTGAAGGCCACTCTACGATTGCCTTGATATTCCTTAGATCCATCTTTCCATCAGCGGATCCATCTTTAAATTTAACAGTAACTTCTCTTGAAGAAATCTTTGAAGAAATAATTCAGATGTCTCATGTGTTCCTCCTTATACGTACTATAAACTAATATGTCATACAGATATACTATTACAAATTTACCAATAAACTCCTTCAAAACTTCGTTCATAAGCCTCATGAATGTACTAGGTGAATTTGACAACCCAAAAGGAATTACCATCCATTTATACAATGCTCCATTTGTTTTAAAATCATTTTTCCATTCATCCCCTTCTCTAATCGTTATTTGATGATACCCACTATTTAAATATAGCTTTGTAAAATATCTTGCTTCATCCAAACAATCCATCAAATCATCAATTCTAGGTAAAGGGAATCTGTACTTGATGGTTATTTTATTGATTTCTCTTGAATCAATGCACATTCTCTAGCCTCCATCTTTCTTTGGGCTCAACACTGTTGGCACTACACAAGGACTCAAACTCTCTCTAATTAGTCCTTTATCTAACAGTTCCTGAACCTATTTTCCAATTTCTTAATTCTTTGTGTGAGTCATGCTGTAAGGTGCTTTATTAGGTAGATTTTCTCCTGGAATCAAATCTATGTGATGACTAATTTTTCTAATGGGTGGTAACTCATTAGACAAATCATCTACAATAATATCACAATAGTTGTCCAGCATCTCTTGTATTTTAATTGGTAAATTAGAAACTTTAGTAGAAGTAATTATTACCTTTGGCTTGCAAATGAATGCAAAAATCACCTTATTCTCTTCAATCTGCTGCAAGTATTCTTTTCCACTTAGCAATAGTGTCTTCGGATCAGACTTTCTTCATGCATCCTCTTCTTCCATAGGCAACAATGTATGATTGACACCATATTTACGAAATTTGTATGTGTTTCTTTTTCCATCATGCATAGCTCCTCTATCATATTGACAAGGTCTTCGAAGCAATATCTGACATACATCCATAGGCATCGCATCACACCAAATTTTAGCTTTATACTTGCCCAACTACAACTCCACTTCAAATTGTTCATTCACTAACAACTGATGTCCCTTTTGTAGCCATGACACCTTGTAAGGTCCTGGATGTTTCATTGTCTTCAATTTCAACTTCTCCACCACTTCTGTAGAGACCAAATTATCAGTGTTTCCACTATCAATTATCATCTAACAGCATTTTTCTTCAACCTTGCACACAGTCTTGGACAAAGCCTTCCTTTGTGCTAGTTCAACAACGTCCTTTGCTGGCTTTAGCAATACCTTGTTAAATACCAAAGATTCTCCTCTCTCTGGTATATTTTATCCTACTGTCACCGTTGCTACTTCCTCTTTAGTCTGAGCAACAATTGCATTTCTTTAAGGTGTCCCTACATTTTCTAGGCACTAATATGCTATGTGTCCCAACTTGTTAGATCTGTAACATCTAACTTCTCTTCCTCTGCCTCTGCCTCCGCTTCCTCTGGAAAACTCCCTCTGCCACTTGCATCACCTCCTGTGAGTGTATGCTAACTTGATCTGCTGCTAACTCCATCTCTAGGTGTTGTAGACCTTCCTCTACCACCTTGACTTCCCCTTCCTCAGAAACTACCTCTATTTCTGGCAGAATGCTTCCTCATGAGTTTTTCTTCAGCCTTCAGTACCATCTGATAAGCCTATTATACTATTTTAAGAGACAATACACTTATCTCATATTGAATGTCCATTCTAAGACCATTCACACATATTACCACCTTCTCATCTGTATCTTGAATTTGTCCAGCTCTTATGCTCATCTTGTAGAACTCCTCTGTGTATTCTTTCATTGTTAAAGCCATTTGTCTAAGATTCTACATTTGTCTAAATAAGGACTATTGATAGTTACTTGGCAAAAACTTACTCTTCAACTTTTCAACCATTCTGTTCCAATTTTTAATTGGTTGTTTACTAAATCTCTTCCTTTCTACCTGCAATCCATCCCACCAAAGTGTTGCATGTCCTTTCAACTTTGTGACAAAAAAATTCACCTTATTTTCATCCTATGTTTCTTCATAATCCAATAATTTATCCATGTCATTAATCCAGTCTATCGACTCCTCAAGATTTAATCCTCATGCATAAATTGAAACCTCAGTTCTGGGTCTAGATGTGTATCTCAACATTGAATTAAATAATATCATCTCAAGAGTAACTTCTGCAGGTTCCTCCTCTTCTGTAGCTTCATCTTCAAGATCACTGACATATCCAGCATTTGCATCACTCCCTGTTTCCATTGCTTCTAGTCTAGCTTGCATATGTTGCATAGCTTCCACCACTTCAACATTTGCAACTGGTCTTCCTCTCCTACCATGTCCTCTTCCAACTCTGAAAACCATGTTAGATTTCTTTCCATGATCCTAGAGATCATGCTTAGTGTCTTTAAGCTACTTTGATACCACTAATGGTGGCTGGGGTGCAGCCATAAGAGACAAACATTCAAAACCGGAAACTATTTCTTCCAATTCTAGCAGAATTTCTTCTTAGATATCCCTCAGAGTCTCAGTCATTTACCTCTAGAGTTAGATACTCCTCTAAATCAGTAGAACCACTAATTTAGCCGGAATTGCCAAATACATTTCAAAGTCTCTAAACATCGCATATTGTAATTGCAAGCCCACCGGGCATGGTTCCTTTACTTGTTAAAGTTGTGATGTTATATTTATCGGCACACTCCATATTGCATGTTGCATTTCACAACTCCACCAGGCCAGGTCCCTTCACTTATGACCGATGCGATGTGAGATCCATCCAATGGTCAGCATTCATCAGTGATCTAATGGTCACTATGTTATTGCACAAAGATTACGTGACATTACCGCCTCACGGAGCCGATAGGTTTATAAACCTCACTTTATAAAAGTTCAGGTCGGGATTTGATATTAATGCCCGATGACAGAGTTTTTCATATCTATGACCCACGGGACTTCGATTAACACAAGGTTTAATAACATGAAAACCCCCGCTATTGACTGTGGAATATTATGGTGTAAATAGAATCAACAATCAAGAATGAGTGTGGGACTTTAGTCCTACATCAAGAATACATGCACTTCTAATCCCGCAGTCTCTAATACATTGTAAAGAAAGATTAAAGGCGATCACATAGAACAATAGAACTCTGTGTTTTAAGCCAAAATGAAAATTCAAAAATACATAGACACATTGCGGAGGGATGTGACACCTCCAGGATTGACCAATTTCACACCAAAAATACATAGAGTTATGTTTTCTGCAACTTAACCATATATAGCCAAACAAGTTGAATCAGTCAAAATCCATTTACAATGATTCGGAACATACATAAGTACTGGTTCATTTAACAACTAGACCCTAAATCAAAGGATCAAACTGACTAATCCTATCTATTATGCATGAGATTTTGCTCGAGAATCTCCACTACATCTAACTACTTCAATTTATTACATGATAATCCAAATCCTAGATTCTAGATCAAATCTTAACTAGAAATATTTGTAAATTGATAGCTAAAGGACCCCACTCCTTTGCTTGTAAACCTCTTTTGTATTTCTTTGGAATAAATCAAAGCCTTTTGTCTTAAAGCCTCATGCTCCTGCATCATTCTTTATGAGCTATCCACTAAAGTGTAACTTAAATAAAAGATAAAGTGACTTTAGAACTATAAGTGGCTCACTTTTTATAATGGGTAAGAAAATTTTTACATAAATTAACTTTAAAACGTAAGTTTCATGTGCTTTTTGAAAAAGTAACTCAACAAAAGGAAATACTTGAACCGAAGACCTCTATTCTCGTGAAGTAACATTGGACCAAGTGAGCCAGTTTAAAAGGTTAGTAATTTTTGGAAAACAGAAGGGGGGGTTTTGTTTTTTATTTTTTTTACTCACTGAAGCATTGGGATGCGTTCTTACTTGAAAAACTTATTTTTTCCTACAAAAAAGAAACCACACAACCCAAAACGAAAGTGCAAATAAAACAAGCCTTATGTCTTAAAATTTGATTCACTGGAAACTAAATATTTTCCTCAATGTTTCTGATTTTCCAAGATCACACTAAGGCACGATGGAAAAGAGAATATGCATAAATGGAAGGTATAGATCTGGCAATAAAAAACATAGAGATAAATAAAACGAAATAAACAGAGAGATAAATAACTAAAACTGCAAATAAAGGCTATATACCTAAATATCTTAAAAATGATGTAGATAGGGCTACCAGAAACGTTTTCACATGAAATGAAAGGGGTTCCTCACTGGAAGATGCTCCTAAGACAATAAAGCAATCCTCTTGGACTGAAAGCAGTAAGAATAGTAGATCTAGGAAATGATAGTGGGATACAGTTGTACCGTCTTCGGATTTGGATCACCAATAGATGCGGCCCTCAAATAGCTCTAGTACCATGTAGGTATTTACACAGTAAGTTCCTCAGATAGAACACCAAAGGAAACTTCTCACAAACATATCGCATATTAATACAACAATATTCTTGACGTCGTTAAAAACCTCAAAGAGGGAAATAATCCATGGCCTGAGCCAACGCAGCCACTTTAGGCAATTTATTAATGTAAAAGAAAGAAAATTTACATAAGCTCCTCTCATGAACAGTCACCTTACAAAAAAACCTCCATGCTCTTTAAATAGAGATCATGGACCAATCAAGTGTTAAGCCACCTTTCAAGTGTCATTAATACCAAGGAGATAATGAACCGTCTAATCACTTCATGTCTAGAACATATCGTGACTGTCGAATTGTATGTTATAAAAAGTACATAGTAAAGAAACACACTTTACCTAACTATACACTAGACCAAGTTATACTTAACTATTTCATATGTTTTGGAATATCCTAACAGATATGGAGAATCACATATTCTTAGAGTATTAAAAAAAAAATCTCAAATGCTTGGTAAAAGGGTGGGTTATTCTATCATGTTGAAGAATCTTGAAATGGTAGACCATTAAATTTCCTCCTTGTTAACAAAAAGCACTTATAGAAGGAAGTCATTGTTTTCCATGAAGTGGAAGTTCCAATTAAAAATAACACATAGTTGAGCCATTAAAAGGCTTATTTGGTCTTCAGGTTTGTTAATGTATTCATATTGTTTTGTGTTTCTCTTAAAATATAAAGAACAACTAGTCTACTTAACTACAATCCAATGAATACTTGTGACTTAACAAATAAAGATGTAAATTTATACACCTTGTGGTCCTCATTGAAGCTTATAATTCTTGTGGTAATCATCTTATTCAACCTTACATTCATATTGATATTGTGTGCCATAGAGAATCAAAGCAAAACATAGGAAGAACACTACATTCAACAATTGCAATAAAAGGCTCAATCTAAAAGATATCACAACACCCAAAACCACAAGGAAAAGTTGATGAAATATTATGCAACAGTCAAAATGATAGGGACATGGATGTGCTTCCATAAGAAGATGGAGAGATTAAATTAAATTTTAGAAGATGGGATTATTTTTACTACAATTTCCTATGATTATGTGATTCAATCAAAATTTAATCTACCAACTGCATGTGAATATAGGTTTTTTATGGAAGGAAAAACAATCTATCATCATGAGCACCAATTGAGGTTTAGAAGTGCTAAGTTTACAGACTCTCATTGCCTCATCTTCCCTATTTTGTAGCTTGTAATTTGTGATCCTTCTTAATTTTTTGTCCTTACAATTGAGACATTCTCCATTGAGAACTTGGAATGACCACAAGTATTATGATATTGACTATTAGGTCCCTATAATACTAGTGTAGCCCCTTATTGTTATTATTGTGCCCATGTAGACCCCATATTCTTATTATTGTGCCCCATAAAAGGCCACTATTCTTATTGTTGTTCTCTTACATTATTATTGTTATGTAGGCTTTGATTATATTGTCACCCCTTAAACTCCTATATATACAATGGAGGTATTGTCATTTGTATCATCCAAGAATTGTTTATTTATATAATGTAAAGGAGGTTTCCCCCTCGAAGAGGATAATTTTTTAGTTGTTGATCTATATGTTCTTCTATTTTGTGAGCTGGTTGCATAAAATTTGGTATTAGAGCTTTGGATTCTAGGGTTTTGCTTCTCCAAACATGTCATCATGGAATTCCCACTATAATTTTTTTCTACGAGGCTTCAAAAAAAAAATTTAGACCACATGCATTAGAGAACTTTTGAGGTATAAAATGGGTCTCCTAAGAAAAATGTACAACCAAAATAAACTTTATAAGAACCAATAGGATTCAATATTATGATGTCAACCATGGGGCATAATTTGCCATTTTTGGGATAAAAATGTTAAAAGATTAAAAATTAATAAAATAATAAATCTACTTTTTCAACTTGTATTTTCAGCTTATCTCCCTAAGGTCTTACTCAAATTTCGAGCAAGAGTACTCGTTGGATGGAAAATTTTATTCCTCATCTAAGGAGTACCCATGTTTCATACTAGTGATGGTCCTCGCTACACAAAAAATGAAAAATACATGAGAAAATGTGATTGCAATCACATTTTTCATGTCTTTCACATTTTTCATGTAAAAAGGTCCATAAAAAGTATGCAAGATGGGTACTCCTTGGATGAGGAATCAAATTCTGCATCCAATGAGTGTTGATGCTCAAAATTTGAGCAAACCCATAGGGAGATAAGTTGAAAATACAAGTTGAAAAAATATTTTTTTCTTTTTTCCTTTTAAAATTTAATGATGTAGTTTAATGTTATTTTATTATTTCCACTATTATTTATCATTTCCTTAGTAGAACAATTTTAGATCTTGGTTTACTATATTTTTGGACAGATGATCCGAGGAAGTTAGGGTTTTTACAGGCTCCACAATTCATTCTCAAGAAGGTGACCTAGGGAAAATCATCATAACTTTTGTTTCAGGAATCATAATTGGATTCTGTAAAATGTGGTTGAAATTGCATGGACTTTAGTTTGTCGTCTAGAAATTTCAAGGTTGAAGATTGAAATAGTGACACATGTCATCTCATACAACTTCACTCTACTGAATTAGTCCATAATCATGGCATCATGGGATATTTGACATAACTATATATTGAAGAATCCAATATTGGTCTGAATTATGGAATTGGAAATAAAATTTATAGGGCTACCACATGGCCAAATTTCAGAACTTGTAGATTCAAAATTATAAAGTTACAACTGTTTCAAGATCAAGCTCCTAAAAGCAAGAAAACAAGTGTGTATTGTTTTTTTTTAATTGCATAAGTTTTTCTTGAAAAAATAGTTTGAAGTGATTCCAATGGCATATTGAAGCATAGATATAATCATTGAGTTTTAAAATTCCTCCAAAACAAAATAATTCCACACCCATTAATCCCTCATCAAGCCCTACTATGACACATGAAGAGGAAAAATTGCAGAATGATATATCAAAACTATGGGACCAAGTGCAACAAATTTCGCTCTCACAAAGAGTAACCAAAGATGAACTAAAAGGGGATATGGATGGCTTAAAATTGGACATGAATGGTTTAAAATAAGAAATAAAATGTGACATTGATGGTATAAAAGGAAACATGGATGTTTTTAAAGTAGACATGGATGTGATGAATGTCAACTTGGAAGGGTTGACAAGGTTCTTGTAAGAAAGGCTTCCAAATGATGACAAGGTAATCCATGAAAATCATCATGCAGAAAAAATGAATATGAATTATGATTTTAGCTACTCCAATGTGGTTTTTAAGAACCGCCACATTCCAAAGATAGATATGAGGAAGTTTGATGACAAGGATCCGGTAACATGGATACCACAGTTGGAGCAATATTTTGATCTACAAGATGTACAACCCTCAAAGAAGGTATGTATTGCATCTTTATATTTAAAATCCAATTAGTTTTTATGGTATATATGGCTTTTTTCTCGTAAACCACTAGTCACTTGGTCAACTTTTACGAAGGAAATGGTAGCACATTATGAAGATACAAAGAGAAACACCTTCTTTATCCAATGGATAAAGCTCAAACAAAAGGGTTCAATGGTGGAGCACATTGAAGACTTCCAAAAGTCGAATATTAGGGTAATTAGTAATCGAGAGGAGTATAGGATTGATTTCTTCATAAGGAATTTAAAAGAAACATCCAACATGAGGTTCACCTTTGGGAACCTAATTCATTGGATAAGGAATTCACGGTGGAAAGAAAAGTTGAAAGAAAAATTATGGAAACAAGGAAGTCTACCACTCACAACTATAAATATGGAAGTGTTGTTTCTCCTAGTCTTCCACAACCTACAAGGTTGACACCACAAAAATTGGAGGAAAAATGAGAAAAAGGGCTTTGTTACGGTTGTGATAGTAGATACAATAAAGGTCATAATTGTGGTGAGAATAAATTATTCTACATAGATTGTGAAGAGGAGGAAGAAAAGGAACAAGAAACATCAAAAGAGGAGGATATACACTAGGAACCAACCACAGATAAAGAATAAATGAATCCAACCATATCTTGTAATGCATTGGAAAGAATTACCACTCCTCAAACTCTCAAGATAGAAGGATATATCAAGAATAAAAAGGTAATAGTGTTGATTGAATCTGGTTGTACCTATAATTTTATTCATTGTAAGATATCCAAGGAATTTAATTGTTTCCTATATCTAGCACCAGAGTGTCAAGTGATGGTTTCAAATGGAGGAACTATAAATTTCTCTAGAAAGTGCCATAATATCAAGCTAACCATGGGGGAATATGTATTGAATAGGCCAATTTTTAATTCTGATGGGTGGTGTTGATGTTGTACTAGGAGTGAAATGGTTACAATCTTTAGGGACAATAGCTTTCAATTTTCAAGAACTTTTCTTGAATTTTTATTGGGAAGGAAGGAAAGTTGAATTTTGGGGTATCGCAGGGAAACCAGGAAATATAATCAACTCTAATAGCATGAAAAATTTTCTGAGGAAATAACAAAAAGGCATAATTGCACAATTATGCTCACTAGAGGTTCAAACATCAAAATCATCTATTTCTCCATATTTCCAAAAAGTCCTGCACAATCATTCCAAGGTGTTTGAGACTCCTAAATGCCTCCCACCTATTCGTTATCATGATTATGCTATTAATTTGATTTTAGGAAGTGTTCCTCCAAACATCAAGCCTTATAGATATCCTTATGCTCAAAAGATGAAATTGAACATATGGTTGCAGAAATGCTAGAGGCTAGTATAATTCAACCTAGTCAAAGTTCTTTCTCTTCTCCAGTAGTATTGGTGCACAAGAAGGATAGATCATGGTGTACGCATTAGGATTATAGGGAGCTTAAAAATATCACTATTAAAGAGAAATTTCCCATTCTTGTCATTGATGAATTCTTGGATGAACTACATGGAACAATTTTCCTCGAAGCTAGATCTTCATTCAAGATATCATCAAATTATAATGAAGGCTAAAGGCATTCTAAAAATAGCATTCAGAACTCATGAGTGTCGTTATCAATTTTTGGTCATGCCTTGGCCTTACTAATGCACCTTGCACATTTCATGGTTTGATGAATTCCATTTTCAAACCCTTCCTTATAAAAATTGTGTTAGTATTTTTTGATGATATATTAATCTACAACAAGTCTTGGAAGGATCATGTTCAACATGTTGATAGGGTGCAAAAACTATTGGAGGAGAAAGAATTATATGAAAAAACCTCCAAATGTTTCTTTGGAGTACAAGAGGTGGAATAATTGGGTCATATTGTATCTCATGAAGGTGTTATGGTAGACCCTAAAAAAATTAAAGCCATTAATTAATGGAAAATACCCAAAACCATAAATCATATTCGAGGATTTCTCGGCTCGACAGGTGATTATCACAAGTTTGTTAAGAATTATGGAGGAATAGTGGCACCTCTAACATCATCACTGAAGAAAGATGCATTTAGTTGGACTCTAGAAGAAACTAAGGCCTTTGAACATCTTAAATAGGTAATGTCCCAAGCACCAGTCTTAGCTATTTCAAAATTCACAAAAACATTTATTATGGAAGGTGATGCCTCGGAGAATGGAAATGATGTTTTTTTAATGCAATAAGGAATACCCATTTCTTTCGAAAGTCATCCAATCAAAATAAAAAATTTACACAAACCTATTTATGAGAAGGAAATGTTGGTAATACTACATGCACTAAAGCAATGGCGTCCTTACCTAATGGGAAGAAAGTTCAATTTAAAACATATCATCATAGCCTTAAATACTTTTGGAACAAATATTATCTTCATAAGAGCAAAAAAAGTGGTTGACAAAGATGTTTGGTTATGACTTTGAAATCATCCAAAAAAAAATGGAATAAAAATGTTGTTATAGATGCACTCTCAAGATTCAAGGATGAAGATGTGGAAGCATTACTTCATTCCATTTCTATTATCCAACCTAAGTGGATAACTGAAGCAAGGGATGAATTGAAGAATGATGAAGAGATGAGGACAGTCATTCAAAAGTTGTAGCAAGATCCTAGTACATCTAATAGATTTAGTTGGGAAAATGATTCATTATGGTATAAAGATCACTTATATCTTTGTGAGCATTCCCAGCACAAACAAAATATTATTTTGAAAATGCACACCTCCCCCTTAGGAGGTCACTTGGGATTTTTAAAAACTTACCATAGGGTCAAGAAGGAATTTTTTTGGGATGGCCTTGAATCTGATATTTAGAAGTTTGTGGCTAAATGTTTGGTTTGCAAACAAAATAAAGTTGAGACAATTAATACCCCGAGTCTATTATAACCTTTAGTCATTCCATGTTAGCGTTGGGAGGATGTCTCAATGGATTTTATCATAGGTTTACCCAAGTCTTAAGGAAAGAGTTTCATCATCATGGTAGTTGATATACTTACCAAGTATGCACACTTCATTTACGGAAACAACTCACAAGCTTCATGGAAACCCAAAGATTATAGTAAGTGATAGAGATCCAAATTTCACTATAAATTTACGGATGAAATTATTTTCTTGTATTGGTACTCAATTAGCTCATAGCTCATCTTATCATCCTCAATCTAATGGGAAAAATGAGATAATGAACAAATCTTTGGAATGATACCTTCATTTCTTTGTATATGATAAACAAATACAATGGGTCAAGTAGTTACCTCTAGTTGAATGGTGGTATAACAATTCCTTCCATACTGCAGTAAAAATGACCCCATTTATGGCACTTTATGGATATCATCCACCATCCATCACATCATATTTAAGATAAAATTCTAAGGTTCAAGGAGTGGAAGATCACATCGAGAATCAACAACAAGTCCTCAAAGTGCTAAAGGATAACCTCACTCTGGTGTAGAATTGAATGAAACAACAGGAAGATCACCATCGCAGTCAAAGAAGTTGTGAAGTAGGTGACTAGGTATTTTTACAACTACAAACATACAAACAAATGTCTCTCAAGCAAGCTAAGAGGGATAATAAATTATCACCTAATTACTACAGTCATTACAAGTTGTTGCAAAAATTGGTACTATGGCATACAAATTAGAGTTGTTTGCATCTTCACGAGTACACCTAGTTTTCCATGTTTCATGCTTAAATAAGGTTGTTGGTGACAAGATTCCAATTCAAACAGTGTTTCCAGAACTTGATGAAGAAGGAAAAAGCATATTGAAGCCAAAATCTTTCATGGAAACAAGAACCATATATCTATGAAAGCAATCAGTTTCAAGGTATCTCGTTAAGTGGAATAAATTACCTGCTAAAGATTCCACATGGGACGATGATAAATTTATGTAGAAGCATCCAGAACTACTCAGGCATTGAGGAGAACAAATTTTTGAAGGAGAGGGGCATGTTAGGTCGCTACAGTACTAGTGTATCCACCTTACTGTTATTTTTAGTGTAACCCCCTTATTGTTATTGTTGTGCCCATGTATCCCCCATATTGTTATTCTTGTGCCAAGTTATGAAACCAGCTCACAAAAAGATAGAAAAGATAGACGAACACCTTAGAAATAAGCCTCTTCGAGGGGCAACCTCCTTTACATTACACAAATGAACAATTCTTGGATGATACAAATGACAGGACCTTTTTATATATAGGAGTCTAAGGGTTCATAATATAATTAAAGCCAATATAACAATAATAATGTAAGGGCACAATAATAACACTAGTGGGTTTCTATGGGGCACAATAATAACAATATGGGGACTACACGGGTACAAAAATATAATAAGGGGGTTGTACTAATAACAATAAGGTGTTACACTAGTAGTATAGGGGCCTAACATGCCCCTCTCCTTCAAAAAGTGTTGTCCTTAATGCTTGATTTGAAAATGTGGCTCTTAGGCTTCTTGTCTAACTTAAAAGAACCTCTCCCACTTCCAAATCTTTAAATTTTCCCAATTCTTAATGATTAACGAATGCATAATTAAGAAATGCTTGAAAATATAGGTGTATGACTGTATTTGTTTTTACTTGTTAAGTGCTTATGTTCATTTGTTTATGCTGATGTCAAACACAAATAATAGTAAATAAAGTAGCAATTCAACAAACCCATAAGACAACGATATAATATAGAGTTCACCTTGATATCTTGGGCTACGTCTCCTTGAGCTCTAATCAACTCGATTAGGCTCTCCGGGATTATGGCTTCAATTCTTTTACAAGTGCAACACATAACTCCATTGGTTTACAGCAGAACCAATGGGCTTAGAATGCCATCTTACCCCTGGTTGTCCTTGTTCTGTAGACAGGTCCAGGCTTCTCTGGACTTCACTGCTTCAGTCAATGCTCTAAGCTTCTCAAGCCTCTAGCTTCTCTGACTCCCTCAGAATTCTGCATTTGTCTTTGGAACTCCTTCTCTTGTCTTCGACACATCTCAGACAACCAACCACATCGCGATCATTCAATCTCCTACTGTGCTGCAACTTCACTGCAGCCTCATGGCTCTTTAGAAGTCTATTAGAGCTCTTTAGCTCTGCGGATCTACCTCTAACCTTTGGTGGCTTTGCCTATTACAGTGAGCTCAATTTGAGCCTCACACAGTAGATACAATCAGTAGGATTGTACTTGGATCCCCCAAGTCTCTCTAGAGTACACAAACTCTCTAGAGTACTCCCTTTGTCTCTGTCTTAGCCGTGGCTCACTTGCTGCCCTTGCTTCTTCAGGTCAGATCGGCTTTGGTTTCTCTGCTTCCATGTCTGCTTCCTACTTCCTGGGCTGCCCCATTCTCCTCTCTATCATTTTGTGGCTTTAAATCCAATCTGCTTCTTGACTGTTCATTTCCGCTTCTCGGCTTTCTGGTTCCCTACCTCTATCCATTCAAATCCCTTCTTTTGATGGTTATAGTAACTACATAACGCCTTATAGGGAGGTGGCCACCTATTCCTCTAACGAATGAGTGTGTCAAGTTCACTGAAAACACGATCATTTGAAATAATTGTTATTTCTGTTTACTCCAAGAATACCTATGAAACACGAATCTCTGCCAACTCATCGTCCACGTCGGTCTTCAAAATCCCATACAATCTGCTTTATAACTTCATCAAATCCGGTCATCCATTGGGTTGCATCTCCGCCATTGATTTGGACCCTCCAGATCCTATAGTCATCACATATATCGGGTAGATAACTTGCTCGACGTTTACCCATCCGAGGTGAGTGATTTTCTCTCTCTTTCGTCGGACGCATGTCACTCACTATGTGGCATCGGGCAGGACATGGTCTAAACCTCTTACCACTCGAAGCCCTTCTGATATCCTGTTAGTTTCTGTTGAATCCCGCCTCATATGGAACCGAAACACTTTCCGCTGCATTTCATGATTTTTTGGGTCCGGGTGCATGTGCCTCTCCTTCTTCAAGGGGTTTTCCCTATGATATGTGATTAGTGACATGTCGCTAATCACATATCAGATTCCTACCCCATTAACTCAAACCATCGCTGACTTTGCTAATTCGCGATAGCACGTGTTACCATGGTCCATCGCTCTACGGGCTTGATCGACGACCCTTGTTGATTCATGCTAATCGCAGTTAGTAATTGTCATGAGGATTCCTTCGATAAGCTTGATCTCCATAAGATTTTTAATCTTTGGCATAAATTATAGAGAGTTCACGAAGACTTAGAGAGTTTCAGGATCCATTTTCGATCAAAACCTTCGCACTAAAAGAAATTTTGGTCCACCAAAAGACTGATATACTGAACTGAGAAGTAAATGAGAGTAACAACACCCTCTTCTTTCAACCTCCCTACACTTGCCTTTGCATAATTCCTTTGAACCAAAATCTCTGACCACTTCCCTTCTTGGATGGGTTGGTTGTCTCGGGAAGAACTGTTTTTCTCCTTGACTTCATGCAGAACTTTTGTTGTGAAGTTTACAGAAGGTAGTTTGAACTTCTTTGCCTTGATCGTTGATCCAGGGTGGCTAAAACGAATGTGAAGTACATTTTCTCCACAAAAATTTCATTTGTACCTATTTGAAAACCTGCCAACAACATCTGTTAACAACAACAAGCATACAGACAACAACTGGATGGACTAACTCCTGCTTCAACAAAGAAACAAATTTCACATCTTGTGAACCCTTCCATGTCTTATGTCTGCATACAAATGATTGACTAGATAAAAAGATAATAAATCATGCCTTTACAACAAATGACTCTTCAAGTCAAGCATGTAGGAAAAAGACCTTTAGGACTCTTTTCCAAAAGATGAAACACTTCATCATTATCTCCATTTTGGAGACCAAGTTAACTTCTCCCAAGCCAACATCACATGCATCTCATGCTCATGCATGCATTCCATCTTTCAACTTTCACCTAAGTACATTGTACTTTCAAAGCTGAAATGAACATATTGTTGCAACAATAAAGTGGGTTTCCTGCTCAACTTCTTTCCATTTACCATTTTGTTAAGATCTTGCAACTTGCATTTATTCCACAAAGAAATGCAAACAGATGCATCAATAGACATGAAATCTTAATTGGATAAGAATTCTAACCATTTCTTACCAATCCATTTCAAAGGTCCCTCCTTTGTTTGTGCATCAACATCAATATGTGAATCATCCTTAAACACATCAATCATGGAATCTTTATTTCCATCCCTGCCATTTTCTTTTTCCACCTTCTCCTTCAGCTTTGGTGGAAGCAGTGCTGGATTCAAAGTCCAACACCTTTCAGCAAGATGCCCTTGCTTATGGCAGTAAGTGCAACACATGTTCATCCTTTTGACAACATGATTTTCCTTGTCCTATGGACCTTTGGGTGCTTGCTTCTTTTCATTCAAAAGTTTCCTATATGTGGCCATCCCCTTCCAAGATCTAGAAACATAATGGTTATCAAAACCACAAAAGGAACATGCAATTCTTTTTCCATGCTTTACAAAATCAAAAGGAATGTTTTTAGAACCAGATTTATACCTACCTCTTTCACCTTTATTTCCTTCATGAGGAGGTGAAGCAAATGAAGAAGTGGCTCCCTTTGGAACACCATCACTTTCTTCAAGGTTGTCAAAGTTTCCACAACTCTTTGTTTCAAATGTCTGCTTCTAAACACCTGCATCCTTCGAATGATGTTTCGAGCTATTGCATTCCTCCTGAATACAATCCTCACACTTCTGAGGTATAGAACCTGCAATGAAACTCCCTTTTGGAACTATTTCAATGGCCTTCATGGTAGCTTTGGAACTCTCTCCATAAGACTGTCCATAGCCAAGACCCAAATACTTAGTCCTTTCCTCAAACATTATTGGCTCAACAATACCTTGTGCATGTTTTCCTAATCCTTTTCCTTCATAGCCCATCTTGGACATTATCTTGGAACCTATGCCTCTGGTATTTTTTTCAAAGGAACCAATATAAACATTCTTAGAAGAATTTGAAGACAAATAGGAATGGTTTACCTCTTCTTCAAGCTAATACTTGGCCAAGCTTCTTTGGCAACAAAGAGTTGTGACTCCAACTCGTGCATCCTTTTCAGGTTCATATTTGCAATATGAAGTTGCCTCTCCATTTCCTGCAATTTTCCAGAAATCATCTACTTCTCTTCCTCAACAGAATTCAACTACTCTCTAAGTATGCTGCTCTTCCTTGCATCCTCATACATTTCTCTCACCATATCCATCATGGTGGACAAGTCCCGCTTCATGTCTCCATCAATGGAACTTGGGGAGCAAGAAGAAATTGAGCAGTCACTTGTAGAAGTTGTAATTTTCAAAATGCACAAAAGAACTTCAAGCAAGATTATTAAAGAGCTTATTCAGTAACCTCTTGCAACAACCTTTTGTGCTTCAAGGATTTCCCTGAGGTCCTTTGGGATAAAAGAATGCCTTTAGCCCTTCTTCCTTCTTATCATTCCTGGACTGAGCTATCAATAACTTTCCCTTCACCTCTGCAAACTCAAACAATAGTCAGTCTGCAACCAAGCATACAAGCAATGAGGCAATCAATCCTTGACTATCAAAACACCTTTCAAACAAGTAACCTTTGCCTTGTCAGTCAAGCATTCTGATAAAACCTTCTTTGAAGATGGGGTTAATCAATCTTCAGCTCTGATACCACCTAATCTGAAAATGGGGCTCTTAGGCTTCTTGTCTAACTTACAAGAACCTCTCCAACTTCCAAAGCTTTAAATTTTCCCAAGTCTTAATGATTAACCAATGTGGAATTAAGAAATGCTTGAAAATATAGGTGTATGCTTGTACTTGTTTTTTCCTGTTGAGTGCTTATGTTCATTTGCTTATTCTAATGTGAAACATAATAAATATAAATAAAGTAGAAATTCAATAAACCCATAAGACAACAATACAATATGCAGTTCAACCTGATATCTTGGGCTACGTCTCCTTGAGCTCTAATCAACTTGATTAGGCTCTCTGGAATTATGGCCTCAATTCTTTTACAAGTGTTACACTTAACTCCATTGGTTTACAACTGAACCAATGGGCTTAGAATGCCATCTTACCCCTGGTTGTCCTTGTTCTGCAGACAGGTCTAGGTTTCTCTAGACTTGACTCCTTCAGTCAGTGCTCTAAGCTTCTCGAGCTTCTGGCTTCTCTGACTCCCTCAGAATTCTTCATTTGTCTCTGCAACTCCTTCTCCTGTCTTCAACACACCTCAGACAACCAGCCATGGCTCGATCATTCGATCTCCTGCTATGTTGCAACTTCATTACAACCTCGTGGCTCTTTAGAAGTCTATTAGAGCTCTTTGGCTCTGCGGCTCTGCCTCTAACCTTTGGAGGATCTACCTATTACAGTGAGCTCAATTTGAGTCTCACACAATAGATACAATCAATAGGATTGTACTTGGATCCCCCAAGTCTATCTGGAGTACACAAACTCTCTGGAGTACTCTTTTTGTCTCTGTCTTAACCCTAGCTCACTTGATACCCTTGCCTCTTCAGGTCAGCTCGGCTTTGGTTTCTCTGCTTCCAGGTCTGCTTCCTTCTTCCTGGGCTGCCCCCTTCTCCTCTCTATCATTCTATGGCTTTAAAGCCAATCTGCTTCCTAACTATTTGTTTCCACTTCTCGGCTTTCTGGTTCCCTACCTCTGTCTGTTCGAATCCCTTCTTTTGGTTGTTACAGTAATTGCATAACATATTATAAGGAGGTGGCCACCTATTCCTTTAACGAATTAGCGTATCAGGTTCACCGGAAAGACTTAATCATTTGAAATGGTCGTTATTTCTACCTACTCCAAGAATGCCCACAAAACACAAATCTCTGCCAACTCATCGTCCACGTCAGACTTCAAAATCCTGCACAATCTGCTTTACAACTTCATCAAATCCAGTCATCCATCGGGTTGCATCTCCAATGTTTATCTGGACCCTCCAAATCCTAGGGTCATCACACGTATTGGGCAGATAACTTGCTCGAAATTTACCCGTCCGATGTGAGCGGTTTTCTCTCTCTTCCACTGGATGCGTGTCACTCGCTGTGTGGCATTGGGCGGGACTCAGTCTAAACCGCTTACCGCTCAAAGCCATTCTGATATCCTGCCAGTTTCTATGGAATCCCTCCTCAGATAGAACCGAAACACTTTTCACTGCATTTCATGATTTTTCAGGTCCAGGCGCATGTGGCTCTTCTTCTTCGAGTGGGTTTCCCTGTGATATACGATTGTGACTTGTTGCTAGTCGCATATCAAATTCCTCCCCCATTCACTCAAACCATCGCTGACTTTGCTAATTTTCAACAACATGTGTTACCATGGTCCACCTCTCTGCGTGCTTGATTGATGGCCCTCGTTGATTCACGCTAATCGTAGTTAGCAACTGTCATGAGCATTCCTCTGATAAGCTTGATCTTCATAAGATTTTTAATCTTTGGCATAAATTTTAGAGAGTTCATGAAGACTTAGAGAGTTTCAAGATCCATTTTGGATCAACGCTTGAGTAGTTCTTGATGCTTTTGTATAAAATTCTTGTCCTCCCATGTGGAATCTTTAGTGGGTAAGTTCTTCCACTTGATGAGATACTCTGAAATTGGTCGATTTTGTAGCTGTCGGGTTCTTGTTTCTATGACTGCTCCAGGCACCAATATGATTTTTCCTTCATCTTCAAATTTTGGCAATATTATTTGAATTGGGATCTTCTGCAACTTTTCAAATTTGTGGCCACACTTCTTCATCCTTCTTCCATTCATCCCTTGCTTCGTTTATCAAATCTCATTTGATAATAGAAATAGTAGAAAACAATGCTTCCACACCATAAACCTTTCTTGAAAGTGTATCTGCAACAAAATTTTGCTTCCCTTTTCTGTAGATGATGTCAAAGTCATAACCCAACATATTCCTGACCCATTTTTCTGTTCTTATAAAGATAATATTTGTTCTAAAACTATTTAAGACTATCATGATCCATTTTTACCTTGAAGTGTCTTCCCATTAGGTAAGGTCGCCATTTCTTAAGTGCATGTAGTATTGCCAACATTTCCTTCTCATAAATAGCTTGCTTGAGATGTAGCCGTAAAAATACCCAATCACCTACATCAAAAAAAATTTCCCTACGATGTTGATCTACCTGTTGTTTCATTTTATTTTGCACCAAGGTGGCATTATCCTTTAAAAGTTGGAGAACTTGTTGTTGATGCTCGATGTGATCTCTCACTGCTTGAACCTTTTTCTTCTTGATATGTCCTTCTATCTTGAGGGTTTGAGGAGTCGTAATTTCTTCCAATGCTTTACAAGATATGGTCAGATTCATTTCTTGATGCTTGATGTGATCTTTCACTTCCTGAATAGTTTTCTTCTTGATATGTCCTTCTATCTTGATATTTTTAGGAGTGGCAATTCCAGCCAATGCATTATGAGATATGGTTGGATTCATTTCTCTTTCTCGATGTGATCTTTCACTTCTTGAACTTTTTTTTCTTGATATGTCCTTCTACCTTGAGAGTTTGAGGAGTGGTAATTCTTTCCAATGCTTTACAAGATATGATCAGATTCATTTTTTCTATCTCTGGGGTTGGTTCCTGGTGTATATCCTCTTCTTTTGATTTTTCTTGATCCTTTTCTTCCTCCTCTTCATAATCTATGTAAAATAATTTCTTCTCAGCACACTTATGACCTTTAGTGAATTTGTTATCACAATTGTAACAAAGCCCTTTATCTCTTTCTTCTTCCAATTGTTGTGGTGTAAACCTTGTAGGTTGTGGAAGGCTACGAGAGAAAACACTTCCATAATTATAGTCATGAGTGGTGGGATTCCTTGTTTCCATAATTTCACTTTCAATTTTTCTTGCCCACCTAAATGCCTTCTCCAATGAATCAGGTTCCCAAAGACAAACCTCATGTTGAATGTTATCCTTTAAAGCACCTATGAAGACATCAATCCTTTTCTTCTTTGGAATATCATTTACCATTATATTGAATTTCTAAAAGTCCTCAATGTGCTTTACCATTGAACACTTTTGTTTGATATTTTTCAGTTGGATAAATAAGGTGTTTCTCTTTGTATCCTCATAATGTGCTATCATTTCCTTTGTGAAAATTGACCACGTAACAAGTGGTTTATGAGAAAAAAGCCCTTTATACCATAAAAATTGATTCGGTTCTAAATATGAAGATGCAATACATACCTTTTGTAATAGTTTCACTTCATGTAGATCAAAATATTGCTCCATCTATAGTAACCAATTTACCGGATCCTTGCCATCAAACTTATTCATATCGCCTTTTCTTGATTTTAGGAGCTCGATGTTCAAATGACTATAACTCTATAATTTCATATCTTCTAGTTATAAAATTGCGACCTGTAGTAGCCCTCTGTGTGCTATTTTCAATGCCACCAATCTGATCGAAATTGGATTCTCCAAGAAATAGTATTGCACAGTCTCCCAAGATGACATGATTATATACCTTTTCAGAAGAGTGAACTTGTATGAAGTGCCATGTCACTGTTTTGACCTTCGGACCTGAAAAATATACACAGGAAACTACAGTCCATCATATTTCTGTAGCTTCTTACTACATTTCAATATGATGCTCAGAGCGATAGTTATGAAGATTTTCGTAAGGTCACTTGTTTGGAATGTAATTTAGGAGTCTGCAAAAACCCTAAATTCCTCAGATCATATATCCGCAAATATAGTGAGCCAAGATCTGAAATTACAACCCAAGGTTCAGACCAATTTCTTTTCAAATGGGTTTTTTTTTTAGCTTTTGAAATTTCGTAGCAAAAACACTATAGCAAAAATTCCACGATGACCTATTTTAGATGAAATTCTGGAACTTGCAAAACCCCTAACTTCCTCAGACAATATCTCCAAAAATATAGCGAGCCAAGATTTGAAATTCTGACCTGAGGTTTAGCACGATCTTGTATCAAATGGGTTTGTTTCTTAGCTTCTGAAACACCGTAGAAAAAAATTTATTGCGAAACTTCCACGAATGCCCGTTTGGAGCAAGGAAACCCTAGAATTCGAAGCTGAAGTACCAAATGCTATGAAATCAGCTCACGAAAAGATAGAAAAGATAGATGAACGCCTTAGAAATAAGCCTCTTCGAGGCGGAAACCTCCTTTACATTACACAAATGAAAAATTCTTGGATGATACAAATGACAAGGCCTCCTTTCTATTAATAGGAGTCTAAGGGTTCATAATATAATTAGAGCCGCCATAACAATAATAATCTAAGGGCACAAGAATAACATTAGTGGGCTTCTATGGGACACAATAATAACAATATGGGGACTACACGGGTACAAAAATATAATAAGGGGGTTGTACTAATAATAATAAGGGGTTACACTAGTAGTATAGGGGGCTAACATGCCACATAGAAGGCCACTATTGTTATTGTTGTGCCCTTACATTCTTATTGTTATGTAGGCTCTTATTATATTGTGACCTCTTAAACTCCTTTATATACAAAGGCGGTATTGTCATTTGTATCATCCAATAATTGTTCATTTATGTAATGTAAAGGAGGTTTCCCCCTCGAAGACGATAATTTTTAAGTTGTTGATCTGTCATTTCTTCTATTTTGTGAGCTGGTTTCATAAAATTAACAATCTCACACTTCACTGCATGCATAGTGCAATCTACGATTTCAATGCCTCTGCCTTGGCTTCTGGAATTGCGTAGAGCCTATCCTGGGTTGCCTCCAAATGTGCACTACATTGTTCATGGAGCCAGTATCCTAGCTTGGTCACTAATACTGCACAATGCATAGTCTCTCTTAGGCCCTGACCCAGACGGAACTATGCATTGTGTATTTCCAATCATCAAGCTTCCACACTAACTTTTGGGACTGTGTAGTGTGTAGTACCTAGAGTCGATGAGTCACCCCTGTTAGTCAAATTTGTGCAATTCCTCAAATCAGATTCCTTAGTTACTGCGTTAACATGGTGTGAAGTTATATTTGTAAGAGTTAATGTTTTCTTTCCATGAGTGTCCTTTCTGTCCGACAGGTACCACAATGATGAAGAACTTCTCTCCAACAGTCATTGAACCATAGCACTAAAGAGCATCGCTTCAAGAGAGATCAATGAGAGCAGTACTAGGGAAGCAGTTGAGAAAGCACTAATTTACTTCCCAATATATTCATATGCCTATTTATTTACAAAAAAGGAATCAAGACTAACATGGAATAAAGACGAGTAGCAGTGGAAAAAGGTAGCAATGCAGTACAAGATTAGGGAAACAGGAATTGATGACATAATAAAGGGAGAATAGAGTTGCAGATCAAAAGTGAATTCAATCTTCATGTAAGCAGATTTGACAAAAAAGGAAAAAGGAAGTAGAGGACACATACAACATAGTAGAGGAAGAGAGAAGAGAAGAGTTTGCAGGTAGTAGAACTAATATCACAACAAGAAGAACAAGAACCGAAGGAAGAACTGGAATCGAGAAGGAAAGAACATGAAAAGAAGCATAAATAGGAAGAAGAACAAAGGCAAGGCGCAATAACATAGCAAACAGTGCCAATACAAGTTGATGAGATAGAAAAGCCAATAGCTGATGAAGAGAGTGAAGAGATGTAGATTCCCTTGCCAAAGCTAAGCACAAGAACCAAGTCCTATTATAGGTTGGCATGTACATGGAGTAGCTAAGGTGAGAGACTACTAGGGATGACCTGGAGTTGAGCGAACCAAACATGCTAAAGACACTGGTGGCCATGTCATGGTCTACACCATGCTACACATGCTTTACGATGAGATAGACACAAGTTCCAAGACCATATACCCATAAGCTATGGAGGAAAGATTCCTCTATCATGAAGACACCATCAAGCGGTTTGGGGACATCAAATCATAATACCAAGCTTGACATCAATAAGTGACAAAGAATCATCAAGTGTAGGTTGTCGAGTTTGTCTTGCCCCAAAATTCAGAGTCATAGTGTTGTGTCTTGTTAGGTTATCTCTAGCCTTCTTTGTCTCACATGAGTACATGTGGAAAATTTATATTATTTGAAAATATGTTGTAAGTAAAATTCCAAGTGTCGTTAGTGGAATGTGAATAGTCACTATGTAATGTAAAGAGTTATTTTCAAAGAATTTGAAGGGTCATGGGGGTAGTTGAAGAGTCACAAAGGGGAATTTCAAGGGTCACCCCACCCTTTGCTATAAATAGAACTTCATAACTCATAGAAGGGGCTATTGGGAGCCAAGCTTTTAGCTAGATATTACTTAGAGAAAGCTCGGAGAGTATTGTGACAAGCCTTGGCTTCTCCACAACATAGAGTAAGTACATAAATTTCGACGAGCAGACGTTGTTGACTGTAATGCTCCACTATCGAGGCTATTCCTTGTCAATAATGTATGTATAGATGGAAATTTCACTTAATAATATAAATAAGCCAGCATGTTTTCATGCATATGTTGTTATTATAGTAGGACTATTTTGGTTCCTTTAGCAATGTATGTTATTGAACTTATGAATTTGTGTATGAACTATTTTGTATCCAATAGAATGAATCTGGTTGAAGATGTGTTGTTGCATTAACTCATCACTTTGGATTGTGGACTATTTCGCTTTCATCTCGTGATGTTGCTCCTCCCATGTGTTACTTTTACGCTGCATACTATTACAACCTGCTAAGGTACACACTCCCTTTTCCCCTTTGTGTGTTAGAACCCCCATGCATTTCACTTGACATGCTACAAGGTCACACACTTTCTTCTGACAAATCTATCATACTTACCTATGTGTTCTACCACTGTCATAAAGGCACTACGTTACTACCCACTTCTAGGACTCCTTCTCCAAATGGTCTGAGGTTTAGTTGGGACTTCTTACTAGGGAGATCCATTGACATATCAGCATGTCCAGCACCATCAATAGGCACACAGCTTCTTATGAAGATTGAGGAGTTTTCTTCTTCCCAAGATCCTTTTCTCTTTCGATAAACTTCTTCCCAAGGGATTCAAAGGAAATCCACTTAAGTTTTCCAAATGCTTGTAATGATTCAAGATAATGTGAATAGGTGGGATAAATTACCTTCACATAGGTTCTCAGATGATGATCTGAACTTAAATAGGAATGCAACAAATTACAAATAAAACCATTAATACATAAATGCAGCAGAAATTACACTTCATTTCATTAATATTAGAATATTGAAATATGATTACAAACAAAATGGAAATAAAATAGCTCAGGTCTGAGAAGTGATGTGGTGGCTACATGCCCCTAAACAATGTTACAATGAGGCTTCAAGGCCTATTTATTATTGAGAAAAAATGGAAAACCTTAAACATCCAAAAATGTAACCCTAGGAGATGATACGCCAAAGTTGTTGGCCTCGTTTAGGTAAATTTGTATCTCAATCACCTAGGGTTGTAACTTTGACATATGATCTCTGTTTGGCTATCATAATGCCTTTTTTCGAATATGTCGAGGAGGAGGCTGAAAACAAACAATAAAACAAGATTGGGAATTTTTCCATCTCTCTGTTTTCCCTAAAAAAATTTTTTAGGGCTTCAAAGTGGCTTCGGAGTTTAGGGCCTGAAATATTACCAAAAATAGTAATTTGTGCTACAATTAAGGAAAATGAAGAACTAAAAGAGAAAATGTTGGGGGTCAAAGTGGAATAGGAGTGTAGCCACCAATATCCAGTTGGATTAGTCCTTCCCCCTTAGGAAATAATGGTCACCATTGCATTGAGTGCCTCCATGAGATGGGGAAACTTCTTCTAAACTTGGTCCCTGGTGAGCCACTTACCATGGCGTAGGAGTTGGCCATCTTTAACAAAATGATACAGTTGGATCTTCTGCTGGTGATTGTTCTTGATCTGTACGTCCATGATCTGATTAGCTGTGACTTGTTCCATGCAGTCTGGTTTTATCTCTATCAGTGTAAGTTGTTCTGCAATGTTGGATGTGCCCATAAATGGTGGAAAGTATGGCCAAAGGCGGTATACATTGAACACTAGGTGCATACCAAGTTAAGGTGGAATGATGAGTTCGAAGGTATTGTCCCCCACAACCTTGGTCATGGTGTATGGCCCATATAGGAGTGGGCAAAGCTTGTGATGGGGTCCATCAAGGCACTGCTTCTACAAATGTAGCCAAACTTTTTCTCCCACCTAGAACTCATGCGACACGCGATGCTGATCATAGTGCTTCTTGTATTTAACATTGGCTCTTTCCAATATATTGTGGACCTGCTGGTGGATGTGTTGAATGTGCTCAATGAAGTGGTTACCCCTGTTGACTTTGGATTGGACATGAGTCGAATCTATCTGAGTAGCCGCAAATGGTATGGCCACATCAATGGGACATAATCGTTGAAATCCCAACCCTACCTGAAAGGGGCTGTGTCCCGTTGAGATGTGCAGAACTCTGGTGTAGCTGCATTAGACATAGGGGAGGATTTCATCCCATGTGCATGGATGGTTTGAGTTGTACATGCACATAATGTGTATGATCATCTTGTTGCAAACTTCTATTTGGCCATCTATTTGGGGATGAAAAGTCATTTACTTAGTGAGTTTGGTATCTAGCATTGACCAGAGACTTGAACAAAATGCACTTAATAATCTGTTGTCCCGATCAGAGACAATAGACTGTGGGATCCCAAAGTTTACCCACACTTGCTCAAAGAAGTGCTTGGCAGTGGCATCTATTATGATACTCTTCTTGCAGGTTTTCCATAATGGCCATCTTAGAGAATCTATCAACAACCACGGAAATTCAGTCATTGTCATGGTTAATAGAAGGAAGGCCTGAAATGTAATCCATGGAGATGGATTCCCAACGTTGACTAGGAGTAGGTAGAGGAGTATATAGGCCTTGCTTCTTGATGGTTTATTTCGCAATGACACAGGCAGTGTAGGATTTAATGTACATCCAAACATCTCAATGAATCTTCAGCCAATAAATATACTTCTGCAGTACTACCACTATTTTCTCTACTCTAAAATGTCCAGTGACCTAATGGTAGTGTGACTCCCAAATAATCTTGGAACGCTTGCTTAAAGGAACATAGATGTGTCCCAAGTGGCATAAAAGTGCATACTAGAGGTAAAAATTTAGAACTTTCTTACCTTCGAGGAGTGTTTGGTATGTGTTGTTGAATTCTAGATTCCTCTCATAAAGAGGCATCCATCCCGAAGTATCATACCCATTGGAGTCAAGCACAGTGATCAACACCATGACTGGTGGTTAGCTGAGGCAAAATGCAACATTATTGGTGCTTCCTTTCTTTTACTTAGTGTTCAAATGGAATTGTTGCAGGTATGTGGACCATTTCTGATGGTGATCATCCTATAACTTCCCTTGTGTCTATATGAACTACAGGGGTCGGTGGTCTGTGTGGATGATTGTTTCCTCCCCAAAATGTAATTATTAAATTGACAATAGGCCTAGATAATGGAATAGATTTCTTTGTCATAAGTGGGATACTTTCAGACTGTGTCTTAAATTGTCTCACTGTGGTAAGCCACTAGATGCCCTTGCTGAGTAAGAACTACACCAATAACATAGTCATAGTTGTCTGTCTCAATCTCCAATGGTTGTTGTAGGTTTGGTAATGTGAGCACTAGTGTAGAGTAGAGGCGATGCTTCAACTGAGAAAATTCCTTATGTTGGGTTTTGGACCAAAAACACTTTGCTTCCTCTCCACCCTTGGTGACTTAACTTAAATACCAAGTGATATGAGAGAACCCCAACATGGACTTGTGGTAGAAGTTTCCAAGACCCAAAAAGTTGTGGAGATTTTTTAGGGTGGTTCGGGCTAGCCAATCTCGAATGACTTGTATCTAGGCTAGGTCCACATGCACACCCTACTCATCAATGATGTACCCCATATATTGAACGTGGGTCATGCCAAAAATTCATTTCTCCAAATTAGCACACATCTTGTGTTTTCAAAGGGTTTGAAAGACCCGTCGAATATGCTGAAGATCAAGATGTCATCTAAACATTAGGGGAGTTTTGAGGTCTAACATGGGCCTCCTAAGAAAAATTTACAACCAAAATAAAATTTATAAGAACCAATAGGATTCAACATGATGATGTCAACCATGGGGCATGATTCACCATTTTTGGAGTAAAAAAGTAAATAGATTAAAAAATAATAAAATAATAAAACTACCTTTTCAACTCATATTTTAACCTTATCTCCCTAGGTTTTTACTCAAATTTTGAGCAAGAGTACTTGCTGGATGCAAAATTTAATTCCCCATCGAAAGAGTACCCATGTTGCATACATTCGATGGACTCTTCTACACGAAAAATGAGAAATACATGAAAAAACGTGATTGCATTCACGTTTTTCATGTATTTCTCATTTTTCGTGTAGCAAGGTCCATCGAAAGTATGCAACATGGGTACTCCTTGGATGATGAATCAAATAATGCATCCAATGAGTGTTAGCACTCGAAATTTGAGTAAACCCATAGGGAGATAAGTTGAAAATACGAGTTAAAAAATAGTTTTTCTTTTTTCCCTCTAAAATTTGATGATGTAATCTAATCTTATTTTATTATTTCCACTATTATTTTATAATTTACTTACGAGACCCATTTTAGACGTAAAAAAATCCCCTAATGATATACCACCACGAATGCATTGGCGAAGGGTCAAAAGATCTCATCCATCAATCTCACGAAGGTTGGATGGGAATTGGTCAACCCAAAAGGCATTACCAACCATTCAAAAAGGCCCTCCTTCGATTTGAAGGTAGTCTTCCACACATCAGATGGCTTGATAGGCACTGGGTGATAACTGAACTTCAAGTCAATCTTGCTGAAATATTTGGCGGTTTTGAGCTGGTCTAGAAGTTCATCAATCCATGGGATTAGGTACCTATTCCAGACAGTGATATTGTTGAATGCCTGATAGTCAATACAGAGTCTCTAGGTCACATCCTTCTTTTGTAAAAATACAATTGGGCTCCCACGGGGTGATGAGCATGGCCTGATGTGCCCTCTCTACAACAAATCTTGAATCTACCTCTTTATCTCATCGTTATCCAGAACAAAGTGTCGATAGATCAGTCGATTGAGTAGCGGCATGCCTGGGTTTGGATCGATGGAGTTATCGATCTGATAGTGCAGAGATACCCCTATAAGTGAGGTGAAAATATCCCTGTACTCCTCCACGACTTTGTCCGTCTGTTGTTATTGTCCAGAGGAGCCCTACCTAGAATCCGTGGCCACAACCTTCTTCTTCCCATGAGGTAAAATCATAAGGAAAACAAATTTCCTTGTGTGGGAAATGATCTTACTACATTTCCTTTTAGTGATCAAAGAGATGGTCGTCGGCGAGGCTACCTTCGGTATCTTGTACAAATTATTTCCCAAAGTAATAATCATAGAGGGAGGCCTAGACTCATATATAACATATCGCTTCCACAAGTATGTTTGTCCTAATAATACATCACAAACTTCAAGAGGAGCAACATCACATAGTACTTCATCTGTGAAGGGCTTGCTGTTGTAAGAAAGGCAACACTGCTAGCTGACGCGGAGATCTCATCCTTGGTGAAGCCACCTGATGATGTACGGTTGTGGATGTGTTGTCGTCAGTAAGCCTAGGGCCTCATGACCTCAGCTGGAATGAGGTTCCTTTGGCTCCCGCTATCAAAATTGAACTTCAATGGAGAACCTTTCACCGACACCTATGAGTGGAAGAGGTGTTCCCCCTACTCTAGATCTTTATGCTCATTCTTCTAGATTTTGGTGGTGGCCATAGTGGCACTAGGCTCCACGTCAATCATCTACTTCCCTTTTTCATTCCCCTTGTCGAGTTCTGACTTAGAATTGAAACATGCGTCTAATTTAGAAGCCTTAAGCTCATCCACCAGTGATTACTTGGCCTGACACTCGCGTTTTGAGTGGAGCTCTTATGGACCTTGTATCATTTTCTCATGTCCTTCTTTCTTTTGGTGGTGCCATTCTTTTCTTGCGGCTTCGGGGGGTTGTCTTGGGCCACCCTGCCTGGGATTTGGCCTTTGCTCTATGGTTTGGGGGGCGCCTTTTCCTTTCTTTAGATTCGCATATCCAAAATCTCTCTTCTTTTGTTTAAGCTTACGCTCAATCTTGACAGCGTATCAGTATGTCATTCCAAGCAAGGAGATTTCTAGGAACTCCATCTTATCCTACATGTACTTTTGTAGGAAATTGTCTTGTTTTAGATTAAGGGATAAGTTGTTAGCATAGGTGTGTAATAGAGCTTCAAAATAGAGATTTGATTGTTAGATTGATTATAAATAGAGATCGAGTTGCTTTTACATTTAGAATAGGATTTGATTCATAGAAAGAAGAAAATGTAATGAAGAAGGATTAGCTAAGATGATTCAGATTTGAGTGAGAGGCGACAGTTGAGTGATAGAGAGGGTTTTGAGATTGAAATAAAGGTCTATTAATTTGCTATAATTGAGCTGAGAGGACCAAGACTCTGTAACAATTATTATATTGAAGGAATTATATTTAGTTTGCATCTGTGTGTTAATCCTGGTGAAAAACCTCATTTACCTTTGTGTGTTTCCATTCTGAAACTACATCGGGTATTTTCCTTGTTTTCACACTTTAATTTTTAATCTCAGCATTATGCATTAATTGCAGTCATTATAGTTAATGGCAGGGGTAGAAGAGAACATAAACAATTAATCATGGTTTAAGGCCCGTACTCCATCCTAACCATTGATCTAAAGTTCAGCTACTTACATCATAGTCAATAGCGGGGTTAGACCTTGTTTTAACCCGTGTGTTAGTAGAAGAGCTGCTAGCGGTATGATTTGATGGGTTCTGTTATGCAATGGATATCGGGGGTTTACAGTGATCGCAGTTTAAGTCTAAACCTGGACCTGAATTTTTATAGATTAGGTTTTGTAAACCATATCAACTCCATGACGTGTGTAAGCATCGTGCAAGTTCCCTTTGCGATATCATTGTCAACCATTGGATGATTGTTGATTGCTGATCATTAGACTATATTTTATGAAACCAGCTCAAGAAAAGATAGAAAAGATAGATCAACGCCTTAGAATTCAGCCTCTTCGAGGGGGCAACCTCCTTTACATTACATAAATGAACAATTATTGGATGATACAAATGACAAAACCTCCTTTCTATATATAGGAGTCTAAGGAGTCACAATATAATCCATCCGACCTAACAATAATAATATAAAGCCACAAAAATAACAATAGAGGGATTATATGGGGCACAGAAATAACAATATGGGGGTAATAGGGGCACAACAATATAAATAAGGGGTATAACTACAATAGTAATGGGGTAATCACTAGTATTATAGGGACCCAACATGCCCCTCTCCTTCAAAAAAGTGTTGTCCTCAACGCTTGAGTAGTTCTGGATACTTCTGCATAAAATTCTCATCCTCCCATGTGGAATCTTCAGCGGATAAGTTCTTCCACTTGATAAGATACTCTGAAATTGATCGATTTCATAGCTGTCGAGTTCTTGTTTCTGTGACTGCTTCCGGTTCCAATATAATTTTTCCTTCCTCGTCAAGTTCTGGCAATATTGTTTGAATTGGGAGCTTGTCGCCTATAACCTTCTTTAAACATGAAACATGGAAAACTGGGTGCAATCGAGAAGCTGCAGGAAGCTCCAATTTGTATGCCATAGTACCAATCTTTTGCAACACCTTGTACGGACCATAATACTTTGGTGATAATTTATTATCCTTCTTAGCTTGCTTTAGGGACATTTTCTTATATGGTTGTAGCCGTAGGAATACCCAATCACCTACATCAAAACTTCTTTCACTGTGATGTTGATCTGCCTGTTGTTTCATTCTATTTTGTGCCAACACGAGGTTATCCTTTAAGAGTTGGAGAACTTGTTGTTGATGTTCGATGTGATGTTCCACTGCCTGAACCTTAGAATTTTCTCTTAAATATGATGTGATGGATGGTGGTTGATACCCATAAAGTGCCATAAATGGGGTCATTTTTGTTGTTGTATGGAAGGAAGTGTTATACCACCATTCAGCCAGAGGCAACCATTTGACCCATTGTGTCTGTTTATCAGATACAAAGCAACGAAGATATCCTTCCAAACATTTGTTTACTATCTCAGTTTGCCCATCAGATTGAGGATGATAAGATGAGCTATGAGCTAACTGAGTACCAAGACAAGAAAATAATTCTGTCCAAAAATTTCCAGTGAAAATGGGATCTCTGTCACTTACAATAATCTTTGGGTTTCCATGTAGCTTTTGAAATGTTTCCATAAATGTAGTAGAAAGTGTGCATACATGGTAAGTCTGTCAACTACCACCATGATGACACTCTTTCCCTCAGACTTGGGTAAACCTGTGATAAAATCCATTGAAACCTCCTCCCAACGTTGGCTTGGAATGGATAAAGGTTGTAATAGACCCGATGTCTTAATTGTTTCAACTTTATTTTGTTGGCAAACCAAAAATTCCGCCACAAACTTTTGAATATCTGATTTAAGGCCATCCCAAAAAAATCCTTCTTAACCCTGTGGTAAGTTTTTAAAAATCCTGAGTGCCCTCCTAAGGGAGAAGTGTGCAATTCCATAAGAATCTTTTGTTTTAGCTGGGAATTCTTACAGAGGTATAAGCGATCTTTGTACCATAACGAATCATTTTGCCAGCTAAATGTATCAGAAGTACTGGAATCTTGTTGTAGCTTTCGAATAAGTGCCCACACTTCTTCGTCATTCTTCCATTCCTCCCTTGCTTCGTTTATCCAATCTGGTTGGATAATAGAAATGGCACACAACAATGCTTCCACATCCTCATCCTTTCTTGAGAGTGCATCTGCCACCACATTTTGCTTCCCTTTTTTGTAGATGATTTCAAAGTCATAACCCAACATCTTTGTGACCCACTTTTGTTGCTCTTCAGAGGATAATCTTTGTTCTAAAAAGTATTTAAGGCTATCATGATCCGTTTTTACCTTGAAGTGTCTTCCCATTAGGTAGGGTCGCCATTTCTTAAGTGCATGGAGTATTGCCAACATTTCCTTCTCATAAATAGCTTTGCTTAAAAACTTTCCCTTGATTGGACGACTTTCAAAAGCAATGGGTCTTTCATCTTGCATTAGAACAGCACCAATTCCATTTCCTGAAGCATCACATTCCACAATAAAGGTTTTTGTGAAGTCCGGTGTAGCTAAGACCGGTGCTTGGCACATTGCCTCTTTAAGATGTTCAAAGGCCTTTGTTGCTTCCGGAGTCCATGAAAATGAATCTTTCTTCAATAATGTTGTTAGAGGTGCTGCTATTCTCCCATAATTCTTAACAAACTTGCGATAATACCCTGTCAAACCAAGAAATCCTCGCAGATGCTTTATGGATGTGGGGATTTTCCATTCCTTAATGGCTTTAATTTTGCTAGGGTCTACCTTAACTCCTTCATGAGATACAATATGACCCAAATATTCCACCTCCTGGACTCCAAAGAAACATTTGGATCTTTTTGCATATAATTGTTTCTCCTCCAATAGTTGTAGCACCCTGTCAACATGTTCAACATGATCCTTCCAAGACTTGCTGTAGATTAGTATATCATCAAAAAATACTAACACAAATTTTCTAAGGAATGGTTTGAAAATTGAATTCATCAAACCTTGAAATGTTGAAGGTGCATTGGTAAGGCCAAAAGGCATGACCAAAAATTCATAATGACCCTCATGAGTTCTAAATCATTTTCGGAATGTCTTCAATCTTCATTCTGATTTGATGATATCCCGAACGAAGATCCAACTTGGTGAAGTAAATTGATCCATGCAATTCATCCAGTAATTCATCAATGAAAGGAATGGGGAACTTATCTTTAATAGTGAGCTTGTTGAGCTCCCTATAATCTGGACACATGCGCCATGATCCATCCTTCTTGTGCACCAATACTACTGGAGCTGAGAAAGAACTTTGACTCGGTTGAATTATACCAGCCTCTAGCATTTCTGCAACCATACGTTCAATTTCACTTTTTTGGACATAGGGATATCTGTACGGCCTGATGTTTGGAGGAACACTTCCTGGAATCAGATGAATAGCATGATCATGATCACGCATAGGTGGGAGACCTTTGGGAGTCTCAAATACCTTGGAATGATTGTCCAGGACTTTTTGGAGATCTGGAGAAATAGATGATTCCAATGTGGAAACATCTAGCGAACATAATTGTGCAATTACACCTCTTTGCTCCTTTTTTAGAAGCTTTGTCATGCCATTAGAGCTGATTATCTTTCCTGGTTTCCCTGCAATACCCCTTAATTCAACTTCCTTTCCTTCCGTAGAAAATTTGATGAAAAGTTCTTGAAAATTAAAAGCTATTGTACCCAAGGATTGTAGCCATTGGACTCCTAGTACAACATCAACACCTCCCATTGGAATGGAAAGCATTGGGCTAGTCAATACATATTCTCCCATGGATAGCTTGATATTATGGCACTTTCCAGAGAAATTTATTGTTCCTCCATTTGCAATCATCACTTGACACTCTGGTGCTGGATATAGGAAGCAATTCAATTCTTTTGCTACCCTACAATGAATAAAATTGTGGGTGCTTCCTGAATCAATCAACACTATTACCTTTTTCTTCTTGATTTGTCCTTCTATCTTGATGGTTTGAGGAGTGGTAATTCCCGCCAATGCATTACAAGATATGGTCGGATTTATTTGTTCTTCATCTAGGCTTTGTTCCTGGAGTATATCCTCTTCTTTTGACCTTTCTTGCTCCTTTTCTTCTTCCTCTTCACAATCTATGTAGAATAATTTCTTCTCAGCACACTTATGACCTTTTGTGTATTTGCTATCACAACTGTAACAAAGCCCTTTTGCTCTTTTTTCTTCCAATTGTTGTGGTGTCAACCTTGTAGGTTGTGGAAGACTAGGGGCAACAACACTTCCGTCTTTATAGTTGTGAGTGGTATGCTTCCTAGTTGCCATAATTTTGCTTTCCATTTTTCTTGCTAACTTGAATGCCTTCTCTAATGAATCAGGTTCCCAAAGGCGAACATCATGTTGGATATTATCCTTTAAAGACCCTATGAACACATCAATCCTATGCTCCTCTGGAATATCTTTTACCCTTATGTTCAATTTTTGGAACTCCTCAATGTGCTCCATTATTGAACCCTTTTGTTTGAGACTTATCAATTGGCTAAAAAAAGTGTTGCTTTTTGTATCCTCATAATGTGCTATCAATTCTTCCGTAAAAATTGCCCAAGTGATAAATTGTTTACGAGAACAAAGCCATTGATACCATACAAACTGATTTGGTTCCAAATATACATTTGCCATACGTACCTTTTGTGCGTTTTGCACATTATTGAGATCGAAGAATCGCTCCATCTGTAATATCCATGTGGCGGGATCCTTGCCATCAAACTTCCTCATATCGATTTTTGGAATATGGTGATTCTTCGATCCAACATTAGTGTCTATGGAATCATGATTAACATTTCTTTTGTTCTCATCATGAGTTTCCTTTACTACCTTTTCACCATTAGTAAGTATTTCTTGTAGAAAATTTGTCAAATCTGTCTTCAAATCTGCCATGCCTGTCTTCAAATTTGTGTTCAAATCTATCTTCAAATTGTCCATCTTAGCTTCCATGCCATTCATCTTAGCTTCTACGCCATTTATCTTAGCTTCTGTTAAATTATGTGAGTTTGACATTTGTTGCACTTGTTCTTGTAATTTTGATATATCATGTAGCATTTCTTCCTCTTCTTCATGAGTCATGCTAGAGCTTTTAGGTTCCTTACTAGGTGCTTGCATTTTCTTTCCTCGGGGCATCAGTTACTGATAATAATGCTCTACTATGCCCTTTGAATTCCTTCAAAATAAATTTTCAAACCAAGCTTAAGCAAAAATTTAAAAAAATCTACACACCTTTTTTCACTTTGTAGGAGCTTGATATTGCCTCTGATGTATCTCTGTACTTTCCAATCATCTAGTTCTGAATTTGTGATCTATAGTAGCTCTCTGTGTCCTCTTTCCAATGCCACCAGTCTGATCCAAATTGGATTCTCCAAGAAAGAGTTATGCACAATCTCCCGAGATGACCTGATTATAGACCTTTCCAGAAGAGCGAACTTGTATGAAGTGCCACGTGTACAATTTTCGATCTTTGATTCTGAAAAAGATATACAAGAAACTAAAGTTCGTCCTCTTTATGTACCTTCTTACAAAATTTCAATCTGATTCCCAGAGAGAAAGTTATGACGATTTTCCCCAGGTCACCTGTTTTTAATGTAATTCAGGAGTTTGCAAAAAGACCAACTTCCTCAGATCATATCTCTGCAAATATCGCGCGAAAAGCTCTGAAATTCGGACCCTGGGTTCAACGTGATTTCTTCTCAAATGGGTTTTTTTTGTGACTTCTGGAAATGTCACAGAAAAAAGTTATAGCGAAAATCCCACGATGACCTGTTTGGAGCAGTGAAACCCTAGAATCCAAAGATCTGATACCAAATGTTATGAAACCAGCTCAAGAAAAGATAGAAAAGATAGATCAACGCCTTAGAATTCAGCCTCTTCGAGGGGGAAACCTCCTTTACATTACATAAATGAACAATTATTGGATGATACAAATGACAAAACCTCCTTTCTATATATAGGAGTCTAAGGAGTCACAATATAATCCATCCGACCTAACAATAATAATATAACGCCACAAAAATAACAATAGAGGGATTCTATGGGGCACAGAAATAACAATATGGGGGTAATAGGGGCAAAAGAATATAAATAAGGGGTATAACTACAATAGTAATGGGGTAATCACTAGTATTATCGGGACCCAACACTATATCTGATCGCATCATTCAGAAGTGAATGAACCTTGGCTAGGAGAAATTGTGATTTGCAATGTCACTGCTGAACATCAGATCTAGAGAGAGGAGATCAACGGATTAAAGTGAAGTGTTGTCTTTTAAAGGGAAAGTCAACATGGGACCTGCTACTTTTCAATTGTTGTTCAGTTCTTGTTCAATTGTTGTTTAGTTACTATTCGATTGTTGTGTAGTTTTTGTTCAATTGTTGTTCAGTTGCTATTCAATTGAACTCGTACGTAATTTTCGGTATCAAAGCACAGAGATTGAGTTTGACTACAGTAAACATGCCGTGAAGGAGAGGAGCTAGAATAGGTCAAGGAAGACCTAAAGAAAATGCAGTTCTACTGGAGGAGATCCAGAGTTTGCATACAAGGATGGACACAATAGAGATTGCTCACAGAAGAAGACCTAATGAAGGAGTTGCTAGTGCCGTAGAAGAATCTTCTAAGGAAGAAGAAGAGGACAAAAATGAAACTATCAACGTTATCAAGATGTTGGCTAAAGTAGGTGGAAAACCAAAGGCACAAATTTCTGTGTATGAAGGAAGTCTCAATGAAAAATAGCTAATGGATTAGATCAGTTCACTAGACAAATATTTTGACTATGAAGAGGTTGATAACAAAAAGAAGGTGAAATTTGTAGTTACCAGATTGAAGGGTCATGCAGCTATTTGGTGGGATGAACTACAAACATCCAGAACAAGGAAATGAAAGTCCAAGATCAACCAATCGGACAAGATTGTGAGTAAAATGAAAGTTAAATCTATGCCAAAATATTATCAATTAAATATTTTCAAACAATTACAAAATTTAAGGCAAAAAGGAATGTCTATTAAAGAATACACAAAAGAGTTTTATAGATTGAGTATTAGAGCAGGACATATAGAGGATGATATGGAGAAGTTGGCTAGATATATCAATGGATTAAGATATGACATAGAGGATGAGATCAACTTTCTGAGTCTAAAGGCCATTGAAGACGCCTATCAAGCAGGTTTGAAGGCAGAAGAGGAGATGTTGAGAAAACAAAATCAAAGGAATAGAGGGAAAATTTCAATAAGAGGTGGAGGAACTACCAGACCAAGGTTTTAGCAACATTAGTGCAAAGCAGGAGGTTCAAGTAGAAAACCACCACAAAGAGGAGATTTTAATACAGGAAGATTTGCACCCAGAGGAAGAGCCCGAGGAAGAGATATTTGGTGTTACACATGTGAAGAATGGGGACATGTATTGTGGGATTTTCCTCATAATAGAACAACAAATCATACGGATGAAAATGCGGCTAAAGCAAAGCCAGAAACACCTCGAATTATAGAAAAGGAAGAATCCCCTGAAGTAGGAGAATTCTGTTGTTGAAAAGGGCGTTGCTTATGGTAGAGAAAGAGACTGAAGAATCAATGTAGAGGAAGAATTTATTCAGAACTACATGCAAATCCAAAGGTAAATGTTGTAAAGTGGTAATTGACAGTGGAAGCACTGATAACCTTGTTTCTACAAAGATGGTGGAGAAGCTAGGATTAGCGAAGACAACACACCCTACTCCTTACAAAGTGTGATGGTTGCATAAAGTACATCAGATTATTTTACAGAATAATGCAAGGTATAGATACAGATTGGTACATATAAGGATGTGATATTGTGTGATGTAATGCCAGTGGATGTATGCCATGTATCGTTGGGAAGAATATGGTAGTTTGATTGAAAAGCTATTCATGATGGGAGAAAAAATACTTATACTCTGGAGAAGAATGGAAATAAACATACACTGCTACCATTTAAGGATGGCGTTGACAAAGGAGCACCTGGAAATAGTGTTATGCTGATGAGTGGAAAGGAGCTGTTATAAGAGGTAGGAAAAGGTGAAGAAATGCATTTTGTTGTCATAGGGAGACCTAAGGTAATTTTAACCTCCACAAACTTAGATGATTTACCTGAAGAAATCAAAACTTTGTTAAACTATTTTGCTAATATTATTGTGGATGAGTTTCCAAATGCATTGCCACCAATCAAGAGTATTAGTCATCATATTGATCTAATACCAGGAGCAAGTTTCCAAACAAAGCAGCATATAGATTAACTCCTCAAGAGAATGCAGAAGTTGGAAGACAAGTGCAAGAATTGATGGATAAGGAACTAATCAGAGAGAGACTTAGTCCATGTGTTGTGCCAACAGTACTCAGTCCAAAGAAAGGAGGTGAATGGCATATGTGTACAGATTCTAGAGCCATAAACAAGATCACTATCAGGTATATATTTCCTTTGTCATGCATGGATAATTTGATGGATTGTTTTAGTGGGTCAAAGTACTTTACTAAAATAGATCTGAAGAGTGGATATCATCAAATAAGAATTAGAGAAGGAGATAAATGGAAAACTACATTTAAAACAAACATTGGGTTGTATGAGTGGTTAGTTATGCCTTTTGGACTCACTAATGCAACTAGCACGTTCATGAGATTGATGAATGAAGTCTTGAAGGAATATGCAGGAAAGTTTGTTATTGTTTATCTTGATGATATTCTAGTTTTTAGTAGAAGTAAAGAAGAACATCTAGAGCATCTTAAATTGGTTTTAATAACTTTGCAGGAAGAGAAACTACTGATAAATCTGAAGAAATGTAGTTTCATTAAAGAAGAATTAATTTATATGGGATTTGTAGTTTCTAAAGAAGGGTTGAAAATGGATCTAGAGAAAGTCCAAGCAATTTGGAACTGGCCTATTCCAAGGAATATATTTGAGGTAAGGTTTTTTCATGGTCTTGCAAGTTTTTATAGGAAAGTTATCAGAGGTTTTAGTCAGATTTGTGGACCAATTCTTGAAACAATCAAGGAGACTAATTAGTTGTTCAGGTGGACAGAAGCAACAAACAAGAATTTTAAGTTGATGAAGAGGAAAATCACAGAGTAACCAATTTTAGCTTTACCCGATTTTGGAAAAGTATTCCAAGTAGAAAATGATGCTAGTGGAGTTGCAATTGGAGCAATTTTTAGTGAGGAATAGAGACCAATAGAATACTTCAGTGAGAAATTAAATGAAGTGAAGAAGAAGTATTCTTCTTATGATAAATAATTTTATGCTATTGTACAAGCCTTAAAAAAATGGAGACATTATTTGCTACCAAAGGAGTTTATATTGTATTCTGACAATAATGCATTATAGTTCATAAATAATCAGCCAAAATTGAACCAGAAACATGCCAAGTGGGTAGAGTTCTTGCATCCCTTTACTTTTGTGATAAAGCACACAAGTGGTAAGTTGAACAAAGTCATTGATTCTTTAAGCTGTGTAAATTTCATTATGCAAGAATTAAAAGTTGGTGTTGTGGGATTTGAAGAAAACGTTGAAATGTATAAAGATGATACAGATTTCAAAGATATTTACACAGCAGTTCAAAATCCAATAGTTCATAACCGATGTCAGTGGTTAGATTGTCTTATCCAAGGAGTTTTATCTTTTAAAGGAAAAAAATTATGCATTCCAAAATGTTCTATGAGGGAAAACATAATAAAGGAGAAACATAGAGGAGGATTATCTAGTCACTTTGGACAAGACAAAACATTTTCTCAAGTAAATACTTCTTATTATTGGTCGAAGATGTAGACTGACATTAAGATATTTGTTGAGAAGTGCAGGATATGTCAACATGGTAAAGGGATAACCTAAAATATATGATTGTACCAGCCATTGCCAATACCACACTAACCATGGGATGCAATTAGCATGGATTTAGTTTTAGGGTTACGTAAAACTCAAAGGGGGAATGATTCCGTTTATGTTGTAGTAGATAGATCTTCCAAGATGGCACATTTCATTGCATGTAAAAAGACTAGTGATGCAATAGATATTGCTAATCTATTTTTTTCATAAATTGTAAGATTACATGGACTTCCTATAAGTATTGTGTTTGATAGAGATACAAAGTTTGTACGACATTTATGGAGAAATCTTTGGAAGAAACTAGGAGCTAACCTCAGTTTCAGTTCATCATACCATCCTCAAATAGATGGACATACTAAAGTAGTAAATAGAATCTTGGGAAACATATTGAGAAATTTGGTGTATCAAAATCCTAAGAAGTGGGATTTAGCACTAGCTCAGGCTAAGTTTGCTTATAATGACACTCCAAACCGAAGTACTGGAATGAGTCAATTTCAAATTGTTTTTGGGATGAACCCAAGAGGTGTGTATGAGCTTAGAAATTTGGGTAAACAAGAGACAAGAAGTGAAAAAGATGAAGAGTTTGCAGAGCAGATGCAGAGACTACAAGAAAATGTCAAAGGTAGATTGCAGGAAAGTAGTGGGAAATAAAACAAAGAGTAGATAGGAAAAGAAGAGAGAAAGAATTCCAAGTGGGAGATTTAGTGATGGTGTATTTGAGAAAAGAAATATTTCCTGCTAAGACTTACAATAAACTAAAAATGGAAAAGATAGGACCATGTAGAATTGTAAGAAAGTTTTCAACTAATGCTTATGAAATTGAATTGCCGGAAGGGATTGGAATATCACCTATCTTTAGTGTTACAGATTTGTATCCATACAAAGAGACAGAGACAAAGCTACCAGAGGAAACTATAGAAAATGAAGTTCAAACTTTGAAAAGGGAAGAACAAATGGCAAAGACAATTAAGAAAGAGGTGGAAACTATTTTGGAGAAAAGAGTATCCAAAAGAACCAGAGGATAGGTTTATTATCAATATCTAGTCAAATGGAAAGGACAACCATTGGAGGATTGTAGTTGGTTGACAACAAAAGAGTTGCAGAAGTATGGAGTAAACCCTGAAAGTCTGAGGGATGATTCTTTTCTTCCTCGGGAGTATGATGTAGTAGCATCTAGACTTAGCTAGCAATGTGATGGTTTGTTCACATGTTGTGGCTAAATGAGTTGAATTTCACTAACCTGAGTGGTCAAAAGTTATTTTTAGTCGAGAGTGTTGGATCTCTCGAAAATGATTTGTAATTCATTATTGTAATAGTTAGGAAATTGTATTATTTTAGATTAAGGGATAAGTTGTTAGGGTAGGTGTGTAATAGAGCCTAAAAATAGAGATTTGGTTGTTAGATTGATTAAAAATAGAGATAGAGTTGTTCGTATAGTTAGAATAGGATTTGATTCAAAAGAAGAAAATGTAATTAAGAAGGATTAGCTGAGATGATTGAGATTTGAGGGGGCGAGAATTGAGTGATAGAGAGGGTTTTGAGATTGAAACATAGGTCTGTTAATTTGTTGTAATTGAGCCGAGAGGGCCAAGACTTTATAACTATTATTATATTGAAGAAATTTGATTTAGTGTGCATCTGTGTGTTAATCCTGGTGAAAACTCTCATTACCTTTGTGTGTTTTCATTTTGAAACTAGATCGGGTATTTTCCTTGCTTTCCCACTTTAATTGTTAATCTCAATGTTATGCATTAATTGTGGTCATTAGTGTTAATGGCAGGGGTAGAAGAGCATGAAAACAATCAATCATGGTTGAAGGCCTGTACTTAATCCTAACCATCAATCTAATGTTCAACTGCTTACGTCATAGTCAATAGAAACATTAGGCCTGGTTTTAACCTGTGTGTTAGTTCAAGAGACACTAGACATTGGATTTAATGGATTTTGTTATCCAATGGATATTAAGGTTTAAAGTGATCAGAATTGAAGTGTAAACTCAGACCCGAATTTTTATAGATCAAGGTTTATAAACCATATCGACTTGGTGAGGCGGGTAAGCGTCACGCAAGTTCCTTGTGCGAGATCGTTGTCAACCATTGGATGACTGCTAATTATTGACTGTTGGATCATATCACATCACATCATTCAGGAGTGAATGAACCTTGGCTAGGAGAAATTGTGATTTGCGATGTCACTGCCGACCGTTATATCTGGAGAGAGGAGATCAACAGTAAAGTGAAGTGTTTTCTTCTAAAGAGAAAGTCAATGCAGGACTGGTTGTTGTTCAGTTGTTGTTCAATTGATATTTAGTTGTTATTCAATTGCTATTTAGCTTTTGTTCAATTGTTGTTTAGTTGTTGTTCAATTGACCTCCTGTGTCACCTATCTATTTTACTTTCAGAGTTTTCTATGGTTATGTGCAATCCTATTCAACTGATGATGTGAATTGAAAATATTCCTTTTACATGTGTCACAAATGTCTATTTAACACATAATTTTCTATAGAATCAGTTAATGTGTTAAAGTTTCTAGAAATATGTTGATATTGAATGTATTCCAAATACCTTTCCAAAATACAAACTCTAAGGAACATATGAAGAATTGTTTGGTTTTAGATAGTATAAATGTTTGTTAGTTGTAGTACAATGAGTTGTGAGTCCAGTCTAATGATGATTCAGTGAATGCTAAGTGAAATGACATCAGAGAGAAGTTCAATCAATGCACTATACTTAGCGATGTTGTTCGTCGATCGACCAATACAAATCCCTTGGAAACTCACTAACTCGCCAGTTGGAGTGAAAATAGACGATGTTGTAGAAGGTAGGTTCCACGTACTATGACTAGAACCATTAGCGTAACAAAAAAATGGTTCTTAAGACTCACATCTACAACAAATGCGAAGTGGATTACTAACTAGATAAAAAACGCTAAAAGACACACACTGACACACACACATGCAATGAAAGCATATATATAGTGATTTTTACTACACTCAATTAAGCATAGTAACATTTCAGGTACAACCGTTTCTGGGGTTGCGACAATGGATTCCCATCATAATCTACTAACTCGTAGGAACCTTTTTCCAAAACACACTTTACAATATAAGGAGCCATCCACATTGGTTTAAATTTACCTGCTCAAAGTTTATTAGCTTCCTGATTGTAAAGCAAGACCAACTCTCCTTCTAAGAAGATACGAGGCTTAAGATTTTCATCATATTGCGCCTTCATTCATTTCTTATGCACTTTGTTAGCTAATACAGCATCACGATGAGTTTCATCCAGATGGATTAGTTCCAAGAAACATGCTTCTTCTTCAGAAGTGTTTGGTAACAGGTTAATCGCGAGTTTGAGGGATGAAATTTTGCATTGTATCGGTAAGATTGCTTTTAAACTATACACCAACTGAAAGGGTGTGAATCTAGTTGAATTTATCATCGATGTTAGATATGCCCACAAGGTAGAGTTCAAGATTAAATGCTAGTTTTTTTTATCAAACCCTATCAGTCTTTGCAACATCTTCTTCAAGACTCTATTGATGGCTCAACTTGTCCATTTTCTTGCGAGTAATGAGGGGTAGAACTATCATGTGGCAGTCCTAACTTAGCAGTCAACTCAGCCATCATGTGATTGTGAAAATGCAACCCATATTCTATAACTATGGCTTGTGGTACACCAAACTGAGAAACGACATGGTTAAAAAACAAAAGAGCAGCCCTTTCGCCACTGTTGTTTAATTTTGGCGTTGCCTCAGCGAATTTGGTAAAATAGTAAACAGTGACTATAATATACCCATGACCTCCAGCCAAGGTGGGATTACATATCATGAAGTCAATGCCCCATTTGGCGAATGGTCCAACAACAATGACTAGATGCAATGGTGCAAGTGGTAATCTAGTTTTTCGTTCATAAATCTGGCATGCATGACAGCTTTTGACAGTAGTCATACAATCTTTGAATATAGTTGGCGAGAGGTAACCGGCATGGGGAATTCTCTGTGTGGTAGCATATCTAGATAAGTGTCCACCACAAGCACCAGAATGGAAATCATTCAATGCTTTCTCAGCTTCCTCATGTGTGAGGCAGCTCTGTCAAATCGTATTGATACCACGATGGTAAAGAGTGTCGCCAATGGTCAGATTATCTTTGGCTTGGTAACGAATACGTAATTGTTGCGAACACGAGGTATCATGCTGAAAAGTTTGGGTCTGGAGATAGATCATTATATCTCCATACCATGGGTTAAATGATGATATGAGAAACATAGACTCATTGAAAATTGATGTTTCAGATGTTGAATCAATGGAGGTCGACGGAAGGTCACAGAGTAGCTCAACGAAAATGAGAGATTTATTTAATTTGGACTTGATGAATTATAGAACAAACTCCTACAAGTGACTATCCATTTTTAGTATTTTCTCCCTAGCAATTGACATGAGAAAATATGTGTCATAGGGTTGCAATCCCGAATGACAGTGTTCTTCTGGAGCAGGATGTAATGGAAAAATCTCCGAACATCTTGTGCAACTACCAAAGCTAGTTTCTTGACATAAGAGTACTTACTTTCTGTATCAGCAATGGCGAGATACAGGTAATAATCTTTCTGATAATTCAGAGAATACATTAATGATGCTCTAATCAAGGTATATTCAAGAGCATCAAAGGAAGATTGCGCAACCTTATCCCAATGGAAGGGTATCCCCTTTTTCAAAAGATGTGTAAAACCTTTACCCATCTTAGCATAATTGGGAATGAACCTCCTCAGAAAGTTATCGTCCCTTGGAGTCTATGTAACTGTAAGAGATTTGAAGGTGGAGGCAAGTTAAGAATTGCCTGAACCTTTAATGGATCAAGTCAAATTCCATCTTTAGACACTACAAATCCAAGCAATTGACCAAAACCAACACAAAACACACATTTGTTCGCATTGAGTCGTATCTTGTAGTGTCGGCACCGTAGAAATGTTGCTCTCAAATGTTACGAGTGATCAGTTTGCTTTCTTGAATGAGAAGGTAAATCATCAAGGTAGGGTTAAAGAATGTGCTTGATGTCATGGAAGGCATAGTTCATTACCCTCTGAAATGTAGCCCTATATTCTTCAAACCGAATGGTAGTTTCCTATACGCGAAAGTGCCCCATGGACAAATAAAAGCAGTTTTTGATTGGTCCTATGGGCGGATATTGATTTGATTGTGGCCTGAAAAACCATCCATAAATGAGAATATTTCACATCCGGCACATTCATCAATAATCTGGTCAATAAAAGGAGTAGTATAATTGTCCTTTGGACATGCCTGATTTACATCCCTATAATTGACACACACTCGAATTATCCCTTGTTTCTTCATGATAGGAATAATGTTGGAAACCCAGTTAATAAGAGGTATAGGGTAAATGAAACCAACATGAAAAATCTTTTCAACTTCTACTTTAATGGCAGTGGCTTTCTTTGGATGAACAGGTCAAAGCCACTGTCATACTGGTTTGACATCAGGATATATTTTGATTTTGTGTTCAACAATACTAGAGTCAATACCTGGCATCTCCTCGTATGACCATGCAAATATATCTCTAAATTCACAAAAGAGAGTATGGTAATTATCAAGTTCTAATAGAGAACAAGATTTTTTGACAAGAATGTTTTCTATAATATTAAGCTTGGTTGAAATATTAATAGAAATCGTTTCTTCAATATTTGAGAGGTTTCACTCGAAATCTATTGTGTCTATGAAAACTAAATTCTAAAGGAAATAGAAAACTGAAGGGTGGTTTAGCTCATTTGAATAATCTTCGATGTCATCTGGAAGATGGGAACGATGATGATAATCTTCCCAAGGGTCTTCTCCTATCATCATTGATTGGATGATTCATTCATCTGTAGAATGTATACATGAAAAAGGATCCGAAGAAGTACCATATTCTAACAAATGGTCTACTCATACAATTGGTGAAAGTGGATTTGGGTTTACCGTACAAGCCAGAAATATTGATTGTTATGATAGCTCAATGGGGCTTAGCAGCATAACCTCAATATTACTATCAACTTAAGGATTGTTAGTAATCCTCCTTAAATCAAATGAGGTGGAGGAAGTCATGTTACAAATATCTACTCTTGCCACTTCTGCCAAATCAGATGGTGACGGTAGCGTAAAAGTACCCATTAGGAAAGGATCTTTAAAGAGACCTAAACAAACACTTTGAATGATGGTGGGGGCAAGTGTACCAACAAAATTCTTCCCGTAGCCTTTGAACTAGATGCAAAAAAGGAAAGTTGATCGATAACTGTGATTCCACCCTTATGAGGGAAAGCAATAGTATGAAAGTACGTGGAAACCACAACAGCCATAGCCTATACCCATGGCCTTCCCAGTGAAATATTGTAGTTGAGGGGGTCCGTCAACTACCTCAACCTCAACAATAACTATTTTCCCCTTCGTTTGATTTGCAGGTTACTCAAAATCCCATAAGGTGTATGTTCATCCATCAAAAGCTTTTAACATCGTTGGTGATCATGACAACGAAAGTGAAACAAGTGTTTTCCACCAGCTCATTGACATAATGCAAGTAGATGATCCCTCGTCAATAATATTTCGATGAACATTCTTATTGAGAGCCTTTACCTGAATTAGGAAAGCCAATTGCGCCGGTAACTATGGCGTATATCCCGCATGGTTAAAAACCACAAGATTGGAATATGTAGGGTCTATTCTACCAATTGCTGATAGTAAAACCTACTTCTGGGGGGGGGGAATTTTGTAACACCTCGAGTGTCGACATAACTGAAGGTGACTGAGCAAGATCTTCTACTCTGTTATAGTTTTGAGCTTCTCGAGCTCGAGGATTAAATGTTGATTTATGCACAATTCCCTTGGTGGTTTTATTGTCAATTCTGGCACAATAGGTGGTGGAATATTTTCAGATGAAGTCAAAGTCAAATGATTAGGTTGATCAGTGGCTTGATTATTCGACGATGATAGTGGATTTCCATAATCGTTATTTCGCGTTGATACCAAAACTTCGTTTTGTGGCTTTGTGATGGATAACATAAGTACTTGGGATCTGGATGAATGGTTTGTCGCAACCAAATGTGTCTTCGAGATTGGAAATGGATTAGTCAACATTGTAGATGTGTTAGAAGTCTTTAGAAGTTTAGGGACTTCTGAGCGGTGTGGAAAATCTCTTGTAAAATTCTCATCATTAGAGATTAGAAATGGATAACAAGGTTTCCTTGCCGAAGTAGAGGAATCAGATGATTTCCCTTGAGGGGAATTATCTTGTTTCTTCTTGTTTTTCCCCTTCTTCTTACCTCCTAGTTGCTTTTGATATTTTCCTTTGCAGATGACACGACATTGACTTCAGAAGCAAGAGTGTTTTTTGATGCATTGGTAGTTTTATTGGTAATGGGAAGATTTTGACCAGATGGTCTTACTACCATTTGCATGCTCGTAGAACCGATCACACTGTCACTGGCATGAGAGTCCTTACTCAATTGTGGAGTAGGAGGAACAGTGAAAGCTGGTCAGGGTGCATTGGGAATCTTCATCATAGAGCATGCCGGATTGTGTGTAGATCAAATCCAAATATTGGGCACGAGCAATTACCTTCTCTTCTGTGACAACTCCACATTTCACCACATCCTCAGTGATTGACGGCAACAAGGATTTTGTGAACCACTCAGCCAAAAGTTGATCAGGAACATAGGTCTTAACCATTCGACGATGACGTTACCACTCATGAATATGATCTGATATATGAGTAATAGTAGCTTGTTTATAGTTGGTTAGGATTTCCGTTCGAGTCTCATATCTGATAGATAACTGGAAGTGGGTCAAAAATGTGGTGGCTAAAGTCATAAAGTTGTCGAAAGAAGCTCGTGGTAACTCAATGTACCATTTTGCAACCAAACCAGTAAGCGTTTTTTGGAAAAGATGAAGTCTAACCGAATCATCATTTAAGGAGTTTGATGAAAACCACAAATGAAATCTCATGACATGATTTGATGGGTCTTCTATGGTATTTCCATTGAATTTTGGAATGTCAGAAGGTAACGTATGCAAAATTACCAGCCACCATGGTGCATATACGATTGAGTCATTAGTGAGTCGATTTAAATCTGGTAATTTTAAAGAGTTGCTACAAATGGTAGCTATCGATTCAAGTCGGGTTAAGCATACCTAGGATATGATGGAATTGCCTGAGCAATGGGTCTTTTCATACTAACGTAGGGCATCTACATTTGGTAACCTTAATAAGGTGGTTTTTGAAAAAATCCGGCATAAGGTGGTTGTTGATAACCAGGTTGAATTTGTGGTTGTCCATAACTAGCAAAGGCTTGTTGACCATGACCTTGGTAAGCTTGATACTGTCCAAACATAGGTTGAGCCTGTTGGGCAGGTCCAAATTTGGGTTTGAATTGCTGGAATTGAGGCTGTTGAAACTGGGGTTGCCATAGTTGTTTCATCAACTGTTGTTGTTGTCAATACAACTATTGTTGATTTAACGGTTATTGTTGCCCAGCAATGAAATGTTGGCTGGGTTATGAATAAACTATACTAGTGTAAGCCTGAGTCACTTCGGATAAAGTTATACTAACCTGAGGTTGTTGGATCCCAAACATAAGTGGTTGTTATATAACAGCTTGGGAAACTTGAACTTCTTGACCTAAGACTTATGGTTGTGAGGTAGAAGGACTAGTTTGTACAGGTTGAGATATAACTATTTTAACTTGTGACTGCGGTACAATGGTAACAACAGGTGTAGTATAAATGGCCGACACAGTTTGCATTGGCTGTGTTGGATACACAAGCCTTCATTGAACTAGCATTATCAGTTTCCATTGACAAACTCGAATTCTAGGCTGACCTGAATACTGTGGGATAATACCATTTGATGGTCCTCTAGGATATGGAGGATAAGCTAAATAAGCATATTGCTCTCGATATGGTAGCAATCTAGTATGTAATGCATACATAGGTCATTGTTGACTAGATTGCCTAGTTTGATATTGATATACACGATCAAACTGTTGAGTTCCCATTAAAGAAGAACCTAGTATAATTCCAGTTGAGGACATGGGTGATGACCATGGTGTAGAAGAAACCCCTGAGTGGGTTCTAGATAAAGATTGGAAACCAACCGGGACAGATGATTCACCATATAGGTATGACTCAGGTGTAGTAGAAAACATCAAATAGGTTACAACAGAAGATTATGTCGTAGCTACATCAGATGATACAATCTGGGATGTTGGCGGTTGTTCAGCCATAGTTAACTGACCCAAAAATTGTCCTAAAGAATCAATGGGTACCTGAAAAGAAGCAGGATCAAACAGAGCAGTAAAATGAGGAGTATAAGGATAAATATTAATTTCGGTTCCAAAATAGAATGGGGTTCTAGGTGTGGAATATTCTTCCAATTCTTCCTCTACAACAATTAAACCGGGGGGAAGAACTTCACCATCGGGTTCGTAATAGACTTCTGGTGTTGATAAAGTGGAAGTTTCAGTAGTTACTAATGTCTGAGGGGTAACTGGTTGATCATCTTCTGGTAGAGTAACAACTTCTGAATGTTCAAATTTGAAGTCCAGATGCTGCGCTAAAAGCACAATAGTTTCAGGGAGAGGTTCATAAACAACTTCAGGTTTAGATGTAACTTCTTTTTGAACAGTGATAGGTTCTGGATTAACTTCTGGTTGAACCCATTCAAGTTCATAAGTAATTTCTTGTTTAACAACTTCAAGTTGAGGATCAACTTGTTGTTGAACAACTTTAGTTACTATTTCACTAGGATCAATGATAATGTCCTCAGGTAATTGTGAAACTTTTAAGTCAGAAAATTATGTACCAGAAATAGTTGGAGTCACTCGAGTCTTAGTACTTATCGAAATGGATAATTATGGTAATTCAGATGAAGGACCAGGAGTTCTTGATGTGCTTGACTCAATTAAGCAAGACCGCTTTGACTGAATAGGTGTAGCTTCGGGTGGAAAAGGTAGCTTACTTTCCATTCTCCATGAATGATGGGTAAGGGTTGATATTCCTCCAAGATTGTAGATTAATTTTATTGTCGAGAAATAAATAAATAAAAAATGGTTAGCTAGGCAAAAGATTTACCAAGCAATTGTGAACTATAGAATACCTCCTAGCGAACCAAGAAGTACGGGCAAGTAATCTCCCCGAATCTTGTGTTCCGTGTATCACAATGTAAAAGGTGTCCGACTTGGTTACCTAAGGATGGATAACAACCTATTTTTTTCGGCCCATATATACCTGAAGGTACATGGAGGCCTAATAACACATATTTCATCAAAATTGGAATTTTTTTATTACAAAGGCATCACTAGAGTTAAGATTTTTGGTTATTTTGAAATTCTAGATTCACTGTTTAATTCCAAATTTAATGAAATATGTGTTTAATCCGTATAAGTGTTGTTTAATGCAAAACCGCACAGTGAGAGAATTCCCATATACTTGACATACTGTAACACCACCCTATATACCTGAAGGTACGTGGATGAGCTACAATATACTCACATACGTGGAATGAGGTATCACACATGGGATGTATTGTGGACAAGTTAGTGAGAGCTACTTTGTTTTATGACTCCAGAACACATCTCTAGCCTAGAACCACTAAATGTTTTTTTGTTAATGACAATGATCCATTAGGTAAATTGATGTTAATTTTAAGTTGATCCTACTTAGTAATTTTCCTTTCAAGTTCAGCACATCATGTATAATGAAATTTCTGGGAATGAAACTATTATGATAAGCATTCTTTCCATTCAATTTAACAATGAAAATCCTACCTACTAGGGATAGAACAATCAGATTTCTTTCGATCAAAGAGCAAAGAGCACAATCTAATGAAATTTCCATAAACTATTCCTATGAGCACAAAAAATCTTTTTCAGTGCAACATGCATGTATTTCTTTTCAGTTTCCTTAATGTGAATGTGAAAAAAAACAAAACTATGCACATACAATCAATCAATATTTAAGAAGAATGAAGACTTTACAAAAGTTTTATTTTGAAGGAAAAGAAGACTTTTACGACACTTTATTATATATAATATATAATGTGTTGTAGCAGGTGGAGCTAGTTTGAAAATTTGATGAAATGTGGTCCCCAAAGTTGGAGCTTCCTTCCAGTAGTAGCTGGTAAATCAGATCTAGAAGATTGGAGCTCCCTTCCAATAGGAGTTGGAAAATGAGTGAAGGTTGTAGCCTTCTGGATGTGGGTGTTTGTGTACTGGTATGAGTCTGTGCCGGTACAATATTGTAAAATATTTTCTTTATATTCAAAAGAAAATAGAGTTGACAACAACAGGTGGTTTTTTCCTGCATTGGGTTTCCACCTTAAATCCTAGTGTTCATGTGTGTTTCTTATGTGTGATGGTCTATTTTTTTCTTAATACAGATGGTTACTGTTTATCTGATTTTTAATAAAGTAATAATGAACTAGATGAAGATCAATAGATGAAGAGTTAACCAAAACATAAGTTTATTAGATATACATTACTTGTCTTAAGAACAGTTGCATACACAGGGGTTTCCCTTTAGAAAGGTCGTGTACAAAAATGATAATATGAAATTAAAATTTAATGATTTAAAAATATTGATTCACGCCCCCCCCCCCCCCCCCCCCCCCCCAGCATTTTTCTCAACAAACACACTATCATCTACCTAGTTGCAAGGCCTAAAGTGCTCATGTGGGATCTGCATACCCTCCACATAGCCTGCTACATTTTCATCTAGAATTCAAGTTTTTCAAAAGGTCTTCCTTTGAAAGTTTTCTAAATTTCTACATCCTCCGTAACTTTGAGTTCAAGGTTCCTACACACATAGTTCTTCCACCTATATTTCTTCCATCTATCCCATTTGGAATTTAGGTGTGTATTAAAGTGTCATTTATCAATTCCTTTGGATGCTTGGATATCTAGATCTCAATAAACTTTTGATCCTTGTCTCCATCACTTCAAAAGTCTTGTTGGCATCATATCCCACTCTTGAAAAAGTATGAATATCAACAAATTTTGGATCCCTTAGCCCCATTACTTGATATATTGTATTGTTTATATTTTCTACCCTTAAGAGTTCTCAACATTCATACTATTGATACAATTAGATGTTTTTCCATCTGGTACTTAACATATCATATTTTCCCTCTTCATTAACTAAGATTTATATCAATTAGGATGTCAACCAGTGAGAAGAATAAAAAACAATGTTGAAAGCTAAGGGTTTGTATGGTTAATTTAGACTCCTCCCATAATACCCCTTGCGAGTAGCCCCTGGCCATAGTTCTCCATCATTGTGATTATGGACTAGGATATTTTAGGGCCTAGATCGACTCAGGCTGAAGGAAGGCAGGTCTAGGGTAACATGAAACCACGCTTAACATGGTAGCTAGCCATACCAGGTCGAGAGAGGGCTCTCTCCTTGTCAATCTCAAAGAGAATATGGAAACTAAGGCTTGAGATGACTAAAATTTAATCCTAATTTTAGGCTAGGTATATTTGCTCAGAGTATTTTGATTGATTTTAATGGTTGGTTGCTGGATCAGATGAGGAAGGCAGCTTTGGGTCTAGGAAATCAACTCAGATTTGCAGAGGTTTTTGTGGGGCGAGGTAGGAAAATGTTTTAGCACTTCGAATTTGATGTTATGCTGAGTCTAAAGACTGGTGAGGAGTTGGAGAGGGCATGCAAGGTTCATGAGTCCTCTTCAAATAGCAGAAAACATTTAAAACTAAATGTAACCTCAAGGCAGAGCACTGAACATCAATGGATTCCATCTATTAATCTTGATTCATTTAGTTATGCAGAAAAAGATAGATGATGGCACATATATGCATAAGAGAAACTAAATAATAGAGGAGAAAAAAATGCCAATACACACTACCACAAGAATCCCACAAAATGTTACAAAACCCTGGTTTATTTCCTTGCCAAACTGTAGAAGTGATATACAAAATAGCTCAGTGCATCCACAAGAGGCCAACCTTGACAAATGACTAAGAAAGTACAAGATATAGGCATCAAACCACCTATGCTAGCCTTTAGGGGTCGAATCCATGAGTCAAGGAGCTGTATCAACATGATCTAAACTATGAACTCAAAAATAGGCAGTGGAATAGCATGCCTCTAAAATTATGGAAACTAATTCATTCAGTTCAAAACCACATAGAACTGATGTATTTACTTCCTTAAGTCATTTTTCATCATTTTATATTATAGTACATCATATTACATCATCAATTTGACCATGAGAGAAGAAAAAGTCAAACTGGTAGAAAACTAGGTGAAAATCTGAGTTTTTGAGCAAAATTTGCAAAATTTTGCTTGATGCGCAACGCCATTATTTTTATGCACAATGCCTTTTCCAAGCTAATTTTGAAGGCCCTCCACTTCACCAAATTAGCTCAAAAATGGCTTGTTCGAAAGCTTTGTCTGTCTACTTTCTAGGACATGTGGAATTTTTAGATTTGGTGTCAATTTTCCCCTTCAAAAATAAGTTCTCCCACAACTGCTTCATGTGGGTCCAAAAAGTGGTAGAGAGGGCATTTTTCAGGTGTTTTTTGCCCTTTAGGTGATCTAGATCTCCTCCAAAATTCATGAAACTTTTTGGGTTTTCATATTTCTTCACGAGGAATCCAAAAATACAAGCCATTTTGCAAAATTCCCAACCAGATCAATTGTGCTACGCATCAAAGCAACTTTCCTGTGTTTTGCAATTAAAATTTAAGAAATGACAAAAATTTCTCCAAAATACTTCAAAATTGGCGAAAGGCAAGCTTATCAATTGCTTTCCTGAGCCAAGGAAGCTTCAGCCAAGATTCTAAGTTTATCTTGCTCCATTTTGGCTTTTAAGGCTCTCTTTAGCTTGGCTTTTAAGCTTCTTATCCTTGTGTTACAAATCTTATTCCGGGCCAAGTAGTGATAAGCCATGTGGCGCATCATGTTCTTCTCTTTTTTTTCCTTCTCAACCAGTTTTTCCAAGTTCATATTTACTTTCTCCAAAAAATATTCCCGGTCATTTTCTTGTTCGATGGATGTCAACTTGCCCTTTGCCCTCTCGAACCTTTGCTAGTTTTCTTTGATGACTTGCAGCTCTAGGAGTTCTTGTTTGTTGGTAAGTTGCTTGTTTTCTTAATTAAGGAAGTTAATGATCCACTTAGCCCTCTCAAACATCTCACAAAATTCAAAGCAAGATTTGTATCTGAAACAAGTGGTGGCAAGGGGACAAGCAAGAAGTTCAGCAATGCTAATAGGCTCCTCTCTGATTATTCTTCCACCCTTGTGAGGTCTCCTAGGCTATACATTCCTTTCTCTTGAACTGTCACTTTGTGTTTCTTCTTCATAACTTGAGACACTGTTTCTTGCCATGAAGTTTAGGTGCTTTTCTTTGGAAAATGATGTGATGAATGTATGGTGAAAAATAGTGATGAAGGGGGACAATGGTGATGAGTATGAAGAGATTTTACTCTTGGGAAATGGAATTGGGGAATGAAGAGATTAATTTTGAGAAGCTAGGGTTTAGTGAGGGATTTAGGGTTTGATGAGGGAACTAATTGTTTTAGAGGAGAGGAATATGGGAAAATGGGATAAATGGAGTGATTTGGGGCAATAATAGACTAAAAAGGGGTTAATGATGTTTTTGTGATGGTGGAATGAAAATTTCACAATGAAATGGAAAACAGTGATGACAAGCTAGGGTTTCATTTTCTACATGCAAGATTTATGAAGAACACAAGTGTGACCTCAAATTCAGCCTTAGGAGGAAGATTACTTAATTGTATAATGAAGATGTAGCAATTTTGAGGGTTATGGCACAATTTGGAGCGATGTAGGAAGATCTGGACTGATGCGCAGTGCACTGGGCCCAATGCGCAGCACCCATTCAAAATAAGACTGCAAGAAAGCCTCTGATGCACAATGTCAGCCTGAAGCGCAGCGCGCTGCCTCTGATGTGCAGCACTAGGCTAAGTTGCTTGAAAAACAGGGTTTTTTGTCTCCTTGGCTCCAAATCGTGATTTTTGCTCTCCAAGGGTATTTTTCACCATGAAATGAAAAATGACTCCCCCTTTCACTTTAAATATGGATGAATTTTAATTTTCACTTATCTCAAACCCACCTTTCTAATGTCAAAGTCACTTTTGGTCAAAAACTCTGTTTTTTCATTTGAAGTGTGACTTTTCTTGATCAATTGATGGACTGATGCATTGATGCTTTTGTTTTTTGCAATGGCTGAAGTTGGCAAGGTGACCAAGAGTAGCTGCTATACTTATTACATATAGAAACACTTTAAATTACATAAAATTTTGTACATAAAATAAAAAACCTTGTTTTCACCTCAAAACAAAGTTTTGAGGTAAAAACCATTTATTGAGCATATAATTAGTGAATATTTGATCCTATGAACTTATAAAACTTCCTCATGTGTTTGCTAACTTTTTATTGAGGTTTGGATGACCATGGTGGCAAACCCTAGACCTAGTGAGGCTAAAAGCCCTAAAACTGATTTTGGTAAATGAAATTAAACAAAATGATAGTAAATGACCTAATCATTTGAAAACAGGCCAACATGTAAATGCCATGACGGAATTGACAATGAACCACTACCATCAGTTGATCCATGACCTAATGGAACGCAACTGATCAGATGGGACACCTAATATGCATGCAAAAAGATAAATTTGATCACTGATGGATGGATGAAGATACCGACACTAACAAGATAAAAGGCTCCATATCCCCAAATTTCTCAATCAACTTAAAAACAAGGGAATCAATCCCCAAATTTCTAAACCTCTGCTAAGTAGCTAAGCCTATTTCAAAGGACTAAAATTGGCTCTAACCAGGGAATAGGCCTTCCTAGAAGACTTTCAAGATAAAGAAGTCTTCTATTTCCTCTGAAGCTTCCAAAACATTTCCTTCAACCTAACATCTTCAAAAATAAGGACATAAGATGGCCAATGGCCAAATCCTCCTCTTGATCCCAACTCAAATGAGATTTTAAAACTCTTTAGGACTATAATATACAAGCATCATACTCCAAAACTTTTAAATAGAGAAGCCAACATTTGGCTTACCACATGATACAATAGGGTGCCCCAAGACTCCTGAACAAAATGTATATGATGCAGGGTAACCCCTGCAAACCCAAAATCTTTAAACTTAATGTGCACACAAAATTCATTTCACATTTATATTCCAATTTTATTCCCAATCTAGGAAAAATCGTAATAAAAACATGGAGTCTTTTGTTAATCTTTGTTCATCTTAGACATTCAACTTCATTATCACTTGCGGAAGCTATTCTGAATGCGTTGGAGCTGGGTTCAATAAACTTCTGAATCGATTCAAACAGAATCAATCACCTCAATCAAATACCTCTTTACCAGATTTCATTTTATCAATCACTCTTCAAATTAATTGCTTCATAAACAAAGGTTAATGCAGACTAAGATACCTATGTTCAGTTGCGGTGATAATACCTGCGCCATTCATTTAAAACAACATTTGCATGCCTTTTCTAGCAAAGTTAATACATACTGCCACTCCACAGATTTGGTCAATCAAATGCTTAAACCAGTTCCACTAATCAACAGTTACCAATCGACACCAGCGCATATGGATTTATGTATTCTACATCTACTGACCTTCATGGTTTATTCAATATGCGATTTCCTTCTATTCAGAATCGACTTTGACTTAATTATCGTCAACGCCCCTATGTTGACTAGACTGAATGCCAATACCCATTCAATTTTCAAAATTATCAACAAACCAGATATTAAAACTGGCAATTAACTTACCTTCTCCATTATCGAACTTGACTTTGCTCCATGTCAGTGCTGCTCTCGACCTCTGCTTTGAATATCTACATTCAATGAAGATCTAACTCTTCTACTTGTGCGCTTCCATAATCAAATAATTCAAAGTTTCTAGCTTCACATTAAATCAGAAGCCAAGTTCTAATTCCTCAGATCAATCATTCATCTGCGCATTCTGGTCTTGACTTAACTCACTTCAATGTTGACTTATGCAAATGCCTTTGCACCCAGTATTTCACTATGACAACTCATATAAACTCTAATTTTATCCAGAAGCCGAATACCAACAAAATGGAATTCCTCCACTCGATTTGCAACAACACTTCTCTACTCTCATGATGCAATAAATTATGCGGATACAATGATTTTACGATGCCAAGTGATATGAAACACCTTCGATTGGATCTGATATATTATCGGACCCAATGTATTATACAAATCAATTGATATGGGTTTCAATCTGCTCAAAGGTTCCACTAAACGGATTCTGTTGATTTCCTGTGTTGATGACTTTACAGTTTACAATTTCGACGATGCCAGGTTTATCTTAACCACAAGAATTCATACAATTTAAATAAGAACACACAGACAACCATCATTTCAAACAATTTCGCAGAAAAGAACAACGTCCAAACTTCACAACTCGTTGTATAATGACGCATTCAATATTTATTAAAATCACAATAAACAACAGAACAACTCTTGGCCTTTGGCCCAATTACACAGTAAAAATGACCCCTGTCAACCGATATAGTTCACTCACACTCTGAGCCTATGCTCCACATAGAACCTATTCTAATCTACCTCTCTAAAAGAATCCCCCCGTTTCTCTCATTACAATTTTCTCTATTTATCATCCACTAACAGCAATCTCCTATTTTTTATAAATCAAACAGAAATATGCTATTTCATAGCTTCTCAACCACATCTACACAAACGAATCTTATCACTAATCTAAAATAAGACAGTCTTCTCATTTATTACAATAAAAAACTATTTGAGAAGACTGTCCTCCTCAGTAAAACCGAATTCGACCAAACACTCCATGAATTTCACTGTGTTTAGCCACAACATGTGGACAAATCTCCACATTTCTAGCTAATCCCGATGCTCCTGCATCAGATTCCCCATGTAAGAAAATTTATGACCACCTGGTCATAAGTCTAGATAATTGTTTCCTCCTGGATTCCAAATTTTATTTTGTAATCTTTCCTTGCTTGTCAATTGCTCTATTGCTGTTGTTATCTGTTGTTGTTCTCCAGGTCTCCATATTTTATGCTGTAATGCTCCACTTGTCATGACCTCAAGGTCTGCTACAGTCTTTCTCTTGTTGTCACTTCTTTTCTTTCTTGCTGCTACCTTTCTCTGAGACATTTTCATCATTAACTTCCTTATCAACTCAATTTCTTTGTCCAGTATTTCCTCTGTTTGCTGATTGTTTCCATCTCTTGATTGCTGAACTCTCATTCTTGCTTGTTCTTCACTTGTTTTGATTGCTTCCTTTTCACCCTTAATGTTGTTTTGCACCTTTCTTGCTGTTGCTACATTGTCTTTTAGAACAATTTCTTGCCTCTGTTTTCTGCATCTGTCAAATTCTTCTTGATTATTATTTATGACAACTAATTTGTCATCCTTCTTCAGCAATCTATCTTGGACATTCATTCTCTGCTCTTTCAACTTCCTCCTTTGAAACTCTAATTCTTGAACGATTTTACTTGGAGTGAGCTTTGGAAATTTTACATAATCTTCCATTTCCTCATTTGTTATTATCTCATTATCACATGATCCTTCTTCTTCTGCTAAATCTAACTTAACATCCTTTAGTAGATTTTCTTCCTCTTCTTCCTCCATTTGGCTATCCACCTGTACCAAATATGTTACAGCATCTGTAACAACATCTTCAATTATAAGACAATCATTAAAATAAAAAATACAAGGCCTTTGTACCTCATTTCCCTTTAGCAACACTTCAGTATGTTGCGTTGATTTCTCTTCTTCTGTCAGCATATCAGTATGCTGATCCAAACTCAAAGAACTCTTGAGACTGTCAGCTAGTCTCCATTTCTCATCATCTATTTCAATGATGTCTTCCAACATTTGCCCATTGTAGTGAACTGATTTTTTCCCAACCTCTTTATCATATTCTGCTTCAAAACTTTCATCTTCTGGAAGGTACTACTTCACATCTTTGACAGTTTTAAAAGACTGTCTATCTTCTTCCAAACCTACAATCATACACAAATCATTAGTTTTAAAATCACAAGACCTTACAGTCTTATTTGATGCTTCAGTCATCAATTCTACTGACTACTTCGAATCATTCATATGATTCAACTCCTCTAGCTCTTCATCACTTTCAAAAAGTAATGGTCCACTTTCTGGTTAAAATATCGAAAATTCAACATCTTCTTTTTGTTGTAGCTCAATTCTCTCGAGCTCCTCTATCCTCCGTTTGCATCTATAACCTGTTCAAGTTCCCTTAGTTCCTTTATCAACTGCATATTCACCTGATGATTCCTCTTCTCTTGTAGCCACTGCCACTTCAGCTTCTTTCTCATAACATAACCATGCTTCTGGTATACTTCATTTCTTTGCAACATCTCCATTAACACCTCAAGCTGAACTACCATCTTAGCCTTCTCCCTCTCACATTCCTCTTTGCTTAACTGACTCGGTATGCCATTTGCCTTGGCATCCTTCTCCTTTTGTCCTCTGCTATGGTCTCTTTCAGAGCCCCTGTTACAACTGTCACTAGTCATCATCCTCTCCATCTTATGAGTTCTTCACTCACTTTACTATGAGTTGTGCTAAAGCCTTTTCAACAGCAAGTCCTGTCCTGCTGACACTTACCTCACCAAGCTCTCCTCACTCAGTCTTTTGGCAAGCAATTAGTTCTCTATCTTTGGAACCTCCTTTTGAGCATTTCTCTTTTCTCTTACTGAGCTTCAACTCATCTGCATATTCTAAGAACACAACTGTCCTCCTTACCCAATCTCTATTGGAATTCCTCAAGGTTCTGCCACATTTATGTTTTCACTTAAAACTTTCACCAACTTCCTTTATCTGTTATCAATTCTAACCACATCTTCTATGGAGTTACTTTTTGGGAGTTACAATAATACTTCTGCTTCAATGCAAAGATTACAATCCTATAATCTTCAAACCCAAATAAAACCCAGATCATCTTACCTTCAAGATCTCACCATTCCTGCAAATCTATTTCAGCAAATCTTTATACTTGTGCTACAAAATTTCTCGATATTCAACCACTGTCAATTAGATTTTATAATCTGATCCTTTCCTCCAATCTTCCAGATTTATCTGGAAATGCATTAACTATCAGCAACAATTCCTTCTTTGCTGAGTTTCTTCCAATCAGAAATCATTAACAGCTTCTTTCATTACTATCCCTTGATCTCCTTTGCTGAGATACTTCATTGCTGCAACCATCAATCCTCAATCTATTTCTTTGTCAGTAAAACTCAAATCAAAATTAAACAAACACAATACCTGCATGATTCTCCATTCGTTTCTCACATCCAAGTGAATTTTCATTCTCCAAACATCGCTATGGATTCTTCTGTCTCTGCAAACTCTGCTTAATTCTGCTTTACCTGCCTCTAAGAACTTAATTATTCTTCTCCATTCTCCCAGATGTACTTTGATTGCTTGACTATCAGATTAGAATCTGATCTCCCTTGCCTGCATGCACATCTCTACTCCATAAACACTGTCACAATTTGTCTCTGCACCTATCGCCTGCAATATCTCAGTCACTCATACAACCCATATCGAATTTTATCAATCAAAACAGAATTCTATTCTGTTCGAATGCAGAACCGAGAGTTACTTCTTCACACAGGATTTGATATAAATTCAAATTCAATATTCAATGCTTTTCAAGAAAACTTCATACAGAGCTATTCCAGCTCTGATACCAAAATGACGCAGGGTAACCCCTGCAAACCCAGAATCTTTAAACTTAATGTGCACACAAAATTCATTTCACATTTATATTCCAATTTTATTCCCAATCTGGGCAAACTTGTAATAACAACATGGAGTCTTTTGTTAATCTCTGTTTATCTCAGGCATTCAACTTCATTATCACTTGCGGAAGCTATTCTGAATGCATTGGAGCTAGGTTCAATAAACTTATGAATCGATTCAAACATAATCAATCACCTCAATCGAATACCTCTTTACCAGATTTCATTTTATCAATCAGTCTTCAAATTAATTGCTTCATAAACAAAGGTTAATGCAGATTAAGATACCTATGATCAGTTGTTGTGATAATACCTGTGCCCTTCATTTAAAACAGAATTTGCACGCCTTTTCCAGCAAATTTAATATATACTGCCACTCCACAGATCTGGTCAATCAAACACTTAAACCAGTTCCACTAATCGACAGTTACCAATCGACACTAGTGCATATGGATTTATGTATTCTACATCTACCAACCTTCATGGTTTATTAAATATGCAATTTCCTTCTATTCAGAATTGACTTTGATTTAATTACCGTCAACGCCCCTATGTTGACCAGACTGAATGCCAATACCCATTCGATTTTGGAAATTATCAACAAACCAGATATTAAAACTGGCAATTAACTTACCTTCTCCATTATCGAACTCAACCTTGCTCTATGTCAGTGCTACGCTTGACCTCTTCTTTGAATATCTACATTCAATGAAGATCTAACTCTTCTACCTACATGCTTCCATAATCAAACAATTCATAGTTTCCAGCTTCACATAAATATCGCCCTTGAGTTCTGATTCCTCAGATCAATCATTCATCCATGCATTCTGGTCTTGATTTAACTCACTTCAATGTTGACTTATGCAAATGTATCTGCTTCCAGTCTTTCACTATGACAACTCATATAAACTCTGATTTTATCCAGAAGCCGAATACCAACAAAATGGAATTCCTCCACTTGATTTGCAACAACACTTCTCTGCTCTCATGATGCGATAAATTATGCGGATACAACGATTTTCCGATGCCAACTGATATGAAACACCTCCGATCCAATCTGATAGATTACCGGACCCGATGTATTATACAAAGCAATTGACATGGGTTTCAATCCGCTCAAAGGTTCCACTAAGCGGATTCTGTCGATTTCTTGTGTTGATGACTTTACATTTTACAATTTCGATGATGCCAGGTTTATCTTAACCACAAGAATTCATACAATTTAAATATAAACACATAGACAACCATCATCTCAAACAATTTTGCAGAAAAGAACAACATCCAAGCTTCACAACTCATTGTATAATGACGCATTCAATATTTATTAAAATCACAATAAACAGCAGAACATCTCTCGGCCTGTGGCCCAATTACACAGTAAAAATGACCCCTATCAACCGATACAGTTCACTCACACTCTGAGACTATGCTCCACACAAAACCTATTCTAATCTACCTCTCTAAAAGAATCCCCCCATTTCGCTCATTACAATTTTCTCTATTTATCATCCACTAACAGCAATCTCCTATTTTTTATAAATCAAATAGAAATATGCTATTTCATAGCTTCTCAACCACATCTACACAAACGAATCTTATCACTAATCTAAAATAAGACAGTCTTCTCATTTATTACAATAACAAACTATTTGAGAAGTCTATCCTCCTCAGTAAAACCGAATTCGACCAAACAGTCCATGAATTTCACTGTGTTTAGCCACAACATGTGGACAAATCTCCACATTGTTGGCTAATCCCGATGCTCTTGCATTAGTATACAACTATCAGTCATATATATCACAAATAAGGACTTAATTACCTTTCTCTAACTCCTATAATCAAGGGAAACATCCTAGTGTACTGTTGAGGGCCCCGAAATCGGGTCAACAACAAGGGGGATACCCACCCGGTCGGGAACCTAGTTGGCGGCTCCGTGCCCGTTTGGTGTAGCGGGTCCGACTGGGGATGACAGGACCAGTTTCCCGTTCTAAGGGGTGTGTGTATGTGTAGAAAATGGTGATGTGTGTGTGTGTATGGAAATGATAGTAGAAAATAAGTAATTATTCCTTAACTAATCTAATTCTAAATTCTGAAATGACTTTATACTACTTTAATCTAACAAAAACAATACATCTAATCTACACTAACCCGGGACAGAATTTTTCCATTATGAAATCTAGAAAGATTTCACAGAATAACTGGTAATGAAGATTATTCAGCTATTATGAGAATATAGATCAATTAAGATGAACCATCTTGCATAAGAAGTTAAGCAAAACGGTTGTGAACAACATATTGCATAATCAGCTATTCATGTATTAAGCACAAATCAATGACTCCACCGTACAAAAGTGCCAAATGGTAGTCCACTCATTCATACGTTAACATATAAATAACATCAGCTGTATATTACTCTAAGAATGCAAGCAGAAACTAGTCAAGAGATAAAAGTACCATTTATGACTGATTTTAAACTTACAGACCTTAAGAAATAATGATCTATTTCTACTTGCTTCTAATGCCTACTAAGAGTACAGAAGTGCAACATTAGTAGCAGGTATTAAAATGCAAACATAAATAAATCTTGATCCGTACATTCATCAAAAACCCCCTCCGAGGGTGCAAAAGTGCATGTTCTGAGGACAAGTTTTTTGACAAAATTTCGGACCCTTCTCCAATGCAATGAGAAGGGTTAAATACTAGTAACCGACTAATTTTACTTTACACAAATTCAGGGAACGGCTTCAAATGACCGCCCTTTTACTAAAAATAAATTTATTTCTAAAAAATGAATCTAATTTCTAACCGTTTCTATATCTGCTCCTTAGTGCTGTAAGCAATGCGCTGTTCGCCCTGAAAGAGTCGGCTGGTTGTCCTTTCCTTTTGTTCAAGCTTGAAAATTAGAAACAACAAGCGCTGGCACCTCTTTCTGTTAGATTAGAAGATATTTTCGAAAACCTTTCTCTAGCTGGGTGTATTCGTTGTGCGCACACTTAGTACAACCCAGTTTCTTTTCGAACTGATTTTGCTGTTGGTATTTCGGTTTCCGGTCGTGCGAATGACTCAATGAGTTAGAAGTTGCGCTATATGGACAATCCCCTGTTTCGAGAACTGTTTTCGTTCTTTGTTCCAGGCTTTTCTGGAGCGTCTTTCTTCTCTTGCGCTTGTTTCTCTGCTTTACCAAGTCTGAGCTTCAGGATCTTTTGTAAACACGCTGCTTTTTTGCGCCTTTGACTCTGAGTCTTGGACAGTCTATTTTCATCAGTGCCTGTTGGGCGATACTCTGGAATCCGCGGTTCTGCTGCATGCGGCATCCAATTGCGGAGGCATCTTCTCTCTGTTTTCTTATTGGCGCTCTTCCCTTCTCCTTAGATGTTTCCTGCATATAGATTTATATAATTTGCATGTCTTGCAGTTTACGCAAAGAAGAAGGGAAATCATGAAAAGATTGACATGAACGCATTAAATTGTAATGAATGCAAAATTAATGACATTCATCATAACTTGACTCTTCGATAAATGCGATGCAATCATTTCTGGATATTCGAGCATGCGGTCATTAATTTCCCTTAAGGCGCGCTTTCATTTTTGGATCTACCGTGTATGTCGGAGAATTCTTGCGATGAGTTTTTTCTGTGATTGGTATCACAGTATCGATGGCTGCGACGTTATTAAGTGTTGTCGTAGATCACAGATATCGCAGGTCGAAGATCGCAGATATCGCAGATCGCAACATCGCAAGGTTTTCACTTTGTCATTTTGTGCTGCTCGTGTGGCATTGTGACGTGCGACGTCACATATCGGCCGTCGGTGTTTCTTTAGGTTCTCCTTTTTCAAACGCTCTTAATGCGCGCGATGCAATAGGTTCTCGCGTCGCTCTTTTTAGTGTATTTATGCACTTTGGGCAAGCGCTCCTTTTTCCGTTGCGACGTGATATAGCTTTTAGGGAGCTGATACAAAAGAATTTTCAAACAAAAATATTTTTTGGATTTTGGCTAAGGGTCCCCTTTTGCTTGATGTTATTACTAATATCAAACGAAGAGGGGGGTTTTTGGTGACCACAACAATGGCGATTCACTGTGAAGAACCAGTTATCTCTGCATTTCTATTGACCGTTCACTTCCGAAACAGCAAAATTCTTATATGTCTAAATTTTGTTATGAACAGATAGAGTAGACCTCCTCACCTTGTCAACGATAATTTGTCTCAACCTTTTTTAATCTCAATTGCTTGCTTCCTCAGGCTTTTTCTTGCATTCGCACCAGACATGACTTGGTCTTGATTAAAGATAAAATAAGGTCTTCTCTGCGTACTGGCTTAAAAGTATACTCATTTGTCGTAGGTAGAGCCTCTGCTGCCCGCAAGCGTCCATAGCCTAGACAGGGTTACCATGTTATCCAGCAATGATCCTTTTTCCTGCTTGAGGTTACTCGCAACATTCCAAAGAAAAATCCTTTTTGACACACTTTTCCTTTTTTAATTCTCTAAAGAACAATGTCTTGGTTTGGTGGCCAAATTATGACACAGTCATTCACTTGATTTACACTTTTGCTGAACAAGCCGGCTCGTGATGAGACCTCTTGTCTTTTGATTGCAACAATATTAAGTCGTTGCCCTGTTTTGATAGACAGTATTGGCAAAGTCAGCAAGTTATAATATCTGTGATCATGATAAGCCGGCTCGTGATGAGACCTCTTATTCTTTGAGATATAGTGTTTTGCTTGGATTATTTCTCTGAATGCTGCAATTCCCTTTTAGCAGGGAGGAAGTCATTGTTTTTCCTTAAGAAAGCTCTGGACGACAATAATAGAGTTTTTTGAAAACAACAGCTTTGTAGAGAGTACTTATTTTATTATTGATGATACCTTTCATGGTGCTGATACAAAATAATTTTTTCACCAAAGGTTGCCTTCGTCAAAGTTCTTTGAGGTTGAAACTAACATCGTAGTCAAGGTGAAGTTAACTCTATTTGTTAATAATAAAATTCAGATTTTTCAAAAATTTTGCTATTTGTACAAGCGAAATCAAAATCTGATAGAGAATTGGCGTGCTCTTTTCATGAATCCTTTTCACATGATCATCTACAACGGGTTTTATTCATCAAAAAGGGAAAAACAAAACAAAATAAAATATAAAAAACTAAATCTATCCTACAAAAATTAGAAGAATTTCTCTTCTATGGAAAATATAATTTAAGAATCAATCCATTGACAGGTAAAGAATCTCTCCTACCTGCCAGATCCTGCAACATGAATGTGGACGGTCCTACGACTTCTACAATCTGAAAAGGGCCAAGCCAAAGCTTCTGGAATTTCGTATGTTTGCCCTTTTCTTCATGTGCCTTATCCCATTTCAAAACTAAATCACCCATCTGAAAGTTTTTTCTGGTTATGATGCTTGAGTCAAAAGAAGATTTTATTAGCGCTTGGTGATGTGCATGGGTTTTTCTAGCTTGTTCTCTTTGTTCTTCTAGTTTGATTATTTCCATTTGTCTTAATTGTAATGAGGAAGTAGGTACTTCATCGATGTACTGTACTAAAGACAAAGAGGGAATGACTAAGTGAGTCGGAAGAACCACTTCCCGCCCGTAAACTAAATTAAAGGGAGAAGTGCCGATCGAAGCTTTCTTTGTGATTCTATCAGCCCATAAAGCATTTACCAGCGCTTTGTGCCAATTCTTTTGGTTTTGGTCGACTGTTCTTTTGATAATTCTGATTAGGTTCTTGTTTGTTGATTCAGCCAATCCATTACCTTGCTGATAGTAGTTGGCAGAATATTTCAGTTTGAACCCTCTTTTGAGCGCAAACTCAGTCATAGCATTTCCTGAAAAATATGAAGCGTTATCAAACATTAAGGCCGTTGGCAATCCAAACCTAGTTATGATAAATTGGTCTATGAATTCAATAATGTTTTTAGAATGAACTATCTTGAGAGGAACTGCTTCTACCCATTTGGTAAAATAATCAGTTGCTGTAAGGATATACTTATGCTGCTTAGAAGAGTGAGGAACGATCTCACCTATTATGTCCAAGCCCCATTGACTAAATGGTTGGTTGATGTTGACCGGTTGTAGCGGCATGGACGCTTTCCTTTGTTTTTCTGCAGCAGTCTGGCAGACTTGGCATTTCCTTACGTGATTGTATGAGTCTTTGAACAACGTGGGCCAATAATATCCTGCACGCAAGATTTTGTGTGCAGTCGCATCTCCGGCATAGTGTCCACCTGCTGGTCCATCATGAAGTTCCTGCAAAACCTTCTCGGCTTCAGTTTTCTCAAGACACCTAAGGAGTACAAAATCATAATTCCTTTTAAACAGGACATCATTTATGAGCTGGTATTGCTTAGCTTTTAATCTCAGAGCTCTTTTCTTGGTATGATCCAGACGTGATGGAGCATACCCGTTCTTAAGAAAATAAATGGTGTCAGCATATAATGATTCTGAGTCGTTTAGGCTTACCTCATACATGTGTACCTCTTCAGACGAGTTCTCGGGGATTTGCGATGCTCCAGCTAACATCTTGCAGAAGCCTTGGCCTCTTACGATGTGTGCCAGTTTGATCTCAAGGTCGTATTCTTGTAAGGCGGTGATCCAATTCGCTCTCTTCTCGCCCACATCCTTCTGTATCAGGAGGTTTCTTACCGCTGGAAACGGTACTATGACTTTGGTATGGGCTTTTAGCAAGAAAGGTCTGAAATATTTGATTGCTTTGAAAACGGCATATGCCTGTTTCTCGACGTCAGAATAATTGAGTTCAGCACCTTGTAAGTTCGAGCTAAAGAATGCGATTGGGGCTTCTACCTTTTCGTGATTTGCTTGAGTTAAAATCGCAGCATAAGATCTTTCTGAGGCAAACGTGTATAAGATGAAAGGTTCTGAAAAATTTGGGGTAGCCAAAGATGGAGCGTTGATGATGGTTTGTTTGATTAAGTTGAATGCTTCATGCTCGTCTAGACCCCATTTGAAATTTGAACTTTTTTTTATCATATTTTGTAAGGGTGAAACAATACGTGAAAAATCCAGGACAAATCTTTTGACAAAATTGATCTGTCCAAGGAAGGATTGCATGGCTTTCTTGTTATGAGGTATGGATATTTCGGAAATTTCCTTGATTTTGTCGGGTTCTATGTGAATACCAGTTTTAGATACTATGAATCCGAGCAATTTCCCTTCGCTTAATGCAAAGAAAGATTTCTTTGGATTGAGCGAAATCCCATACCTCAAGCATCTTTGAAAGATTTGCTTCAAATCTTGGAGATAATTGTTTCGTTTTCTAGAGTACACTGTTATATCATCCAGATAAATCACTACTGATTTATTGACCAATCCTTTAAACGCGATGTCCATGGCTCTCTGAAAGGTAGCTCCAGCGTTGATCAGACCAAATGGCATTTTCCGATATGCATAAGTGCCCCATTTGGTTCAGAACGTAGTCTTTAACTGATCATCGGGTTGCACCAGTACTTGATTGTATCCTGAAAATCCATCCAGGAATGACATTAATTCTGAGCCTGCTACTGCCTGTAGAATTTGCTCCATAGGTGGGAGGGGAAAGTTATCTTTCTGACAGGCTTTGTTGAGATTTCGGAAGTCGATACAGATTCTAATGTCTCCGTTTTTCTTCCTAACGGGCACCATATTGGATACCCATTTGGAATGCCTAACGGGGAAGATTATCCTGGCTCTCAACAACTTATTAAGCTCAGTTTTTATCTGGTTTTCTAGGTTAGGGTGTATTTTCCTGAGCTTCTGCTGGACAGGTTTCTCGTTGTCAGTCATAGGGATAACATGCTGAATGATGGAAGTGTTGTAAGTCTTCAGCTCATCGTAGTTCCAGGCAAAAACGTTTTTGTACTGTCTCAGAAGGCGGATATATGCTGACTTTTCTTCAGGGGCTAAGCCCTGGCCTAGATTAACGTTTTGCGGCTTTTCGTCGGTTCCTAGGTTGACTGATTCGTAGTTCATAGTTGAACTATAAAGCTTGGCATTATCCGACCTTTTGAACCGACTTTTCAAGTCATATAAGTCTTCTAATTTGACCATCGATTTGGTTATAGCATTATCAGTGCTACTTTGTTGTATCTGGTGATCATGACAGTCTTCGTCAATTATCTGGTTTGTGTAGGATCCTTCAGAGGTGAGGAAACTTACGATGTCTGGGTCGTCATTGAACACTCTCCAGTTGGTGATATTGTCAGGAATGGAAGGTTTCAAAATTAATTCTATTGAAAACCTATCAGGACTAAAATCTTCGGAAGGGATAAGTCGAGAGGCTACGTTAGCTAACAGGTCTGCGCTTGCGTTTTGAATTCTTGGAATTGACGAGATGTTAAATGCTATGAAATGTGAAGTGAGATCTTGCACTAACGATTGATAATGCTTTAAATGACTAGACAGGCAATGTATGGTGTTACGTACCTGTTTTACGACGATCTCAGAATCTCCAAAGACTTGAAGATACTTAACATTCAATCCGATTGCTTTGTATAGGCCTTGAACCAAGGCTTCGTACTTCGCTGTGTTGTTCGTGCAATCGAACTCAAGTCTGCATGTGAGCATAATCTTGTTCCCGTCTGGGTTGATCAGAACGCATCCTGCTCCTGCCCCCTCGTTGGATTTAGATCCGTCAAAATATAATTTCCAAAATAAAGAAGTATTTACAGAATTATCTAAAAAACTAAAACATTTTGAGTCATCAGTTTGGGAGAAATTTTCAACTTGGGATAAAACTGAATTCTCTAAGTATGGTGAAATATGAGCACTGAAATTGCCTAGGAAAGAATCTATTGCGTAATTGCCTACAATGCTGCTATTGTATGTGATGGCTTCATTTTCTCCTTCTAGTTCTGTCACTATGTATTTTTGGTGCAACTCTCGTTCAACCTTTATCTGATTTGGTTTACCATTGTATGGTAACCACATGTGCGACCAATCGGTTGAGAAATATCCGTGGAGTTTCTCTGACCAATCCCTGCTAAGAATCAAGCCATAAAACTCAGGGATATCAACTACCAGGATGTCGATAACCTGACACACTTTTGGGTTAGTCGACAATCTTATGGTCACCTGATTAAGTTCACCAATCACTTCGACCTGGGATCGATCAAGTTGAACTATACGTACTGCAGATTTTTGAGGTTGCACATTCAATTTGGCACATATTGACCTGGGTAAAATATTCGTTGAAGCACCAGAATCGACCAAGCAATTGTGCACGTTTTTGTTGAAGATTTCATATGTGAGCAGAAAAGGAGGCGTATGAGACCTTGATCTTCCTCCAATCAAGGCGATGTCATTTGGATCAATTTTATTTATCGTATTGGTTGGAGGTCTTCCCAGATTGTGGGAAGCCACAGCTGTAGGTAAAGATGTAGTAGGCACAACATGTAATTCTTTCATCATGATTTTCTGCTGGTGTTTCAGTTTACTCAATTCATACAGAGTGATATTAGCCCTAGTCTTCTTCATGTCGTCAATGATGTTATAATCCATTTCATCCGACACTATTAGTGTTCTTGATGGAGGTGCTTGTTCAGATTGGACTGGGCTAAACTGGGCGCTTTAGCAGTTTTCTTTTTGGTTACGACCCTTTCTTTTGTTGCAGGGCTTGCGCCCTTTTGTTTTGGGGTAGTTTGGGGAGGATCAAGCTGATTTTTACTTCTCGTGCTAACAGGAAATGCTTCTTGATCCTCTTCCTGTGGGAGGATGAAATCCCACATTCCTTGAAGTTCTACAACTTCTTCCTCGTCGGTCTGCCCTTCAGTGGTATTCTCTTCTTCTTCGTCTTCTTCAGACTCAACGTTTGAGACAACACCGGGTGGTTTTATGTCCATGGGAGGATTTCTTTTAAAAGTCCTAAAGGGCTTTTTCGAAGAAGTCTCTGCTACTTGTTTCTTGATATCGACCATCTCATTGGACATGGCTTTCAACACTTTTTGTAACCCTTCCAAATCGAAAGGATCTTTCGTTTGCTTCTTCTTGGTGTCTTCTTTGAAAGAGATCTTCTTTGATTTGCGTTCTTCTATAGCAGATCTCTTTTCTAGGGCTACCACACGTCTTTCCACTGCTAACGCTTCTGTCAAGTTGTCAACTAATGTGGTCTTGTTTTCCCTATCTACGAAGATAGCCAAGTTTGGAGGTAAAGCCGTGATGTACCATTCACATCTTACTTCCTCGCTGGGTTGTGAAGCAGCGGGGATTTTGTTGAGGATCTTATTGAACCGTAAGTTAAAGTCTTTAATGGGTTCTCTAGCCTCAGCCTTAAGATTAGATAGGTCATTAATAAATGTCGTCGTAGATCGGTCATCACCAAACTTAGTGAGGAACTGACTTTGAAAAATGTCCCAGCTTGTGATGGATCCGGAAGGTAACGAAAAGTACCATGACCCGGCCGTTCCTTGCATTGTATAAGGGAAGAGCCAGACAACAGCGTCTTCGTTAGTAACTCCGTTGAGATTAACAGAAAGCATGAAATTATTGATATGTTCTTCTGCTAGCATACCTGCTTCTGGGTTGAATTTAGGTAGCCACTTCTCTGGATGGGCCGGTATAGGGCTCAGGGGTGGAGGCATTAAAACCGCCCCAGGATTGTTCCATGGAGACTGGGCCATCGTGGAGCTGCTAGCTAATGGAAGTGCAGAAACTGACCCCTGATGCTGAGAAGGTGAAGAAATCAGGATCTTTGATGTTCGAAGAGGAAGGTTTGTGGAAGACGGGTGAGTGAGTTGGAATGGAAAAGTGGGTGGTTGACTTCGCGGTGAGGGAGTTGATATGGACGAAGTGGATGAGAGAGTCTCTCCATCAGACTCTTGAGGTGTTTTCCTTGCTCTTTTTCTGGTAGGAAGAGGGAGTTCACTTGGTTGTATGCCCAATTTTTCACTCTTTAATCTGGTAAGGGGATGAGCAGGGTTGTACTGCGAAGTCACACTGCTTTTAGATTTATCAGACTTGTGGTTAAAAATGGAGAATCCCTGAAGTTTACGAATCAAAGTTTGAATTTCAGGGGGTTCAATAATAGATTGGTCTGATATATTCGAAGATGTAGCAGTGGTGGATACTCGAACGACTTCAAATTCTGGGTTTAACCGTGTTGGAGAAGTCGAGGGAGTTGATGAGGGTGTATTACTCTCAGAATGGTATTTGGATATTGCTTTAGGTGCCATTCATAGTTCGTGCCCTCCTTCTAGTGCCAAATATGTTGAGGGCCCCGAAATCGGGTCAACAACAAGGGGGATACCCACCCGGTCGGGAACCTGGTTGGCGGCTCCGTGCCCGTTTGGTGTAGCAGGTCCGACTGGGGATGACGGGACCAGCTTCCCGTTCTAAGGGGTGTGTGTATGTGTAGAAAATGGTGATGTGTGTGTGTGTATGGAAATGATAGTAGAAAATAAGTAATTATTCCTTAACTAATCTAATTCTAAATTCTGAAATGACTTTATACTACTTTAATCTAACAAAAACAATACATCTAATCTACACTAACCCAGGACATACTTTTTCCATTAGCAATCTAGAAAGATTTCACAGAATAACTGGTAATGAAGATTATTCAGCTATTATGAGAATATAAATCAATTAAGATGAACCATCTTGCGTAAGAAGTTAAGCAAAACGGTTGTGAACAGCATATTGCATAATCAGCTATTCATGTATTAAGCACAAATCAATGACTCCACCGTACAAAAGTGCCAAATGGTAGTCCACTCATTCATATGTTAACATATAAATAACATCAGTTGTATATTACTCTAAGAATGCAAGCAGAAACTAGTCAAGAGATAAAAGTACCATTTATGACTGATTTTAAACTTACAGACCTTAAGCAATAATGATCTATTTCTACTTGCTTCTAATGCCTACTAAGAGTATAGAAGTGCAACATCAGTAGCAAGTATTAAAATGCAAACATAAATAAATCTTGATCCGTCCATTCATCAAAAACCCCCTCCGAGGGTGCAAAAGTGCATGTTCTGAGGACAAGTTTTTTGACAAAATTGCGGACCCTTCTCCAATGCAACGAGAAGGGTTAAATACTAGTAACTGACTAATTTTACTTTACACAAATTCAGGGAACGGATTCAAATGACCGCCCTTTTACTAAAAATAAATTTATTTCTAAAAACTGAATCTAATTTCTAACCGTTTCTATATCTGCTCCTTAGTACTGTAAGCAATGCACTGTTCGCCCTGAAAGAGTCGGCTGGTTGTCCTTTCCTTTTGTTCGAGCTTGAAAATTAGAAACAACAAGCGCTGGCACCTCTTTCTGTTAGATTAGAAGATATTTTCGAAAACCTTTCTCTAGCTGGGTGTATTCGCTGTGCACACACTTAGTACAACCCAGTTTCTTTTCGAACTGATTTTGCTGTTGCTATTTCGGTTTCCGGTCGTGCGAATGACTCAATGAGTTAGAAGCTGCGCTGTATGGACAATCCCCTGTTTCGAGAACTGTTTCCGTTCTTTGTTCCAGGCTTTTCTGGAGCGTCTTTCTTCTCTTGCGCTTCTTTCTCTGCTTTACCAAGTCTGAGCTTCAGGATCTTTTGTAAACACGCTGCTTTTGTGCGCCTTTGACTCTGAGTCTTGGACAGTCTATTTTCATCAGTGCCTGTTGGGCGATACTCTGGAATCCGCGGTTCTGCTGCATGCGGCATCCAATTGTGGAGGCATCTTCTCTCTGTTGTCTTATTGGTGCTCTTCCCTTCTCCTTAGATGTTTCCTGCATATAGATTTATATAATTTGGATGTCTTGCAGTTTACGCAAAGAAGAAGGGAAATGACGAAAAGATTGACATGAAAGCATTAAATTCTAATGAATGCGAAATTAATGACATTCATCATAACTTGACTCTTCGATAAATGCGATGCAATCATTTCTGGATATTCGAGCATGCGGTCATTAATTTCCCTTAAGGCGCGCTTTCATTTTTGGATCTACCGTGTATGTCGGAGAATTCTTGCGATGAGTTTTTTCTGCGATTGGTATCACAGTATCGATGGCTGCGACGTTATTAAGTGTTGTCGCAGATCGCAGATATCGCAGGTCGCAGATCGCAGATATCGCAGATCGCAGATCGCAACATCGCAAGGTTTTCACTTTGTCATTTTGTGCTGCTCGTGTGGCATTGCGACGTGCGACGTCGCATATCGGCCGTCGGCATTTCTTTAGGTTCTCCTTTTTCAAACGCTCTTAATGCGCGCGATGCGATAGGTTCTCGCGTCGCTCTTTTTAGTACATTTATGCGGTTTGGGCAAGCGCTCCTTTTTCCGTTGCGACGCGATATAGCTTTTAGGGAGCTGATACAAAAGAATTTTCAAACAAAAATATTTTTTGGATTTTGGCTAAGGGTCCCCTTTTGCTTGATGTTATTACTAATATCAAACGAAGAGGGGGGTTGTTGGTGACCACAACATGTACTTACTTTAACTCAAGGGTATGAAATATCTATTTAATCCCACCGCTAGATCAACAATCGCTAAATACACTAATAGAAATAAAACAAGATCCATAGACTTAACTGATCTTATGCATTACAGCCTACCATACCATATATTTCATTTTTAACACAAGGAACAATATTTTAAGATTTTTTCTTCTTACAACATTCCTTCATAAATGAATCTACAAGGATTAACAAAACAACATTCACCATGACTTTCAACTCATCATTCCAAACACATTAAAAAACCTAATATGGAAATAATCCTAAAACACTGAACAACAATCCATTTCATTAACAAATAAAATAAATACACATATCTATTTTACTTAAATTTTTTGGAAATTGAATAAGGGAGATCCACCCTCTACCCAAACATATGATTAGTTACACTATAGTTTTCTTATAACTAGTTACCCCAGAGCTAGATCCAATGCATTAAGAGGAAGACTATCTCATTCAGGTAATATTAGGGATACAAATATGGTACATATTATGAAGGTCAATTTCCTTCATACACATGAATTCACTATGTTTCCTTTTAGCCACTAAGCCAACGCATTTTTATTTTCACAATATTACCACACTAGGCTTAAAAAACATGAAAGGCGGTCATTATCTAATTGAACAAACCCTAAGTACTTCCTCTTTCTTCGTGATTGTCATGCACATATCCAAAAACATTGTTAAAAATTCCTTCTAGCCTTCTAACATAAACTGAAATCATTGCCTTTGACCTGCTTTATTACAGGTCATTTTGTCACATCTACTTAAAAGGCCTGAAAACCAGATCAATCAACATTCTTTAACAATTCGTCATTATCCCTTTGCAAATCCCTAATAATTACCTCTCTGAAAGTATTTATGGGTCAATCAGATCAAAAACACTATTTTTAACCCCAATGCACCCTACGTAACTATTCACCTGCAATGGTTGCAGGTTGTATAATTGAACATCTGCGCTGACTAGCACATGTTTCTCTACTCTATAGGTGCAATGATTCTAGAATTTTAGGAAAATTAAAAAATATTTTTGAATCTTATTCTTCTAGAAGCTTCTAAGGTGGTTTTAACCATTTACCATGGACAAATATATTCAATTCCTACTCTAGAGATCTTATCTCTTATCTTTTGAGCTTATCCTCCTTCATATGTGGACCTTAAGCTAGATTGGTAAATCTTAAACTACCACTTTTACCTATAAATTTACTGCCTCCCATAGAATCTGTGTTGGCTTTTGGATATTACTAGTACTCTCACGCTGCTACTTTCAACTTAAGGAATCATCATCCACTTATGCATTAGGGTTGAGTGTGAAGGTTTGTTTTGTGGAAAGGAAGGAAAAGACAATTGGGGAGACATATATAAAGTTAGCTTCTATATATGGTTGTAACTCTATCATTTATTTATTAATACAAAAAACACTTTGTTTTCCTATACTTCTGTTATTCTCACTCATTGATTAGAGATATTGTATTATGCTATGTGGATATTGTAATTCTCTTGCTTGTTTTAGTCATTGTTGTAGGTTCCATTTATGACATGTGGAGATAGAGTTGGAGCTTACAAGAAAAATGAAGAGGAGGACTTTCTACAAATTCCAAGTAGGTCTCTTTTTCGTATTCTTATCTCTCTAAGGGAAACATAGATATTTTTTCCCTTTGATGTTGTAGATTATATCAATAGATCTAGGGAGTTCATTTTCGTCTTCAGAAGTGAATTTTCCATGTAACAAATTGGCAACCATACTGGGGATGGCATAATCATTTTTTACCTTTAAAAGTGACCTTGATCGACTTATTCATACAGTAATTAATCTTAAGAAAACACATTTTTTAGATTGGTAGGGTTTCTTGTGTCGTGTTTTGACCAAATTAGCCCCAGTGCACTCTTTGTTCTGAGACAGAGTGACCCAACATAGTATTTTCTCTCTGTAAGTGTGATGGTTCACTCTAGTGCCCACCATGGAAAATTTTAGGGGCAAATTTTGCCCTTGGGCAAAATTAAGGGGTTTTAAATTTTTAGTGGGTGAATATTTTGTATCATAGTACATTGTTACAAATCGCCTCAAATTTATTTTATAAAAAAAATTAGGTATGGAGGTCAAACCATGTTATTTTAAGAGAGAGGGTACAAAAATAAAGTTAATCCTTGAAATTAGGAGTTACAAGGACTATATATATTAGATTTCCAGAGGGATTAAATCTTTTGTGTGCGGGCTATAATAAATGAATATACATGTTATACTCTTACTGACAGACATAAACAAAATATTTCAATGTCCATATGAACTATTATAATCTTGTACCAATTTTATAGAGAAATGAAGTAACTAAAAATAATAATAAAATGTTATACTTTTCAGTGCAACAAATTGTGTAATTCTTATTCTTTCTAAAAACATTTCAGTACGTGACTTAAAAACCTTTCAAAAATATTTTAGCACATGACTTAAATAATGTTTCTAAATATGCATATCAAAAAAATTATTTCAATCTCAACTTCATGTATATGGTGAGAGCGTAAATGACCAATTATTTTAATGTCGATCATAATAAAATATTTCAATGATGTTAGAAGAGTAATTAAAAGTAAAAATGTTCCAGGAGATATGTATTTTATTTAATTAATAATATAAATTAAAATGCAACATTTATACTACTTTCACCACTATCTTTAGTCTAATACATGGTCATGAATTGTTTGAGGGTGGAAATTTCAAGCTTCAAGGAATGGAATTTTATTAAGGAAAAAACATTATCATGTTTAATATTTCATCTCTTTCCAAAATCATCACCATAAAAATGGGATCATCTCCTAAAAAGCATTAATGAAGGATGAGCATATATTTGTTATATTAGCTATAACTAGATCATACCACTAGATCTGGGGAGTTCATTTTCATCTTCAAAAGTGAATTTTCCATGTAACAAATTGGCAACCATACTGGGGATTCACCCTCCCCGTTTGGTGTAAAAAATGTTTTTTCCTTTCATTCGATCGTATGTCATCGTATTGGGATCAATTTTGAGAAAATGACCCTCATTTTTTGGAACAAATGTCTATTTAAAGATTGAATAGTGTTATTGTTATCTTCCAAGTTTGCATTTGTTTATTCATAATCATATACGAGGGTTGTTAGAAAAGTTGTAGAATTTCAATTACGAAGTCAAGATTGAGAATAGTGGTACAAGGTGTTTGGCAAAGTAGTGAAATTTGAATTAATAAGTCAAGAATAATGTACATAGTTAAGTTTGTGTTTTAATGGATTTTTGGTATATATAATTATTAATTTTCTGATATATACTTGTCATTTTCAAATATTATTTAGATAATATATTTTTGAATTTCCAATCCTCTCAAAATTGTCCTTTTCAAATATTATTTAGATAATACATAATAATTCATTTGTGATTCTTTCTTTTCATCTTCTACCCATTGTTAACGAAAAATTTAAAAATCCCTATTCCAAAAAGATTATCCCTTACGTTCCAAAATTAATACAACTCAAATTTCATCATTTATTTGGTTACTTATCTTTTATTTTCAACGTGCACTCTATGTAAATTACGTTTTCTATAGAGAAATGATAAAGTAGATGTTACTATTTTAATACCAAGGATGGAGAAATGATAAATGTTATTATTTGAATACCAAGGTGCTCGAAGTTTAAATAACTCAAACTCTACTTTGTTGGAAGACACCCTATTAAAAATCATGTTGCCCTAAAATTGTTTAAATTTTATAGATTATGTTTCTACTAGGAATTGATAAAGTTGTTGTTGTTATTCATGAAATAGTAAGGTGTTTGGCGTTTGAAAAAATCGGCTGGAACACAATTGAATGGATGTATGAAAACATCTTATTAAAAAGAAAGATAAGCAAATATATTAAAAATATATGTATTATCAAAACAAGGACTCTCATCCAAACTTTCAAGATTGAAACAAAAAAGGGCATATTAAAATGAGAATTTAAGAAAATGAATAATAAATTTGAAACTATTTACTTCAAATAAATTTCATTAGCAAGATGAAGATGGAGGAGATATTTTGAGTGAATTTATATGCATAGATGAACAATCATTTTCATCCTATTGATATATATGGTATCCATGAAAAAGAGAAAAATTTAACATTTTGAAGACAGTAAATAAAATTAAAGACATTAAAAAATTACATGTGGTGTGTGTGTCTATATATATATATATATATATATATATTATATTAAAAAATATATTAGGTTTTTAGAGGGATTAAATTTGTTCTATGCAAATGTTTTAGTCATTTTTTTCACTGTAAATTTTGAAGACATTGAATCCATTTTATTCATCACCACAGGGATTAAATTTTGTGTGACTATTGAATATACATGTTATACTCACTCACCTTATATATATATATTAGATTTCCACAGGGATTAAATCTTTTGTGTGCAGGCTATAAAAAATGAATATAAATGTTATACTCTTACTCACAGACATATGAACTATCATAATCTTGTACCAATTTTATAGAGAAATAAAGTAACTAATAATAATAATAAAATGTTATACTTTTGAGTACAACAAATTGTGTAATTCTTATTCTTTCTAAAAACGTTTCAGTACGTGACTTAAAAACCTTTCAAAAATATTTTAGCACATGACTCAAATAATGTTTCTAAATATGCATATCAAATAAATTATTTCAATCTCAACTTCATGTATATGGTGAGAGCGTAAATGACCAATTATTTTAAAGTTGATCATAATAAAATATTTCAATGATGTTAGAAGAATAATTAAAAGTAAAAATGTTCCAGGAGATATGTATTTTATTTAATTATTAATATAAATTAAAATGCAACATTTATACTACTTTCACCACTATATTTAATCTAATATATGGTCATGAATTGTTTGAGGGTGGAAATTTCAAGCTTCAAGGGATGGAATTTTATTAAGGAAAAAACATTATCATGTTTAATATTTCATCTCTTTCCAAAATCATCACCATAATGGGATCATCTTCTAAAAAACATTAATGAAGGATGAGCATATATTTGTTATATTAGCTATAACTAGAGGTTAATAACTACTAATATAATTGTATGTTTCTAATATTGTTCCTCTATGCATTATCTATATGGTATCATTTATCATTATAAACTATCATTTAAAGGGCATACATTATTAATTAATCTTCAATACTATTTTAAAATGTGACACCCCACCTTAAAATCAAACACAAATATATTCTATTAAATTACATTTAATTATAACTAATAGCATTAATCATGTGTTTATATTTTGAAATGCTTATATATTAAAGATATTTAAAAATTAAAAAAAAAAAAATTTAACTACAAAGTCTAATCTACTTTATACCTTTTTTAACAAATAAATTATTTCAAACTTAATTAAAATATATATTAAACATGATTTATAATCTTAAACAAACTAAATTAATGAAACACATTAACACGCTATTAATTATTAATTCAAGAGAGTGTATGATGGAATGTAAAACAATAAATAAATACAAACCATGTGAAAAACTAAAGTGGTTTCTCCCCACACTTAAGGTGGTTTGACCTCCCTTCGAAAACAGCCACCCATGCACATAAAAGATAGTTTTACCTTTTCACCACTATTAATGTGGTTTGACCTCCCTTCCAAAGTAGCCACCCATGCACATAAAATATAGTTTTACCTTTTTACCCCATTCACTTTTTTAAAAGTCGAGCAAGTTAACATGCTGAAATAGGTTATAGCCATGAGGAGTTAAGGTTATGGGAAAGATATTATCTTAATACATTCCTTTGTTCAATGTCATAACTATGATGCTCCATTATATACCTTCATTTTATCCACGTGTAAAGTAATTTATGGAAAACGAGAATAAATTTAGATGGTTTCACCCCATATTCACTCAATACTTAAAGAAAGTTTAAACTTCTTTAAAATGTGGCCATGTAAATGGAGAGTGTATCACTTTATCACCCATGAATTGTATGCTAAACTATGTGCAATATAAATGGACTAAACATATGATATATTTCAAATAAAGGGACTTTGCACCCTCATATGAAATGTATTTCACATTTATAATTCTCACATCCAACTCCATTATGGTTCGATTGTCCATGACTAAAGTTTAACACAAAATTGGGATTCAAGGCTTCTTATTAACACACTCTCCAATATGTTTATATACAATAATTTATATAGTAATATAATGACTAATTAATCTGTAGATGTAAAATTGGCATCCATGAAACAAGATATTGGGGATTGTTCGTAGCATTATAATGTTATAATATTTCTGATTGTATATTTGTAGGTCAATATTATTGGGAAACATAATTTTTACTTATAGATGGAATTATCTAATTTGGAACAACTAACAAGAATTTAGAATAGTGAACTTCCTCCCCCCTCTTGCACCAAAAATGTCAGTGCCGCCCCACAACCCCCCCCCCCCAACAATATTATGCAATATAGTTTTTTTTTTTTTTTTTTCGCTCTTTTTTAAATCCCTTATATGAATAAACATGTCAATATATTTTCCATCATGTGAAGTCCCCATATCATCCCTATTCCTTTCAAGACTTCAAGTATGATTGAAAATAATTTCCTTTATCAAGCCACAAGGAAAAATGTTAGGCTATAGGCATCCAATATTTCAATCCCCTAAATGGGGTGAGAAGTGATGCCACAAGAGGATTTTCCACCTTGCTCCATGACTAAAGGTGACATGCCCCTTAGCCATAAACATGGAGTATGCCCAATGTTCGTGAATTTTGAGGCTTAATGGTTAATGCACCCAACGGGTTGTATCACATGATCCCTTCACCCACAGTGGCTTGATTGTAGTTTGGTTGGAGTGAAAAAAAATGAGGTTACAAGAGGTTTTAATGGTATTACATGCATAATTTAAAATTTTCAATGATAAACTAGGAAGGTGGATGTGAATTTTCCTTGTCATTTCAACATATTCTTTTCGATCTATGTCTATTTGTAGTAAGTGCCATCATGGCTCCCTTTCTTAGGCTTATTGTGTGAGGAGCATGGTCTATTATGGTTGGAATAGTTGAGCGTTGGATCAATGAATATCCCCACTTGTTGGTGGCTCATCATGATGGATTTACAAGCTACCCATAGTAGCCAAACCAGAGGTGATTGTGGGATAGAAGGGGGTGCTCAAACCAGGTTGCACGTGATCATGTCCACCCATAAATTCAGAGACCAAACTTCCATATAAATAAAAAAGAATTGCAACACTTGAAAGAGAATGTGGTATGTGAATGTAAATGCATGTAGGACCATGAAGTCTTAAAGTAATTTAATCAATGATTTCCTGAACTTGGGCAAACTAAAGGTAGGAAAAATCAATACTTGATAACCATAGAATTGTATTGGAAGATGAAATCTACATTGGCTAACATTCTGTTGAAAAATAAGGATGCGAAGAATCAAAATCTTGTTGACTCTGGATGAGATTGGGAAACATAAAGTTGACTTGAGGGATATTGTAGCTAGGATTGAACGTTGTCTCCACAACTTTGTAGGTCCCAATAGTGTCAAATATCTGGAGAAAAGCCCCACTGACATGGTTACTTCCTCTACCTCTTAATACTTCTATTTATGGTCTTGCATATGTTTCCATGGTTTATAATTGATAACAAGTTTTATAGTCATAACTATCCAAAATTTAGTTTTGTTGATGCTAGTTGTCTAGGTGTTTATATCTATAGTTTAAGTAACTACCATGGAAAACATTGTTAGTTACATTGCAAAATTTTGTTTCTTCAGTCTAACACATTCTCTGATGAATATTAGATAGAGGTTCAGTTGTTTTACCAGTGATCTGGTTTCCCTAGTGGCAGACCATTGACAATCATAACCAGGTACTGCTTATAAATTTTATTTTCAATAATGGAATATAACTTATTAAAAAAAATTAGTATAATATTTTAATAATAATAATTCAATTTATATATAAAATAATTCATATATAAATAATGAATATGGTTAATTAGTTAATCCAATCATTCAATTACAATCATAATTTTTATATAAATTGATCTCATTGATGATGATGTTTGTTAACCTCCATTGAATCCATAATTGGTCTATTGGACCTTAAGAAAGGTGACTCATCATTGTATTTCTTTAAAATGTTATTTTTTATGCTAAATAATCATTAAGATATGGGCATTAATTTGGGTATACATAGGTCACTCTAAGAGAAAGTGATTTTAATCTCCAACTCTGGTAATGTCACATAGATGAGAGACTCTTTGATCCCACACTCTTTCAATATTGTGCAATGTGCATTTATATTGTTCAACTCATGAGATTTTTTTCTTATTTTAGCAATGTTGAAATTCCTGTTGATGCTAGTAAAAATAGAGAGATACTTTCCATATTCTAGATCAAGGTTGACTACCTCATAATAGTATCTTAATTTTCTTTTTTCATTTAGTCCTTTATTCCCTAATGATTTAGGCAAGGCTTGGCATCTTTATTCCATGCTTTCTTTCATGACTACTGGATTTGGCTAGAGTTTGAAGAAATTTTGAGGATCTTTTTATTATTAATTTCATTTATCTTGTTCTTGTATATTAAGTACGTAATCGTAGTCATGCACTTAATGGGGGGAAATAATCACTTAGATGAGGAGGATACAATAAGTTGTATTACCTTTATATTTGATATTATAAGTTATAAAATTCTTTTGGATATGCTCTCTCTTTCTCAAGGATTATCTTAAGGTATTTCATCCTCAAACTTCAATGTCATATAACATGATAAGAGTGACAAGAGTCTCAAGGAGGATTGTTTAACTATCCCATCACCAAAGGTCCACTTAATTACGATTGTTTCATTCCCATAGAAATCATTCCACCTTCCATTTCTCCTTTTCCAAACAGTATAGTTCCAATTGAGCTTATGATGAATATCAATTCCAATATATTTGTGTGGAGATACTTCCTTGAAGCTATTGTTTTCATTACAAAAGTATCATATGCGATATTTTTTAATTTAATTATCATGAGCTCCATTTTTTCAGTGTTCATAATCATACCTATACTAGAGAGTAATTCCTAGAGGATTCTTAGTTTTGTACTGAGTTCATAGCAATGCCTCACCATAAGAACAATATCAATCATGAAGAAGAAGTTTATGAATATACTAAGTGATTTGTGTTGATACAACATACATATTCTAGACAATATTCTAACTTGTCAGTACATATGCCATAGAAGGTAGGAAACAAGGACAACTCTAATTTTCCAACTAGCCCTCGAGGTTCCTAAATTGTATTCTCATACAACCTTACTACTTTAGTGCTCAACATAGAAGGAACTTGTAGCTCTTTTCACCTATTCTAAAGGTTTTTCGTAGGGGATGTGTCAAAATATTTTCTAAAGTCAACAAAGGAACAAAGGATGTTGAATTTATTATTAGAATATGCTTGCACAATGATCCTAAGCATAACAAGGGAGTCTACAATCTAATGATAGCCTCTTATTCCAACTTGACATTTAGCCACAACAGCAACAACAAAAACAATAATAATAATAAACTACTATGTCAATGTACCTTTAGTAACATTGTTTTTCAATGAAAATAAACATGTCCATATGCATATTCCAACGCAAGCTATGTAGCATCAAGATTTACCATAAAATGATATTTACCATAAGACGTTGCATGTTATGTACCGTTGAACATTTCCATACATTTTTTCACTTTTTATGTCAATGAAAAAGCCATGTTATAGTTATAATTTATTTCTTTTACGAGTATAGAAGTGTGAAGTTAGTTTATCTTTTGGTTAAGTTATTAAATTACAACTAGGGATAGTATATTTTCTTGTGTATGAGACTGAAATTGGATTTTATTATAAAGTACATGAAATCAATAGAGGTTAAGTTAATGATGACTAGAAGTGAATTTTCTTTCTTGAAAACACTATTTATTTTGAATTTTATTTTTTTTAGAATAAGACCTAAAATTTCTTTTTATTAGTGAAGAGATCATTTTTCTTGAATGTAAGGAAATGGGTTAATGACCAAGATCTAGAGGTATTTGGAAGGAGTGAAATTATACCTCCTTATGGAGCAACCAGATGGAATGATTTTTCTCAAATAACAATGATGAGTAAGCTCACATTGACATATAATATATAATAACGTCTATCCTCACTATTGGTTGAGAAATGAGTTACAACATAATGTGCCACCTTTGAAAAAAAATAAATTATAAGTTCGTTTAATAAGAAACCTGTTGTTACCCCCACGATAGGTGTTAATTTTGTTGGCATGTCATAGATATGATGAAGACACTTGGTCCATAGGAATACATGGCCTCATTAATGCTCTCGACCTTACACAAAATATTTGCAATATATTCTCACATGTGGGGTAATATTAGATTGTTTAGGTTGAAGTTCACCTCCCTATGGAATGTTTGTTGGATATTAATTACAGGTAATCATATTTGGGTGTGGCTCTTTGGTGCATTGCCAAGGAGGGTATAATGGGGTGGTGGCACTTTTTTCTAGACCTACCTCAACTACTAGTTAGAAACTCTACCATCCCACATTCGTTTCTAGTTATACTCATGTATGATCATCATGTTGTTGTTTATAAAATTTGTAATGCACCTAGTCGTTGGCCCAACACTTGGTGTATACTAGTTCATGGGACATTGGTGGATTGGTTTTTCTTGTTTTTTAACATTGGGCCTTAATCTCGTAGATGTAATTGTGTGGTCTCTTTGGGGCCATATGTTGTCAACGCTATTACTAGTAATCACACGACTCTCCATTTGTCAACTGGTCTAGCCAGCCAATATGAGTTCTTTCATCTCAGGTTGGCATTCCTAGTGGTCGGGTCTAGAATATTCTTGTGCATAGGTTAGTTCACAAGGTTTCTCCAATTTCTCTCATGGAAATTGAAAACTCCCATCAATTGTTCAGTCTACTCTGAGATAGACGAGGGAGTTCCAGAGATGATAATCTTGAGGAGGTGTTTTGTGGTTCAAACAGCTAGAAACGGGGTCACAAGTAGCCACCTACCAAACCCTTGGTCTTTGGGTGCAACACACTTCCTCCAAAATGATGGTCAACTAGCATGTGTAGAATGGAAACCATGGTGTTGGCTAGTTGCAAGCAGATGGCACACAATTTATGGTTCCAATTAAGATGGATTATGAAACTCCAAGAGACTCTTGGTTTGAGTAATTTGTAGTCTCCTTTGGATTTAGAAGCCAAGCATGGTTATAAAATAGTCTTTCTATATTTTAGGAAATGACAAGATTTTATTTTTGTTATGATAATTGGCCATAGTATAGCCCTTATGCCTCTGAATTCTTGAGGCTAGATGACAATTTTGGAAGACTCTTTTGTATATCTAATGCACAAATTAGGTGAATTATATGTAATCTCAAGATATTAAAATTGTGATATTGGTTTGGTTTCCCACTAGGTAGACTATTAGCTCAAGCTTCGCTTCTATGTAATGCCTTATAAAATTAATGGAATGTCAAACTTTAAACAACAAAAAAAGATACCTATCTTTATGATCAAAATAGTTCCAAATTTTATGTTGATCATATTGATTAAAGTGAGGTGAGATGAAAATTCATCTTATTTCTTCTCATAACATAATAATAATATTATTATATTTATGTAAAAACATTTTGATAGGATTTCCTACTTTATTATCTTTGTTCTCATTTTTTATGTAAGGTCATTTGGGTTGATGATAGATATTTTTACTAGGTTTGATTAGTCTAATACCCAACTCCCTATGCCCTACGCAGGTGAGGACCACTTTGTAAAAAATGTCCAAAACATGTCCATTCATGGACTTATATAATGGAGTTAATGGTATCTAGACAAATGCAACCTTGTTAGTGACTCCATATTTTCAAATAAAAATAAATTTCGTTTTGATCTCCTCATATTTTTGAAATGTTGGTGATCTTGTCTTGTTAAAATGGACTATAGCCCCTAAGGAAAAAAATTTGTGGTTAATGTTCACATCAGTCAAGTGGAGCTATAAATTGTAATAAAATTCATACTATATTCAAGGAAAATTTTGATTTAAAAAATCTTGAGTTTGTCCACTTATTAAATCATCCTTAGAAAAATTACTCTTGTTTTTAAAATTTTCCATATGTTTTTCTTAAACTTTTAGTCTCTTAGTGGCAACTCCATTTCTAATTATTGATAGTTACTTATGAAACTTCTACAATTTTATACAAAAAAAAATTATTGGTAATAAAGAGACTATATTACCATGTTTTAAGGCCACTTACCCATGAAATATCCATCATTATAAAAAATATATACATATTATAAACAATTACATATCCCATGTATTCGTTCATGTAGTAATTTTCAAACTTCTACGATGATCCCCCTTGTGGTACCTTAATCTTGTTGTTGGGGTTGTTATGCCCCTATACCAATAGGTGTCATATATCATGATTGACTTGGTTCAACTTTGAAATATGTTCATACCTTTGCTTGTTGCAAATGTTTTCCATATTTGTAAAAAATCAAAAAATTTAAAAAATGTAAAGAGGGTATACCCTAAAAGAAAAATCAAAGGGTGAAAAGAATAAAAAGATGGTCAAAAAATGAAAGAAAATGAACCCCAACAAAAAGAAAACCCAAGGAAAGTGTGCAAGTCTAAATGCCACTACTTTTTCAATTTGTATAATAAACAATAGTGTGCAGCTTGTCGCCTTTGCCACAATTCATGAATAGTCAAATAATTGAAACTTGGCTAGTTCATATTTCAATTTCATGTTGTAGAAATAGAGAATAAAGATCTGACCAAATAGTTTAATCTTGGCAGATAAGTAGACAGGTAGTGTGAAAAAAGGAGCTCAACAGTTTAATCTGAGCCCTTGGTTGTAATAAGTGTAGACTTAGATAGGCATCACCATGTAAAATGAAAGAAAGTTTGATAAGTGTTTGCTAGTCTAAGTGCACCCAAATAAAGAAGTAAAAATGCTAGGTTAAGTAGGTAGGGTAGATAGATGATGGTTGAGAATAATATGTGGTGAATGATAAGTTTAAATGTGTAATTCTTTTACTTGCATCACAAGACAAAGGCATACATCACATGGAAGACAAATAAAGCAAGAAAAGTCAAAATAATTAACTTCCCTACTCATTTCCCCTAAAATTTCACTAATTTCCCCTAAGTGCCAAGGTATCTATCAAATTAGAGGGGCTCAGAGCATTTCTCTGACTTTTAGGGGGACTGAACCCTCGACCCAATAATTTATAATGCATAAGTACTTAAGCTCATTCATTAATCATCTCATCCCACCATAAATCATTCATTCCCTTTATAAAGTTTTCCCTAACTAAAATCCTATTTTACTTACGAAAATTAAAAATAATTTTCCATTAGAAACCCTTTTTTCACCTTAGCCCAAGTTCAAATACACACACCAAATGTTTTATACTTCACTCTTTTCCATTTCTATGTCATATTAAATACTAACCTATATTATATAAATCCCATATGAAAATCTACCCATTCCCATATTATTTAACCATGTAAAAAACCCGAAATTCTATATATCCCACCCCTTTGGCTAGATATGACCATAATACATTTGTAAATAGGGATTAATTAGTTAATCAGTAGCTAATTAACAACCCTGACCCCATACCACATTAAAAAGGGATTAATTAACCCTCACGGTTAATTAATAACCTTCTCGACCAATCACTTTGCTCCTGATATGATTAAAAAACTCTTTAATTACATTGGGCCTGCCTTTATTAAACTCCCATCACCTTTCATCCCCGATAGTCATCTGATCACGCCTTCTAGATCCAATGGCTATGGTGTATATTACATGACCATTTGCGCCCGCATGTTAGCTCACAATCGCAAAGTGGTTTTATGCACAATACCTCCGCCATGCGTCAATCATTCTATGGAATCGCCGGACCAAGCCCAAATACCACCTTCCCTCCATAAGCGGTGTGACATAAACCGCTTACCACCCCCATTAAATGACAAAACATCATGTTGTTTACTCACTGACATCACCCATCCAAATCCCAAAACCCGCCAATTCTTGACTTTGTATATAAAACAAAATAAATCATTTTTGTTGTTTATTCTGCAAACCTGTACATCCATGCAAATACAACGACAAGGTCAGCCTGCCTATACTTTTAGCTACCAACCAGCTTCAGCCTTTGCAACTGTCATTGCCCAGAGCTATCCAGTCACACCCAGTACCTGCATTCCATTGCCTGTCCCCAATAACAGGTATTTATCAATTTCTCGATAAGTAAACCATGTAAATACTTGTTTTCCACTACAAATTGATTAAAAATGCCAAAATTCACCATAGTCCTATTACCACTTTTGTAATTCAATTCCCCGAGGCCCTTGGTTCACCAATTTTACAAACAAAAACTCAGTTTCCTTTCTGAATCCACAAGAACTAGGATGGAAACCCCGGTAGCCCTAAACATTGCTCCCATTACCACCCCTCATCATGATTTAGACTATCTGCCTCTGGCAGACAAGGATTTTCAAATAAAATACCTAACCACTGATAAAACCACCTCAAAGTCTTTTGTCAATGCCAAGATAACCATTTGAATGGATGCGATGCCATGGGACTGTGGGAATCCAACCTCCCAATGTATTTACTCCCATCTGTGCATGTTTTCCCTGACATAATCCATCAATGCCATGCAAATTATGACCCCATCTGCAGAGCAGTCATGTCACCCAACCAAATAGTCCTATTCACAATAACTACTGAATCAATCAATGAAATGCTGCAATTTCATCCTAATCAGGCCCTCACCCCCATTTCCATTGGAAATTTGCTTGAGAAATGAACTCAATTATCCCAAGCTGAGCTCAATCACCTCTATCAGACTTTCATATTACAAAAGTACCAACCTAAATATCCCCCTCCTTATATGTCAATTTCCTTCACAGATATAGGAAAAATCATAGTTGATATGATATCAGCAGTCATGGGATTCAACACTAGTAAATATGTAGATGAAATGACCCTAGTGATGATGTCTATCTTTACCCTAGGACAACCTCCTGCTGTCAAATATGATTATACCTCTTATATCGCTGATAAAATTCATGATCAGTTCATTAGACTGGAGAATAAGAAGGTTTTTAAGTACTCTACCTTCATATATCACCTCATCCTCTACCACCAATCGGACAAATTCCCATTTTCTGTCAAGAAACTTGATACTAAGGGTATCCAAGGTCTGTCATCTTTTGGACCTCCATCTTCCATAAATCTTTTGCTTGCCCTTATTCCTATAATGAGTTCATTGATTAGTTTGTCCACCCAGTGACCACCTTGCTGATAGGGAATTCCCCTCCCAGGATTAATGATGACATGAAAAGAATCCTTCGGCTCTCCAAACAGTACAGAGTGGGTGATTGGTATTTATACCAAAATCACACAGAAATTAGGGTATATGGGTGTGAGATTTCCCCATTCAAGCTACCTAAATATGTTCCAATGAGACTGTTTGCATTGGAATATTATAGATAGATGATACGCTCAGATTTGACACATTTTACTAAGGCCAAGAAGAAAGCACAACTCAGAATCAAGGATCACTTAGGCCCATTTGTCTGCAACACTAGGGAAGCATGGAAAGCAGCAGAACGAATTCTAGAAGATGACCTAAAATTAAACAAAAGTTTTAGCTTGGACTCCATATGACCCTCATAGTTTTGTCTGTGATAGAAGGATGAAAAGTAGACTATCACCATACTTGCATCATAGAATTCCAGAGACTAAGCAATTCACTAATATGGATGAATGGAGGGAAGGAACCCTAGTGGAAATAGATGGCGATCAAGTCAACATAGGAAATGTAATGAAAGATCTTGAAAAACACTTGACCTAGACTCTTTTGGACAGGTACATTTTGAGACTTCTCAAAAGTTAGCATCAGGGATTAGTGCTTCAACAGCTGACACCTCTCAAAAGAATTTACAGGAGACTAGTTCACCACGTGCAGAGACATCATAGGGAAAAGAAAAGAGACCTAAGGAAACAGAACAATCCACCATGTCAAAGTAGCCTGAAACTTCTCAGAAGCAGGCCCAAACACAAGCTCACCGAACTCAAGTCAACATTGGAGAACCCCCAATTTTACAGACTCCTCTAAATGAGGAAAGGAACAAAAAGAGAGACAAGGAAGTAGCTACCGCTAGCAGTAGTCCATCAGAACAACCTGGTGCTAAGAGGCACAGGCTAAATCCTCATTCAGAAGAGGAATTTTTTGAAGAAACTACAGAGAGTCAAAGAAAAGAAGGTGCAGATAGGCAACATACTTTCCCAGTAGGTGGGACACCTTCTAGCTCACAGATACAACAACTGGAAAGGAAACAAAGTGCAGAAGTGTCATATTTCATGCCTCTAGTAAATGAGAATCTAGATATTAAGAAGAAATTCAAAGAAATAAAGGCCAAAAATGAACCATTAAGAGCTCAAGTCTATGATTAGTATTTGAAAATGGCCCCCACAAATCAAACTAGGTTGATGTCAGCCTATGACATCAAAGAAGGAAATATGTAGATGAGCTTCTTCAAGCCCAAGGTACAACAACCTTAGTTAGTAGTATACTACCTCAAAACTAATTTTGAGGCCATGGCCAAGGAAATCCACCCCCTGGACCAAATTTAATTACACAAGTAGGTAGGGGAAATGGTATATTCAAAATTGACTAGTAAAGCTGTGATGGCCCAAAGATTAGAAAATTCTTTAAATAATACAACTTCTCAATTATAGCTACAAAGAGCCTCCGTACAGGCTAAAGATAATAGAATTAAGTCTTTGGAAGAATTGGTTATTGGACTAGGTCATAACCCAAAGGATTTCAAGGCAGCAGAGGCCTTGATTAAGAAAAATATGAAGACATAGTTGCCTTGAGAAAGAAGTTAAAGTTGCCACCATCAAGACATCCTTTGCAAAAGTTGTTCAGAAGAAGTCTGAAGAAGAGCTTATGGACTTGGTCCTCAAGCTTAATGAATAGTTGAAGGAGACTCAACAAGAATTGGAAAAATCATTGAAAAGAAGGTAGGGGGAGTCGACCTCTCAGCCTCAAAATGTGATACCAGTGGTCTCCACAGCAGTCCCTTCAACACTTGGAGAAATTATGGCACCAAATGTCCCCTTAGTCACAACAGAGATAGTTACAGGTACAAGCTTAGAAACGGCACCAACAGAAACTTTAGGTTTGAGTACAGAAGAATCAATCAGGTCAATGGAAGAGATGAAACTACAAATATCAGGATTACAGAACGTAAAGGAACAATTTGTTACTTTAGAATAGAAATATGATGTCTCAAAAATCAATTTTGTTGAAGAAGTAAGAAAGAATAAACACTTGGCACAACAGGTGAAAACATTAGAAAAAGACCTCACTTTTGAGAAGCCCTTAACAAACATTAACAAGATTCTTTGGGCCAACATCACCCAGTCAATAAATGATGCTTGGCCATCAATACAAATAATTTTTGAACAGATTGATTTGGTGCAACTTGCTCTCCAAGAGATTCAGAGAGCTAAGGAAGAGTTAGGTGGAAAGCCTAAGGAAGCTATCAGGCTAATAAATTTTTTGAACAACAGAAATAGATACCAGCTAGAGGAGCTAAATATACATGATAGAACTGGGACTATCCTAGAAGTAAAAAAGGTATTGACTAAAAGAGGTCTAATGCAGAATTTGGAAAGGAAATGCCAGAACATGCAATAATAAATTAATGATTTTGTGGAGAAGTTTGGTATTTTGCAGAGCAAAGGACTTCCTAGTCCTTTAGTAATAAATGATAAATTGATGAGGCATGAAGGCTATGTGGAAAAATTGGCTCAGTATGCAAACAATCAAGCTAGTTCGTTAGCTATTGCATATGCACCAAAGGCACTACCAACAGTCAGAGTTCTCTATGACAGTCTAGAGAACCTTTTCTATGTTGAACGTGAAATAAAACATCTATTTCTAGTTCAGTCTAATTTTTTCAAATGCATAGAGGTTCATGAAATCTTCAGGAAACTTCAAAGGACTAGAATACCAAAGGAAGATTGGTGGACGAATATGATAGAAATTTTGTAATTTTCCTTGGTAAAAAGATAAATTTTCAGTATTTACCTTAGTAAATTTTGGTAAAAGAGGGTGAACAAGGATCAAACAGGTAAAGAGTATCAGAACAGGTCAAAGAGTATCAGTACGAAGATGAAAAGCAGAACAGCCAGCATAGAATTAGAAAGAAGACAACAAGATGATCAATCATAGGGCCTACCTCCATCTCATTCACAAAAACAAGGACAGTAGGGCAACAACTCACTTTTATCTTATATGCGAGACCATCTGTCTCTACTTTTATGTAACATACAGTTAGGCTTCCTAGATTATATCTCTCTTTGTTAAGAGATATTTTATTGTAATTTTTGTATAAATACTCCCTCATTCGGAGTATTGAGGATGGATTCTTAGACATTTTTATAGACTTAATATTTTGGAAAAGAAAAGCTGTTGATCAACTCTTGTATGGCTGGCTGGATGAAGAAATAAGGCAAGGGACTTTCTTATAGGATTCATGTGTCAAACATTCGATAAATAAGTATTCTATATCTCATGTGTTAGTGTTTTCTAGTTTAATATTTCATTTGTGTTCATGTATGAATATTAAAACGAAAAAGTATATTTCAGAAAGTGCTTAATTGCAATCTGTCTTTAAAATCTTTTTTATTCTAAATGTTTTCCTCTAAACTATCATAGGCAAGGAATTCTTAACTGCTCTTTGCTTCTTAGTTTAAACATTTTGATCATTTAGTAAGAAATTTTTCATTGCTTTTATTAGTGATTATTCATTTTCCCTTCATTTGAAACATGTTGAAGGATTCTTAACTACCCTTCATCCCTTTCAAAGCCATTCCATTCTTTCATGTTACCATTTGCTCGTTTAACTATCTTGCCCTATGAAGCCCTCCTTTGCTGAATCATCCAAATCCAGTTTAGCTATGTGCAGTTGACTCCATAGCCCAATGGCCTGATCTACTCTATTCTATCCATCTACTCTTGAATTCCACCACCAAACGCAATCAAAACCCCCACGCTTTCATAACTAGCCTAATATCTTATAAAACCAAGCTAAATCTTAAAGAGAGAGCCTTCTCTGGGTACATATTGGCTAGATTTTGTACCAAAAAGTTGGTTTTTGGTTACCTCAGACCCCTTTCCCTCTTCTTACAACTTCAAGGAAACTATGAGTGATAACATAGTGGTGACTCCATTGGGGAACCAATTCCTTAGTCAAATAAATAATTAAGAAAGTTTAAATCTCAAATCTAAAGCATATTAAAGAAATCATAGAAGTTGTTTGTTGATATCAATTAAGAAAGAACCAAAAACAAAACCTAAAAGCCTGGCTTCATAAAGGACTCATTACACTAGAGCTAATCCTGATCCCAATCCACCACAAGTGTTTGAGAATCCCAATCTGATCCCCAGAATTCTTAGGAGATAAGAAAGTCAAGAAAGTTCTGCCAGTTCTCAGCCCCCCTAATGATGAAGTTCCTGTCCTGTTAGGTGGATTTATCTTGAAGACCAACCCTTTGATGAATACTTTGATATCATGGAAAATTTTAGGGGCGAATTTTCGCCCTTTGGCGAAATTAAGGGGTTTTAAATTTTTAGTGGGCGAATATTTTGTATCATAATACATTTTTACAAATCGCCTAAACTATCCTACCTTATTTTAAGGGAGAGGGTAAAAAAGGTAAATTTAGCCCTTGGAATTAGGAGTTATAACCTTCCATTCACCCTAATTTTCAAGAATAGGTTTTATTTAAGTGAATCGTATAGGCCAAATACCATATTTATAAAAGAGGTATGGTAAATTAATAAAAATATAAATAAATAAGAGGTATGGTAAATAAATAAAACATTTTTTATATTTACTCCATAAGTCACCTTATATACATGCAAGGGTGTAAACAAATAAAAATATAAATAAAGTGGAAGTAGGGTAAATAAATAAAACCTCTTTTTATACTTACTCAAAAGGTATGGTAAATAAATAAAAATATAAATAAACTAGACATATGGTAAATAAATAAAACCTCTTTTTATATTTAGTCCATAACCCTCTTTCTATTTATGAAGGCTCAAAAAAGAGGTTTTATTTAAGTGAATCCTCTGGGCCAAATACCATATTTGTAAAAGAGGTATGGTATGTTAATAAAAATATAAATAAACGAGAGGTATGGTAAATAAATAAAACATTTTTTTATATTTACTCCATATGTCACCTTCTATTTACGAACACTCAAAGAATGCGTTATCTTTAGGTGAAACTTATGGGAAAAATACTATGGGCCAAATACCATGGGCTAGATTATTATTAATACCACGAAAAAAACATTATTAACCTTAATATTAGTATTAATAAAAATAAAAATGGCACATGGTATTCATGTGGAATGTAGCCTATTTAAATGGGGGAATTAAACCAACATAGATCCATCTTTACTTTGGATCTACTAAGCCCCGAGAGGGATCAAATATCGTGATATGCAAACTAGCATAGAGCGAAAAAATATTTGATCCCTCTGTGGGTTTGGTGGATCAAGAGTAAAAAATGGATGTTGTAATTTAATGTATGTTAAACATTTTAACTTGGTTAAAATAAAAATCAATTATTAATTTTTATAAATTACTAATAGTAATTTTTAAGCTCCCGGTTTATTATAACCCATCGTATTGACCCATGGTAATACCATGGTATTCATGTGAGCATAGACTATTTATAGGGGAAATTATATCATCTTAGATCCATCTTAATTCTGGGTCTACCAAGTGCTCAGAGGGATAAATAGATTTCATCCCCCTAAGAGTGGTAGATGTGGAGTTAAGATGGATATAGGTTGGTTTTTATGATAATGAATATATTAAATAGACTTAAGAAATTATATTGTAAAAACATCTTAAGGTGAATTGTTAAAGCTACATTTGGTCATTTCACAAAATTTAGTAAAAATACCAATATCTCCATTAATATTGGTTTTTAACTTTTTGTGATTTAACAAAAAAAATTCAAAATAATGAAACCTTATCACTCTTTCTGCATCACCCTCACAGAAGATTTATCACCATTTTTCAAACATTCTCAATATGATATCTTCATGAAAAAGTTTAGGTACTGATGTTGGATTAGTTGTTTGAAAAATAAGTTGGTTTGTACAACCTTTCATCTTTTGTGCTATTCTTAGTTTTTCCTAATGATCTGTAGGGGTTGGAGCCGTTGCACCATATTTTCCTGAAAGGTGGAGATTGTTCACCAAAAAGGAAATTAATCTACATGTTACAATTCTGTTAAAAAATAAGAGACCTATGAGGGTATTGAATTATGCTAATACGCAATTTAGATTGGGAGAGACATAATTAAATTTTGTTATTTAATTGAATATTTCCAATTTAAAAAATAATAAATCTACATTTATATATTCATATATTGATTGGAAGGATTCTCACAATGGTCACTTCTTTCAACTAGATCCCCTTCAAGCCTTTGGGATACCTAATACTTTCTTATATAATATAGTTGGGGCTTTCTACTTGTTGGCATGTCGGGGTAAACAAACTTGATGTGTTTTTTTTTTTTCGCAGTTGGAGTCTATGGAATAAGAAAGAAATTTGATAACTTGAAAAAAGTGGTAGCTTGACAAAAGTTGTAGAGAAAATATTAATCTCTCCTACCTTGATAGAACTCGTTGTCAATATCAACATCTACAAGAACTTTTTTGTTGAATATTATCAAAACTAATAGAAGGATATGAAAGAGTGTATTGTAAGAACCTTGACAAACACGGCCACTGAAACTTGTAACATTGTTTGTAGGAAGAGAAAATTATGTTTCCTTTTTCCAAACATGTATGTTAGTATATTACAGTTTAATGAATATGTTTTCTTATTACCATATATGGTTTCATACTTTAACAAAACATTCACCAAGACTTCACAATGCTTTATTATTTAGTAAAATATTTTCCAAGATCTTACAAGATTTTATAATTCAGTGAAAGATTCTATATCACTGTACAAGATAATATAATCGGTGAGAGATTCGCCAAAAAAGTTATATATACATATTATATTATTGATAAAATCTCCTCCCATTTTTCCTATGTATCATGGGGATTAGCCCATTTATTATACATATAAATTTAGGATGGTTCTTAAAATTTTCCCTGTTTGAGACCTCATTATTTAGGACTTCATCCTATTTTGAATTAATTGACTTAGTCCCAGACCTAGTATTCATCGAAGACATATAGCTTGAAGCTATCAATTTGTCAATTGATAGACATTTGCAGAATTCACTACAATCTCATCTTACCACTGAAGGAACACCCAATCCATCTGTAATCACTACTGACTCTGCAAGCTCATCACCATTTCCACATACATCTCAACCTCAAACCAATCCACATCATACCACCCCTTCTACCCCTCCATCCACAACTCAGAAACTCATTATTATCCCAACTCTGGTTGTTGTTTCATAACTACCTACCACCATGGCAAACATATATGCCCCTCTGGTACTACCAGCAACCTTGGGTGCCATGCCCTAGGATTACTAAAGTAAAATCACTCAACTTGATAGTACTGGTACCTATACAGCCCAACAACACACCAAAAAGATGACTGATTATTTTGAAATTTATGAAATAGATGTTGATGATGCGTGAATGAGAATATTTGTTCAAAGTTTAACAGGGGAAGTTAGAACCTTGTTCAGATATTTACTAACAAATAGTATAGGCAACCTAGAAACTCTCTATAAACAATTCCTGAACCGATGGGAGAAAAAGAAAGATCCCCTTCAGATTCTATCTGAGTATGAAAACCTAAAGAGAATAACACAAGAAACTGTGTAGGATTACTGCACTAGATTCAACACTATTTATAATGCCATCCCTCAAAACCTTAGACCTCCACCTAATTTAGCCTTAATCAAATTCCTTGATGGATTTGATTCTGACATGGCCTTCCACCTAAGAGAATGAGCTCCTTGCACTTTGGAAGATATGAGAAGCATAGCTGTGAGTGTTGAAGCCAACCTGATGTCTAAAAGAGCCAAGGTTAGAAGTGAAAGGAGAATACCATTGAAAGAAGAATCCTCACCCTTTGAACAGAAACTAGATGCCATAATTAAAGGGATCGATAGGGTAGGGGATATAGTAGAAACAATTGAAAGGAAAGCTCCCTAGGATGGTCAGCCAACCAACACAGGGAGAAATCCTAATTTCAGGAAAAATCAAAACTAGAACACTGGGAGGACCTGTCCAGACCAAAACATTAGACCTCCTTTCTAGGAGAATTATGCAAAAGGCTCAAACTCTGAAGAACCTAAAGAGGACACTGAAATAAATCTGACGGGACTCAGTAATGAAGGAGAAGTTTTCTTGACCCAAGAGGATCAAGAGGCCCATATTCTTAAACAATTTCAAACTCAATAAGGTGAATCATTTGACTTTAGGGAGGGATATGACACAACCATCTATGAGGTGCATAAGAAATACAATCTAAGGAGTAGGATAATTAATGTTCCTAAAACAAACAAGCAGAAGGCTCCAAAGCAGCCTATAAAAGGTAAGACAGTCACTACACCTATACATATTCTTTCTATATCAGACCCTAATCCTTCTAATCCAATAATTGAAGATGTCTCTGATAATCAACCAAACAATAAACAACCCTCCACTACTCTTCCTTCCAAGGGAAATGTGGAAGAACCACGAGAAGTTGATCTAGGAGAAACTGCCAATTTTAATTCCACTCTTGAAAAGGAGAAAAACATAGAAAACCTAGAAAACAGAGAGAATCCTACTATTTGAAACCCTAAAGTCTAAACAAAAAAAACCCTTTAATCTAGAAACTGAGGTAGTTAAGTTGAAAATTGTTGTTCCATTGTCTGAATTAGCTAAACATGAAACATACCGAAGTCAAATCAACAGATCACTAAAAATAACTGGAACTAAAGACTTAGTGAATGTTTTTGATGACCAGCCTGAACTAATCTTTGGCCCAGAAGTGAATGGAAAACCATTAGAAGGAGGAATCCCTCCCTTCTATGTGAGCCTAAATATACATGATAAAATCCTTCATAATGCCATGTTTGATTCTGGGGCATCTCATAACCTTATGCCCAAGTCTGTAATGGAAAAACTAGACCAAGACATCACTAGACCATGTAAAGATCTCTTTTCGTTTGATTCTAGCCAGGTGAGATGTTTATGATTGATAAACGACTTGTGTGTCTCTTTGGTTCAATACACTGCAAAACCAATCTTAATGGATATAGTGGTAGCAGATACACCACCAAAATATGGTATGTTATTTTCCAGATCCTGGGGTGCTAAGCTTCAACGATCTCTTCAATTAGACATGTCCTATGCTACTATCTTGGTTTTCGGCCAACCTAAGAAGCTATACAAAGAAACTTTGATGAAATACGTAGTAAGTAGTTAAGAAAAACCACAAAATTTCCCCATCTACTCAATACACTCTGATATGGATTAATTCGTTCTTTACAATGCAGAAACCAATCCTTCCAATGTTATAGAAGTTTTAGCAGCAGAACCAAAATAAATTAAAAAATAAAAATCAAATGTTCAACTCCAAGAAATATCACATACCCAAGAAAAACCAAATGAAAATGAAAAACCAGATCTCACTGTTAAACAAATTCCCACCACCTCTGACACCAATTATGAGCATGAAATTCTTTGGCATTTAGAATTTGATGGCTCAGTCAATAAACTAGGGGCAGAAGTAGTAGTTTGGGTGTACAATTTAGATAACGATCATGCTGAAGGTCATGCCTACAGATTAAATTTTAAATGCACCAACAATATGGCAGAGTATGAGGCTCTCTTTCTAGGTCTAAAACTTGTTAAAAGATTAGGGGCAATTAGAATATCTGTCATAGGAGATTCTAAATTAATCATTAAATAGATCAAAGAGAAATATTTAACCAGAGATCCTAGATTAGGATATTATAGAGGAATAGTTATAGAGATTCTCAATACTTTTCTAGAAACTCAGCTTGCTACAATTCCTAGAAAACATAACTTGCAAGCCCACAGCTTAGCAATGTTTGCCATCTCCTGCAGATTACCTTTCAAACCTAATCATCAGTTTACTACTAATATTAGACATAGACCAGCCATACTTGATAATCTAAAGAACTGGAAAGTATTTGATAGTGACGAGTAGATTAATAACTTTTTAACTTTAGATGAAGAGTTTTCTAACAGTTACATAGATGTTGATACCGTAGCTAATTCAAATCAAATAGATGAGCTAGAAACAAACATTTTGGAAGAAGTTTAGTGAATATGCTTCATCCCACAAAATTCACACAAAAAGAAGTGCAAGACCTTAAACAAATGGACCTTGATGAGATAATTGAAGAAGAAACTGAGGTCATTGACTTAAAAGACAATCATCTGCCTAAAGGATTAACCCCTCTGGAAGACCTCTTTGATTCCAATGACATTCCCAAGAAACCTAAAATGGAACCACTAAAAGCAGATATTGAAGAATACAATTTAGGAACATAGGGCAACCCAAAACTGATAAAACTATCAAAGTCCTTACCTCCTGATCAGAAATTAAAATATGTTGAATTAATGAGAGAATTCCAGGATGTCTTTGCCTGGAGTTATGAAGATTTGAAATCATATGACACCTCTATTATTCAGCATACCATACCTCTGAAAGAAAATCAAAAGCCCTTCAAAAAAAAACTTAGAAGAATCAACCTTGTACTATTACCACTAATTGAAAAGGAAATTAAACACGTGTATGAAGCAGGGATTATTTCCCCTATTATATTTTCAGAGTGGGTGTCTAATTTGGTACCTACTAGGAAGAAAACTGGTGAAATAAGGTTGTGTGATGATTTGAGAAATGTAAATAAGGTTTCTCTAAAAGATAACTACCCCTTACCCAAGATGGATCATATTTTATAAAGGGTAGTGGGGTCTTCTAGAATTTCACTTTTAGATGGCTTTTTAGGATATAACCAGATCCTGGTTCATCCTGATGACCAAGATAAAATTGCTTTTACAACAACGTGGGGCACTTTTGTGTATATCAAAATGACATTTGGACTTAAAAACTCAGGAGAAACTTTCCAAAGGGCAATGGACATTACATTTGCCAAAGAAATCCATGATTTTCTTGTTATATATCTAGATGATCTAACTGTTTTTTCTGAATCAGACCAGCAATACTTGGACCATCTCAGAAAAGTATTTCTAAAATGCATAAAATATGGTATTTCTTTGAATCCAAAGAAGTCCTTGTTTGGTCTTGAGGAAGGTAAACTTTTGGGTCACATCATTTCCAAAGATGGAATTCAAATTGACCCTACCAGAATAGAAGCTATTCTATGAATACCTCATCCAAGAAGTATTGAAGAACTTCAAGCTTTCTTAGGGAAGATAAATTTTTTGAGAAGATTCATTTATAACTTAGGAGAACATATTAGATTACTAAATAACAAGCTTAAAAAAGATTCAAGTATAAAATGGACAATAGAGGCCAAGCAATCATTTGAAGAAATTAAAATGGCCTTAACCAAAACACCTGTCCTCACCAGTCCTCAATTTGATAGAGACTTCATCATTTTTTCTTTTGCATCAGAACACACCATAGTAACTATTTTATTACAAAAGGATGATTAGGGTTGTGAAAAACCCATAGCCTTTTTTGGTAAAGCACTTAGAGATGCATCACTTTAATACAAAATAATGGAGAAAGAAGCTTTTGCACTAGTAAAGGCCATTAAGGACTTCAGAGTCTACATATTATACTCTCATGTGATAGCCTATGTGCTTAATGTAGTTGTTAAAGACATCCTGAATCAGGATGGAAATGAGGGCAAAAGAGGTAAATGGATTGCTACCATCTTAGAGTATGATATAGAAATAAAACCTACAAAACTGATAAAAGGATAGGGATTGGCCAAACTCATGGCAGAAACCAATTATCAAGCCTTGGACATAAATGAACTGGATGACGAACAGGAGATGGGAACTCCACAAATCAGCCAGGCCTTTTCAAATTCACTTTGGTATACTAATGTAATGTATCTTTTACAAAACCTGCAGGCTCCTCCAGGGTTATCCAGAAAAAAGAATAGGTTTTTAAAAATGAAAGCTTCAAAGTTTTGTATCTTAGACAATACTCTTTTTTGGAAAAATCATGAAGGAATTTTATTGAAATGTTTATTAAAAGATGAATCTGACAAGGCTCTCCAAGAATTTCATTCAGGAGACTGTGGTGCAAATAAGATCCTAAGGGTAGGATTCTATTGGCCAACCTTGTTTTCAAATGTGAAGAAATTTGTAACTTCTTGCCATAAATGTCAAATCTTTGAGGGCAAGAGAAAGTTGTTACCTTTACCTCTGAAACCCATTTCCACCGAGAAACCTTTTCAACAATGGGGTCTTGAGTTCATTGAAGAAATTCATCCACCCTCTTCAGGCCAACACAAATGGATACTCACTGCCACTGACTATTTCACCTAATGGATAGAAGCCATCCAATCCAGAAAGGTCAATATCACAGTGATCATAGGTTTCTTAGAGGCCAATACATTGTACAGGTTTGGTTTCCCTACCAAGATCATTACTGATAATGTTGCAACTTTCAAGTCCAAGAAGATGATCAGTTTCTGTAACAAATATCATATCACACTGGGCCATTCCACAGCCTATTACCCTCAAGGGAATGGACTCGATGAATCTTCCAACAAGAGACTCATTAATATCATCAAAAAAAAATTGGAATAAAATAATAAGACTTGGCATAATAAACTGATAAATGCATTATGGGTAGACAAGCTTACAACAAAAAAAAACCATTGGAACCAGTCCTTATGAGTTAGTATATGGCATGGAGGTTGTTTTTCCCTCATCATTAGGAGTTCCTATTATGAAAATACTCCAAGAAGCTCAAGTAGAACCTAATGATATTAAAAGAAGGATAAACTAGACCACCAATCTACATCAAACCAGAGAGGAAGTGTACCAAAGATCCCAAGTGTTACAGGAGAAACTGAAGAAGATATTTGATAAAAGAACAAAGGCAGAAGATTTCTATCTTGGAAATAAAGTGTTAAGATGGGATTTCAAAAGAGAGGATAAGGGGAAATGGTGGGCTCCAGTATTGTAGCAATAATGCTGCAACTCCTGGGACTTCTTTCTTTACTTTTATCAACCTAGTAGTTCGTAACAAACTTGGAAGCGACGGTGCTATATGCACAAGTACTAGTTCTTGCCACAGGCTGTCACTCGATCAGCTGGCACAAGTCCGCTAGGAGCTTAAGCCAACTTCTATGAGCTCTCAGAAGAAGATTTTAACTATGATGGATGAAAGCTAACTCTAAGGAGGCTAATCTATTTGCAAAAAGAAACTAAAAACTAAAAGGAAATGCAAACCCTAGAAAACCCTAGTTTTACCGACTAACCCTACTAGTGTAAGAAAAGAGATGAAAGCTACTGGAATGGATGCCATTGACACTTGGAAAGGTGAAATGCATGTATCTAAGCTACTTTTGAAGTAAAATCTGGAAAAAACATCTTTTTGTGTTTCTGAGTAATTTTGCAGAATTATTATGCATGTGCTTTAACTGTTTTTTGATTGTGCAGAGTTTGATTGACAAAAGGAGATGGGGTAGCTACTTGCAGGTGGTTGAGAAGGTGAGAAGAGGGCCTAAGGGGTCCCTAGCACCCTTCCAGAGAGTTTCATAGCGATCAGATCTCGAGAAACTACCCACGTGATCTTCTACAGGAAGTTTGCAGGGGTTTTACAGGATGTTCTATAGGAAGAGCCGAGAGAGGATTTTTGAGGGTTGATGGAGGAAAATAGGTGGGAAAGTGGAAATGGAGGTTGGATGAGGCTGTGAAGATGTCTAGGACCTAGTAAATGAGGCTACAGAGTTATGAAGATGGTTGGATTTTTTCAAGGATGGAGGGAGCAATGTTGCACAAAAATGTAGAAATTATGTCAAATTGGAGAAGTGTGGCAAATGAAGGGAAGGAATCTGGAATTTGGGGTTGGAGAAGGTTGTATGATGAAGTAAGGATAGGCAGGGATGTATTACAGGTGATCCACACACTATTTCTCAAAACTAATCAAACAAAGACTATGCAAACCAAAGATCTCACTATCTTGACCTAATTTGACCTAGAAACCCAACAATCATGATGAACAGAACTTTATTGGTAGAAAATAATGTAATATAGCTATGAAAACTAAACAAGAACAAATGTACACATGTAATCACAATTGGTATTAACTTTTGCAACTGAGAATCTAACACTAGCAATTGCATGAAGAAGCAAGAAAAGTGTTTTTGTCGCAGTAAGGACACCTTGGTCTCCGCTCATGGTACCGAGCAGAGAGAGGTGAGATCAAGGGTTTCTTGATGGCCTTTTTCAAAGATCATTTTTGTTGCTGACCTATCAAATCAACCTCAACATGAAAAGCTATTTCAATCATCAAAAATGACCTATGTAACAAAGCAATATGTTAATCTAAGTAGCATAAATTATTCTAGGAATGCAACAAAAACATATAAAAGTACACAAAAGACGGTACTGGCAGTTGGGTTGGGCCCAACCCAAAGAGCTACAACCTCCTAAGAAAAAGGTCAGAGCTGATGCAAAATGAAACTGATCTCCATTACTGAAAAAATAACCATGTCACAAAAATGTTTACAACAAAAGCTCCAAAATGGGCTGGAAGGCAGAGCAACACTAAAGTACGAAAATAAAACTATTCAAAAGCTAACCTATGAAGGCTAGAAACCTTCCTATTTATGCACTATGAGGACCTCCAACATCCCTCCTTAACTCAACGGGCTTGGCTGCCCAAAACTGCAAGTCATCAGCCACTTCAAAAAAGTTGCTCGGCTGCCCTTGGGGATCATCTTCGGTGGGCTGCTGAACTCCGAGCTGATGGTGGAGAACTCAGGGAATGGGCCACTTAGTGTAGGAGAAAACCTTCCTACAAATCCTCAGCCTTGTTCCCTCATATTTGGCTGTCAACTGGCTCATAAATTCTTGACCTTGGTCCGAAAGATGTCCAAAAATTTGCAATAAGCACCTATTAGACTTCATGGTCAAGCGACTATCCTCATTCATTCAATTAACATAAATATACTCAAAAGCATGCATAAACTATGAAGAATGGTGGATTAACGAAGAACAATAGGCAAAATGAGCCCGATAAGTTACCCATTTTTAGGGCTCATCATCAACCCCCTGTTAAATGTGTTCCTCATCCTCTAAGCAACTAATCCAGCTCATCATCTTTGATTGCCTTGAATTCCTCTCTAACATCCCAGGCTTCCAAGGTGAGGTCCTCTTCTCGATCATGAAACCCTGCTTTTCTCTCTACTTCCTCCCATTTCCTGTGCTCTTCTTCTTCTCTGACCCCTTCCAGCAGTCCTAAAAGCAATGGAGGACTAAATTTTAGGCTGATCTAGTTGGCCTACAGATTTTGCATTGATTTTTTATAGAGTGTTACTCTTGCCAAGGCCTCCCTCATCCTTGTTGGGGAGTGGTATTCTATGATTTTCAAACTATGGGACAGTCTGTTCCATCTCCTTCTGCAATCCTGAATGAAGTTATCCCCCAACAGTCTTTCCATGTCCTCAAAGTGAGCAATGCATGAGCTTGTATTTCAATGTAATTTGGGTGAACCCCGGGGGTTGTTGGCAAGTTGCTGATGGGAATACACTAAAGCCAAGCGATCTTCTGGGTCTGCTCTAATCATGAGTTGCTCCCGTAGCTCCCTGTCCATAACATTTCAAATTTCTGTTGCCCTCTTTTCCTCACGGTTTAACCAAGAGGCCATAGCCATGAGTTGTACATCCCCCAATGAAGCATTGGAGTCCCACAAATCCATGTTTGGAAGGGCCAAGTTGTGTAAATAGAACTCTAATAACTGGCCTTATCTTCTGCTGAGCTACTATCACACAAAGCCATGAATTGATGGTAATTCTAGAATGGAATGGTGCCCCTTTGGGCCAAGGAGTTAATATGGAACTGAAATCATTGATCCTTAAGATATAAGGCATATGATTTGGCAGGTTACCTACATTGCAAGGCTTCCACTCACTAGCTGGCCATGCAGGCCAGTTGGGCTTCTCTCCCTTGCACCTGTTGCTTTAGAAACTATATTCCCTCTGTTGCTTTTGACTCCTTTTCCTGTAGCAGTTTTGTTAGCACCTCAATCTCAACCTGCAACTTGTCCTTTTTCTGTTGTTCATCAGATGTTTCCTTGTCTGCTGGAGGCTCTTCTTACTGCTGTTGTTCTCCCAAAATGGAGGGCCTATCTTCCTTATGACTTCCCTGTAGCTGTAGCTGCTGTTTCAGCAACTCATTCTCTTCCTGCAGCTGGGCTCTTTTGCAGCTTTCCATGTGTCTAACCATGGCCAGTTCTCCCCTTAACTCTTTTAACTTCTCCTCCATGTGGCCTATGTCCTCAATTCCCTTAGATTTGGAAATTTTCATCCATGTGTGGGTTCTGATCCTCTCTTGTTCCAATGCAAGGAATAGTGGCACAACAAATTTCTATGGGATGATTTTCCCACCCTCCAACAGGTTGTATTATGAGCCTAAGCTAGGCTGAGGAATTGGTTCCAGTATCTTCTTGCTCTCTCCCTCTCCCTATGATGATTTGGTTATCTTTTCCTCCAATTTCTCGGTCTCTTTTAACTTAACCAGAGTTTCCTGTAGAGACGTCTTGACTTCTTTTAGAGCTGTCTTTGAGTCCATCATCTTAATTCTCTCTCTCCAGGTGGAGGTTTTTGGGCTTCCTCGTTCATAGGTGATAGACATCTTTGGAGGAGACTCTTTTTTTGGTTTAGCTGTTCTGTCCTAAATGACAATTGTCTCTTTTGACTGTGGCTAGGGTCTGCCCACTTTTATCCGTGTGCTCCTCCTTGCCTTAAAGTACATGGAGGTTTGCCTCTTTCTCTTCCCCTTTTGTTTTGGAGGTGTGCTTAAGGTGGAAAGCACAGCTGCTACCTCCCTGGCCAATATCTCAGGCAATTTCTCCTCTTGCTATTCTTTTTCCCTGCTTCCTGTAGAAATCCCTGTGTCAATTGTTTCTATCTGTGTTGCTGCTATTTCAGGATGTGTCTTTTCCTTTTGTTTCTGTGTGCCTTCTTTGGCTGTGACAGCCTTCATTTGGGGTTTTTTAGCCCTCTCTGCTCTACTCTGCATGCTCTTTTCCCTTGGTGTTTGTGATGTTGTTTCCTCCTCTGTTTTAGGCTCAGTAATCTGGCCCATTTCCCCTTTTTCTTTCTATTCTTGCTATGCTTGAATGTCTTGTGTTCCTTCACCATTGGTTTTCTCACCTTCTTCATTGTGTTCTCCCTCCTCACTGCTAGATGAGGTGATGTTTTCGGCCAAAATTCTAATATTGTCATCCCTAGACATGTTTCAGAAGATTTCCCAAGATATGGGGATAGTGTTGGTGTGCAAGTCATCTTCTACCAATAGTTTGATGAGACCGTGATGGGCTAATTGATCTGGGACCCCTTCATTTAACTTTGTTCCACATTCAAGTAGTGACTGAAGACGAAAATAGGGGATGCTCAGTTTCTTGTCTGGAGGTGAGTCAATTCCATGTCTTAGTTCACATAGTAACCAGAAATGATAACCATAGATGATGCTAAATCTTCCTTCACATGTAATGTACTTCATGATTTGGAAACCGATTTCACTCTAGAGAGGAGGAAAGCTAGTTCTCCTAACCCTATTTTTGTCTTCTATAGGATGTTCCTTGAGCAAAAGGAATGTTTTCTTGGCAACTTGGCCCAATGACCTCTCTTCTTTGCTCCAAGGGAGCCCTAATGGTAGACCAGTAACTCGACTGACGAGCTCAGGGGTAAGTTCTAGGGTCAAAGCCCTACAACTAACTGTGGCATGTGTCTTTGATTGAGGTCTCAGGGACATTAAAAATTCCTCAGTTATCTCCTCGTCATGACCCTGAATTTTGTCAAAGAAGGACATCCAATTGGCTCGGGTGAAAAGGTCCACCACCTCAGGATGGTCGTGCAGTTTGCTGGAGTATGCGGGTTCATTCCTTATGAATCCCCCTGGCATGGTGAGAATGCTCTTTTTATGCTTTGATCAGAAAAGGGAATGTTGTTTATGGTTTCCCCCTGAACTCAAGAAGGAATTTCTCGGGAGTCGAATATCGATTAGCAATAATTCCTTGGTTTTAAGACTGTTGTCACCCAGAACTCGGCTGTTTGGTTATGAAAGGAAGAATTTTGTTTCTACAGATAGAGTACAGAGATCAAGTTTTCTTCTTAGCACACATACAGATATGAAAATTCAAAATTTTTCACACACAAGCTGGCCCCCACAGCTACATATATCTTCCCTACAAGAGAATTAAAAAAAAAAAGGAAACGTGGAGGAGAATCTTGATGCAGAAACATCTGGGAAACTTAGTGTAATACACAGGCAAACATTTTACTTCCAATTCATAGGTAGATTTTTCCTCTGATTTCCCAACCTGATGTCGTTCAATTCACCACCTTTGCAAAACATACCATGCATAGAGGAGTTTTTTCGAGCCTACCTCGTTTGGAGCTCCAAATTCGATGAAGAAAAATCCCAAGCTTCCCTGCTTCGGAAAGTTGTGCAGTCTTTCCTATAGAACTCTTCCTGTAGAAGACCCCTCGGTTCCTGTAGAATGTCACTGCACCTCTGAGTGAGCCTGATACGTGAGAGATTTTTGAAAATAGGTAGAAAAACTGGTGGAGGATGACTGGTTAATAGTTTTTGGAAGCTGAGGACGCATACTCCAGTCGAGGATGTTGTAAGTGCAAAATGATTCCTGTAGGATGTCCTGTACCTGCTTCTCCTCCTGGAATGCAGGCTAAAAAGAGCAGGGCTATATTATTGATGATGGATTCGGCTGATGAGGAGTCCAGATGGAGATCGATAGGTATGGTGAGCGAGACACTACTGCTTGATTTGTCACTAAAATTTCTTGCTGGAAGTATGAAGCAAACAACGTTTTTTCTTTATGTGACTGTGCGGGAACAAATAACAGGATGGGTGCAACGGAGGTGTAGAGAGATGAAACAGGGTGACGTATGGTGATGGATGGAAACAAGGGTATTTACAGGCCTAACAGGCAGATTCCAACCTTCTGTGTCCCTCCCAAGATCAATTCTGGCATGTTTGAAGGTTCTACAGGATCTTCCTGTAGAAGACATAGAACTTCCTATAGAAAGCCCAGAACTTCCTGTAGAAGGTGAAATCTTAACCCGAATGTGATCAAATCTTAGGAAAGGGGAGTGTTCATGGAGGAAGTGTTTGTGAGGGATGCTTGTAGCCCGGTGCTAACCTCTGTCCTCATTTTGCGCGACCCTCCTCACCTCCAATGTCCTCCCTACAACCTACAATTATTCAACAGAAATTTGGTCTATTTATTGTTTTTTTTCTTTTTCTTCTCTTTTTTCTCTTTTTCTTTTTTTTTTGAGAGAGAGAGATAGCTGGGGTGCCTCCAGGAGTTTTTCACCCTCACTGTCTGCCTCAGGCACCTCTAGGAGGTTTTCACCCAAGGATCTTTTTATTCTTTTTCTGTTTCTTTTTTTTTTATGACCAAGGTGTGGGTGGAGTAGAGACAGGGCCCTGCTCCACTACCAGCACTGATTTAACCAACGTTTCAATGAACTCCTGCTTAGGAAGGGGCTTCCTGTAGATTTTCAAATGATGCCCATTGACAAGCATGGGGATGGCTTCTTCATCAATAGTCCTGATAAGGACTGAACCATTATCATTACATTTATCCACTATATATGGTCCCGGCCATCTTGTTGTCAGCTTCCCTTTGAAATCCTTGTATATTGAATCATATAACAGTGCCAAATCTCCTAGCTGAAATTGCTTCTCTTTAAGGTGTGACTCATGCCATACTTTTCTTTGAAGTTGGAATACCTTTGAGTGGAGGAGGGCCTGCATTATTTGTTCATATATTCCATTCAGTTGAAGTAATCTTTCCCGTTGTGCATGGCTGAGATCTAGGTCCAGCTGAGCTGCCAAACTCAATGTGTTGTGTTCAAATTCTATGGAAAGTAAAGCCTTTTTCCCGTAGACTAGCCCATAAGGTGTGAAACATGTTGTAGCTTTCCAAGTGGTGTTGTAGGCCCAAGTGGCCTCAACCAAGTGATCCACCCAATCTTTTCTGTTGTTGCTCACCACTTTAGTCAAATCTCCTCCAAAGCTCTGTTAGTGACTTCCACCTGTCCATTTTCTTGTGGATGATAAGGGGTGGAAGTTTTGTGCTTAATCTTGTGATGAGCAAGTACGTCTTCAATCAGGTTAGAGGTAAACTGGCTCCCTTGATCTGTGACTAATTCCCTTGGGTAGCCAAATTTATAGAAGATATTTTCCCTCAAAAACCCAACCACTTTTTCTTCTTTTGCTGCCTTGATTGCCTTCATTTCTGCCCACTTTGTCAGGTAGTCTGTGCACACAAGGATGTAAGACTTTTGTCTTGAAGGAGGGTTGATAGAACCCAAAAAGTCAATGCCCCACTTCTCAAATGGCTCAAAAGTCACCTGAGGTTAGAGGGACATTTCATCCCTTGGAGTTGGTTTCCCCATCCTCTGACATCAGTCACATTGGCTAATGTATCTTCTGACATCTTGATGAAGAGTGGTCCAACAGTAGCCTGCTTGTAGAATTTTGAAAGCGGTTCTCTTTACTGCAAAGTGGCCTCCACAGGGTCCATTATGACAGGTCAGGAGGATGTCAAAAACTTCCTCCTCCTTGACACAACTCCTCAAAATCTAATCCGAGCCAAGTTTGAATAGGTTGCCCCCAATCCAAGTGAATGGGGTGTTTTTCATCATGATCTTGCTCTTCGCTTTTGAGGATAGGTGTGGCGGGAATTGTGCTGAAACCAAGTAATTTGATATATCAGAAAACCATGGTGAGAGTACTGAAATAGCAAATAGGTGTTCATCTGGCAGTTGATCATCCACCACCCCTTCTTCTCCTATAAGCAAATCTAGTATAGACAGAAAATCAGCAACAACATTTTCCTTACCTGGCTTGTGAACAATGGTCAAATCAAATTGCTGCAATAAAAGTAACCATCTAATGATACAAGCATTTAAATCAGGTTTATTCATCAAATACCTAATTGCAACATGATCAGTGTGTATGAATGTTTGATAACCAGTGATGTAGTGATTGAACTTGTTTAGGGAATGGACTACAGCTAGGAGCTCTTTCTTGGTTACAGTATAGTTTAATTCCACCTTGGACAGGTTTTTGCTGACAAAGTATATGGCATATGGTAGCTTCTCTTCAACTTGTCCTAAGGCTGCTCCTATGGCTTTGTTCGAGGCATCTGTGTGAATGTGGAAAGGTAGGGCCCAGTTTGGACCTCTCAAGATTGGGGCAGTTACCAGCTTATCCTTCAACACATCTAGAGCCTCTTGACAGCTGTCAGTCCATATAAACTCAACATATTTCCCCAAAAGACTAAACAATGGAGAGGATAACTTACTGAAATCTTTAATGAACCTTCTATAATATCCCTCTAAGCCTAAAAAACTCCAAACATCCTTTACCTTTCGAGGAGGTGGAACCATTTAGATGATAGCAATCTTGTTGGGATCCACCCGTAAGCCTTGCTAAGAAATTGTATGATCTAGCACAGTCCCTTTAGTCATCAGGAACTCACATTTTTTAGGAATGAGGGACAGGTTCATCTCAATACACTTGGTTAAAACTTTTCCCAAGTTAGTCAATGCTTCTTGGAAGTTGGACCCATAAGGGGTAAAGTCATCCGTATAGATTTCCACTGAATCATGAACCAGCTCAGCGAATATGTTTAGTACTGCTCTCTCGAAAGTGGCAGGAGTGTTGCATAACCCAAAGGAAGGACCCAGTAGGAAAAGGTACCCCATGGACAAGCGAAAGTGGTCTTATCTTGGTCTTTTGGGCTGATTTGGATATGATTATACCCGCTGAACCCATCTAGGAAAGAGAAGAACTTCTTCCCTCCCAACCCATCTAACACTTGATCTATGAAAGGCAAACAGAAATGGTCCTTCTTGGTGCCTTTGATAAGTTCTCAATAATCTACACAGATTCTCCACTTCTCGTTTTTCTTGGGCACAAGCACCAGAGGAGAAACCCACTTGCTATCAGAGATGGGGTAGATGAATCCTGCATCCAACAGCTTTTGCAATTCTTCTTTAACAATGTCGTTAAGGGCTGGATTTATTCTCCTTTGAGGCTGCCTGACTAGTTTACAATCCTCTTTAATGTAAATGTGATGGGTGCAGACCGAAGGGTGGTCTCCCTTCATCTCCTTCTAGCTCCAAGAAAAAGCATCCAAATGGCAGTTCAACAAGCTACACAACTCCTTCTCTTGAGAGGGAGATAGGGGCGAGTTGATCTTCAAGGTTCTTTTAGGGCCAAATTCCACATTCTTAACTTGGGTATAAGTCGGATCAGCCACACAAAGGTCCACTGAAGCGCTGGCTAGTGTACCTTCCACCAACTCCTCTAATGGCAGCACACTGGGAGGTGGATTTTGAATCAAATTTTCAAACAGGTCATCCTTGGTTTGAGGACCTCCTCGGGTGGCTTCCACTGTGAACACTGGTGCAGAGTAGACTTCATCCTCATCTTCCTCATATTTCTCCTCCAACCTGAGAGGTAAGTCATGTTCTAGCAGAGGTTGGGTAGGAGGGTATAGGACTAGCTGTTTGGACATAGGCCCATTCTTGATGGTCATGCTCCCAGCTCAATAACTGATGTAATCATCCACAGTAGCTAACCAAGGCCTTTCCAAAATGAGGGGGTATCCAGTGAGTTTTGCCTTTGGCTGAAGGACCAAGAAGTCCGCAGAGTACTCCCAAGAATCAATAGAGACCAGGACATCTTCCACAATCCCTTAAGGAGGTACGACGAAGCAGTCTGGTAGCTGTAGTACTGTCGAGGTCTTTCTTAGGGAATCCTGAAGGTTAAGTTTGAGCATAGTGTCCATGGTCATCACATTAATGGCAGCCCCTAGATCAATCAGGGTGTGGGGCATTATGGTACCATTGATGTGGACATCCACTACAGGTTTCCCAGGGTCCAAATATTTTGGATAGGTTACTTGTCCCAACATTAGGTCAGACAGTTGTCCTATAACATTGATACTTGGGGCATCTCTCTTGCACCTGCCTAGGTGCTTGAAACACTTCTCTTTGATCAATTTTTTGTAGATTGGTACATCTTTGATGGCCTGGAGAAGTGGTATTCTTACAAACAACTGTTTAAGTTCTCCCAGAAGTTTAGTCTCTTCTGGGTTTGGTTGCGTGTTTCCAGTTAGTCTCTCAGGAAAGGGTGGAATGGCTTTCGGTTCACTTTCCTGTCTCTCTTCTTCATCCTTCGGAGGAGGAGGTTGACGATTTGGAAGCACCTTCCTAGATCGTAGGTTGATCTCCTGAATCTCCACAGCATAGGTAGGGCATGTTGTCTCTCCAGTATACACTTACTGGGCCTGTCTGTTATTGGGGTTCAAGTTCGGTTGAGCAGGCATCTCAGGTTGTCTTAGAGGAGTAGGAGGTAATGGTTGTCGTTGAGCAGGTGGTGGAAGCAGAATAGTGGGAGGAGAGTTGTACTGGGGCCTCCACCCCTATTTCGGTGCATTCCACTAAGGTTGTGGCTGAGCATGAGAATGAAGCGAATGAGCACCAGGTTGAGTATGGTATTGAGGTGGATATGACCAAGGAGGGGGTGCAAACCAGGAAGGATGAGTGGGGGGACCCCAAGAAGGTATATGAGTGGATTGGTTGGGATTGTAATATGTTTGGGATGTCCCTTGCATCCCCTGCTAGTAAGGTTTGGATCCATGTGGCCTCCTTTGGTTGAGGAAGTAGAGTGGTTCAATGGCTCCTTCAGCCCCTTGGTACACAGCTTTAAGTATGGGTAAGGTTGGGCACTAGTTTGTAGGGTGGTCTTCCTCACAAATGAAACATACCTCTACTGAGTGCAATGGGCACTCGTTCTTAGGATGCTTCCTTGTGCATCTGGGACAAAAGATGGCCAAAGCCCTCTCAGCTTCCTCTTTCTTTTGTTGGATTCAGAAAGTATCTAGTTGCATGGAAATGGTCTGTCTCACCTCACTTTTAAGGTCTTCCATCTGATTTGTAAACTCATGTTTGGAGAAGGTTGCACTAGCTGAAAGTGGATTCCCCCTACCTCTTTTCTAGGCTACCCTAGAATGGTTTCTAAACACAGTCTTTATGTCCTCATAAGGTAGTTGGTAGATGTCTCCTCCAGCTAGCAAATGGAGGGTATCTAGGAGGTCTTTAGGGACTCCTCAGAGCAGAACTAGCTTCAGAGATTCGGGGTCAAGTGTGCACCTGGCCCTTTTATAACTGTGTTGGAACCTTTCTTCATAGTCTTCGAGAGACTCATCACTTCCCATGGTCATTCGAAAGATTTCTCCCTTCGTTTCCTTTGACCTATAGTAGTCCCGGTATTTGTTGTTAAAGGCTTGTTGCAGTTGAGCCCAAGTTGTGATATTATTTCCAGGTAACCGCATGAACTAGCGTAGTGCTGCATCCTTGAGGGTCGATGTAAAGAGTTTCAACTTTTTCTCGTCTTCTGCATAGTCATAAGTTCGAAAAAGGACAAAAAACTCAAACAAGAAGGTATCAGGGTCTTCAGTGGTCAATCCATGGAAGTGAGGTAAGGCTGAGGGATTTATGTTTTTCATTTTTGTGTCCCCATTTGTCTCTCAGATGGGAAAGTCACCTTCTATTCTCTCCTCATTCCCTATACCATTCCTGTGTTCAGCCATGGTCTCAAGAGGAACGTTTTCTTGCTCTTATTCTGTTATAGGGTCTTCTTATATCTCTGGAGGTTCACCTATAGGTTCTTCTGGATCACCGCCACCGAAGAAGAGAGACGGGTGACTCAGTGATGTGGTGGGGGTGTTGGGTACTAATTTTCCTGTATGGTCTTTGTTCCTACGAGGCATGAAAATGAAATATTTTTGGTTGATTTTTTCTTTTTCTGCTTGTACCTATAAAACTGAAATGGATTGAACTGCAACTAACTAAAATCGATCTTGCTGAAATGAAATGCAGAATTGAAATGAAAGCAGGAAAAGACTAATCTATGTTGCTGAAACAAAATTGCAGAAAGGAAATTCTAAGCTACACTTGCAGAATTGAAATGATAATTTACGCTTGCGGAATTGAAATTGCAGAATGGAAATGCTAATCTACACTTGCAGAATTGAAATGCTAGTCTAGGAAAGTAGGAAATGTCTAATCTAATTTTGCGGAAATGAAATTGCAGAATGGAAACGAAACAACTACGCTACGCTTGCTGAAATAAACTACTGAGCAGAAGGTTGTAGTAGAAAATAGAAGAAAAGAAACAATCAAAAATACTCTGATGCTTCCCCGGAAATGGCACCAAAAATATGGTGGGCTCCAATATTGCAGCAATAATGCTACAACTCCTAGGACTCCCTTCTTTACTTTTATCAACCTGGTAGTTCGTAACAAACTTGGAAGTGACTGTGCTATCTGCACAAGTACTAGCTCTTGCTGCAGGCTATCACTTCATCAGCTGGCACAAGTCTGCTAGGAGCTTAAGCCAACTTCCATGAGCTCTTAGAAGAAGCTTTTAACTGTGATGGATGAAAGCTAACTCTAAGGAGGCTAATCTATTCGCAAAAAGAGAGTAAAAATTGAAAGGAAATGCAAGCCCTAGCAAACCCTAGTTTTACCAGTTAACCCTACTGGTGCAAGAAAAGAGATGAACGCTGCTGGAATGGATGCCATTGACTCTTGGAAAGGTAAAATGCATGTGTCTAAGCAACTTCTGAAGTAAAATATGGAAAAAACATATTTTTGTATTTTTGAGTAATTTTGCATAATTATTATGCATGTGCTTTAACTGTTTTTTATTGTGCAGAGTTTGATTGACTAAAGAAGATTGGGTAGGTGCTTGTAGGTGGTTGAGAAGGTGAGAAGAGGGCCTAAGGGGTCCCTAGCATGATTCCAAAGAGTTTCACACTAATCAGATCTTGAGAAACTGCCCACGTGATCTTCTATAGGAAGTCTGCAGGGGTTCTACAGGATGTTCTACAGTAAGAGCCGAGAGAGGATTTTTGAGGGTTGATGGAGGAAAACAAGTGGGAAAGTGGAAATGGAGGTTGTATGAGGCTGTGAAGATTTCTAGGATCTAGTAAATGAGGCTACGAAATGATGAAGATGGTTGGATTTGTTCAAGGATGGAGGGAGCAATGTTGCACAAAAATGTAGAAACTTGGTCAAATTGGAGAGGTGTGGCAAATGAAGGGAAGGAATCTGGAAGTTGGGGTTGGAGCAGGTTTTATGATGAAGGAAGGATAGGTAGGGATGTATTACAGGTGATCTTCACACTATTTCTCAAAACTAATCAAACAAAGACTATGCAAACCAAATATCTAGCTATCTTGACCTAATTTGACCTAGAAACCCAGCAATCATGATGAACATAACTTTATTGGTAGAAAATCATGTAAGATAGCTATGAAAACTAAATAAGAACATATCTACGCTTGTAATCACAACTGGTATCAACTTTTGCAACTGAGAATCTAACACTAGCAATTGCATGAAGAAGCAAGAACAATGTTTTTGTGGCAGCCAGGACACCATGGTCTCAGCTCATGGTCCTGAGGAGGGAGAGGTGAGATCAAGGGTTTCTTTATGGCATTTTTCAAATATCTTTTCTGTTACCAGCCTATCAAATCAACCTGAACATGAAAAACTATTTCAATCATAAAAAATGACCTAAGTAACAAAGCAATATGTTAATCTAAGTAGCAGAAATTATTCTAGGAATGCAGCAAAAACATATAAAAGTACACAAAAGGAGGTACTGGAGCTTGGGTTGGGCCCAACCCCAAGAGCTATAGCCTCCTAAGAAAAAGCTCAAAGCTGATGCAAAACGAAACTGATCTCGATGACTCAAAAAATAACCATGTCACAAAAATGTTTACAACAAAAGCTCCAAAATGGGCTGGAAGGCAGAGCAGCACTAACGTGTGAAAATACAATTGTCCAAAAGCTAACCTACAAAGGTTGGCAGCCTTCCTATTTATGCACTAAGAGGACCTCCAACAACCCTCGTTAACTCAAGGGGCTTGGCTGCCCAAAACTGCAAGTCATCAGCCACTTCACAAAAGCTACTCGGTTGCCCTTGGGGATCATCTTCGGTGGGCTACTGAACTCCGAGATGATGGTGGAGAACTCGAGGAAGGGGCCATTTAATGCAGGATACACCCTTCCTACAAATCCTTATCCTTTTTCCCTTGTATTTGGCTGTCAACTAGCTCATAAATTCTTGACCTTGGTCCAAAAGATGTCCAAAAATCTGCAATAAGAACGTATTAGACTTCATGGTCACGTGACTATTCTCATTCATTCAATTAACATAAGTATACTCAAAATCATGCATAAACTATGAAGAATGGTGGATTAATGGAGAACAATAGGCAAAATGAGCCCAATAAGTTACCCATTTTTTGGTCTCATCAGGAAACATGGGAAGTTCGACTTCATCTATGCTTTCCAAGGAAACAATGCATATTTTCTAAAAAAATTAGATGGTACAAAAGTTGAAGAAGGACCAGTCAATGGTATAATGTTAAAACATTACTTTGATCCTACTTACTAATGCTATAAGATTATTAACATGTACATACCATATCCTTTGTAATGTCAAAGTTTTGATTGGACAGTAACTTGTTGGACTTGAAGCTCGAAGAGAAGGCCCTAAGCTTCAGAGGTATCATTGTCATCCATAAAATAAAGCAGCAAGCATAAGAAGATTGCAGAGCATAGTCACAGTCATTTAGAAGGCCCTTGATCTACCGTTCTTGACTTTCCACCAGGGAAGTCCATCCCCAATGTGGAGTCACTGTTATGCCCCTATACCAATAGGTGTCATATATCATGATTGACTTGGTTCAACTCTAAAATATGTTCATACCTTTGCTTATTGCAAATTTTTTCCATATTTGTTAAAAATAAAAAAATTAAAAAATTTAAAGAGGGTATACCCTAAAAGAAAAATAAAAGGGTGAAAAGAATAAAAAGATGGTCAAAAAAGGAAAGAAAATGAACCCCAACAAAAAGAAAGACCAAGGAAAGTGTGCAAGTCTAAATACCACTACTTTTTCACTTTGTATAATAAACAATTGTGTGCAGCTTGTCACCTATGCAACAATTCATGAATAGTCAAATAGTTTAAACTTGGCTAGTTCATATTTCAATTTGATGTTGTAGAAATAGAGAATAAAGATCTGACCAAACAGTTTAATCCTGGCAGATAAGTAGATAGGTAGAGTGAAAAAAGGAGCTCAACAATTTAATTTGATCCCTTGGATGTAATAAGTGTAGACTTAGATAGCCATCACCATGTAAAAGAATAGAAAGTTTGATAAGGGTTTTCCAGTCTAAGTGCACCCGAATAAAGAAGTAAAAATGCTAGGTCAAGTAGGTAGGGTAGATAGATGATGGTTGCAGAATAATATGTGGTGAATGATAACTTTAAATGTGTAAATCTTTTACTTTCTCACAAGGCAAAGGCATACATCACATGGAAGACAAATCAAGCAAGAAAAGTCAAAATAATTAACTTCCCTACTCATTTCACCTAAAATTTCACCAATTTCCCCTAAGTGCCAATATATCTATCAAATTAGAGGGGCTCAGAGCATTTCTCTGACTTCTGGAGGTACTGGACCCTTGGCCCAATAATTTATAATGCCTAAGTACTTAAGCTCATTCATTAATCATCTCATCCCACCATAAATCATTCATTCCCTTTATAAAGTTTTCCTTAAGTAAAATCCTATTTTACTTAGGGAAATTAAAAATAATTTTCTATTAAAAACACTTTTTTCACCTTAGCCCAAGTTTAAATACACACACCAAATGTTTTATACTTGGCACTTTTCCATTTCTATGTCATATTAACTACTAACCTATATTATATAATCCCCTATGAAAATATACCCATTCCCATATTATTTAACTATGTAAAAAACCCGAAATTCTATATATCCCGCCCCTTTGGTTAGATATAACCATAATACATTTGTAAATAGGGATTAATTATTTAATCAGTAACTAATTGACAACCCTGAACCCCCGCCACATTAAAAAGGGATTAATTAACCCTCATGGTTAATTAATAAACTTCTCGACCAATCACTTTGCTCTCGATATGATTAAAAAACTCTTTAATTACATTGGGCCCACCTTTATTAAACTCCCATCACCTTTCATCCCCGATAGCCATCTGATCATGCCTTCTAGATCCAATGGCTATCGTGCATATCGCATGACCCTTTGCGACCCCACATTAGCACGTGATTGCAAAGCGATTTTATTCACAGTACCTCCGCCATGTGTCAATCATTCTATGGAAGCGCTAGACCAAGCCCAAATACCTCCTCCACTCCATAAGTGGTGTGATATAAATCGCTTACTACCTCCCACTAAATGACAAAACATCATGTCATTTACTCATTGATGTCACCCGTCCAAATCCTGAAACTCATTGATTCTTGAATTTGTATATAAAACAAAATAAATCATTTTCCTTGTTTATTCTGCAAACCTGTACATCCATGTAAATACAACGACAAGGTCAACATGCTTGTACTTTCAACCACCAACCAGCTTCAACCTTTGTAGCCAATGTCTCCAGAGCTATCTAGTCACACCCAGTACCTACATTTCGTTGCCTATCCCCAATAATAGGTATTTATCAGTTTTTCGATAAGAAAACCCTGGAAGTACTTGTTTTCCACTGCCAATTAATTAAAAAGGCCAAAATTCACCATAGTCCTGTTACCACTTTTGTAATTCAAGTCCTGCAGGCCCTTGGTTTCACCAATTTTACAAACAAAACCTCAATTTCCTTTCTGAATCCATAAGAACCAGGATGGAAACCCCGGTAGCCCTAAGCATTGCTTTCATTACCACCCCTCATTGTGATTTAGACTATCTGCCTCTGGCAGACAAGGATTTTCAAATAAAAGAGCTAACCACTAATAAAGACCACCTCAAAGTCTTTTGTCAATGCCAAGATAGCCATTTGAATTGCTACGATGCCATGGGACTGTGGGAATCCAACCTCCCAATGTATTTTCTCCCCTCTGTGTATGTTTTCCTTGACATAATCCATCAATGCCATGCAAATTATGACCCCATCTATAGAGTAGTCATGTCTCCCAACCAAACATTCCTATTCACAATAACTGCTGAATCAATCAATGAAATGCTGCAATTTTATCCTAGTCAGGCCCTCACCCCCATTTCCATTGGAAATTTACTTGAGAAATCAACTCAATTATCCCAAGCTAAGCTCAATCACCTCTGTCAGACTTTAATATTACAAAAGTACCAACCTAAAGATCCCCCTCCTTATATGCCAGTTTCCTTCACAGATACAGGCAAAATCATAGTTGATATGATATCAGTAGTCATGGTATTCAACACTAGTGAATATGTAGATGAATTGACACTAGTGATGATGTCTATATTTGCCCTAGGACAACCTCCTGCTGTCAAATATGATTATTTCTCTTATATTTCTGAGACAATTCATGACCAGTTCATGAGACTCGAGAATGAGAAGGTTTTTAAGTACTCCACCTTCATATATCACCTCATCCTCTACCACCAATCAGAAAAATTCCCATTTTCTATCAAGAAACTTGATATTAAGGGTAATTCAAGGTTTGTGATCATTTGGACCTCCATTTTCCATAAATATTTTGCTTTCCCTTATTCCTATAATGAGTTCATTGATTAGTTTGTCCACCCAGTGACCACCTTGGTGACAGGGAATTCTCCTCCCGGGATTAATGATGACATGAAAAGAATCCTTCAACTCTCCAATTAGTACAGAGTGGGTGATTGGTATTTATACCAAAATCCAATAGAAATCAGGGTATATGGGTGTGAGCTTTCCGCATTCAAGCTACCTAAATATGTTCCAATGAGACTGTTTACATTGGAATATTATAGATAGATGATACACTCAGATTTGACACATTTTAATAAGGCCAAGAAGAAAGAACAACTCAGAATCAAGGATCACGTAGGCCCATTTGTTTGCAACACTAGGGAAGCATGGAAAGTAGCAGAACGAATTCTAGAATACGATCTGAAATTTAAAAAAAGTTTTAGTTGGACTCCATATGACCCTCATAGTGTCATCTGTGATAGAAGGAAGAAAAGTAGACTATCACCATAGTTGCATCACAAAATTCCAGAGATTGAGCAATTCGCTAAAATGGATGAATGCAAGGAAGAAACCCTAATAGAAACAGATAGTGAGCAGGTCAACATATAAAATGTAATGAAAGATTTGAAAAAAAATTTGACCTAGATTCTTTTGGACAGGTACATTTTGAGACTTCTCAAAAGTAAGCATATGGGATTAGTGCTTCAATAGATGACACCTCTCAAAATCATTCACAGGAGACTAGTTCACCACTTGCAAAGACATCCCATGGAAAAGAAAAAGAGACCAGCACTCAGGCAACAGAACAATCCACCATGTCAAAGCAGCCTGAAACTTCTCAGAAGGAGGCCCAAACACAGGCTCACCCAACTCAAGTCAACATTGGAGAGCGCCCAATTTTACAAACTCCTCTGAATGAGGAAAGGAAAAAAAAGAGAGACAGGGAAGTAGCTACCCCTGCCAGTGGTCCATCAAAACAGCTTGGTGCTAAGAGGCATAGGCTAAATCCTCACTCAGAAGAGGAATTTTTTGAAGAAACTACAGATAGTCAAAGAAAAGAAGGTGCAGACAGCCAACATACTTTCCTAGTAGGTGGGACACCTTCTAGCTCACAGAGATAGCAACTAGAAAGGCAACAAAGTGTAGAAGTGTCATCTTTCAGGCCTCTAGTAAATGAGAATCTAGATATTACGAAGAAATTTGAAGAAATAAAGGCTAAAAATGAACCATTAAGGGCTCAAGTCTACGATTAGTATTTGAATATGGCCCCCACAAATCAAACTAGGTTGATGTCAGCGTATGACATTAAAGAAGGCAAGATGCAGATGAGCTTCTTCAAGCCCAAGGTACAGCAGCCTCAGTCAATAACAGACTAACTCATAACTGATTTTGAGGTCATGGCCAAGGACATCCACCCCCTAGACCAAATTGAATTACACAAGCAGATAGGGGAAATGGTATATTCAACATTGACTAGTAAAGCTATGATGGCCCAAAGATTAGAATTTTTTTTTGAATAATACAACTACTCAATTACAGCTAGAAAGAGCCTCCTTTTAGGCTAAAGATAATAGAATTTAATCTTTGGAAGAATTAGTTATTGGACTGGGTCATAACCCAAAGGATTTCAAGGCAATAGAGGCCTTGATTAAGACAAAATATGAAGACATAGCTACCTTGAGAAAGTAGTTAAAGTTGCCACTATCAAGACATCCCAAACTGCGGAAGTTGTTCAGAAGAATTCTAAAGAAGATCTTATGGACTTGGTCCTCGAGCTTAATGAATAGTTGAAGGATACTAGACAAGAATTGGAAAAATCATTGAAAAGCAGGCAAGGAGGGTCGACCTCTCAGCCTCAAAATGTGATACCAGTGGTCTCCACAGTCGTCCCTTCAACACTTGGAGCAGCTCTGGCACCAAATTTCCCCTTGGTCACGGCAGAGATAGTCACAGGTACAAGCTCATAAACAGCACCAGAAGAAACTTTAGGTTTGAGTACAGAGGATTTAATTAGGTAAATGGAAGAGATGAAACTACAGGTCTCAGAATTGCAGAAGGTAAAGGAATTTTTTTTTACTTTAGAACAGAAATATGATGTCTCAAAAATCAATTTTTCTGAAGAAGTAAGGAAGAATAAAGGCTTGGCACAGTAGGTAAAAACATTAGAGAAAGACCTCACTTTTGAGAAGCCCTTAACAGACATTAGGAAGATTCTTTGGGCCAACATCACCCAGTCAGTAAATGATGCTTGGCCATCAATACAAATAATTTTTGAACATATTGATTTTGTGCAACTTTCTCTCCAAGAGATTCAGAGAAATAACGAAGAGTTAGGTGGAAAGCCTAAGGAAGCTATCAGGCTAATAAATTTTTTGAACAGTAGAAATAGATACCAGCTAGAGGAGCTGAATATACATGATAGAACTAGGACTATCCTAGAAGTAAAAAAGGTATTGAATAAAAGAGGTCTAATGCAGAATTTGGAAAGGAAATGCCAGAGCATGCAAGGAGAAATTAATGATTTTATGGAGATGTTTGGTATTTTGCAGAGCAAAGGACTTCCCCGTCCTTTAGTAATAAATGATAAATTGATGAGGCATCAAGACTATGTGGAAAAATTGGCTCAGTATGCAAACAATCAAGCTACTTCATCAGCTACTCCATTTGCACCAAAGACACTACCTATAGGCAGAGTTCTCTATGACACTCTAGAGAAACTTTTCTACGTTGAACATGGAATAAAACATCTGTTTCTAGTTTAGCCTAATTTTGTCAAATACACTGAGGCTGATGAAATCTTCAAGAAACTTCAAAGGACGAGAATACCAAAGGAAGATTGGTGGACAGATATGATAGAAATTTTGTAATTTCCTTGAAAATGATAAATTTCCAGTATTTACCTTAGTAAATATTGGTAAAAGAGGGTGAACAACAATCAAATAGGTAAAGAGTATCAGAACAGTTCAAAGAGTATCAGTGAGAAGATGAAAAGCAGAACAACCAGCACAAAATTACAAAGAAGACAACAAGATGCTCAATCATAGGGCTTTCCTCCAACTCATTCACAAAAACATGGACAACAAGGCAACAACTCACTTTTATCTTCTATATTCGAGACCATTTGTCTCTACTTTTATGTAACATACAGTTAGGCTTCCTAGATTATATTTGTCTTTGTTAAGAGATATTTTATTGTAAATTTTTGTATAAATACTCCCTCATTCAGAGTATTGAGGGTGGATTCTTAGAAATTTTTATAGACTTATTATTCCGGAAAAGAAAAGATGTTGATCAACTCTTGTATGGCTGGCTGGATGAAGAAATAAAGCAAGGGACTTTCTTACAGGATTCATGTGTCAAACATTCGACAAATGAGTATTCTATATCTCATGTGTTAGTGTTTTCTAGTTTAATATTTCATTTGTGTTCATGTCTGAATATTAAAACGAAAAAGTATATTTCAGAAAGTGCTTAATTGTAATCTGTCTTTAAAATAATTTTTATTCTAGATGTTTTCCTCTAAACTATCATAGCTAAGGAATTCTTCACTTCTCTTTTCTTCTTATTTTAAACATTTTGATCATTTAGTAAAAATTCTTCATTGCTTTTTATTAGTGATGATTCATTTTCCCTTCATTTGAAGCATGTCGAAGGATTCTTAACTGCGTTTCATCCCTTTCAAGGCCATTCCATTCTTTCAAGTTACCATTTGTTCCTTGTTTAACTATCTTTCCCTGTGAATCCCTCCTTTACTGAATCATCCAAATCTAGTTTAGCCAACTGCAGTTGACTCCATAGCCCAATGGCCTGATCTACTCTATTCTATCCATCTGCTCTTGAATTCCACCACCAAACACAATCAAAACCCCCAAGCTTTCATAACTAGCCTAATATCTTATAAAACCAAGCTAAATCTTGAAGAGAGAACCCCCTCTAGGCACAGATTAGCTAGATTCTATACCAAAAAGTTTTTTTGTGGTTACCTCGGTCCCCTTTCCCTCTTCTTACAACTTCAGGGAAAATCTGAGTGATAACAGGGGTACATTACACTCAGTATAAGTTTATTAGGACCTCATCAAGACCTATAATCTAGCCATCATTAGGCCCTATTCCATACATTAGTAGGGTCACATATGACACACTTTTCTTTCACTACTAGACATTCCCTATCATTTGACACATTTTTTATTTTTTGGGTTTTCTATTATTATTAGGGGTTAACAATGTAAACTTTGAAACGGGAACTGATACTGTTACCCGTTTCGTAGAAATAGCAAAAAAATGACCCGATTTTCAAAAGTGGTGATGCAGAATACACATGTTTTTTTTAGAACATGGTTTTTGGAACTTTAATTTTTTTTCATGTTCAAGGATGAAATCAAGTTTTAGAATGGTAGTGATTTTCATGCTGATTTTAAAAAGTGAGTATTCTGCATCACACCCTTTTTTCAAAAGACCTATTTTTTGACTTTTAGTTTTCTAGTGTGTGAAATGTAAAAAATTATTTTCTAAATTTGATAGTTTTTGAAGTGGTCATTTTATTCATATTTTCTTGTTCTCTATCTTAATTTTTTATTTTTTTTTAGTGGGGTTTTTATTGTTTTGCGTTTTTAAATTAGAAAGTCGATAGTTTGAATTTTAGATAATCTACATATTTATACATCCTTAATTAATTTTTCAATCCACATGAAATAATTGTCTTTAAAAAACAAATATAAAAAAATATATAAAAAGACAAAAATAAAAAATAGAAAAATGTTAAAAAAAAATTATCTCAAAAACCCTAAAAGAATTTGGAAAAAAACAAAAATTAAATATATATATATATATATATATATATATATATATATATATATATATATATATATATATATATATAGTTATTAAGTAAGTAAAGATAGAGAAATTAAGATAAAACATTAGAAAAAACTAGGAAAAAAAATAAAAGAAATTAAAAACAAAGTAGTTTAAAAAAATAAATAGAAAATTAACGAAAAAAAATAAAAAAGTAGTAAAATTGATATTAAAAAAATCAAAAATAAAATCAAATTATAGAAAAAAACCCAAAAAAACATGAATATGGCGGAAAATATATGTCTTTTCAAATGAGAAAATAAATAAAAAAAAATAAAAAAACATTTACAATTTATAAAAAAAATAACTATTTTTGATTTTTTTTTTAATTCAAATTATAAAAAAAAAAAACCATAAAACAAATTAAAATTATATGAAAAAAAAACCCCAAAAATGCATATTTTTTTTTTTTTTTTAAAGTTAATAATAATTATTTTTATTGAACCTAAAAATTTTATTTAAAAGAAATTAAAATTAAAATTATTTTTTTTAAATAAACATTTTTTTTTATTTAAAAGAATTATAAATTTTTTTTTAACACTTTTATTTTAAAATTTATAAATACAAATAATTAAAAAAAAAATTAACTTTTTTTCAAAAAAAATTAAATTTTTAATTTCAAATTTAAAAACTTATTAAAATATAAAAATTAAAAATTAAAAAAAAATTTAACCCATTTTTGAAATATCAAATTTTAAAATTTATTAAAAAAAAAAAATTAAAATTAAAAAAAATAAATTAATGCATTATTTTTTGGTTGGTTTTTTATTAAAAAAAAAAAAATTGTTTCGGGCCGCCGCCCCTCGGCCGCCTGTGGTGGCGCGGCCGTGGGCGGAGGGCCTGCGCGCAGGCCCCTCCGCCCACGGCTGCGCCACCACGGGCGGCCGGGGGGCGGGGGGCCTGCGCGTTAGTAGTTCCATTGTTCAGTCCAAAATTTTTCCAAGAGAAAAGAGCACACACCCAACATCTAAAATAGCTCTTGGACAGATATGGGCATTGCCCATCATTGCTTCTGCCGCATGGTTACTCATCTTTATAACTTTCATCTCCTTTAAATGCAAAATTTGCCATTGTTGTCCTCGATAGGTGATGCTTAAATTGCAATACAATGTATGAAAAAAATTTCCATTACTTTTCTCAATAGACGATGATCAAATTGCAATTCAATGGATGCTCAGTGTCTAGTTATAGGTGGCACTGGCACAGCTAACCGATAGTAGAGATCCTTGGCATTTGGGGAATTGTTCACTTGCTGCCAATGGATGGGAAATAGATACACTCTTGGGACGAGAGGTTCTTTTGATGACCGTGGATATAGACACAGCCACATAGGCACAGTCTAACAGATTAGAGGCAATACATGCACAGTTCAACTTGAACCAAGTTATTCTGGAAATATTAGACAACTGTACATAACATGCCTCTAAATCCCAGACAATGCTCTAATACTTAAGCTGCCCCATGGCTGGTTCATCATATTAATTTCAGTACTTGGTGTAGAGGGTTTGTTGCATGGTTGCTCATCTCTATAACTATATCTCCTTCAAAGCAAAATTTTCCATTATTGTCGTCAACAGATGATGCCCAAATTTAATTTCTATGGATGTTCAGTGTATAGTGTTAGAGATTTAATAGGTGATGTGTGCACAGCTAATAGATACTTGAAATTCTTGGCATTTTGCAATTGTTCTCCTTCTGCCAATGGCTAGGCAGTGGATACATTGTGTTGTTTTGGATGACTTTGAATCGTCTACATCCACATAGGCACAGTCTCACAGATTAGAGGTTGTATATGAACAGTGCAACTCGAACCAATTTATAATGAAACATTAGACAACTCTACGTAATATGACTCTCTCAGGCAGTCCTCTCACTTAACTGCTGTAGCTCTAGTAGTTGGTGTAGAGGGCTTTTGCTTCTTCCCATGCCCAACATAATCCTTGTGGACAGGAGTGCTATACTAGATATTTCTGGTCTTTTAGTAGTTTGTCGATCTTCGATGTTAGGAAAGCTTCTATGCAGAGGTGTTGGCTGCCTCTACGAGCCCTGCCTGCACCTCTTAGTTTGGGCCACTCTCCAGAGAACATTTATGTTTATTTGCAATTCTAGATGATTTACTTGTCTTAAGTTATAAGCGAGCTAGACAATTATTGCAATTGTGAAATAATCGGTCTTATTTAGTTTTCTTATTTTTCTTCAAGTTAAAAACTATTAGGGACTTAAGAGTTGCTGCCTTTTGTTTTATGCAGGTCTTGGATGCTCCTGCTCTTCAAGATGATTTTTATCTAAATCTTGTGGATTGGTCATCTCATAACATACTTGCAGTGGGGTTAAGTGCATGTGTTTACCTATGGAGTGCTAGTAGTAGTAAGGTTGTATAGCTTATACTAACTCTAGAATATCCCAACTTTCTTTTTTGTTTTGTAGCAAAGACTGTGATTCAAGAGTGGTATATTTCAAGCTGAAATTCTCGACTTACTTTATATTGTGTTGGTTATTGTTTTGTTCCTAACCATGATTAGATTCACATTGACATGGGCCTCACCTTCCACATCCTGTGAAATTTCATAGGTGACAAAACTATGCGATTTAGGTTTGGACGACAATGTCTGTTCTGTTGCATGGACTCAACGGGGGACATATCTTGCTGTTGGAACAAACAATGGTGGTGTTCAGGTAATTTTTCTTTGCAACACTGTTTTGTTTTGGTGGCAGGTTCATCACTCTGTCATGAATTTCTTTTACTTTGTTGTGCATTGGAATTTACTGAAACTTCCGGTAACTACAACATTACAGGAGCCATTGTTGTATCTACAATATCTAACCATACCTTGGGTGCAGATTTGGGATGCGGCTCATTGTAAGCAGGTTCGGACCATGGAAGGTCATTGTACCAGAGTAGGGACTTTAGCTTGGAATTCTCACATATTGTCATCTGGTAGTAGAGATAGAAACATTCTTCAGCGTGACATTCGAGCTCAAGATGACTTTGTCAGTAAATTTTCTGGCCACAAGTCAGAGGTAAACCTCTTCGGCTTTCTCTTGCTTATTTTATGTTGATTAATGTGTGATTCCATTCGAATAAATCTGTCTTCTTCTCCTTTGATCAGCATCATGTTTTTGTTGCATTGATAAAATATGGTCTTGATTTTTAATAGGAGTTTTATTGTTTAATGTTTAACAATTTTGCATCTGTGGGTTCAGGTTTGTGGGCTGAAGTGGTCCTATGACAACCGGGAACTTGCATCGGGTGGAAATGATAACCAGGTAAAACAAGCTTCAGACCCTTCTTTAATCAAGATCCACAGTTTATGCGTTCACCTATACATAAGGATGAATTCTAAGCCGAAGCATGTGTTGTCTAGCTTTTTGTATGGAACCAACAATCTCAACAACCAGTGCTGAAATATAATGAGCACACAGCTGCTGTAAAGGCCATTGCCTGGTCTCCCCATCAGCATGGTCTTCTTGCTTTTGGAGGTGGAACAACAGATCGCTGCATTCGTTTCTGGAACACAGCAACCAATACTTCCTTAAATTGTGTGGATACTGGTAGTCAGGTATGTCTTTCTGAGGTTTTGATTAAGAGGATACTCCTACATGGTTGTTTGTTCTCTAGTTCTTTATCCTATAAAATGTTTCAATTTGCAGGTTTGTAACCTTGTATGGTCTAAGAATGTCAATGAGCTTGTGAGCACCCATGGTTATTCTCAGAACCAAATTATTGTGTGGCGATACCCAACTATGTCGAAAGTAAGCAAGCTTGTACTTTTTATAATATGATTGTTATGTTCCTTTCTTTGCCTTTTATACGAGCCTTGTCCTATCCATTCCAATTGACATGCGCATCTTTGTAATTTGTGCACATTACTTAATCTTTTGAAGCTTTCCTGGAGTATTTATCACTTCCTAAAATTCCTCATATACTTTATTTTGACAGCTTGCGACTCTAACAGGCCACACCCTCAGAGTGCTTTATCTTGCAATTTCTCCTGATGGGCATGTAAGTATAATTGGGCAGCGTTTAAACCCTTTTGGATTGAGTTTTAGCTTAGTTATTCTCATGAAAGCAAAATAAAATGCGAGTTTTATTTTTTTTCCTAGTTTTTGCTAATGTCTTTTTCTTAATTTCTCTATTTTTACTTACTTAATTATATATATATATATATATATATATATATATATATATATATATATATATATATATAAATTTTTTTTTCCAAATTCTTTTAGGGTTTATGACATAATTTTTTTTTAACATTTTTTATTTTTTATTTTTGTCTTATATATATATATATATATATATATATATATATATATATATATATATATATATATATATATATATATATATATATATTATATATATATATAAATTTATTTTTTTTCCAAATTCTATTTTGATATGTGAGATAATTTCTTTTTAACTTTTTTTATTTTTTATTTTTTTATTTTTCTATTTTTTTTTAAATCTAGTTTGTTTTTAATTTTTTTTTGTTTTTCTTAATTTTTTTTTTATTTTTCTATTTTTACCTACTTAATTTTTAGTTTTTTTAAATGTTTTTTTTTCTTTTCCATAGTTTTTTTTTCTTTTGCCAATTTTTTGATGGTTTACAAGATATTTTTTATTTTTTTATTTTTTATTTTCACTATTTATTTGTTTATAATTTATTATTTTTTTTAGTTTTTTAATTTTTACCATTAATTTTTTTTTTTTTACATTTTTATGATTGATATATATTTTTTTTATATTTGATTTTTTTTTAAGTTTTATATTTTTATTTTGTGTTTTGTTTTTAGTATATATCTTAGTTTATGTTTTTTTAGTTTTTTAAACTTTTTTTTGTTTTGTGTTTTTCATTGTTTTATTTTTTTTTTATTTCATGTTTTCATTACTTTTTTTAAATTTAATGTTTTTCAGGGTCATGATAAAATATTTTACGCTATTATTTCAAAATGTTGAAATTTTACATTTGAAAAAAAAAAGTGTTCTTCCAGAATCAACACTATTCGTTTTGAGGGTGTTTTTTGGATACTTTTTCTTCAAAAAATTGGTTTTCACCGCCATTTTTAAAACATGTTGAAAATTTACCCAAGAAAAAAAAAGGTGTTATTCCAGCATCAACACTTTTTGTTTTTAGCACTGTTTTTGATGTTTTTTTGGGGTTTGTTTGCCAGAGTTCCCGTTTTGAGTTTATAGTTCCCGTTTCAAAGTTTACATTGTTGGTTGTCACCTAGGAGCACATTTGGTGTTGGTTAGGCATTGGTTAGAGCATGACATAGATAAATCCACTCCATTAATTCATAATAACTTAGGCCTTGGTATAGTGAGTATGCACTTGCTCTACCTAACTAACCCTTGTTAGTAGATTTTAGTCAAATTTTTGAGCTTAACTAGTTAATATTTTGCATGTGAGAGTGAAGAAACAATTCTAATTGATTCATAACTCCACTTACTTCTGGTTCACCCCATTATTTGATACTTTACTAATTTTATGTTTCTGGGTCTAATTTTGACTTCCTTTGCAACTAGGGAAAATGCCTTTGTAGTTAATTGAGTACATGCACATGGAACCTAAACCTAATTCGAATTAGATATTCCTCCTAGAGATTTTATATATTGTATTTTTTGGGTGAATTTATTGGCATTAAGTTTAGAACATAAATTTGTCTATCTTAGAGTGTAATCTTACAAACACTACACTTTATGTGTGGAGGTATATGAAAGTATGGTTCTATTGTTTTACTACTATAATGGGAACCCTATTTTAATTGTCATGTATAAGAGGTTTGATCACTGAGAAATAAACTCAAAGAATACCTTGCTTCTGTAATGATGACAAGATTCATACAGGTTGTCCCTAAGTCTCTTCTTCAGCATACCTTGCCTCTATAATTGATAATCATCTAGCCAGAAGGAATAATCTAAACGAATTGTACTCAAATGGATAACTATTGGAGAGCCTTCACATGTCATAACCCTATTAATTAAATTTTCATCTTCAGACATCAAGCACTACATGAAAGGTTACGATGCACTTTGGCTTCCCTAAGTGAACATTCTTATTAGTCTACTTAATGCATTAAGGAATTGTTGTCGCTGCAATCAACACCCTCCAATAATTTTCTCACACTTTAATTTTTTAGCCTATTATGTATCTTACGATCTGTCAATCTATATTTACTCCATGGTCATTTGGATTTTTGAAAAGAATTTAAGTCCTTTTCCTAGTTTCAAATTGTCAAGTCATTTTCAATCACATGCACAAGATGAGTTCATGAGAACACTTACTTTATGCAATATTGAACAAAAATAGAACCATTTATCAAGACAGTTCTCGTGCTATGCTTAAATCATGATGAAAATCATTGTGCACCTTTATTGGCAGTCTCCCTCACTTTGGTTGCATTTGTACTTTTATTTCAGTGATTTTTCTCAATTGTCTCTTTTGTGCACTTTCTCTTTCACAAGTATCATTTTCACATTCATGGTTAACACTTTTAATTATTTTTCACTTTAATAAGTGTCATTTTCATGTTTTCTTCACTCTGACATGTGTACCTTTTGAGGTCATTTTCATTTTTCAAGTGTCACTTTCACGCCTGCATGTGTCACACTTTTTCACACCACAAAAGTTATTTTTGAAACACTCTTCTACATCATATGTTCTTACATATCATTATAAGATGTTCTAGACACATTCCTACAACTTAGTGCACCTTTTGGCCACAAGCATCACAGTTGTCGGAACTTGTGTTCTAAGTATCATAAGGTATCACTTCAATTGTCACGCTTAGAAATAAGTTTCTTTATTTTTTTTCGAGTTGTGATTTTCATTCATGAGTCTTGTGTATTATTTTGGCTTTTATTGATGATTTTATGTGTTGGATCCAAGACTGAGTCATATCCAGATGCATTTTCCTCTTTTACTCTGTCTATGGCACACTTAGCCATTTCGTAGCCCTTACTGGTCCTTCATCCCAGTGCAAGTTTTGAATCCATTAGCCATCTTACTAAGTGTGGAACTCAACCTATCCATGGGCCTCAATTGTGCAATCATACTACCAAATATTTTTGCAATAAGTCCCTCTCAAGATTACCCCAAATTTGTTTCGCATTATGATCCTCCCAAGGGTAGTCACTTGACCCTCCATGCTTATACTAACTCACTACACTAATTTTTGGTTACCTCTTCCTTGCATGACACATAGATAATTCCTAGATAACAACATGGACCTCTTTCACCCTCTTGCAGAGGCAAACCATGCAATACAAAGATCCTTCTATCCTCCCAGTGTAGTGAAAACCCTCCTAGGAAATTGGTTACACCCCTATGGATACCCTTAAGGAAAATCACACTCCAAATGGTCAACCACCCACTGTTGGGTCAAACTGTGCTATCCTAGGATGAAAAGTGCATTAAAAATCAACAGTGATCACTTATTGACAAAAATTGTGCCCTCTTTCAAGCTTTTCTTCCTTGTAGCGCATGGCGCACTCCCGAAGGCTGAAACCTCAACATTCGCTATTCCCCAATTTGATTTGTGCCCATGCCTTGCTTAAATTCTTCCTCTAAATTGCATGGTGTAGTAGGGAAGGCAAAAGGAAGCCTTATCTCTTCCTTCGACTAGTCAAATTATGCTCTTCTAGAAGTCTCTTTTCCCTTTAAGCACATAGCGCAGTCCCGAAGGTTGAACCTTTAACCTTTCCTCCTTCCGAATGCATTCATGCACCCTAGCCTTCCTTAGACCACTCCTCTGATGACATGGCATAGTAGGGAAGGTTGAAGGAGATATCCACTCACCCTTGACTAGTCAAACTACATTTTAAAGTTTTCCTCTCTTTTCTTTGGAGTGCACAGCCGAAGCTTGAAGCATGAATCTTTCCACCTTATGCCTTTGGCTTCCCCCACAATGTTGGACCCAGTAGAGCTCCTTCTCATAGTGAATTGTGCAATAAAAATGAATAGTGGATCCTTTCTAAGATGCTGATGAGTTTTATTGTGCCCTCTTAATCAAGCCTTATTCTTTGAACCCTCTCACAGGCCTATCATGAGCAAATCATTCTATCAGATAGGTAGTGATAGAATAGATGTTTTAAGACATATTTTTCCTTTCCATGAATGGTATTCATAAGAAGGATTACTATATTCACATACCAAGGTGATGCACATAAAAGATAGTAAAGAATATTAACAAAGAACACTTGTAGAGTGTCAGGCTAGGATTAACTTTGAATGAACTTGTTGTATTTGTGTTAAGATATAATATGACTCTATGCAAGGAAACTGAGACTATTAGGTTTCATCTTCCAATGTCTCTTCATATTCCAAATTCATATACTTTTCTATTTATAATATTTAAATAGGATTCCTAATCCCAAAGATTAGGTGTCAACATTTAGCCCCTTAATCTAAAGGGATGTTGGTGAGTCCAAGCATCATTCTGAATCTTTCAAACTTTTCCCTCCAAGTGCTTTGGTGATGATGTCTGCAATCTACTCATTTGTGGAATAATATCGTAGGTGAATTGTTTTGGCCTCAAAATGGTTTCGAATGAGATGGTATTTTTTATTGTTATGCTTCATTCGATCATGGAACATTGGGTTCTTAGGTAACTTTATCTCAGAAGTGTTTTCAATCAAAAGAGGAGTTGAAGGTACTTGTCTTTCTTGCAAATCTTCCAGAATTTTCCCAAGCCACATAATTTCCTTCATTGCTTCAGTTGTTGCCACATATTCTGCCTGAGTTGTGGAATATGCTAAAACTGACTATTTTTGTGATCTTTAGGAGATAGCTCCTGATCAAAGACTCATAACATAACCTGAAGTAGATACCCCAGTTTCTGTATCTCCATCAAAATCTGAATCAGATTATTCGATCAAGCTGAAGTCACCAACTTGTGTATACTTGTGTCCAAAGTCTTGAGATCCATTCAAGTACTTTAGAGCTCTTTTTGTAGTAGACCAACGACCCTGACAAGGCTTTTTCATAAACCTGTAATGGATTCGAACAACAAATGAAATGTATGGCTTGGTAGTAGTCAGGTTGTTGAGACTTCCTATGAGTTTTATGTACTTTGTTGCATCCTCAAATTATTTCCCTTCAGTGGATGTGGGATTTAAGTTTTGTTCTATCAGAGTAGTGAAAGGATTTCACTCAGCCATGTTAAACCTATTCATAAGATCTCTAATGTGCTTCTTTTGAGAGAGGAATATAAACTTTAGATTGGTTATTTGAATACTAATATAGTAGTGAACATAACCAAAATATGTCATTTCAGAACCTTTCCTCAATTCTTTCTTTATGGATGAAATGTAGCTCTCACTATTCCCTTTCCTCAAAAGATCATCTACATACACCAAAAGTTATAAAATTGTTTTTCCAACTTTCTTGACAAACAAAGTTGCATGATCAAGATCATAACGTTTGAAATCAAGATTCAGAAGATGCTTAGCTAATTTCCCGTATTAGGCTCATGGTGTTTTCTTGAGACCACACAAGGATTTTACAAGTTTTCATACTTTATGTTCCTAACCCTTCACAACAAATCCTTTTGGTTGGAACATAAAAACATTCTCAGATCTCCATTCGAGAAAGCAGTTTTTACATCCATTTGATGGACTTTCCAACTATTATGAGTTGTTAAGGAAAAGAGAATCTACATGGTAGACGATTTTTCTATGGGGGGAAAGCCTCCTCATAGTTGAACCCTTCCTTCTGTGAAAAATGTTTTTCCGCAAGCCTGGCTTTGTGCTTGTCAAGTGAGCTATATTATTTATACTTATTTTTGAAGACCCACTTGTAGCCTATTGGTTTGGTTCCCAATGGAGGATCAACCAACTTCCAGGTGCCATTTTTTATCAAAGAATTATAGTCTTTATCCATCACTTCTTTCCATTCATCATGAGAAGAAAATTCTTTGAAGGAATTTGGTTCGAAATATGTAGATAAATTCAGTTCACAATCATAAGAAACATCCATATCAAGAGATGAGTCGGGATCGTCTTCATCCCCTCTAGCTTATCTTGTTGTGATTCTTGTTCCTACCTTTCCGACCTCGTCAAGAAAAACACTTTCAAGTGTCTTTGTCGGCCATTTTGGAGGACCTTTCATAGAGGGCTCGGGGTACTCACTTGACTAAGATAGGGTTGAATCAACTTTTAGTCTCCAAATTTTGTCATTCACATTACTCAAAGTGTCATGAGTGGTTAGATCTTCATGCGAGGGAGAGAGTGATTCAGAATAAAATTCCATAGATTGATCCAATATAGGGATCTCCCCTTCAAGATGTGGAATCTGATTATCAAAATCTTGAAAATATTGTGCATGTTTGAATATATCCAAGGGACCATGTGGTCATTCAACAACATTGTCAGTCTTGGAAGATTCAAGAAAGATCACATATCTAGATATTATAAACTTCTTATGCATCTAATCATAGAGACGAAATAATTTTGAGGTATTTGAATACCCAAAGAAGATACATTTGTGACTCCTTTCATCGAGTTTATTTCTTTGTTCCTTAGGTATCAAGTCATGATAGATGGAACCAAAAACCTTAAGATGAATCATTGAAGGAATGTGGCCATACCACATTTCATAGGGAGTCTTGCTTTTTATAGCATTATATGGACAACTATTCTTTATATACACGACACGTAGAACTAATCATCCGAAAACATGAGTTTAAAATTCTTGAAAAGCATCATGGAATGTACCATATTCAAGATTGTCATGTTCATTCTCTCAACTACTTTGTTATGTTGGGGATTATAAGGCACGGTTTTTTGATGTTTGATCCCATATTGGAGAAGATAGATTTCAAACTCATTTGATGTATATTATCTTCCATTACCAGTACGAATAAATCCAATATGATATTATGCATTATTTTCAATCCATTCATGAAGGTCCTTAATTTTTTCAAATGATTCAAATTTGTTCTTCAATAAATAAACCCAACACATTCTAGTGTAGTCATTGTAGAGCTATAACTAGGGTCTCTCACACCACTAATTATTCCACATTAATAAGTCAATCCGGGAATGTTTTGTTATTGCAAGGAGTAGCTCAATCCGAGGCTATTTGTCCGAGTAATGCTCGATAGTATAGTGTTCTAATGATTTGAAAGGAAACAGATGCTAAGCTGTAACTAAACTAACCCAAAAGATAGAATCACACAAGGCGGTTGATCAGTCAAGGGTACGGAAGCAATAACCCATCCCTTTAGAAACTGATAAAGAAAGGAAATCAGAGCATGGACTTATAGGTCTGGGGCTAAGCAGTGTCTTGCTAAGGCTCACTACAGCCTTAGGCCTGCTCTCACACTAAGAACAACAAAGGCAGGTAAATCAAGCAGCGGAAAGTAAAATGGAACAGCAGTCTGGAAATGGAACAGCAGTAAAGAAATGGAACAGCAGTAATAAAATGGAACAACAATAATGAAATGGAACAGCAGTAATAAAATGGAACAACAATCCTCAACCGTATGTACATGTTCTATACTACTATAGCAATCTGAGAATAATGGATGATATGACTATGTTTCTGAACGAAGTAATATTGCTTTCAAGTCTTACAAATACTATTTCACATGGATCTGATAACAATAACATTCATACCAACATTCCACTACAGAAATAGCTGAGAGATGCAATTCGAATAGATCCACTTATACAATGCAGGGACATGAGATAAAGAACTCATTCAGATATCAATTATAATGAAGCATAGTATATCACATAAAAGATGTATCAGATTACTTAAATAATGGAAATAAACAAACCACACACAAATCACAGTATAATAATACAAAAGCAAGTGTCCTTCGGAGCTGGGCCCTTAGATGCCAATGGAACACTGCCTTAAGTTACTCCAGACGCAAAGACGAAATGAACACCAAGTCTTTTATATTAATCGCATCAACAAAAGTATAACAAAGTCAGGTCTCAGCGAGACTCAATGATCACAATTGGTTCTGAAACTTAGAATTACAAAAACAGTCGTCCCCGCGCTCAATGGCGTGGTGCCTTTATATAACAGAAATGACGGAGGTATCTAGATAATCAAAAGATAAGTTAAAGCAGCGATCCCTCAGGATCAAAGATCCTGAGGGATTCGCTAATCGTTCGATTCTTCTCTTTCCCTTCTTGCGTTCTCTGACTCAGTATCCTGCATTCTTTCTCTGGGCTATTAGGCTCTAATTTTACTTGATCTTGTCCGCATCCGGTTCCCCGTTGGAGGGATAGTAGTTATTTTCCCTTTTCTTTTCGCTTTTGGGCGGGAACTCCTTGCTCGCATGTCTTCCTGCATAGAAAACGTCAATTATTAGCACTTGAGCTTCCTTTGTCTATTTTTGCACATTTTATCAAAACCCTTTATCTTCTTTGAACTCATAATGCAGAAAAGGTTACAATTATTATTGAAAAACCACTAGATTGCTAGCCAAAAGCATACCTTCCAGGTGCTCCACACACCCCCCTGCTTACCCTGTTTCATGGCCTCATGAAAACATTGTAGTTGACATGCAAGGCGGTGAGAGACTAGGCCGGAGAAGGGATCTCGTGAGGAGGCCGGCAACCGTTATGAGCAACTAGATGGTCAAAGAACTGATCTATTTGATCTGCAGGCATCTCATATAAGGCCTGATATCCGGGTGCAGGGTGCCAAATAATTGGACTGCGAAATCGATACCCTAACCAGGATGGCCCTGCTTGCAGAATCCGTTCCCCATAAAGGTTCAATCGGCTGGCAGCCAACTCAAAATTCTCATATTTGAATGGTTCCCTGAGCTGGATGCTTGGACTAGAGGTCCGGTATCGAAATTTTGCAGCATCGAGGGCAAGATCTTTAATAGTCAGGAAATATTCCAGACCATTTCGGATCAAGTCTTTGTGCATGGGTCCTATTATCTCAATAACACCTGGGATCCTCATAAGACTCCTATGCTCTCTCCATAGCGTCATTGGGTCTCTAGGTTCAGCTCGTATCCACAAGTCTAGGCTATTTTCTTGTCTCTGAAAGGTGTTATAAGCTCTGAGCCATTTCACCTGATTAACCCCAAATGAGATGAAGGCTTAGAATTGTATATCGCCAACAAAAGTGTCAGGATTTAAATCAGTTTCCTGGTCTAGCACAAGATTGTGCAGGTAAAACTCGCATAATAACCTTTGAACTTTAACTCCATAGTGCTTGCAACAGTCTATAAAATCATTAACAGTGTTGATATGGATAGGTGCTCCTGCCCTAACAGCTTTTATTTTTAATCTCAGATATCATTCAAGCAAAAATAAAGCATAATTTTTAGCAGGGGCCCTACAAGTTAAAACGTCATTATATAAGGAACAAACAGTGTCCATCTGCTTAACAACAATATCTAATCGACGAGTTACCTTAGCAACCTTTTCCTGCTCCTTCTGCCATCCTTCAAAGGCCTGGCTCTCAGACTGACTGATGTCTCGAAGTTGCTGTTGGAGCTCTTCGTATCTTTCCTTGGGGACTGTCTGTTCTCGCAACTGTTCGGCTTCCTGCTGGGCTTCCTTCATCATTTTATGCAAGGTTCTGGTTTTTGGGTCCTTCTTCCACACAGCCGTAGAGGCTGGAAGTTTAACCTGGACCTTCCTATTACGTTGCTTGGAGTTTAGGACCCGAATTACGCCCGAGGGTGGTGCTTCTGTTTGGACTTCTTTGTTTTTTGTTTCCTTCTTAATGCGAATGAAGGGTTGCTGTGGTCTTCCTGCCATCGGAGCCTCTTGCTGTTCCATTGGAATATCCATTCGTTCTTCAAGGCCAGATGGAACAACAGTCTGTCCCTCCGCGCTATTTGGAACAGCAGTTTGTTCCTCCATGTCATTTGGAACAACACCCTGTTCCTCATTATTATTTGGAACAACAGACTGTTCCTCGGCAGTAGGTCTCCTGATGGGGTTTCGACCATCAAAGCGAATTCTTGTCCTCGGGGTTCTTGCTACCGTGGTCCTCCTCCTTTTCCCTGCAGTCTTTTGTATTCTCAGACTGGCTTTCAACATTCGAATTTGCTGCCGGAGTCTGGCTATAGTGCCCAGCAACCTCTGTTGCTTCTTTCTTAATTTCGCAATTTCCCTTGTCTCGGCAGAGGGTTTGGTTCTCAAGCTTGCTTCTTCTTTATCTGGGATATCTTCCGGCATCCTGGGGACAGATTGTCCCAGATTGTTGTCTTCCATTTCATTATCATAACCAGGCAGGTTTTCTTCCCCTGCCTCTTATGCATGCATTTCCTCGGGTAATTCTTCTTCTGTGGGACCGTCAGGGACACCTCTTGTGCTGGAGGCCTGGCCATATTCTCCCATATTGGCCAGAACTGCTGCCAATTCCTCCTCACCTGGAGGGTCTTGCAACGGGCTACCCCCTGGCTGTGCAATTTCCTCTTCCTGATTGCCTTGTTTGGTGGCCTCTCCTCCCTCAGAGTGTTCATCTCCTTGGTTGCTTTGTCCGGTGGCCATTTCTTCCTCAGAGTGCTCATGTTCTTTTTCAATTTCTCCTTCCGGCTGGTCAGTCTCGGCCTCCAATTGCTCAGCATTTCCTTCGGAGGGCCCTCCCTCTGGTTCTGGAGGTTCATCCGCAATTTCAATTGGCTGGGCCGTTGTTCCCTGAACTCTTTCCAATCTTCCTCGTATCCGGGCCAGCCGAGCTGACTTCCTTGGCCTCTCAGGTTGGTCGGGTGTACCAGCAGGTTCTGTGGGTTTCTCTGGTTGTTCTGGCGTATTGGGAGGTTGTTTCCGTTTTGAAGCGGCATGTCTTTCTGCTGCTGACTTCTTGCGTTTCTCTAATTGTTCCGCCGTGCTAGAGGACTGTTCAGGTTTTGGGGGTGGTGCAGCCGATCCTCCTTCGACTATTGCGACCAGTTCCTCCCAAGTGCTTTGCTGTTGAGTGAGACTATGGCTCACTATCAACCGAGTCAGCCCATGGTGGCTAACGACTGTGTCTATGTGCTGGGCCTTTTTCAGGCTTTGGGCCGCGTCATGTAGTAGCGAATTTAAAAGTGCAGGGAGATTTACAGAACATTTTCCTTTTAAAACAGCTAAAAGTTTCAGGTGACGAGGTCTTACCACGTCTTTTCTCCCTTCGCAGGTGATATAGCTTTGTACTGTCTTCGCTAGCTCGGTCCAGGGTTCCCCTAGTGTTGCCGGCAGAACTCCTTTCCCTTTGACTGTCAAGCTTTGGCCTTCGTCTTGGAAAATTTCCATAGCTTTTTGTAATCTTTCCTTCTTCGGCGTCCATATGGGTCCAGCAGCTGGTAATCCTAAAACTTCTGCGATAATATCCTCTGTAACCGCTATCCGCTTCCCTCCTACTATGGAGTAATTTTCCTGCAAATTCTGCAGGAATTCCAACGCCACAGCTTCATTTGATTCTTGCAGGCGGCTGAAGTAATTCAACCACCCTACGTTTTCCAGAATTTCGCGAGCAGCGGCGGAAACTGTCAGCTTGTGAGGTTCACTTCGGACCGTCTTTCCGCCCATGATTCTTCTCAGAAATGGAACAACAACTGCTTGCGGTGTTTGCGACGCAGAGAGGATGATCATTGAGCATGCAACTAAAATAAAAAAAGAAAAAAAGATCGTGGATGGAAATTTCCGTAGGATGGAAGCATCATACCGTTAAACCATGTCATTCCTTCGTACATTATCTTGCCCGAATGGTATGCAGCCACGTAATCCATGGAGTAATGAGGTTACTTCCCCCCCCCCCTCGCGATCTGATAGGCTACCCACAGCCGTCAAAGAGAGGAGCAACAGCCAGTCGGGAGTGCAATCATCAAGTACAGCATATGAAATTATGCCATGTTGTAAAAAAAACAACGAAATGCTGAAACCGAGGCAAAAAGGTGGATCGCATTTTATATAAGCCTGCGTGATATAATGAGGAACCGGGGGATTGGACGTCTGTCAACTGTACGAAATCTCCAGTAGTCATTGTCAGTTTCGTTGCCATGATCGGTGGTAATATTCATGCGATAGATATATTGGGGTGTGACATACGATACATGCAAAGGATATAAGAGACAGAAAGATTTAATATCATACTTGTTGGTGTAAATATTACGACTTCTATGCCATTAACAGAGCTCTGTTGCCAATAGGTGTTCATAACCTTGGCAGAGTTGTTTATTTCACCCTCCGGAACCATGATCCTTTGTGTATATTCGAAAGAGTGCTTTGTCAAAATGCAGGCCATTATGCTGGCTTCGTGACCAGATAGCCATAATGCCATTCACAAGGTAGGTGCGAAACGTGGTCAGGCCGGCTCGCGATGAGACCCCCTGTTCCAAGGTTTGCTTGTTAATTTACCTTCGGATCATATCCCTGGTGTGGTGGCCGTTATGGGAATGCCACTTCGCTTCCATCCTTATGATCATGGTAGGCCGGCTCTTAATGAGACCCCCTATCCTGCATTTGACAATTTTCATATTTTGTTTTTGTTTTCTTTTGCAGAGCACCTCTCTTGTTTATTTTCACATAAGGGTGGTTCCGCACTCCTTAAGAGCGGGGAATGGTGGAAGAAGTCTTACGATCCCAACAGATAGATATAAATCGTTTGTTCTTACTCCCAAGTAATGATCAAAAAAGATAATGACAGCGAAGATGAAAAGTTCACGTCCCTCCTCTTGTCCTTTTATACATACTCATTTCATAGTGATAGCGATTTATGATGTGCTGATTTCGGTATCTCAAGGTTTATGTTCACCGCATAAGTTCATTGTTGTATCTAAAAGATTGAGGAGACCATGGTCGCAAAGCATCCTTCATAAGGGCGAAAACATGTCAATGGCATTCCTGAGAGAAGAATTCATTCGTAGGATACCATTTCTTTGAGAGGAACAACGGAAAATCGCAAATGTTGTTCCTTTTGAGAAAGGAACAGCAAAGACACTCAAATGTTGTTCCTTTTGACAAGGAACAGCAGACGCACTCAAGTGCTGTTCCTTTTCACAAAGGAACAGCAGGCACACACAAGTGCTATTCCTTTTCGCAAAGGAACATCAGGAACACACAAGTGCTGTTCCTTTTCGAAAAGGAACAAAAAAACACACAAGTGTTGTTCCTTTTTGCAAAGGAACAACAAAAACACGCAAGTGCTATTCCTTTTCGCAAAGGAACAACAAAACACACAAGTGTTGTTCATTTTTGCAAAGGAACAGCAAAAACGCGCAAGTGTTGTTCCTTTTCGCAAAGGAACAGCAAAAACACACACGTGCTATTCCTTTTCGCAAAGGAACAGCAAAAACACACACGTGTTGTTCCTTTTCGCAAAGGAACAGCAAAAACACAAGTGTTGTTCCTTTTCGCAAAGGAACAGCAAAAACACACATGTGTTGTTCCTTTTCGCAAAGGAACAGCAAAAACACAACTGTTGTTCCTTTTCACAAAGGAAAAGCAAAAAGCACACACGTGCTGTTCCTTTTCGCAAAGGAACAGCAAAAACACAAGTGCTGTTCCTTTTCGCAAAGGAACAGCAAAAAGCACACAAGTGCTGTTCCTTTTCGCAAAGGAACAACAAAAACACAAGTGTTGTTCCTTTTCGCAAAGGAACAGCAAAAAGCACACAAGTGTTGTTCCTTTTCGCAAAGGAACAGCAAAAACACAAGTGTTGTTCCTTTTCGCAAAGGAACAGCAAAAACACAAGTGTTGTTCCTTTTTGCAAAGGAACAGCAAAAAGCACAAGTGCTGTTCCTTTTCACAAAGGAACAGCAAAAACACCCAAGTGCTGTTCCTTTTCACAAAGGAACAACAAAAACACTTGGAATACAAGTAAAAAAAAATCAAGGAAACATATATACAAGATGTTATGTACAAATTATAAAAATGAATTTCTTAAGCTATAGGTGAGGAAGATTTCGCTTCCTCTCCTAAAATTTCCATATCAGTATCTTGTCGCAGCTGTTGACAGAAGGATTCCCGTGTGAGTGGCTTTCGATAAAGGCGAACTCGGTGGCCATTTACTTTGAATGCATATCCAGAACCGTCAATTGTGATCAGGGTAAGGGTCCCATTGTCATGTACCTTCTGGATTTCGTATGGTCCTACCCATCGAGTCTGGAGTTTCCCCGGGAAATCCTGAAACCAAGAGTCGTATAACAGAGCCCAGTCTCCTTCATGAAAGACTTTATTCTTGATAAGTGCATCGTGCCATTTAGCTCGCTGCTGTTGAATCAATGCTATATTTTGTAATGCAGAGAGCCTGATTTCGTCCAATTCATTAATCTGCTGTAATCGATTGATTTGTGCCTCACTCAGATCTAGGCCGACTTCCTGTGCAGTTCGTAGCATTCGGAATTCGAATTCTATGGGGAAAATTGGCTGCTTTCCAAACACTAATTGATAAGGTGAATATCCTGTAGTACTTCTCCATGTGGTTTTGTAAGCCCACAGTGCCTCAGGTAGTCGAGCGGCCCAATCTCGCCGATGCGATGCAATGGTCTTTGTTAAAATTGATTCTATTACCTTATTACTACTTTCTACTTTCCCATTTGCATGCGGATGGTATGGGGTAGTGATCTTATGTTGGACATGGTAATTGTTAAGTGTTGCAGCTAATTTATTTCCAACAAATTGTGGTCCACCATCAGTGATTAATTCTCTCGGAAGTCCATAATGTACAAACAAATGGAACAAGAATTGTATCACAGAGTCTTCTGTAGCCCTAGGTAATGATTCGGCCTCGACCCATTTAGTAACATAGTCTGTCGCCACCAGAATGTATGTCCTCTGATTTGATGATGGATTGATGGGCCCAACGAAGTCTAGAGCCCATCGTTCAAATGGCTCAATGACCAACTGTGGTCTCAGAGGCATTTCATCGGCTTGGCCAGGTCTTCCTGCTCGCTGGCAGCTGTCACAGGCTTGTGCAAATTTTTTCGCATCCTTGAAAATTGTAGGCCAATAGTATCCGGTCTGCAATACTTTATGTGCTGTTCGTTTTTCAGCAAAATGTCCCCCGCATGGCCCATCATGGCAAGCTTTTAGAATGTCGAAGATTTCGTCTTCTCGAATACACCTTCTGATTTGCATGTCTGCCCCTGTATGGAACAAATGGCCTCCAATCCATGAAAACCGAGTGCTCTTCTGAACAATCTGCTTGCGTTCCTGAGGGGTTAAGTGTTTTGGTAGCTTACCGACTGCAAGGTAATTGGCGACATCAGCATACCAGGGTGTTCAAATAGCAACAACAAACAGGTGCTCGTCAGGAAATTGATCTTCCACTGCTGTTGTTTCAATTGCTTTCGGTATTCGTGAGAGGAAATCAGCTACCGGGTTCTCCTTGCCAGGTCGATCCTTGATTGTGATGTCGAACGCCTGCAATAAGATCAACCACCTGGTTATTCTAGCATTCGTAACAGGTTTATTTACCAAATATTTGATAGCAGAATGATCTGTATATAACACAACATTATAGCCTGTAATATAATGTCTAAATTTGTTAATAGCATGTATTACAGCCAGGAATTCCTTTTCAGTAACAGCATAATTGAGTTCGGCAGAGGATAGATTTTTGCTGATATATTAGATAGCGTATGGTGTCTTATCCTCTTCTTGCCCTAGGACTCCACCAATTGTTGTGTCCGAGGCATCAGATGAGATTTGAAATGGAAAATTCCAGTTGGGTCCTCGAAGGACTGGAGCTGTTGATAGCAGGTTCTTCAATTCCTTAAAAGCCTGGTCGCATTTTTCTGTCCACAAGAAATCAACATTGCCAGTTAAATCATATAGAGGTGCAGCAATACGTGAGTAATGTTCTATAAATCGTCTGTAATACCCATAAAAACCAAGGAATTTGCGTACCTCCGTTTGAGTAGTGGGGGTAGGAATAAGCAAAAGAATCTGGATTTTAGCCGGGTCTACCTGGATGCCGGCTGCTGAGATGTAGTGCCCTAGAATGAGCCCTTCTGTCATCGTCATGTAACACTTTTCGTGACTCAGGCAAAGTCTGGTAGCGATACAACGTTGTAGGACTTTTTCCAGGGTATCCAGAGCTGGGTCAAAATCATCTCCATATGGTGTAAAGTCATCCATGTACACCTCAAGTCCGTCGTTTATTAGGTCTGCAAAGATGCTAAGAACAGCCCTTTGGAATGTAGCAGGGGCATTGCATAGGCCGAAGGGTAGTACTCGATAGGCAAACGTTCCCCAAGGGCAAGTAAAGGTAGTTTTATCCTGGTCTTCAAGGGCAATTTGGATTTGGTTATATCCGCTGAAGCCATCCAGGAAAGAAAAAAATTTCTTCCTTGCCAAAGTGTCCAGTACTTGATCTATAAATGGGAGGGGAAAGTGATCCTTCTATGTGGCCTTATTTAACTCCCTGTAATCCACACAAATCCTCCATTTCCCATTTTTCTTAGGTACCACCGCTAAAGGAGAGACCCATTTACTGTCAGAGATGGGGTAAATAAAATTAACATCTAAAAGTTTCTGAAGTTCGGCTTTTACTATTTCTTTTAGATGGGGGTTGAGTCTTCTTTGTGGCTGACGAACAGGTCTTGCATCCTTCTCTATATAAATGTGGTGGGTGCATAATTGAGGATCAATCCCCTTCATGTCAGGGTAATCCCACGCAAATGCTCCCTTATATTTTTGTAACAGATTAACAAGCTTCATTTCTTGATCTGGTGTAAGGTTGACGTTAATATTTAGAGTCTTACCAGGTTCAATTTCCACTACTTTACTATTGGAAACAACAGTTACTGGTATTGTTTGGTCATGTGCGTCTTTCAAAGGGTCTTCCTCTAGCTCACTATCAAATGCTGCCTCTATCATAAAACACTGTGTGTGAGATCTAGATTCGGTTTGACTAATGAAGTTATTGATGGCATAATCTTCTATTTGATCTTTAAAATCTAAAGCCTTCTGTACAATCAATGGGGCTCTGATATTGTTAGTAAGGTATGACACAGGATACTGATTGGTTTTGATCATTGGCAGGCTTGGCTGTGCTGGAGGATATAGAACTAGATTTTTAACATCTGGTCCTTTAGTTATAGTCATGTTTCCCTGCCGGCAACCAATGTAGGCATCGGCAGTAGCAAGCCAAGGTCTTCCTAATATTAGCGGATGTCCATCTAGTCGGGTTTTTGGATTAATTACCAGGAAATCAGTTGGATATTCCCAGGAATCTACGGAAACCATGACATCATATAGAGTACCTTCGGGTCAAACTACAGATCGATCTGCCAATTCTAACAAAGTAGAAGTAGGTTCTACTGATGTGATGCCAAGGTTTTGGCAGGTGGAAGTTGTCAAAATATTGATTGCAGCTCCCAAGTCGACTAAAGCGTTAGTCAGGGTTTGACCATAGATTTGGATAGTTACAATTGGGTTCCTGGGATCTTCGTATTTGATAGGTGTCTCTTTTCCTGATAACAGGTCGGATAAAGTACCAACTACTTGGACTCTAGGGTTAGTAGTTATATTCCTCCTTGATTTTTTTATGCACAGTTCTTTTATAGTTTTTGCGTATATAGGAATATCTTGAATGGCTTGGAGGAATGGAATCTTTATGTACAGATTTTGTAACTCTCCCAGAATGTCAAAGTCTGGAGTTTGTACTGGTCGTGGTATGACTAATCGTTCCGGCAAAGGAGGAGAGGATGTACTTGTTTGTTGATGGGTTTGTTCCTTATTTACACCCTCTTGTTGTGATGGTTGTTCTATTGGTAACTGATTTTCAATGTGAACTATTTTGTCTCCCTCTGTTTCTATGATACGTCCAGATTGTAACTGAAGGTCATTGCATTCCCTTAGGTCAAGTCCAGTTTCTGATGTTTCTATAATTTGGAGGGATTGGACTGGTCTATTATTAGGATTGGGATTGGGTTGGGCTGGGAGTTGCAGCCTTAAATTAGACTGGGGGTTTTGTTGTAAGGCTGGCAGAGTCGGTTGAGGGAGTGGAATAGTTCCTGTTGATTGATATGTCGATCTTGGTCAATTTGTCTGCCAGGGTGAACCTTGTGAAGTAGGGGGAATCCATTGCGGAGGATATGGATTGTTCTGCCAATATGGTGGGGTATAAGGAAAATTTGGCCAACCAAATTGGCTTGTCTGATTCATCCATGGATTCGGAGAAGGAAACGGCTGTGATGACCAATTCGGGACTGGGGGTGTAGATTGGTTTTTCCACATACCATATTGCTGAGCATTATACTGTGGAGGTTGAAAAGAAGAAGCTGGGTCCGAAAACATACCTGATTGCCTAGGTTGCCATTGGCGACGTTGGTTAACAAAGTATGCTGGTTCTGATTCTTCTTTTGCTTCCTTGTATACTGCCTTCAATCCAGGAAGTGAGGGGCAGCTCTCAGTAAGGTGGTCTTTCGTACAGATAGCACATGCTTGAACTGTATCTAGCGGACATTCCTTGTGGCTGTGTTTTCTTCTGCATCGGGGGCAGAAAATTGCCAGATTTTGCTCCGCCTCCATTTGCTTTTGTTTAGCCTGCACAATATCACGTTGTGTAGTTAATGTCCCTAGGATATCAGTTTTAAAATTTTCTAATAAATTCCCAAGTTCTACACGTGTTACCCCTTCTGTTGATATTTTGTTATCTCTAACAAACCTATCATATTCTGTTGGTTTTATCCTTGTGCTACCTCTTGAACTCCTAATGCATAAATTAATGATATCAGCAAAATTCTCTTGGTAAATATCCCCTTTTCCCATGATATTCAATGTTTCAATCCACTGTTCTTTCATACCTCTAATTAATGCAGTTTTCAACACATTATCAGGCAGAGGTAATGATGCATAGGGGGATCTCTGTAAATTATACTGGAAGCGTTCTACATATTCGTCTAGAGTTTCATTTGGTCTAGCCGTCATTTGGAAAATTTCACCTTTCAGTTCTCTTGACCTACAGTAATCCTAATATTTCTTGAGAAAGGACTCTTTCATTTGCTCCCAATTGTTTATGACTCCACCACCTAGACCCATAAACCATCTCAGAGCTGCTCCCTTCAAAGTAGAGGGTAACAACTTTAATTTCTGGGGGTCAGTGGTGTAATCATACCCTCTACATTACACATCGAATTCAAATAAGAATGCATCAGGGTCCTCTGATGTGAGTCCGTGAAACGTTGGGATGTGTTGAAGAGGAATCGCCTTCATGGGGGCATTTGCAGCAAAATCTACTATAGGATATTGCAATGTAGAAGTTTGGGTATTTGGCTGATTTTGCGCCATGGGATCGAATATGTGCCAATAACCTTCCGGAATTTCTAGGGGGGTGTTCCTAGGTTGAGAAGGGGCGGCCTTGGCAGGGGCTGTTTTAATGACACTTCCCTTATCTGGGATTTCTATCTAAAGGAATGGGGTGCCTTCAGTATTAATTCTAGCTGTGCTCCCCTTATCTGGGCTGTTTAACAGCTGGATTATCCTAAAAGGAGATTTTGGTTCCTCTATTTCCCCTGTTTCCCCTTCTCCTTCACAAAGGTTTCTTAAGTTCCCTTCTTGCAGCCGTTCTGACACAGGATTTTCAATTTCTTGGAAGTCCTGTTCATCAGTCTGACTATGCACCTCAGCGTAGGCTCCAGATGGTGATGTTATATCCTGAAGGGAACTAGTAGGCTACTTAGAATGAATCTTTCTGAGGCCTACTGACGGCTGAGATTTAGTTTTCTTATAGATTTCGTCTATGAAGGTTGTTCGGCCAAGGGTCACCGGTCCTTTGGCTTTTTCAGGTTTGGCTGGGGGTTTGATATTCTTTTCTAGCTTTTTCTGCTTAGTCATGCACTCTAAAAACTACTAAATCCTATCAACCAGCAATTCTACTAAGAGAGCGGATGGTGGAGCAGGGATTTTACATGCTCTGTACACAGGTTCTTACCTTCCGTTTTTAAAATCCAACTCCACCCTAGCAGATTTGCGCACTACTCTGTAAAGGGCAAATGGCTATTACTCCTCCCCGGCAACGACGCCAAAATGTAGAGCTGTAACTAGGGTCTCTCACACCACTAATTATTCCACATTAATAAGTCAATCTGGGAACGTTTTGTTATTGCAAGGAGTAGCTCAATCCGAGGCTATTTGTCCGAGTAATGCTCGGTAGTATAGTGTTCTAATGATTTGAAAGGAAACAGATGCTAAGCTGTAACTAAACTAACCCAAAAGATAGAATCACACAAGGCGGTTGATCAGTCAAGGGTATGGAAGCAATAACCCATCCCTTTAGAAACTGATAAAGAAAGGAAATCAGAGCATGGACTTATAGGTCTGGGGCTAAGCAGCATCTTGCTGAGGCTCACTACAGCCTTAGGCCTGCTCTCACACTAAGAACAACAAAGGCAGGTAAATCAAGCAGCGGAAAGTAAAATGGAACAGCAGTCTGGAAATGGAACAACAGTAAAGAAATGGAACAGCAGTAATAAAATGGAACAGCAATAATGAAATGGAACAGCAGTAATAAAATGGAACAACAATCCTCAACTGTATGTACACGTTCTATACTACTATAGCAATCTGAGAATAATGGATGATATGACTATGTTTCTGAACGAAGTAATATTGCTTTCAAGTCTTACAAATACTATTTCACATGGATCTGATAACAATAACATTCATACCAACATTCCGCTACAGAAATAGCTGAGATATGCAATTCGAATAGATCCACTTATACAATGCAGAGACATGAGATAAAGAACTCATTCAGATATCAATTATAATGAAGCATAGTATATCACATAAAAGATGTATCAGATTACTTAAATAATGGAAATAAACAAACCACACACAAATCACAGTATAATAATACAAAAGCAAGTGTCCTTCGGAGCTGGGCCCTTGGCTGCCAATGGAACACTGCCTTAAGTTACTCCAGACGCAGAGACGAAATGAACACCAAGTCTTTTATATTAATCGCATCAACAAAAGTATAACAAAGTCAGGTCTCAGCGAGACTCAATGATCACAGTTGGTTCTGAAACTTAGAATTACAAAAACAGTCGTCCCCCCGCTCAATGGCGTGGTGCCTTTATATAACAGAAATGACGGAGGTATCTAGATAATCAAAAGATAAGTTAAAGTAGCGATCCCTCAGGATCAAAGATCCTGAGGGATTCGCTAATCGTTCGATTCTTCTCTTTCCCTTCTTGCGTTCTCCGACTCAGTATCCTGCATTCTTTCTCTGGGCTATTCGACTCTAATTTTACTTGATCTTGTCCGCATCCGGTTCCCTGTTGGAGAGACAATAGTTATTTTCCCTTTTCCTCTCGCTTTTGGGCGGGAACTCCTTGCTCGCATGTCTTCCTGCATAGAAAACGTCAATTATTAGCACTTGAGCTTCCTTTGTCTATTTTTGCACATTTTATCAAAACCCTTTATCTTCTTTGAACTCATAATGCAGAAAAGGTTACAATTATTATTGAAAAACCACTAGATTGCTAGCCAAAAGCATACCTTCCAGGTGCTCCACAGTCATCAATAAATGTCATCATATATTTATTACCATTTGTAGAAGGAACAAGCATTGTGCCACACAAATCAAAATGAATGAGTTCAAGCTTGCCTCTAAAATTCTTCCTTCCTCTTCCTCTTGAAGAATCTTGTGCATGAGTCTTCTCTTTATGTGCAAGGAACATAACTTCTTCAAAAGATTGAGTTTTCTTCTTCCCAAAATAATTCTCTCTCTCAGAAAACTTATTCTCAAGGGATTCGAAGGAGATCTCCTTAAGTTTTCCACTTTCTTGTAATGACTCAAGATAATGTGAATAGATGGGATATAGTGCATCTACATAGGTTATGAGAGGAACATCTATTTCAACACTAGTGGCATTTATGTGATGTATAATGGATCTTACTTATGATTCTAATGCAAGAGAGTCATCATTTTTCAACTCAATATTGAACAACTTAATCATCAATTAAACAACTTCAAGTTCAGAGTGTGATTCACACAATTCCTTCAAATTTTTTAAGGCTTTAAAGGAATTTGAAAATGGCGAAATATGTCGACTCACCTATTTACTTATGGAGGCTGAAATCAACACATATTCCTTGTCGTTCTTCTTCTCCCAAATGACAAGCTCCTTGTCTGAAGTGGACTTTTCAGGTGCATTGTCTCCTTCTCCTTCACAAACCCTTTTCCACAACCCATTAAAAACCAAGGTGTGCTTTATCTTACGAGACCACTCATGGTTTTTCTCTTTTCTAGTGAGAACTAATCCCACTATAGATATAAGGGAATGCATTATAAAATCTTATTTGTGTCCAAAATAATTACAATGGTTGCAAGTATTTGTAATAAAAATAATTACCAGTCTTCAACTAAGAGTGTAGGATCTTAATACAATTTCATTATAAGATAATGCTTCTTAAGGTCTTCATAAACAAATATATGATTTAGTACACATAAAATAATTTGCCAACCGCGGCATACCATAAGCTACGGCTGCCAAAAAACTTTAACGCATATAGGAAAGTGTACCATGGTTATGAGTCCATCAATATTCATCCACGCTATCACCAATCGACTTTTACAATGAAACAACTTTTTCTATACAACATTCAATGCATTTCTTTTTGTTTTTAATACTTCAATCACCAACGTACCTCATATATCTATATGACCATGATACCATTGATCAACGTACCACACACCAATAGATATATCAATGCAGGATTCATCAACACACCATGCACCAGAAGTTGAACAACGAATAGCAAAGGATTCTCACCATCGATAAAGGAAACAAAACTCAGCCATCAACCTTGCACAAAGTAGCATACAAAATAATAGACAAGCATATGACCAATGATGTTATTCAGCGTTCACAAATAATCTTAAAGCATTGACTGGAGTTTTGACCAAAACCCAAAGGAACGGACACCATTCACGACATTCAATTCAATGCAATACTTAACGAGAGCCAAGGGCACACAGTCGACACAACAGTAACGAATTGAATAGCATATTCAATGCAGACCATTACATTATCTTTAAGGAGCTCAATGCACTCAGATCAATGCATAGCACTAATGCATTCAACAAAACAAACACATAGGAAAAGCACAAATAACAGAGGAATAAAGAATGTGGCAAATAATGAAGGAGTTACTGGGAAAAAAAATGATAAAAATGGGGGTTGGCTCTGATACCATGTAAGGCCAAGAGTAGCTCTGAACGAATTTATTGTATTTTCATTAAGATAGAATATGACTATATACAAGGAGATGCAGACTATTGGGTTTCATCTCCCAATGTCTCTTTGTCTTCTTTTATTTTGCTATTTACAATATTTACATAGGATTCTTAATCCCAATCATGAAGACAGGAAGTAGATCATGGACACAGATAGAAATAAGAAATTACATCATGACTCAAAGGATTCTAATATTTATCAAAGACCCCTTGGAGGGTCAAGATAAGAAACAAAGAAAATATTGCATGAAAATGAAGCGTAAATCAGATTTATCATCAAGAATGCAAGAGGAAGCAACAAGGAAGTCAACTTGACATTGCCACCTCATCATGAAGTCCATTTCATCATTGTCAAGTTGTAACTTATACAAGTGTCATCATAATGGTCAATATGTTTCCATGTGTCATGCCACATCATTTGCAATGTAATGGTGTATTCTCAACAAAGGACAAAACTTAATGTGTGGAAGTCCAAGATTCATATGTAGAGCATGAAGAGTTACATAGTCATATATGGACAAAGATTATATAGAATTCCAAAGGACTCACTAGAAGTCCAAGAGTCATGAGGATATGAACGGTTATTCCTCTTGTTATAAAAGCAACCTCATAAATCAAGAAAGGGGTTTTTAGAGTCTTAAGATTTGGAGAGCTAGTCTTGGCTTCTCTACTTGGCATAGGAGAGAAATCTATTCTTTGGAGAAGTAAGAAGTGACTTAATGTTCCAGTACTAGAACTAGTGCATGACCATTGTAACTATGTATTTGGATATTTCACCTTATAATTAAAGTTCAATGAGCGAACACATTTTCATGCTTGTATCATGAATGTTTTAGGACTATTTTTGGGATGTTTGCAGTATATGTTGTGTTCATATATACTGGTGAAATTGAACTATTTTGATGGCTTTGGTACTCATCTTGTTGAATGTGTGTTCTATTTGCTTTAATAATCGTTATGTGAACTATTTTTCTAATGAATATTTCTTTTATATTGTGTCTCCTTTACGTTAGTACTATTACTTCCTTCTAGAGGCACACTTTTATCCCCCCCCGTTACACATTGCAATTGGTGTTTCACAATGTCAACTTACTTGCTTGTTGAATGTTTACATATATAATATCTTATGTTATCCATTGAAACCAAGACAAACCTCTGTGTCACAGTGGTCAGGTTGATACTCTAGATGGGGCTCCTCCTCCAAATGGTGTGATGTCTCTAATTGAGACTTCACATCGAGGAGAGCCCTTGTATGTTGGTCATATCCAACACCATGAACAAGAAGCTAAACTTTTATAACCACTCAACATTCAATGCAGGTCCCTTCCCTTATTGACTGTGACATTTCATGCTTAGGAAATGAGTGTGTTTCCATAGTCACAAACGGTTGCAATGCCTTAATATTAACCTTCATTGATGAGTTTCACTCTTGCAAAATTGAAATAAATGTGGAACATAACATAAAGAATCAGGCATTCAAAATAATATAAAGCTATCATACCATGTGTAACACTACCAACACTAAATCACAAAAATACGATCCTAAAGCACAATTATGTAGCTATTCAAAATAAGTCAAGTGCACATTCATAAAATGAGGAATGCTATATCTTTAAAACATGTTACATGTGAACCATGTATGTAGTATGAAAAAAGGATAATATTAATGCATTATAGACTGACTATCTTCACCATAGAGTGGATCTAAGTATCACATGAAAAATAGAAAAAATGTAAAACAAATCCTTACATTATATGTTGAATATGATCATCACATGATTTAGATACGTATCAAGGAGGTAGTATCATAAAGAAAACCCATGCATCAAATGCTAGAACTACATATCTTCTATAAACTCAAAATGAATAAACCAGCAAGGTAACCTTTATTTATACAACCTAGATGACACATGATATCAACTTCACCAAAAAAAATTACTAGGTTAGATGTGATGATTTTATACATGTGGAAAATTTTCCATATAAAGAGTATATTTTCGTAATTTGAAATATTGAAGATATTATTTTGGAGGTGGTAATGATGGTCATATCAATAACTTTATGTGGATATTAATAATGGAGATATTAATACATAGCAAGATATATTTAAAAATCAATATAAGAGTATATGTTATAATTTAATAAGAGTATATTTTATAATTTAATATAGATTATATTTTTAATATAATTAATGTTTAAAAAATAAAATAAATATATTATTATTGATTATATACATTTATATTGTTACAAAAATAAACATAAATTTATCTTAGTTTCATGTTTACTTAAGAGAGATCGAATCTCTCAAACTACAAACCTCTTTCTGAGTGTAAAACTTGAAGAAAATTTTATACCTCTAGACATTTAACTTCTCTCATCACTTTGTAGATTCAGACACTAATTCTTAATAATATTATTTATATTTATATTTTGGTATAAATTAAAATAATGATTCATATTTGTAACCAGAATACTTTAGAACTTCATACTTAAATTTGATTAATAAACATAAAAACAGCTTAATACATACAATAAATTCTTTTCCTAATACAGAGAGTGTGTGAGCACCAACTGCATATATATGTAATTGTATGTACTATCAAGATTTTAGTAAAGGTAAAAATAAGGATGCTTTTATATATAGGGATGTGAAGTGTGTGTGTGTGTGTGTAGTTGGAAAATCAATAGTGGCAGCTATTAATCTTATTTTCCTTAACCTTACTATGTTTCTATGAAATTATTAGTTCTCTTGTGCTCTTTCAGTTAGATATTTCATCAAACAAATATTAATAATATAATTTGCAATAATAGAGGACACAAATATCAGTCTCTCAACTAGTGCAAAACTCCTCCTAGGTGAAAACCTAGAAACTCTTCTCTTCTTAGAATCTGCTTCAAATGAGATACAAAGACCCAAAACATAGACCAATTCCACCTTCAAGTACCAAGTCACCCTCTAACAAGCCCTTCTAATGATTATGAATCAACCAACATCAAAATGCAACTTCGACTTGCTAGCTTCAATACTGCAACTTGTCTAGCAACTTCAACCTTGTAGTTTCATCCTTGCAGCTTCTCGAGAAACTCTAATCCAGCCTCCTCCTTACACCTTCCTAGAACATGACATCTCTCCCAAGGTCAATGAGGTCAATATAGGGTTTCCTTCCTTCTAGCTATAAGATTCTACACTTCATCCAAGTGCAACATGGACCTGCAATTTCAACCTCCTTCTACAGCACCAAAAACCCTAGATCTTCGCACATGTGAGAGAGATAGAGTCCAAAGATAAGATATTTTGTCTTTCCTCCTTCTCCTAGACCTTTGCTTTTCTTTTCTACTTCTTCTAGCTTCAGATCAAACCCTTTCTTGATAGATTGGCCTTGTGTGAGTGAGTGACCCCAAATGAGGTCGAATTACTTCTTTATATAGCCTTCTCAAGGGGTTGAATTCCCTCCTTAAGGCCTACATAGTGCCTGACTTATACGTTGGAGCTTCCAAGACATCCTAGACTTGAAAATAATTCTTTTTTCAAATATATTTTTGTCAGAAAGGGTCTTATAAACATAATTTTGACTCCTTTGACTCATGGCAGTAAATATTAATACCTAACAAACCCTAGAAGCACAAAGAACATGCTTTTACCTAAAATACCATCAATAATGAGCATGAAACCCATGATTTAATAATAATAGTTTGTTCTTTTCTTTTTGTATTTGTTACATAGGATACATATTCAAATGAGTATAACAATTATGAAGACTGAAATTAAACTACTTATCAAGAGTAAGTTTATGTTATTATTTTTTTCCTGAGGTAAAATTGTAACTTTCCATTAATTTTAAAAAATTACATACAATAGATGTCGTTGGCATATGCATAACTGTTGGCCATAGCCATTCAATTAGTGTTCAAAAAATATAAGTTATGGTGGAATCCATTCCCAAAAAGAGTTGTACATATTCACTATGCAGGGTGTACTCGAAGTATCTAGTAAGTAGAAAAAGAGCATAAATATATACATAAAGTAATACTGTGTATCAACTGAAGGAAAACCAAAAATTAGGGTATGTCCGCCCTAGGATATGCCCTATCAATGTAGGGCCGGTGATAGTATTGATATTCTTCTGCATCAAATTGTTCCTGTATCATCCACAGGCCCCTGGGATGTGTCGTGGCCTCCTTGGATAGTTTGTCAGCAACCTCATTACATTCCCTGTAAATATGTTGACAGGTGACAGAGTTAAATTGTGCCTTGAATTCCATAATTTCATCCAAGATGTTTCTAAGTGAATGTGCATGAAAATTATTGATTTTATTTTACCAATTTATGATGATTTTGGAGTCTCTAAAGATCTATAGATTAATGTAAGAATGTGCCAGTGCAAAATGCAATAGGTGCCTAACTGTGATCAGTTATGCATAATTATTGGTTCCCTCTCCCAATCCCAATTGAATTTTGAAATTGTGTATCTCAAATAGCTGTAGAATAATCCCCTCCCCCACACCCATGTTCATGGGTGGCTCCATCAAAATATTCCCACGGTTTGGTTTGATCAATCGTCTCAGTGGTGCAAGTGTGGTTTGTAGGAGGGGGAGTTTCATCAGGAATCTCATGGTAGGCTACAACAATTTTTGTTGTTGAATGTGGCCATCGGGCCTCTATTCCTTTGAATATGATTTTGTTCGTAAGTCAGCCAGATTGACCAACAGATGAGGAGAGGGAGGCATAGAAATTTAGAACCATTATTTGTGGAAGTCCAGTTGTCCTAGGCCTGAACGATCATTTGTCCCTGCCAGTAGCTATATTTTGAGAGTAGGTTTAATACTTGTAGCCATAGTTGTGCACACATCGGGCAGTGGAGAAACAAGTCGTCCTTTGTCTCCTCAGCTTGTATTTTTAGCTTCGGTTGGTGTTTTTTTCCTGAGCACATTCCACATGAAGAGTTTTGTTCTCTGTGGCACATTGAGCTTCCAAATCTTGCCCCACCAATCAAGAAGTATAAGTGGTCTCCGTGCTTTGAGAAGGTTGGGGTAGCCAGTTATCGGGGAGTACTTACAATGATCAGTAGGGGTCTAGATAAGTTCATCGGGTGCTTCCTTTATGAGCACATGGGCATTATTCAGGGCATTGAGGTATCCCTCCCAGGTCTGCTTCTAGTGTTTAGGGTTGCCCAAGTGTTGAGCAGATAACCAAGCCTGTTCGAAGATGGATATCTTCTCCAAGTCTACTATCTGTGCAATTACATTGATATGCCTCCGGTTGAGAAATAGGATGAGGCCTAGTGGTAATTAATACATATTCCCCCCTCCTATCCATGGGTCCATGCCTATACGACCCAAAGTGCCATCATTTATTCTCCATGCTAGACCCTCTCTGATGAAAGGCAAGGTATGGAAAATGCCTCTCCAAACCATAGATACCCTTCTTTGGGGCTAGGAGGGTAAATGAATCTAGTCCATGAGATGATGAGGCCAAATATATTTGTGATAGGAGACTTCAGTCCAGAGGTTTTGTGTTGTGAGTAGGATCTAACCCATCTTGGATGTTAGTGCATGTGCAAAAACTGATAAGTATTTTAGTCCCCATCCTCCCCATCTCTTGGGGAGGGAAATGTGATTCCATCCTACCCAAGCAAAAGGTGTTCCTATTTATATCCATTCCAAAGGAATTTTGAACAAATCTTCTGAATTCAGGCAAAAAATCCTTTAGGAATGCAAGCCAAAAACATCCAATAAACATGGATAGCATCCAAGATAGATTTGATGAGGACTAGTTGTCTAGCTCTCAATAGGAATCTATGGTTCCAATTTGATAAGCACTTCTCAATTTTAATTACAAGCCACATCGAATCTACTATTCTATAGCAATGGGGTTTGACCCAAAACCCCAGGTACTTTAATCCATCCTCTAGATGATGATTCTAAAAAGGGAATTTTTGATGTAAAAATCTAGCTTCGAGGGGAGATGTATCAGAGAGGGTGATGGTAGACTTGGAGTGATTTGCTTCCATGCCGGTAGCCAGGGAAAATAGTGTGAGGATTTCATGGAAGGTAGATGAGTGCCTAAGGCTTCCATTTAGGAATATGAGGACATCATCAACAAAAAGTAGATGATTGAGATACCAGTGATCACTCATTTTTAGCCCTTGCAGTCGCCCATCCCTCTTGGCTGATGCAATGAGTCTCTTGAGTCCTTCCATGACAATCAGAAAGAGAAGTGGGGAAAGTGGGCATCCTTGCCTAAGACCTCTCTTAGCATGGAAGAAATGTGATGCAGAACCATTAATGAGAACATTTAAGGTTTCTGAAGTCATACAACACATGATCTAGTTGATGAAGGGAGGGTGGAAACCCAAGTGGGTGAGGATCATCTTAATGTAAAGACAGATGACCCGGTCGAAAGCTTTATCTAGATAAATTTTGAGAATTACCCCTTTTAGCTTTTTTTTTAGGTAGTGGAGGGCTTCTTGGGCAGTGTTGATTGCTTCATGGATTTTTCTGTTCTATAGAAATTAAAATTGCTCAGGGGAGATGTGGCAGGATAGGATGACCTTGAACCAGTTAGCAAGAATCTTGGCAATGATTTTATATAGACAGTTACAAAGGGAGATAAGGTGAAAACCATTTAAATATGAGGGGGAGTTGGATTTAAGGATCAAGGCAATGAAAGTGGTGTTAATGACCTCAAACATATGCCCAGAATTCCTACATTTCTCCACCACCTTAAGCGGGTATTTTCCAATGATCTCATAAAAAGAAAGATAGAATTCAATTGTCCAGTCGTCTAGCCCTGGACTCTTATATTTTTTGAGCCATTATAGTGTACCTTCTAGTTACACATCAATGACAGGGGATGTAAGCTCCTTAGCCGTATCTATGTCCAAAAATCTGGGGAAGCATCCCACAATTCTGACAATCTCAGCGAGAGAGGCACTAGGAGGTGCCTTGAAGAGGCTCCTGAAATGTGAATTCCCAAGGAGGGAGAGCTAATTAAAGGTTGTCGCGTGCCCCCATCTTCCATGGGAATTTTCCAGATAGTATTGGTGACTTTCCTCCCCCTGGAAAAGCTTTGGAAGAACTTGGTGTTCTCATCTCCTGATTTAAACCAGATAGCTCGACTCCGGAGCTACCAGGTTTCTTCCCTCTCCCTCAAAATTTTTGATCCCTGGTTTTCCAAATTTATAAGATGAGTCTTAGCTTCTGCAGATGTGAATCCCCAACCTTAGTCATGCAGAAGAGTGGCCAATGTCTTTCCAATTTCTCCAAGGGTTTGGTCGTCCCTCCAATTTTATGTTATTATTATATGTGAGTCGATATATTTAAAGAAATATATACCTATAAATTGTATTATTGACACAATTAGGTAAAAAAATATGTAAATTTCTATTTGAAATCATTATTTGTCATGTTTATGTTCCTTTTCACATTGAGTTGAAGTGAGCTATGCGTTTAACCTTTAGAAGAGTTGGCTAGTATTTAAAACGTCTAAATCTTCATCATAAGCAACCTAAAGTGTCCTTATTAGTGGATCTACAATAAGGGTCTTGTTTCAAGTCAAAACTTAAGGTGGGCCCTCTCCCTTTGAAAGAAACCTCATTTCCTTTCCTTTGAGGATATGGTTCATGTCAACATCTATAGATCTTGAATCTCTATGTTTGCATCTAAATGTGTTAAAATGTTTGATATATAGAAATAAGGGTCTTGTTTCAAGTCAAAACTTAAGATGGGCCTTCTCCCTTTGAAGGAAAACCCATTTCTTTCCTTTCGGGATATGGTTCCTATAGTTTACATCTAAATGTATTAAAAGATTTGATATGTGGATACTTAGTTGCGCATTATTTTTGTTGGTTTCAAGGGGAAAGAATGTTTTTCATATACAGTATTTTGATTCGGAAATCCATAGGGTATTGGTAAATCACACAGCTCTAGAAAGGAGGATCTAAAATCAATGGCATGAAAGGTGAATTTGAGTTCATGTGTGATAATGCTTGGATTTAGGTTGAATTTCATTTCGAGGAAGGTATCCCTGAAAAAAATAAAACATAAATCTCAAGGTGAAAAGAACTTAATTATATATATATATATAGATCCAAAAACAACATTACTAAGTTTATTTCTTGTTCAATTAGATATTGCATTATTATGAGTACAAAGAGTGACTTGAGGTTGTCCTCTTTTTCTCTTACATGTTTTCAATATTTTCTAGATTTTTTTTTATTTTTTTACAATTTTTTATTTATTTAAATAATTATAAAAATTATTGTACATAAAATAGAAAATATTCATAATCCAAAAATTACATATCTATTCAAGTTTTCAGACTAATATTTATTTTTTCAAGTAAACCCTCCTCAAAATGAAATTCAAAATAGATCCAACAGCATATATATATATATATATATATATATATATATATTATAAAAATTATTGTACATAAAATAGAAAATATTCATAATCCAAAAATTACATATCTATTCAAGTTTTCAGACTAATATTTACTTTTTCAAGTAAACCCTCTGTCGGATCTATTTTGAAAAAGTAAATAGATCCGACAGAGGGTTTACTTGAAAAAGTAAATATTAGTCTGAAAACTTGAATAGATATGTAATTTTTGGATTATGAATATTTTCTATTTTATGTACAATAATTTTTATAACTATTTAAATAAATAAAAAATTGTAAAAAAATTGAAAAAAAATCTAGAAAATATTGAAAACATGTAAGAGAAAAAGAGGACAACCTCAAGTCACTCTTTGTACTCATAATAATGCAAAATCTAATTGAACAAGAAATAAACTTAGTAATTTTATTTTTTGATATCTTCACTATGTATGTGGTAGGAGGATTGTGTCAAATCTTTTAGATGAACACTTCACAAAGAAACAAGAATATTAGAAAGGAGTACAAATATGATTATATAGATGTTAGAAAAAAAGAAAAATATGCTACATTTCATAGATTAAAAAGAAAGTTAAAATTCAAAAATCCAAATTCAATCTATTCTCTCAAAAAGATTGTTGGAAAAAAAACAAAAAAAATTATATTTTTAAATTAATAATTCAAAATAATTAAATAATAAATTTTAAATAAAAACTAAAAATATTTAAATAAAAAAATAAAATTAATAATAATTAAATAATAAAATAGGAAAGATAGAGTGTTAGGTTAAAAGATATTAGGGTATGCTTAATAAGAAAAGTAAGACTAGGAAACAGAGAAATGGGGCAAAATAATACCAAAGAAGTAAAATTCCTGAGAATGAGGAGGAAAACTATATTAATGAAATTTATGATTAAATTGATAGAAAAAGAAAATATAAACCTAGAAAATAAGACAAACAAATCTTCAATGAAATAGAAAAAAAAAAATTCTTCCATAAAAGAGAAACAATAATCAAGAAGTGTGTATCCAACCAACGTGTTTAAGTGGAATGGCCACAGAAGCAAATCATGGACCAAGACAGCAAGAAGACATTGCATGATGACTCAATGGATGTTGATATTAATCATAGAACCTTTGGAGGGTGAAGATAAGAAACAAAGCAAATATTGCATGGAGATGAAGCATAAACCAGATTTATCATCAAGAATGCAAGACAAAGAATAAAGGAAGTTAACTTGGAATTGTCATCTCATCGTGAAGTACATGCCATCATTTCCAAGTTGTAACTTGTACAAATGTCATCATAATGGTCAATATCTATCCATGTGTCATTCCATGCGGAATGTAATGGTGTATTCTAAAAAAGGGACAAAATCTAATGTGTGGAAGTCCAAGAGTCATATGTGGAACATGAAGAGTCCCATAGTCATATATGGACAAAGATTGGATAGAAGTCCAAATAACACACTAGAAGTCCAAGAGTCATGAGGATATGAAAGGTCATTCCTCTTGTTATAAAAGCAACCTCATAACTCAAGCATGAGGCTTTTGGAGGCTTAAGCTTTGGAGAGATATTCTTAGCTTCTCTACTTGGCATAGGAGAGAAAAATATTCTTTGGAGAAGCAAGAAGTGACTTAATGTTCCACTATTGGAACTAGTGCCTCACCATTGTTGAGAATAGCAACAAGAAATGCTAAAAATAGAAATGCTAAAGATAGAAATGCTGAAAATGGAATTCAAAATATTCCAATTTTAATTTGTCCTTGAATTAAAATTGATAATTAAAAATCAAATTTAGTCTCACCAACTATTTGAAAAATAAATAATTAATTAGTTAATTAGTTGGAGAAATTCAAACATGAAGTCTTTGTGAAGTCATGCAACAGTTATCCCTTTGGTTCAGGAAGTTATCCCTTAATTAAGGAGATAAAGATGAGTTGTATTTGATTTGTAATTAGTTATCTCATTTTACTGAGTTAAGTCGAGTTAAATTAGTTCCAAACTATTTGAGAAACTAATTGTGAGTTCAATCAATTAATGCATGCATGCTTCAAACTAGTGTACTCCAGATAACTGAAGATTCTCTCATAAATAACTCATGCATGTCTATTCAGAGAAAGACCTGGTTGAGATTAAAGATAGGGAAATTGTACTCTTAGTTGCATGAGTTTTCCTATAAGGAAACACATCCATGCAAAAGGAATAAGGTTCCTTGAGGATTGCGCAATTTTACAAGGCATTAGATCAGTGCGAGTGATCAGTGTTACACTTGGTAATGGTAGGATCACCCAGGAGAAACAGCACAAGGAAATAGGATGCTTGGAGGGCAGAGGAGAAGGTTTGTGAGAAGCTTTGTTTTCCTGTGAGCATTCAAGAGGATTGTACTGAGAGCTGGTTAGATGTGGGAGCTAAAGCTTTGTGTAATCTTGATGTATTTCCACTTTGTATGATAATACAGATAGCGGGGTTTTTAGCTGAGGCTTTTCCATAGTATTCTTCTATGTTTCATGTGTGATTGATTCTTCTTATCCGTTATATGTGTTCTGTTTATCTTGCTCGAATCGATTAAGCTTCTGCAAGTTTGATAGTAGAGGTAGATTAAGTATTTTTCTTTAAAACATTTCATAATCAGATTAATCTATAGTGAGAATTTCTACATGGTAGCAAAGCTAGTTGATATATAGAGAAATTTCCACATAGTATCAAACCAAAGGTGATCAGAGTTGTGAACAACATATTGAGAAGGGAAGAATTTGAAGTTTGAAGTTCTTGGTTGCAGGTACAAAATCGAATTCTTATCACACCTCAAAGTTCACCAATGGCATTCAATGGCTTGAGACTCAAGTATGCACTAGATGGAAGCTCGAATTACATAGCATGGAAGGATCACATGGAAGTGGTATTAGAAGACAATGGTTTGAAGGATTTCATTGATCAAGAAATCCCCAAGCTAGTAGTAGCTATTGCTCAAGAATTGGTGGAATGGAAGAAGTGTGTGGCGAAGGCGACGAGGATTCTTTTGGAGGGAGTTCGAGACAATATTGTCTCGAGTATCCATGGGAAGGAGACTCCATTCTCAATCTAGAAGACATTGAAGGACCTATATCAGAATAAAAGTGACCAAAGGAAACTGGCATTGAAGGACAAGCTTCAGAAAATCAAGTATGAAAAGGGCAACACTATTTCTACATATCTAAACAAGTGCACCACCTGCAGACATGAGCTTGGAAGTGTAGGAATAATGACAGCCAATGATGATATGGTGGGTCTTTCTCTCCTCGGTCTTCCTAAGAGCTGGCATAGCTACCAAGACTCAGTGAATGGAAGAGACAAATTGCTGGATTGGGAACAACTGTGGTCAGATCTGATGCAGGAGGAGATCAGGAGGAGCACCAGAGATGGTTCTTCATCTAAGAATGACGATGAATAAAATCTAGCCTTAGCCATTAAGGCGAGGAAAGGGAAAGCGAATGCCTCCGATTCCAAATCGAGTTCTTCTCATGGTGGGAAGAAGATTGACAAATCTAAAGTGAGATTATTTAATTGTCATGAGGTGGGCCATTATGCAACTAATTGTCCATTGAAGAAATCCAAGAAGGCATCCTCTAGAGGATCAGAAGGTGAGGCACTGGCCTCTAGGTTCGAATTGGATTTTACCCTCATCACATGTATGGTTTCATCAATGGTGGTTTGTGTTAGTGTTGGTATCTTCATCCCTCCATCAATGATCAAAATTCTCTTGTTGCATTGCGTGTTAGGTGTCTCATTCGATCATCTACATTCCACTAGGATCATGGATCATCTGATGGTAGTCGCCTATCATCAATTTTCCCTCATGGTCTTTACTTGCTGGACCATTTTCATACAATCAGGTCATTTGCAGTAATTTTTTCTCTTTATATCTGCATAACCTATTTTTATGGTTTCAAGTCTCATTAGGTCTAGGGTTTTGTCAATAAAGTCTTGTAGAAGCTCAATAATGGTCAGCAGACACATGAGGAGGTCAAATAAAATCTCAGCAACAAAAATTTCAATAATCACATGCTTAGTGATTGATTTTTCCTCAAAACATTGATTTTTCCTCAAAACCCTGTTTTGAGGAAAAACAGAGTTTTTTATGTTTTACATACAAAATTTCATGTAATTTCATTTTTCCTATATGTAATAATTTCGAGATGCATCTCTGGTCACCTTTCCAAGCTCCTACACTCCACTTCCTGCAAAAAGTCAAAATTTCAAAGAATTTAGTCCATCAAAGGAAAAGAACAAATCAAACTGCCAAAATAGAGTTTTAAAAAAAGCAAGTGAAATCCCGACATTAGAAAAGTGGGTTTTTATAAGTCAAAAATTAAATTGGTGGGTATATAAAGTTTTTTCATATTGAAGAAGTTCATTTCTATCCAAAGAGTGAATGAGAACAAGATCCAAGTCATTTCGAGCCTAAGGAGCGAATTTGCAACCAAACTGCGAAAATTTTGTAGCGCGGCACAGCTGGGTCAAGGCGCGGTGCACTTGGCCAGCGTGGTGCACATAGAGCACATTTTACACTGGAATTATAATTGGTGTGATGCACCAGTGAGGTGTGACGTACCAGTATTCTGAGCTCGAAATTCATCCAAGTCGCCTCATCTGCCTCCAAACTTGTAAATTTCTCATTCCACGAGTAAGTTAACAATACTAAGTGCCATTGTAAGAATTTTGGTCAGTTCTTATGGTGTTTTAATAGGAGAAAAATTAAACCCTAGTTCCTTGCATAGTCAAATTGAAAAAGTTGCCTAGGGTTTGCAAAGTTGAAGTTTTTTCTGTCTAATTCCCATCCCCCATTTTCATTTTTCCCTCACTACACTTTCCCCTGTCCTCTTTCATTCACAATCACCCATTCCCCTAATCCCTAAAACTACAAACCCTTATACCTAATTCCACTACTCCCAAACCCTAGTTAGCCATCTCTAAACCCTAATCCTTATTCCCAAAACCCTACCATTCCCAAAAACCCTACAAGCAGCATCCCAACCCCTCATTCACTATCCCTATCATCAAATCCCTATCATTTAGAAAAAAATGCCTATTATTCCTATAAAATCTTTTCATACTCATCTAAGAAACATCAAACAATGGAAAATATGGAGTCAAATTCATCTTATGAAAAAAATGAGGAAACAGTAAGTTATTCCTCCAAAGAAATTCATGTACCAAGGAGACCTCACAAGGGAGGAAAACATATTCTGGAGGAGCCCACTACAAACACTGAGTTGTTGGCTTGCCCTCTTGCTGTAGCATGCTTCAAACATCAATCTTGCCACCAATTTTGTGAGATGGTGGAAAGAGTCAAATACTACCATGAGCTTGCCAGACTTTTTGTGCTCCATCTTCACAATGGCTAGGTCAATTTGGCAGGTGTGACATTCACTTTGACACCTGAGACTATGGTTGAAGCAACAGGCATTCCGAATGTGGGTGAGCAATGGAACAAGGGATAGCTAGTGGACAGAGATCATTATGAGCCTTATATCAAGGCTGGTTTTCAGAGGCATATCAGTAGGGTCTTCCCTTTTAGATACCTACAGGACACATATGCTCCCCTTATGAAAATCATAATAAAATATTTCAGCTGTGAAGGTAGCTTTTCTCGCTTATACAACTACCATATTAGATTGTTGATGCATTTTACTAGCGTGAGGATGATGAAAATCCCCTATTTCATATGTCGGAATATTGAGAAAATGACCACATTGGTGCAAATGAAACCTCCTCATCAGCAGTATAATAACATCTATCACTTTGCATTGATCAATATTGTGGTTTTGCAATAGCTTAGTTTATTGAATATTTCATGTGATGGTTTCATTTCACATGAGGTCTTAACAAGCCCTCAAGTACCCCCCTCAGTTTTTCATGAGGCAGGAGAGCGTTCACATTAGTAGGAGGTGCATGAGACTCAAACCGCAAGTGTGCTAGTGTTTGTCACTTATCAGAAGGGCATAAGGAGATTGTTTGCACAACAAAAAGAGTACTATCTCCACCTAGGGTGGAAGGGGTCTCTTTTCCTTCAAAAGAAAAGTGGGTATAGGATAAAGGTAAACAACCATTGCATGATGAGGGGCCTTCTGAAGGTCAAGAGAGGGAGTTCACTCTCATTCAGGATGATGGCACTGATTTGGACTCCCAAAGCTCAAAGCTCAAGGAGATCATTCAAGAATAGCAAGTTGACATCCATGACTTGTCTCTCAACCTGGAAGGGGCCAAGTGGCTGATAAACTATCTTGAGCAAAGGAATAACTAGTTGGAAGATCAGAAAACTATCATGGAGCTCCAAAACATAAGAGAAAACCAACAAGCTGCCAAGAGGAAGAAAATCAAGTTGACACCACTTGAGCAAGAAATTGAAGCTTATCGTGAATCTTGGCTTGAGAGGGAAAAATGCACTTGGAAAAGATGTTGGTGAAGGCCAAAAAATAGAAAAAGATGTTGATGCACATGGCCTATCACTATTTGGCGAGAAACAAAGTTTGCCAAGCGAGAATTAGGAATTTGAAGGCCAAGTTGAGGAAAGCTTTGAGGAAGAGGAAAGAGAAATACAAGCTCAAGATTTTCGCTGAGGCTTCTTTAGCCCAGCACAACACTTGATGCAGGACACTTAACCCAAATTTCAAGAAATTTGGAACACTTTTTGTCAATTTTGAATTTTTGGAGCAAAACATAGATTTTTCTGCTTGGTGCAACGTGCCACCTGGTGCTCGCTTTTGTTAGGGACCTCCTTTGGAGGAAAAATTCGCATTTTTGGATTCCTCATGAAAAAATATGAACGCCCGCAAATTGCCTAGAAATTTTGTCAAGTTTCGGGCTTCCAAAAGGGTCAAAAACACCTCAAAATTGCCCTTTCTGCCCCTTTTTGGCCACAAAATAAGCAGTGTTGGGAGAACTCACATTTGGATGGGAAAATGGATAGAAAATTCAAAAGTTCCACTTTTTCTGGAAGGTAGATAGATAGACGTTTCCAACAAGTCCAGTCAGAGCAAATTTGGTGCACAGGAAAGCCTCCAAAATCAGCTGCAACAGGGCACTGCGCATAGGGATAGAGGCGCAGTGCAGAAGATGGAAAATTGACTTTTTTGCCAAAAAACTCTCTTTTTCGCCTAGTTTTTTCTCAATTTAACTTTTCTCTCTCTCATAGTCAAACTCATGATATAATTTGATGTAAATTTATGGAATTTGATGTAAATATGCTAAAAATTCACTCATGGAAGTAGATACATCATGAAATGGTAGTTTTGAACTAAATGAATCATTTTCCTAGGTTTTAGAGGCAATCTATTCCACTACCTACTTTTCAGTTCTTAGTTTAGATCTTCTTGAAACAACTCCTAAACTCATGAATTTGACCCCTAAAGGCTAGCATGAGTTTTTTGTTGCCTATATCTAGTACTTATTTAGTCATTTGTAAAGGTTGGACTCTCGTGAATGCTTTGAGCATTATTGTACATTCATCTCTAAAGTTTGGCAAAGGAATAGACCAAGGTTTGCAACATTTTGTGGGATTCTTGTGGGAACTTGATTTGGTATTGCTTCTCATTCTGTAATGCAAGTTTACATCTATTTATGTATGCCATCATCTCTTTCTGTTCAGTTTAACTAAATGAATCAAGGATAAAGGTAGAATTCATTGATGTTGTAGTGCTCTACCTAGGGTTTGTTTAGTTATTTATGTTTTCAACTGTTTGAAGAAGATCCCTGAGACCTTCATGCCCTATCCAACTCCTCACCAGTCTTAAGACTCTCCATCTCACTTATTTCAAAGTACTAAACCATTTTCTTACCTCGCCCCACAGAAACCTCTGGAAGACTAAGTCCATTCCCTAGACCCAAATCTGCCTTTCAAATTTGAGCCAGAAAACCATCATTAAATTCAATCAAACTCCTCTGAGCATATACCTAGCCTAAAATCAATCTTTACATCAGTTATCTCAAGCTTTATTGACCATATTCTTCTAAGATTGACAAGGAGAGAGCCCTCTCTTGACCTGGTAGGGCTAGCTACCAGGTTAAGCGTGGTTTGATGTTACCCTAGATCCTGCCTTTCTCAGCCTGAGGTAGATTTAGGCCTATAACATATTGGCGACCATATTGTCGAAGAAAAGTTTATTATCATTGTTTTGCTTTGTAGACTACAGACGGAGCCTGAAGTTAGCCAGGTAGCCTTAGAAACACTTTTTCTTTGCATTAGCGAAAGTAGATGAATGTTGCTTCAGTCAATCTCTGGTTTGGTTTATAAACTAAACATATGATCTAAACGATTACCCCTGTATCATAAAGCAATTCTAGACTTTGGATGATGAGTTTAGAATTTGATAAGCTAAATAAGTTGATAATGTCCATTTGATTTTTGGGAATAATTCAACACACTGGATTCTAGATTATACATGAGGGCCAATCCTGATACTGATCCTCCACCTATATATGAAAGCCCAAATCTCATCCCAAGAATTCTCTAACAAGAAAGTTTTGAGATTCCCATGTTCAGATCTTGTTCATGTCCAGTTGTTTTTGAATATCTTGAAGATCTTGAGTTTGAGAAACATTTTTATCTATCATTGTTTGAGACTAAATATGGAAGTGCTATTGGTTCTACTGTCCTAAATCCAGAGTTTTTTAAAGATCTTGAAACTAAAAGGGCCAATAGATCAATTGATAGTTATATCTTGAATCTTCAAACTTCCATTGTGGCTTCAAATATTCTTGAGTTCTTAGAATCCGCATCTGCAACTCTTGGTTCATCCGCTCTTGCATCCGGCTTAGAAATTCCTACTGAAACTCCTTTCATTCCCACCATTCCCGTGCAGCCCACTATATCAAATCAGAGACCTCCTGTCTCATCTCCCCCATCAACCCCATCAACACCTCAAACATCTCATATTTCCTCTCCTCTTTTGAAACCTCATACACCAATTATATCGTCAGCTGCTATCATTGTTCTGACTCCTCCTACATCCCCAAGGCCAGTTTCAAATCCACCTAGAACAATGGTTTCTTGATATGCACCCCTTATGTTACCTCAAAACTTGGATGACATGTCTGCAGATTATCAAAGCAAAATTCCATTGTTTGATGGTACTCCCCAAGGTATCACAACTCAGTAGCATGTGGATAAGGTGACCGATTCCTTTGACCTGCATGAGATTGATGCAAAAAATGACACCATGAGGCTATTTGTCCAAAATTTTGGAGGTGAAGTGCGGAAGTGGTTCAGAGCTTTGCCGGCTGCAAGTTCACTACATTACCCATTCTTCATAGACAATTCTTGGATCCCTGGGAGGTAAAGAAAAATCCTCTTCAAATTCTTTCTGAATATGAAAACATCAAGAGGAATGTTGGTGAGAGTGTCCAAGATTATTGTTTTAGATTCAATACTGTTTACAACACACTTCCTGCTGATATAAAGCCACCTATGGGGATGGCTTTGATTAAATTTCTTGATGGTTTCAATCCTGACATGGCATATCAATTGAGAGAAGGAGATCCAGCCACATTGGAGGACACGCAAAAAATTGCAGTCAGAGTTGAGGCAAATCTGCCTGCCAAGTGAGCTAGAGCAAAGGCCAAAAAGAAGGTGACCATAAAGGGAGAAGCTCCTTTCTTAGATCATTTGCTTCACAAGATCGAGAAGATGTTTGATAGACTCACAATTGTGGATAAGCCTGAAGCACAAGTTAGAAATCCAAACTTCTGTGGTCAACAACAACCACAATTCAGAATCAAGCAATGAGAACAAAGAGCACAAGACCAAGCAGCACAACAGCAAGTAAAGACACCCTTACAGGAGAATTTTGTACATGGTCCAGAATCAGATGATGATGAGAATATAATTGGTGAGGAAAATCATTCCTTTACACCTAATGATCTCCCTATTTATATCACCGAAGATGAAGAGTATTCAGAAAGCCCAACTATACGAAAGGATGCAGATTTCATCTTGGCAAACGAAACAATTCTTGAAGAAGAGTCTGATGAATATTAGAGGGGATACATGAATTCCTTCACATCCAAACAACGACAATATTCCCTAAGGAGTAGAGAGGTACCCATCAATCCAATTTAGAAGAGGAAGGAAGTGACACCGTGAAAGAACGATTCTACAATAGTGTAGAAAAAGGGAAAGGATGCAGCTAATCCTACCATGTTATAGACATTTTTGTGCCTCGCATCATGGAGCATGGAATGTCAATAATTACAGGGATCCTCAGTCCCTAAACATGTTGTTCTTACCACTAAAAGAACAAGGTCATCAAACAACAGCACTTCCAATCAGTTCTCCACCTGAAAGCACTTCAAAACAGGCTTATTTTGGATCATGTCAGCTGCTTAACTGAGCTTCTGCGCTGTAATGCAACTGTCCCACTCTGTACCTGCGCTGGAAGTCAAAAGTAATGAAGGCTACCTGCGCTGGGCGAGATTGGCCAAGTGGCACAGTCATCCTGCAAGGTGTCAACTGCCCAGGAAGCTTCCAAACTGACACTTGGTTCATGAGATTCGCCCTGTGATGAGTAAGAGGTACTTGATGACCATGTGTAAGCAAGGATCTCCAAGTGGACTCAAGAACTGAAGATTAACTGAAGAGGGAGAGGACACTAGTCAGCTCTATGCCAGCCTCAAGCTGACTCATCCTCTCTTCTTCTCTCCTATATATAGAGCTCTTCTATGAGGTCTAGAAGGGCTGGAATTTTGTATAAGCAAGGAGGTGCTGTTGGTATACTGCCAGGATTATTGGGTGATTGTTTTACTAGAGGTGAAGAAGAGAGTTCTTGCTGCCGAGGAGGTGCTGCTGGATTGGGGCCAACATCATTGGTTGTAACTTCCTCTGGAACCCTGTTACTTTCTATCAATAAAGTTTGCATGTTCTTCTATATAATTGTTTTACATAGATGCTTTTGTGTTTACATGTATATTTGATGCAACCTAATCCATGCTTCAATTATGATTGCTTGTATCTCGTAGTTTGCTCCCTTTTGTTGTGCAGATTCTGTGTGTAGCTGGATCGGCTTGGAGAGTAAAGAGCTGGGAACGGGATACAAAGCGAGAAGGACAAGGATCGACTAAGCGCAAGACACCAGGTTGGTTGATCCTCTTTCTATTCTCTCTGTGCTTTTATAAAGATGAACATGAAAACTTTGTCATTCAGTTGTTGCTAAAGTCTGTCACCTTTAGAAAGGGTTAGTGTCATCCGCATCGGATACTTTTCCCCACAACAAACTGGCGACTCCGCTGGGGAGATCCTAGTATCTTGTTGTTGTAGTATTTTGCTATTCATTTCTTGAAGAAAGGAGTACCGAATCGAAAAGCTTTTGACTCTATCAAAAGCGAAGTAGAGGGTTTTTGCTACTCTTGCTCCTTTGCTGAGCAAATTCAAGATTTAAAGAGCTAATCTACAGATGAATCCTTACTCTTTGTGATAGATCTTTATCCTCTTGATCATCCCTTAGCCTGTACTTAACCCATAGCATTTTATTTCAGTCAAAACAATACATTTTTGAGCTTTTTATGACCCGGAATTCTTAGCAGACGTAACTCTCGTAAGTCAGTGCAGGCTGTCCAGAGGCAGTCTGCATTACAGCGCAGGTGCTCCCTTCGGGAACTGCGCTGAGAGTCAAACTGGTGAACTAGTGCCTGCGCTGGTCCAGTTAGCCTTAGTCTAGCTCAGCTCTTCCTTTGTGTCTTGGCCCTGTTTGCACTTGTTTTTGGCTGATTGCTTGCTGGTTATTGTACTTGCTTTAGACCACTTCTCCTTGACATTATTCCGCCTCAGTTGTGTGATGAAATTGTAAACGTTCTTTCAGTATTTCTTGTTTCAGTTACAATTTCCCATTGTGAAAAGCGAACCTAGTAGCTGTGGCCTCTTAGATCCTGAGCTGTAAAAGTATCTTTGTGATCTTATGAGTTAGTGTTATTACTGTTCATGGCTGTTTGAGTTTTTTTGTTTTCACTTTATGGTTTGAATTCATATATTTTTAGTGTAAAACAAGTACCTGTAAAGCGTCTTTTCATTTAGACAATACTTGTTTGTTTACGCTTCAAATTGAATTCGAAAGTCATACAACAGTTTTCCTTTTGTTAGCATCAACATTAAGGATAACGAAAAGAAATACATGCATCTTACATTTGCATTTTTGATAAGTTTGCGTGTCTGATCTAGGAAAAAGTGCATTAGTTTGTGCTTTGTGCTCTGTGTGGAAAGATATTGTTTTTCTCTCCCCTCAGTAGTTAGGATTTTCAAAGCTAAAAATATTGTAAAGCTTGCTTATCATTTTAGCTGCATTTAGGAATTTGTACCAATACATCTCGTGGTGATCCTGAAAGACAAACTGTTAAGAAAGATCAACATTAAAATAAACTCAATTTACATAACAACGCTTTGGAATTTAACGCAAACATCTAGAGGTCTAGGTAGAGACGTGTTCCGGCGTCGTTAAACATAGTGACTGTCGATCTCTACGAAGGTGGGTGATTCCTCCTGAGAGTCGGTGGCACTAACACGGACTTGTGCTCCCGCGTACCGTCGAGTATATTGGGAGACCCCTATAGGCTTTTATCCTTTATCCTTAGGAAACCGTGTCGGCCGCCCTACTGATCGCGATGCAGTGAACACAGCATTCACGAAGATCGACCACCCGTACCGTAAAACGTATTCTGTGGTTTCGCGAAAGGTTTGGCACACCCTCTGCCTAGATCTCCGGAGCAGTTTCTTTTGGCCTTTTTCAAACTCTATAACTGAAAAAGTCCAACCGAGCATTTGTCACTTCGGGCTCGTTAATATATCGAAGGCGACTAGAGTCATCTTTAGCTTTTTCTCGACTCTTAAAACATGAAAAAGCAAGTTTGTGTCTAAAAGCGTCGTTAATAAAATTTATTTTAAGCGGAATAATCATCACCCTTCCCTCGTTGATCTTCGAAGTTAGTCCACCACAAGTGGAAGTTCCTGTAAAATCGCTAAGAAATCTATTGGATAGACTAGATATGTCTGAACAACCGTCGACATCTAGGACTGTGTCGTCCGACACAGCAGCAGCAGAGGCTCCTACTGCTACTCCAACGATGTTCGCTGGTATACCATCTGTCTCGGCAAGTTGTCAACAACAAGCCGGAGTCCCATCAGGGACGATGACATGGTTAGTTCCTATTTCTTCGTCCGGATTATCATCTGGTATTTCTTATGTTGAAACTCGCCAAATTGATCCATTTAGAGGTCAACCTGGGCAATCAATCCCCTTGAGCTCCGGATTGTTACCGTATGGGGGGCAATATGCCCTTTCACTACCCCTTCCGGGGGGATACCCATATGGCAGTTTTCAACCACATTCAGGTTTGACTGAAGTAACGACGAGTGGTTGGGTACCTATGTTACCCCAACAACCAGGAGTTGTATATTCTATGCAACCAGTCCACCCTGGGTCGAATGTTACCACTATACCTGGTATGGCGAATGTGTCGCAAGTACAAACGCCACCTGTTGTAATACAACAACCTCTTGGCTCAGCGACTCAATCACAATCTCAGGGTAGTGCCTCCTTATCTGGAGTGACTCAGACTCAAACAAGTACTGTGACTCCTCATCCTGGTCAATCATCCGGTATTGGTCAACAGCAGATGGTCCAACAACCAGAGCTGCTTCAATCTCAACAACCGCCTTTCCAGCAATCATATCAAGGACCTGAGCAACAAGTCTTTGTAAGTAATGGACAACCATACTATAATGGTTACGCCCATCAACCTTGTCAAAGTTGTCAGCATTATGCTGGTCTGCAAAGACCCATTGCTCAGGCGATACCATCTTATCCTGGATATGCTTCGCCTAACCTGAATCAACAGTTGCCCTTTGTAGCAACTCTAGAATTACCAGATCTAAACCGGCTGACGAATGATCCAATTGCTTATGCCCCTTGGTGGCCAGCGATTCCACATAAACTTCCGTCAGATATTCCTAAATTTAATGGAAATCCGGGTGAAGACCCATCGAATCACGTGATGACATTCCATCTGTGGTGTTCGTCGAATACCTTGAATGATGATTCGATAAGGCTTCGCCTCTTCCAGAGGACATTGACAGGTCCAGCGGCTAAATGGTACATTGAATTGCCAAGAGCCTCTTTCGACAATTTCAGCTCCTTAGCCACGACTTTCTTAACCCATTTTCAATTACCGATAAGGTATGAAACAGGGACGGAACTCCTTACCAACTTCAAACAGACAACGGCCACTCACATATCTGATCATATACATGAGTGGCGACGTCGTCGTAGAATGGTAAAAACTTACGTTCCCGATCAGCTGTTAGCTGAATGGTTTATAAAGTCATTACTTCCGGCTATAACGGAAGATGTGGCCAAGGGAGGAGTCGTAACAGAGGAGCAAGTCATTGCTCGTGCTCAATATTTAGACTTAGTATATACTCAGTCGGGCACGCTCTACGACAAAATACCTGACGCCCCTAGACCTGAATTTTCAATTCCTCCCCCTCCTGGATCGAATACTAACTCTCACGCCAGTAATGGCGTGACTGGAAAACACAAAATTTCTAATCAAAATGCGAACGAAGAACTTCTTACCTCAGAAGTAAATGCCATGTCGACCGACAAAGGCAAACAACTGAAGCAACCAGGGGGCAAGAAGAAAAAGACAGGAAGAAAAAGGAAACCCCCGACAGGGTGTCATATATGCGATGAGGATCATTGGACGAAAGATTGTCCACATATAGCTGAAGTTAAGAAACTCTTCAAGAGTTCAAAAACCCCAGCAGTATTGACTGATCCGTTTCCTAATCCAGGTCAAAATATGGTTGCTAATCAAAATGCTTCCACATCCCAAGTGCTTATGTTGTCTACCTCGAAGCAACAGAATAATGCTTTGACAAGGAGTAAAGATTACCGGAATCCACAGCGGTCGAATAACAAGGCTGATAAACAACCTAGTAGTTCGACAACAACTTTGAACGAAATTGTGCCGCCCATCGTTCCTAAGCCAATAATAAACTCGCCAAAGGGAGTAGTACACAAATCGACATTTAATCCTCGTGCAAATGTAACACAGGATTATAATATAATAGAGGACCTGGCTCAATCATCGTCCGCTATGTCGACACCTGAGGTAGTGCAAAATTGCACCTCCCAAGAGCAAGCTTTATTATCAGCTATAGGTGAGATTGGCCCAATGGATTCCAATCTTGTGGCCTTTGATCATAAAGGATATGACCCTCAGTTACCAGCTCAACTAGCTTTCCTTATTCAAGTGAAAGCCCTCAACAAAACTGTTCATCGAACAATTATTGATGAGGGGGCATCTACATGTCTTATGTCAATGAGTTGCTGGAAAGAATTAGGATCACCACCCTTGTCAAAATCGTCAACGACGTTAAAAGCATTTGATGGACGATCATACACTCCATACGGGATTTTAAGTAACTTGCAAGTTGAACTGGGGGGCAAAACAGTAGGGATTGATGTTGAAGTAATTGATGGAAACCTCGATTACAACATCCTATTAGGAAGGCCTTGGATCTATGCCATGGCCGCGGTTGTGTCGACCTATTTCAGGAGGATTGCATTTCCCTCCCAAGAAGGAATTACAATCGTCGACCAACAAACTTTTCTCCCCAACAGTTCACAAGTTACAGGAAGCATTCCAATGATCCATGCAAGGAATCATTTTTTCCAAAATATCGGAGTAGGTTTCCTAAAAGACCCTGCCTTAATGGGTACTTTCGCCCTACCGCCTCCAAGTAATCTGGCGGAAGTGGCCACAGTGGAAACCTACAAAATGAAATCTAATCCAATCTTCTGGTTGGATTCGGAAGATTCCTAGATATTTTGTCGGCGTCGAGGATAGTTCCTATCTCAGGTCAACCTCGTTAAAAAATGAAAAACCATGAGGATAGTTCTTTTACTATGTCAACCTCATTAAAAAATGAAACAATCCCCTTTCCAGATCTCAATGGTAAACCTTCATTCCAATCAACAAAGTTGAATGCAATGAAGCTTGGGGGGCATGCACCTCGGTTGCATTATTATGCTGGGGGCATGCAAACTTATCATCGAGTAGTTTTAGCACATAGTTCATGCTCGTTAAAAAATAAACGCAAGATCCGAGCAGTTTTAGCGCATAGTTCATGCTCGTTAAAAAATAAACATAAGTTTATGAGCAGGCTTTCCTTTAGAGTTCAAGCTCATCCAGAAAAAATGAACCGGTAAATAACCATTTGAGATCGTAAATCCATCAGCCATAAAAGCCTTGGTCGTGTTCACCCGTCACCTCCACTTTTCATTTGGCCGATCATTCACCTCCATTTGTGTGTTTACCTCTTTTGAGAAACAGCTGCGAAGAGTGATTTCACTTAGCCATCCTTGTGACACTGCCGTGATTGGAATATTCCAACTTGTACCTGGAATCTGCTGCTATCCCTGTTTATCACTCGTTCCTCAAAAGACGAGTCTTCTTTGAGCTTTTTTCACTGACTCGTAAAATATGAAAAGTTTGCCGAGTTTTGGCCTTCCAGCTCGTTAAAGCGACCGGAAGAGCTATCCCTCCTCTAGATTTTAATCTTTTTGGACCTGAGGGATTATTGCACAAAAAGATCGAGCGCTTGTTTTGTTCGGCTCGTTAAAGCAATCGAAAATTCATCCCTTTTGTATTGTTTTATACTTTTTCGGACTTAAGGGATTAGATGACGAAAAAGGAATTATGGAGTTGACTTTCTGTACCTTTTCAGACTCTCTAAAAATGAAAAGGACCGAGTTTTCCTTGTCGTTAGACTCGTTAAAATGATTAAATAGCGACAAACTTGTCTTTAGACGAGAACGAGTTTCCCTATCGCTAGGCTCGTTAAATCATAGCGATGGGCTTGCCCGAAGGGCAGGTTATAGAACAAGCATATGTTATCCGCCTCAAGCTTGACAAAAATAAAGAGGTACTGGTCAGAAATGACTGGGGAAAAATTGGGAGAACATTCAAAGTTTAATGGTAGCAAGTCACTCTTGAACATGACACTTTTCCTCCGTATCACATCGGGTTGGGTTGTTTCATTCACCGGTCCTATCACCATGGTCTTCGCCACACCATCCATGTTTGGGGTAATGCTACCGATCCATCGCATCAGTGTCGTTATATGTTCAAGAGGGGTCATTCTGAAAGTGTCAACCGTGTCCCATCCACTGCCATACATTATCCTTCATCCATTCATGATCGCCACCCTGAATCATATGTCACAATTTGTTTTCACCTCCACTAAAGTCATTAGCTCCGTTCCGTGTCATTGATGTGGGATTCATTAAGGCCCTCCTTTGACGGATCGCTTCTTGTCGACTTCAGCTCATTATCCAAGAAGTTGATCTAGGAACACCCCCATCAGTACTTTGAAGCTTGCATGCCTCAATGGCAAGTTTCTCACTTCCGGCGACAGGTATACATCAATCACCTTCGACCAGAAGATTTTGCGTGGCGTTCGACGCCAAGTCCTTTATTCACGCCACGTGAATTGTACTGCAGTACCTTGAGGGTCATCGTCATTATTGGTGATTCCTCTCGCGCTTGTTAACGGTTTACATTATTGACCGGTAATCAAGCGATGTCTTTCCATGTTCGACTTCAGCGCAATTCTCACATGGATCGACTTGTACTTAGAGTGAAGATCGAACGAGTTTGAAGACCCCGGATCTAGTTTCATCCATCCGGGCTGCGATATATATTCAGGAAATATAAAAGCATTTGCCATGTACATCATTGCAGCAGATGATCATCCTACTCAAAGGATGATAATTTCAGCAGAAAATTATCAGTCTATCTTCAGACGATTGTCTGTCATATGTACCAAAATGTATTTATAAAAAGCTGAGCATGGGAACGCCCGCCTCAGCTAGATCATGAGAATAATGATGAATGAAAAATAATGTATTGTATTGTATTGTATTACAGGGCACTCTCCTCAGCACTGGAACGAACTTCGGATCCTCTAGATAAAGCATTTCACCCGATAAACGGCCTCATACTTTAGGGGGCAACTGTTATAGACATTTTTGTGCCTCGCATCATGGAGCATGGAATGTCAATAATTACAGGGATCCTCAGTCCCTAAACATGTTGTTCTTACCCCTAAAAGAACAAGGTCATCAAACAACAGCACTTCCAATCAGTTCTCCACCTGAAAGCACTTCAAAACAGGCTTATTTTGGATCATGTCAGCTGCTTAACTGAGCTTCTGCACTGTAATGCAACTGTCCCACTCTGTACCTGCGCTGGAAGTCAAAAGTAATGAAGGCTACCTGCGCTGGGCGAGATTGGCCAAGTGGCACAGTCATCCTGCAAGGTGTCAACTGCCCAGGAAGCTTCCAAACTGACATTTGGTTCATGAGATTCGCCCTGTGATGAGTAAGAGGTACTTGATGACCATGTGTAAGCAAGGATCTCCAAGTGGACTCAAGAACTGAAGATTAACTGAAGAGGGAGAGGACACTAGTCAGCTCTATGCCAGCCTCAAGCTGACTCATCCTCTCTTCTTCTCTCCTATATATAGAGCTCTTCTATGAGGTCTAGAAGGGCTGGAATTTTGTATAAGCAAGGAGGTGATGTTGGTATACTGCCAGGATTATTGGGTGATTGTTTTACTAGAGGTGAAGAAGAGAGTTCTTGCTGCAGAGGAGGTGCTGCTGGATTGGGGCCAACATCATTGGTTGTAACTTCCTCTGGAACCCTGTTACTTTCTATCAATAAAGTTTGCATGTTCTTCTATATACTTGTTTTACATAGATGCTTTTGTGTTTACATGTATATTTGATGCAACCTAATCCATGCTTCAATTATGATTGCTTGTATCTCGTAGTTTGCTCCCTTTTGTTGTGCAGATTCTGTGTGTAGCTGGATCGGCTTGGAGAGTAAAGAGCTGGGAACGGGATACAAAGCGAGAAGGACAAGGATCGACTAAGCGCAAGACACCAGGTTGGTTGATCCTCTTTCTATTCTCTCTGTGCTTTTATAAAGATGAACATGAAAACTTTGTCATTCAGTTGTTGCTAAAGTCTGTCACCTTTAGAAAGGGTTAGTGTCATCCGCATCGGATACTTTTCCCCACAACATACCACCAGCAAAACACAATAAGCAAATCAAAGATCAAATCAGCCAATTGTATCAAATGAGAAGAATGAAAAGAAGGATGCTCCAGTCAAAGAGGTAGAGAAAAAATCAGCCTTTAGCTTAGAAAATGAAATTGCTAAGTTAAAAATGTCAATTCCTTTGACTGATTAATGTAGAACAACAGCTATAAAGGTCATGTGTCAAATATTTTGAATTTGGATCCATTATCTGATATGGTAAATGTGGAGGATGACCAACATGAACTTATCTTTGGTCCAGCATTATAAGGTCAATCTAAGGGTAGTGATGTAGCTCCTTTTTACATCACCCTTAGATTGCATGATTATGTATTGCACAACGCCATGTTTGATTCAGGAGCATCTCATAATCTCATGCCTAAAGCAATCATGGAAAAATTGGGTTTAGATATCACTCGCAAGTACCATGATCCATATTTCTTTGATTCTAGTAGGGTCAGATGCATTGGGCTTATTAAAGATATGGTTGTCACATTAGATCAGATTCTCGTGAAGAATGTTTTGATGGATGTGGTTGTGGCTGATATTCCTCCTAGATTTGGCATGATTCTTTCTAGATCTTGTGGAGCAAAACTCAAAGGGACATTGCAGCTTGATTTCTCCTATGCTACTATTCCCATGCTTGGTCAGTTGAGGAAATTATACCGGGAGAAAAAGATGAAGTACATGATCACTAGCAAGGAGAAACCTCTAAATCATCTAACCAATTATGTACATACTGATTTAGAATCTTTTATTCTATATTCTGATAGTTTTAATGATGTAAATAGTCAAGTAGTTGAAGTAGAAGATATATTCCAGAGATTACTGAAAATTTCAGAGTTGTACTAGATCAAGAAAGACAAAAGCTTGATTGTACCGCCGAGAAATCAGTGTTCTGACAGTAGAAAAAGATTGATCGACAACAAGCAAAAGAAGAAGAGAAAACATAATTTCAACATTTTGAGGACGAAGCTGGTTTGTGGAGCATGGATTTCGATGGTGCAGTAGGTAGGGAAGGTGCTGGAATTGGCATTTAGATACACAGCCATTCATTTCTTCCAAACAAAGTGCCAAGTAATGTAAGGGTTTGTTCGTATAAATTGGCTTTTGATTGTTCAAATAATGAGGCTGAATATGAGGCTTTAATTGCTGGTTTGAAAATACTTAAGAAGTTAAATGCTAAAAGAATCTCAGTATATGGTGACTCTGAGTTAGTTATCAAGCAAGTGAAAGGTGAATACCAAGCTAAGCATCGTTGAATACGAGCTTACCATAATGAGGTATTAGATATTTGGAGATTATTTCCAGATTACACTTTGACATGTGTCCCTCGTGTACAGAATGTTATTGCAGATTCTATTGCAACAACTGCAAGTAATTTGAAAATTCTGATGAATTCAAAAAATAATTTTGAAATTCATGTAAAACATTGCCGTGTTGTTCTTGATAATCAAAGATATTGGTAGGTGTTTCAAGATGATAAAGAGATCAAAGAATTTCTGCAAAATGAAGGCAAATACAAAGACACTTCTATTGATGGAGAGCATGATGATGGTGAAGCGGATATGGAAGTAAATCAGATGGAAGTTTTGCAGCTGAAGGACAATGTCATTCCTAAAGGTCTAATACCTTTAGAGGAGTTGTTTGATAAAGATAATGTAGCCCGGAAATCGAGCTTGGTACCAACCGAGAAAGGAGTTGAGGATGTAAACTGTTATCACCTAGAACTACAGTCACATGTATATAATTTTTGTCCAAAGTTCACTGTCAAAAATTGGTGTCAAATGGGTTTTGTCCTATGTTTCTTACTTAGGGGTCATGTTTCTAAAGGGTCTTGATGTGAATCATTATCTAATACTATTGGTCATCCTCCATCATGATTGCATAAGCCATGTCTTATCTTGTACATGTCACTGGTCCTTTCCGTATTTTCGCAGCGCAGTCTTATTGGTTGATTTTGCAGCGCAATGATGTTTTAGCCTTTTCGCAGCACGTCAGCATCCAGCCATTTTGCAGCGCATTTTGCTAATTTATAACTATCTTCTCTATGAAATCGCAGTTTCGGGCATTTTGCAGCGCAGATTCCTAAAGGGTCACATTTGGGGATGAGTCATTGTCTCCGTCCGGTTACAAGGAAAGAATTTAGAGAAGCTGAGAAAGTGCATAAAGGAGAGAAAGTTGTAAAGATGCCCAGAACAGAGGTAATTGAAGTATTGTCCAAAACAGTGGAGGCAGTCAAGCATAAAGACAAGAACAGAAAAGTTATTATTACCCAAGGAGGAAATGTTATAGCCATAAAGAATCAAGCGGGGACAACAAAAGATAAAATTGCCAAAGCAAAGAATGTCATTAGAGAGCATGCAGTCAGGTATGCCAACTATCGAAGATCTGTGTTAAAGGGTAGTAAAAACCTAGTGAGTCAAGTGGATTCAGTGGCTGATGTGTATACATGGACAGTTCCAGCTATTAAACAAGCTAAATTCATCAGTAAAATGAACATGACTCTAAGAGCTGAAAACAAAGCCCTGAGGAGGGAGATTGCAAATTTAAAAGCACAGCTAGGTTAACTAGCTGCTCATTGATGGTGAGAGAGGTCATTTTCTAAATTTTGGCAAAATTTGTTAAAGCTCCATTGTTTTGAAGACATATAGGTCTCTGCCACCTGTAAAGAAGATTTTAAAAATTAGAAGTTCAAGCAAAAAATTCCTTACTGCAAATACACTCTGTTTTAGCAAAAACAGCAGTTTCGTAGCGCACTACGAAACTGCTGTAGTTGCTGTTTTTGGATGAAGACAAACAGTTTAATGGTAAGATCAGCAAATTTTTGAAGGAAACGCCTAAGGAACATAAGGGAGACCACATGAGGCTATCCTCGCCATTCAGATAATGACAAATGTGCCTTTTTGTAAAGGTGAAATATTTTGTCTCAAGTTAAAACTTTTATAAAGGTACTTTATGACCAGTTAGGGTTTGGCAGAAATGGAATACGAGGAGTATTGTTTTGGTTTATACACATGTCCATCAACGAAGCCTCCAACACATCTGAAATATGGTGATGCTCATAAATTTTGGGGTATTAAAGAGCTGGGAACATGTTGCTTAACTTTCGAAGGATGCTGGGAGACAAGGACCAGAAAAACAGGGGTTTGTTCTTATGATCAATGAACCATCAGCGCATTCAGTATCCAATGCTAACCTTGTTCATTGCATCCACTTCTCAGTTATCTCGGCCAAACTGAAAGGAGACAGGTGTCCAAGAGCAAAGAAAGATAATGATACGAGGAAGATAGAATTAGATATGTAGTTTAATTAGCACTCTTTGTAATTACAGTCAGTGCTTAATGTATTTAATGAATTAGTTAATTGGTAGATAAGGGTAATTAGTAATAGTCTTCGAGCTCCCCTCATGCTGGAGGAGGAAGCTCATAGTGGTTAAGATTGTATCTCTATATATAGATCAGACTTTGATGTAGGGGGGGTTGGATGTTTTGGAGAAGACTGTTTTTGGTTTATGTATAAACAAATTTCAGTAATGCAAATGACTGTGTTTTCTTCTCAGGATTCACAATGGATCTTCTTGTTCAAATGTGTGATGGTATTCTTTCTTTAAGGTTCTTTTACAGTTTTGTTAATGCATAATCACTCAGAACTCATGAATCATGCTCTGACTTCCTGTATGCCTTGGCAAACTGTGGTTTCAAAGTTATGTTTGAAAATATAGATGTAAAGTGCCCTGATTTCTATGAAAAGATAGTGTTTTTGTTTGCTGAGATATGAGAGACTCCATAAGCCCAATGGGAATCAATTCAATGTTGTCCAGCCAGCTCATTTTTCATGTGTCTTATAAGAGTTAGCCATCTTTTCTTGTCATTAGTCAATATTCATAATCTGTGAGAGAGCCCTCTCAGACTAAGGAGGCTAAGCCTTAGTCCAAAGCCTGGTTTGAAATAGTTACACAGAAATTCTGATCAAATAACTTTTCCAGTGGAATGAGGCCTTTAGTGATTCAGTTGTGCCCAAGTTAGTCAAGATTTCAAAGTTTTTATCAGCAGATATGAAGGTCAAATATGTTGAAATGATGAAGAAATTTATTGATGTTTTTGCATGGAGCTATGCTGATTTGAAGCAGTATGATTCTTCAATTATACAACACACCATCCCAATTAAGCAAAATGAGAAGCCTTTTAAGCAGAAATTAAGAAGGATTAATCCCCTTCTGATGCCACTGATTGAAAAGGAGGTGAAAAAGCTTTTTGATGCAAAAATTATTGTTCCAATCAGATACTCAAACTGGCTTGCTAATTTGGTACCTGTTAGGAAAAAGAATGGGGAGATTAGAATCTGCATAGATTTCAGGAATTTAAACAAGGCTTCACTGAAAGATAATTACCCTCTTCCTAAAATGGATCTTATTTTGCAAAATATTGTTGGTTCCCAGAGAATGTCTATGCTGGATGGTTTCTCAGGGTATAATCAGATCCTTGTTCATCCAGATGATCAGGAGAAGACAACTTTCACTACACCATGGGGCACATTTATGTATGCAAAGATGCCTTTTGGTCTCATGAATGCAGGGGCGACCTTCCAAAGGGCTATGGACATTGCTTTTGCTGAAGAAAAAGATAAATCAGTGGTGGTATATCTTGATGATATCACAGTCTTTTCAAAAAGGGAAGAAGACCACTTAAAACACCTTGAAAGGATCTTGCTAAAGTGTAGGAGGTTTGGTATTTCTTTAAACCCAACCAAAAGTATCTTTGCTTTAACTTGTGGCAAATTGCTTGGACATATTATTTCTGAAGAAGGAATTAGGATTGATCCTAATAGGGTCAGTGCTATTCAAAGGCTAGATTTGCCAAGGAGCAAAAAAGAGGTTCAATCCTTTCTTGGAAAAGTTAATTTTGTTAGAAGATTTATTCCTAATTTTGCTGAAGTGGTCAAACATATAACAAAGATGTTAAGAAAAGGAGCAGATTTCAAGTGGACAGCTGAAGCAAAGAAATCATTTGAAGAAATTAAAAAGGCCCTCACTCAAGCACCAGTCCTCATCAGCCCGGATTTTACCAAGGAGTTCCTGATCTTCACCTTTGCTTCTGAAGATACAATTGCTGGAGTGTTGCTGCAGAAAGGAAGTCAAGGTACTGAACAACCCATTTCTTTCTTTAGCAAGACATTGGCTAATGCTGAGTTGAAATACAATATTTTAGAGAAGCAAGCATATGCATTGGTAAAAGCTATTAAAGATTTCAGAATTTATGTGTTGCACTCTCATATTGTTGCATATGTGCCAAGCGTTGTAATAAAAGATATTCTTACACAAGCTGACCCTGATGGAAAAAGAGGGAAATGGATAGCAAAGCTCTTGAAATATGATATTGAGATCAGGCCCACCAAGTTGGTAAAGGGTCAGGGTTTAGCAAAGTTGCTAACTCAGTCAAATCTGGACTGTATTGGTATCAATTTTAACACAGAAATATCAGAAATTTCTGAGAGTGAAGAAGAATTGGTTCAAATCAATGAAAAGTTTTTGACATCAGAATGGTATAAGGATGTGGCATTTGTATTGCAGCACAATAGAGCTCCTGATAATCTCTCCAAATATAAAGCTCGGTTCACAAAGCTGAAATCTCTTAGATATTTTGTGTATGAGCAAAATTTATTTTGGAAGGATGCAGGAGGGATTTTACTAAATTGCCTCATTGAAGAAGAGGCTGATAAGGTAATTGATGAATTTCATAAGGGAGATTGTGGAGGCCATCACTATTGGAAAGCCATTGCAAATAAAGTTTTGAGAGCTGGATATTTTTGGCCAACTATGTTCAGAGACATTTATAAAAAGATAGCAGCATGCCATGAATGTCAAGTATTTGAAGGAAGGAGAAAGCTCATGCCATTGCCATTGGTTCCTATCTATGTTGAGGCACCCTTCCAGCAGTGGGGATTAGATTTTATAGGGGAAATACATCCTCCTTCCTCAGGACAGCATCACTGGATTCTCACAACCACTGATTATTTTACAAAGTGGATAGAGGCAATACCTACCAAGCAAGCCAATGATTCAGTGATAATTTCCTTTTTAGAAAATAACATTTTATCAAGGTTTGGTTGTCCAATCAAGATTATCACAGACAATGCTCAGGCTTTTAAGTCTAAAAGAATGATAAATTTTTGTCATCAATACCACATTTCCCTTGGTCATTCCACAGCTTATTATCCACAGGGAAATGGCTTAGCTGAAAGTTCAAACAAGAGTCTTGTGAGGATTATCAAGAAGCAGCTGCAGGAAAATAAAAAGGCTTGGCACTTAAAGTTGAAGTATGCCTTGTGGGCTGATCGAATTTGCACAAAGAGGTCCATTGGAACATCACCATATGAACTTGTGTATGGAGCAGAGGCAATTTTCCCAACATCTCTTCGGGTACCAGTTATGAAACTAATTCAGGGATTAGAAGAGGAACCAAATGCCATACAACGAAGGATTAATCAGTTGATAGCTTTGCAGGAGAAAAGGAATGAGGTGTTTGAAGACCATCAACAAAACCAGAATAGAGTCAAGAGAGCTTTTGACAAGAAGATCAAAGAGGTCATATTTCAGATTAATGATAAAGTCCTAAAATGGGAAGCCAGAATTGAAGAGAAAGGTAAACATGGCAAATTTGAAAATTTATGGAAGGGGCCATATCAGATTTCTGCTTTCCATCGAAACAATACCTACATTCTGCAAGAAGTTGATGGCACACCATATGCTGGAGGACCTGTTAATGGCAGGTTCTTAAGGCATTACAATCAGTGAAAGTCTGCCAAGTATCTCATGAGCATTGTATATAACCATTTTATGAATTTTTCCTATTGAAAATAAATGACAAGCTGAACAGAAAAGCTTTAGCCCGAGGAGAAGGCCCACAAAGCTAGAAAGGAATGCTTGTCAGCTGTGTGTTTGTTTTATAAAATGGACAAAGCGCTGGTTCTACGAGTTCTTAGTGTACTACAGGAGCACACTATCCCAAGTGGAGCCACTGTTATCACCTAGAACTACAGTCACATGTATATAATTTTTGTCCAAAGTTCACTGTCAAAAATTGGTGTCAAATGGGTTTTGTCCTATGTTTCTTACTTAGGGGTCATGTTTCTAAAGGGTCTTGATGTGAATGATTATCTAATACTATTGGTCATCCTCCATCATGATTGCATAAGCCATGTCTTATCTTGTACATGTCACTGGTCCTTTCCATATTTTCGCAGCGCAGTCTTATTGGTTGATTTTGCAAAGCAAAGATGTTTTAGCCTTTTCGCAGCGCGTCAGCATCCAGCCATTTTGCAGCGCATTTTGCTAATTTATAACTATTTGCGCTACGAAATCACAGTTTCGGGCATTTTGCAGCGCAGATTCCTAAAGGGTCACATCTGGGGATGAGTCATTGTCTCCGTCCGGTTACAAGGAAACAAGTTAGAGAAGCTGAGAAAGTGCATAAAGGAGAGAAAGTTGTAAAGATGCCCAGAACAGAGGTAATTGAAGTATTGTCCAAAACAGTGGAGGCAGTCAAGCATAAAGACAAGAACAGAAAAGTTATTATTACCCAAGGAGGAAATGTTATAGCCATAAAGAATCAAGAGGAGACAGCAAAAGATAAAATTGCCAAAGCAAAGAATGTCATTAGATAGCGTGCAGTCAGGTATGCCAACTATCGAAGAGCTGTGTTAAAGGGTAGTAAAAACCTAGTGAGTCAAGTGGATTCAGTGGCTGATGTGTATACATGGACAGTTCCAACTATTAAACAAGCTAAATTCATTAGTAAAATGAACATGACTCTAAGAGCTGAAAACAAAGCCCTGAGGAGGGAGATTGCAAATTTAAAAGCACAGCTAGGTTAACTAGCTGCTCATTGATGGTGAGAGAGGTCATTTTCTAAATTTTGGCAAAATTTGTTAAAGCTCCATTGTTTTGAAGACATATAGGTCTCTGCCACCTGTAAAGAAGATTTTAAAAATTAGAGGTTCAAGCAAAAAATTCCTTACTGCAAATAGACTCTGTTTTAGCAAAAACAGCAGTTTCGTAGCGCGCTACGAAACTGCTGTAGTTGTTGTTTTTGGATGAAGACAAACAATTTAATGGTAAGATCAGCAAATTTTTGAAGGAAACGCCTAAGGAACATAAGGGAGACCACATGAGGCTATCCTAGCCATTCAGATAATGACAAATGTGCCTTTTTGTAAAGGTGAAATATTTTGTCTCAAGTTAAAACTTTTATAAAGGTACTTTATGACCAGTTAGGGTTTGGCAAAAATGGAATACGAGGAGTATTGTTTTGGTTTATACACATGTCCATCAACGAAGCCTCCAACACATCTGAAATATGGTGATGCTCATAAATTTTGGGGTATTAAAGAGCTGGGAACATGTTGCTTAACTTTCGAAGGATGGTGGGAGACAAGGACCGGAAAAACAGGGGTTTGTTCTTATGATCAATGAACCATCAGCGCATTCAGTATCCAATGCTAACCTTGTTCATTGCATCCACTTCTCAGTTATCTCGGCCAAACTGAAAGGAGACAGGTGTCCAAGAGCAAAGAAAGATAATGATACGAGGAAGATAGAATTAGATATGTAGTTTAATTAGCACTCTTTGTAATTACAGTCAGTGCTTAATGTATTTAATGAATTAGTTAATTGGTAGATAAGGGTAATTAGTAATAGTCTTCGAGCTCCCCTCGTGCTGGAGGAGGAAGCTCATAGTGGTTAAGATTGTATCTCTATATATAGATCAGACTTTGATGTAGGGGGGGGTTGGATGTTTTGGAGAAGACTGTTTTTGGTTTATGTATAAACAAATTTCAGTAATGCAAATGACTGTGTTTTCTTCTCAGGATTCACAATGGATCTTCTTGTTCAAATGTGTGATGGTATTCTTTCTTTAAGGTTCTTTTACAGTTTTGTTAATGCATAATCACTCAGAACTCATGAATCATGCTCTGACTTCCTGTATGCCTTGGCAAACTGTGGTTTCAAAGTTATGTTTGAACATATAGATGTAAAGTGCCCTGATTTCTATGAAAAGATAGTGTTTTTATTTGTTGAGATATGAGAGACTCCATAAGCCTAATGGGAATCAATTCAATGTTGTCCAGCCAGCTTATTTTTCATGTGTCTTATAAGAGTTAGCCATCTTTTCTTGTCATTAGTCAATATTCATAATCTGTGAGAGAGCCCTCTCAGACTAAGGAGACTAAGCCTTAGTCCAAAGCCTGGTTTGAAATAGTTACACAAAATCTTGCTGATTGGCAGCCTTCAGTGCTTGATTTTGTGATAACATAAACATTGGATCAACAGAAAATCCTAAAATGGTGAAGTTATCAAAGGCATTTCCTCCACAAGTAAAGGCAAAATACATTAGTTTATTGTCTTCATTTGCTGATGTATTTGCATGGGACTATTCAAATTTGAAGGCATATGATAAGAGCATAATTCAACACATCATTCTGATCAAGCCAAATCAAAAGCCATTTCAAAAAAAGCTAAGAAGGATAAATCCAAAGTTGCTGCCCTCAATAGAGAAGGAAGTGGATCAATTGTACAAAGATGGTATAATCATTCCCATAAGATTTTCAGATTGGATTTCTAATTTAGTGCCCATGCGCAAGAAAACAGGTGAGATTCGATTATGTATTGATTTCAGAAATCTAAATAAGGTGTCTTTGAAAGATAACTATCCATTACCTAAGATGGATCACATACTTCAAAGAGTAGTTGGAGCATCCCGCATGTCACTACTCGATGGGTATTTTGGTTATAACCAAATTCTGGTCCATGAGGATGATAGAGACAAAACAACGTTCACCACTCCGTGGGGAACTTTCCATTATGCCAAGATGCCATTCGGATTGAAGAATGCTGGTGCGACTTTTTAGTGGGCTATGGATATCACATTTTCAAATGAGAAAGATGTATTTTTAGTTGTTTATCTTGATGATTTGACAGTTTTTTCTAATTCAGATGAAGAGCACCTTTATCATTTGAGGATTGTATTTCAGCGATGTAGAAAGTATGGCATATCTCTCAATCCAAAAAAGATCTTGTTTGCCATGGATGAAGGCAAGCTTCTCAGTCATATCATATCTAAGGAGGGCATTTGCATCAATCCAGCTCGAGTGGAAGCCATTCAAAAGATTGATTTTCCATGAAGTAAAAAGGACATCCAAGCATTCAAAGGTAAGATGAATTTCTTACATCGTTTTGTGCCAAATCTTGCAGAACATTTGAGGGAAATCACAAACATGTTAAAGAAAGAAGTGTAGTAAGGTGGATAGAGGGAGCCATTAAGTCTTTCAATTTGGTAAAGTTGGCCCTTTCATCAACTCTAATTTTGATCGGCCCAGATTATTCCCAAGATTTCATTTTGTTTTCATTTGCTTCAGATCATACTATGGTAGCGGTCTTAATGCAGAAAAGAGACAATCTTGAGAAACCACTTTCTTTTTTCAGTAGAACAATAAGGGATGTAGCCTTAAAGTAAAATATTATTGAAAAACAAGCTCTTGCCTTGGTAAAATCATTGAAAGATTTTTGAGTCTATATTCTGCATTCTCACATCCTTGCTTATGTCCCTAACGCTGCCGTTAAATATGTCTTAGTGCAAACAGATCTAGAAGGGAGACGAGGCAAATGGATCGCAGCTTTGTTAGAATATGATGTGGAGATCAAACCAGCAAACCTCATCAAAGGTTAGGGGCTAGCCAAACTGATGGAAGAGTCTAATTTGTATGCCTTGGACATAAATTTGATTGCTGCTATATCCAAAGAAGACAAAGACAGTTCACTTGTTCAGGTATTTGAAATGTTTGTTCTTTCTCCTTGGTATTCAGATATTGTTATGTGCTCCAACATCTTTCACTACCACCTGGAATGGTTAAAAACAAAAGTAGGACCTTGAAATTAAATTCTGCCAAGTTTTGTATAATGAATAATGCACTCTATTAGAAACATCCCGACGGTGTCTTACTAAATTGTTTGGTTGAAGAAGAAGCAAAACAGGTCACGGATGATTTTCACAAGGGAGATTGTGGAGGTCATCTATTTTGGAAGACAATAGCCAATAAAATTTTGAGAGCGGGATATTATTGGCCAACCCTCTTTGCTGATGTGTACAAAACTGTTACAAGCTGCTACGAATGTCAAATTTTTCAAGGTAAGAGAAAATTACAGCCTTTACTACTCAAACCAGTTGAAGTAAGTTCTCTGTTTTAGTAGTGGGGCTTAGATTTCATTGGCAAGATCGATCTTAGTTCTTTAGCACAGCATAAGTGGATCCTCACAGTGATAGATTATTTCACTAAATGGATTGAGGCGATTCCCACTCGGCAGGCCATTGATTCGGTAATAATTCAGTTTCTTGAGAACAATATTTTGTCATGTTTTGGCTGTCCTAACATGCTGATTACAGATAATGCAGTAGCTTTTAAATCTAAAAATATGATTGATTTTTGTAATAAATATCAAATTACCTTGGGGTACTCAACTGCATATTATCCACAAGGTTATGGATTGGCGGAATCCTCAAATAAATCATTAATCAACATTATCAAAATGCTGCTGGAAACAAACAAGAAGAGCTGGCACAAGAAACTGGTCAATGCACTATGGGCGGATAGAGTAAGTCAGGAAAAATCAATAAGCATGTCCCCTTTCGAGATCATGTATGGTGTTGACACAGTGTTCCCGACATCTCTCGCAATCCCAATTGTTAAACTTCTGTAGGAAGCTGGCAGCGAGGAAGATCATTTGCAGTGAAGAATCAATCAAATGATCCATTTACAGCAGACTAGAGAGGAGGTTTTTCAAAATAACTTCAAGCTGCAAGAGAGAATCAAAAAAATATATGATCAAAAGGCAAAGGCAGACAAGTTTCAAATTGAAGACATAGTGTTGAAATGCGATGCTCGAAACGAAGACAAAGGCAAGCATGGCAAGTTTGAGAATCTGTGGAAGGGACCTTTTAGAATTGCTGCATATCAGGGTCAAAATGCTTTCTTGCTGAAAGAAATGGATGGAGAAGATTGTCCAAGTGGGCTAGTCAATTGTCGGCTATTGAAATGGCACCATCTTTGAAATGTTCTCTGTTGTCATATGTATCATTGTACATATCGTTTTATTTCCTTCATTGCAAATGTGTATTGTTATCATTCATTCAGTTTGGGGCCTAAAGAAGGCTATAAAACTGAAGGTCTGAATTCAGTTTTGGTGTGAATTATTTTTATTCAGTTTTTAGTCAATTTCAGTCTTGAAATTGATTCAGTTTTGAGGTAGATTTCAATCCTGAAATTGAGTCAAGCTGTTGGTTTTGGTTTGTCAAAGTTATTGACTCTATAGCCCAATGGAAGAAGGCACTGTCGGCTTTCCAGAGATCTGTAGTTCTTGGCACATCCAAGGAGCTACCATCCCCATTGGAGCCAATGTTAGTGTCAGTATCTTCATCCCTCTATCAATGATCGAAAGTCTCTTGTTGCATTGCATGTTAGGTGTCTCATCCGATCATCTACATTCCATTAGGATCATGGATCATCTGATGGTAGTGGCATATTATCAATTTTCCCTCATGGTCTTTACTTGCTGGCCCATTTTCATACAATCAGGTCATTTGCACTCATTTTTTGTCTTTATATCTGCATAAGCAATTTTTAGGGTTTTAGGTCTCATTAGATCTAGGGTTTTCTCAATAAAGTCTTGTAAAATATCAATAATGTTTAGCAGACACATGAGGAGGTGAAATGAAATCTCAGTAACAAAATTTTCAATAATCACATGCTCAGTGATTGATTTTTCCTCAAAATGTTGTTTTGAGGAAAAACAAAGTTTTTTATGTTTTATGTACAAAATTTCATGTGATTTGATTTTCCCTATATGTAATAATTTTGAGATGCATCCCTAGTCACCTTGCCAAGCTCCTGTGCTCCAATTCTTGCAAAAGAGTCAAAATTTCAAAGCATTTAGTCCATCAAAGACAAAGAACAAATCAAACTGCCAAAACAAAGTTTTAAAAAAGCAAGTGAAATCCAAACATTAGAAAAGTGGGTTTTTATAAGTGAAAAATTAAATTGGTGGGTATATAAAGTATTTTTCATATTGAATAAGTTCATTTGTGTCGAGAGAGTGAATGAGAAAAAGAGCCAAGTCATTTCGAGCATAAGGAGCAAATTTGCAACCAAACTGTGAAAATTTTGAGGTGCGGCGCACCTGGGTCAAGGCGCGGTCCACCTGGCCAATGTGGCACATGCAGCGCAGGTTTTACACTTGAATTATAACTGGCGCGACACACCTGTTAGTGGGTGTGGCGCACCAGTCTTCTGAGCTCGAAATTCATCCAAATCAACTCATCTGCCTCCAAACTTGCAAATTCCCCATTCCACAAGTAAGTTAACAATCCTAAGTGCCATTGTAAGGATTTTGGCTAGTTCTTATGGTGTTTCAATAGGATAAAAATTAAACCCTAGTTCCTTTCATAGTCAAATTGAAAAAGTTTCCTAGGGTTTGCAAATTTGCAGTTTTTTTTGTCTAATTCTCATCCCCATTTTCATTCTTCCCTCTCTACACTTCACTCATATCACTTTCTCCTCTTCTCTTTCATTCACAATCACCCACTCCCCTAATCCCTAAACCTACAAACCCTTATACCTAATTCCACTACTCCCAAACCCTAGTTAGCCATCTCTAAACCCTAATCCTTATTCCCCAAACCCTACCATTCCCAAAATCCCTACAAGCAGCATCCCAACCCCTCATTCACTGTCCCTATCATCAAATCCATGTCATTTAGCAGCAAATACCTATTGTTCCTATAAAATCTTTTCATACTCATCTAAGAAACATCAAACAATGGCAAACATGGAGTTAGATTCATTTTATGACAGAAATGAGGAAACAGTAAGTGATTCCTCCAAAGAAATTCATGTACAAGGAGGCCTCACAAGGGAGGAAAACATATTCGAGAGGAGCCCACTAGACTTACTGAGTTGTTGGCTTGCCCTCTTGCTGTAGCATGCTTCAAACATCAATCTTCCTACAAATTTTGTGAGATGGCACTGGAAAGAGTCAAATACCACCATGATCTTTTTACACCTTTTGTGCTCCATCTTCACAATGACCAGGTCAATTTGGCAGGTGTGACATTCACTTTGACACCTCAGACTATAGCTGAAGCAACAGGCATTCCAAATGTGGGTGAGCAGTGGAACAAGGGACAACTGGTGGAGAAAGATCATTATGATCCTTATATCAAGGCTGGTTTTCAGAGGCATATCAATAGGGTCTTCCCTTTGAGATACCTATATGACACATATGCTCCCCTTATGAAACTCATAGTCAAATATTTCAGCTGTGGAGGCAGCTTTTCTCAACCTATACACCTATCATATCAGATTGTTGATGCATTTTACTAGGGTGAGGATGATGAACATCCCCTATTTCATATGCTGGAATATTGATAAAATGACCACATTGGTGCAAAGGAAACCTCCTCATCAGCAGTATAACAACATCTATCACTTTTCATTGATCAAGATTGTGGTTTTGCATCAACTTAGTTTATTCAATGTTTCATGGGATGATTTCATTTCACGTGAGGTCTTCAGAAGCCCTCAAGTACCCCCATCAGTTTTTCATGAGGTAGGAGAGCCTTCACATTAGCAAGAGGTGCATGAGACTCAAACCACCAGTGTGCCAGGGTTTTTCAATTATCAAAAGGCCACAAGGAGATTGTTTGCAGTAGCAAAATGAGTACTATCTCCACCTGAGGTGGAAGGGGTCTTGTTTCCTTCAATAGCAAAGCAGGTACAGGATAAAATCAAATATCCATTGCATGATGAGGGGCCTTCTGAAGGTCAAGAGAGGGATTTCACTCTCATTCAGGGTGATGACACTGATTTGGGCTCCCAAAGCTCAAAGCTCAAGGAGATAATTCAAGAACAGAAAGCTAACATTCATGACTTGTCTCTCAACCTAGAAAGAGCCAAGTGAGTGATAAACTATCTTGAGCAAAGGAATAAGTAGTTGGAAGATCACCAAACTATGATGGAGCTCCAAAACATAAGAGAAAATTGGCAAGCTACCAATAGGAAGAAAATCAAGTTGACACCACTTGAGCAAGAAATTGAAGCTGACCGCGAATATTGGCTTGAGAGGGCAAAGATGCACTTGTAAAAGATGTTGGAGAAGGACAACAAAGAGAAAAAGATGTTAAGGCACATGGCCTATCACTATTTGGTGAGAAACAAAGTTTGCCAAGTGAGAATTAGGACTTTGAAGGCCAAGTTGAGGAAAGCTTTGAGGAAGAGGAAAGAGCAAGACAAGCTCAAGATTTTGGTTGAGGCTTCCTTAGCCCAACATAGCACTTGATGCACGACATTTAGCCAAAATTTCAATAAATTTGGCACACCTTTTGTCAATTCTTAATTGTTGGAGCAAAACACAGATTTTTCTGCCTGGTGCGCCATGCCACCTGGCGCTCGCTTTTGCTGGGGACCTCCTTTGGAGGAAAACTCAGCATTTTTGGATTCCTCATGTAGAAATATGAATTCCCACAAATGGCCTAGAAATTTTGTCAAGTTTTGGGCTTCCAAAAGGGTCAAAAACACCTCAAAAATGCCCTTTTTGCCCCTTTTTGGCCACATAGGAAGTAGTGTTGGGAGAACTCACTTTTTGAAGGGAAAATGGACACCCAATTTAGAAATTCTACTTGTTTTGGAAAGTAGACAGACATACCTTTTCAACAAGTTAACTTGGAGAAAATTTTGTGCATGGGAAGGCCTCCAAAATCAGCTGAAAAAAGGTGCTACGCACAGGGACAGAGGCGTTGCGCATAGGATGGAAAATTGACTTTTTTGCCAAAAACCTCTGTTTTTCTCGTAGTTTTTTCTCAGTTTGACTTTTCTCTCTCTCATAATCAAAGTCATGATGTAATTTGATGTAACTTGATGGAATTTGATTTAAATATGCTAAAAATTCACTCATGGAGGTAGATACATCGTGAAAAGGTAGTTTTGAATTGAATGAATCAGTTTCCTAGGTTTTAGAGGCAAGTTGTTCCACTCCCTACTTTTTAGTTCTTAGTTTAGATCTTGTTGAAATAGCTCTTAAGCTCATGAATTCGACCCCTAAAGGCTAGCATGATTTTTTTGTTGCCTATATCTAGTACCTCTTCAGTCATTTGTAAAGGTTGGACTCTTGTGAACGATTTGAGCATTATTGTACATTCATCTCTGTAGTTTGGCAAAGGAATAGACCACGGTTTGCAGTATTTTTTGGGATTCTTGTGGGAACTTGATTTGGTATTGTTTTTCCTTCTGTAATGCAAGTTTACATGTGTTTATGTATGACATCATCTCTTTTTGTTCAACTTAACTAAATGAATCAAGGATAAAGATATAATTCATTGATGTTGCAGTGCTATACCTAGGGTTTGTTTAGTTATTTATGTTTTCAACTCTTTGAAGAGGATCCTTGAGACCTTCATGCCCTCCCCAACTCCTCAGCAGTCTTAAGACTCTCCATCTCACTTATTTAAAAGTACTAAACCATTTGTCTACCTCACCCCATAGAAACCTCTGCAAGACTGAGTCCATTCCCTGGACCCAAATCTGCCTTTCACATTTGAGCAAGCAAACCATCATTAAATTCAATCAAACTCCTGTGAGCAAATACCTAGCCAAAAATCAGTCCTTAAATCAGTCATCTCAAGCTTTATTGACCATATTCTTCTGAGATTAATAAGGAGAGAGCCCTCTCCCGACCTGGTAGGGCTATCTACCAGGTTAAGCGTGGTTTGATGTTACCCTTGATCTTGCCTTTCTCAGCCTAAGGTAGATTTAGGCCTATAACAAGTTGTGTTTGGTACTTGGATAGTGGAGCCTCATTCCACATGATTGGAAATAAGAATTTATTCAGTTTCTTGGAGAAGAAAGACATCAAGATGCACATAGAGATGGGCGATGATGGAAAGTACCATATTTCAGGTGAAGGTTTGGTTGTGTTTCAGAGGGAGCATGGAGCTTCTATCACCTTGACAGATGTGAAGTATGTTCTTGGATGGAAGAACTTGGTATCAATCGCGATGTTGGAGGACAAAGCCTACGATGTTGTCTTTAGTAAGGGAAAGGTTTTCCTTAGACACATCACCATGGGATAGGTGAAACAAATTGGTTCACAGGTACAGAACCAGTATGCTCTTGAGGTTCAAGAAGCATGCAAAGCTTTGAGGAGCAAGGCTAATGTTAAAGACTTGGTCGTTGAGAGGGAGAGTGAATTACCTCTCAACATGCAGCCCCAAAAGACGTCTCAGACAATTGTGGAGGAGCCACAATTGGAGATGCTGAGAGGAGACTGAGGGGGGGCATCCATTCATGCAGAGACCTCCAGTAGGGGGAAATTTCAAGCCAAGTCGACAGAGGGATCACATGTTGCCATACCTCCAGGTGTGAGGTGGGGCGATGTGAAGTGATAGTCCTAATAAGTTTGAAATTGGGTAGGGTCCATTGAGAGGTTTTATCTCATGGATAGAACCTTGCTACAAGAGCCCAAAGTACATAGCAGCAGGAGGAATCTGTGGGATTGATGCAGTCAGAGATCAAAGTGACAGAGGCTAGAGCAGTCAGATACTAAAGAGCGCAAAGAAGGATTGACAAAAGTGCAGAAAGGCAGAGTCAACAGGAGTGCAGAGTTTTCAGTTGGTAGAGGCAATAGTAGTCAGATACTTTGATGACAGATGCATCATACTGATTCAAGTTGGATGTTTTTTTTGTTTCTGAGTTGTTGGAGAAACAAAACTAGAGAGAAGTGTTGCATTCAGAACATTCCAAAGGCTCAGGATCAGAATCGATTTGAATTCCTTTCTTGTTGGGAGGTAGTGTTTAGAAGCAATAAGCAATGTTAAAAATAGCATTCAAAATATTCCAATTTTAATTTTTCCTTGAATTAAAATTGAGAATTAAAAATCCAATTTAATCTCACCAACTATTTGAAAAACAATTAATTAATTCATCTTGAGTAATTAGTTGGATAAATTCAAACATGAACTCTTTGTGAAGTCATGCAACAGTTATCCCTTTGATTCAGGAAGTTATCCCTTAATTAAGGAGATAAGGATGAGTTTTATTTGAGTTGTAATTCGTTAGCGCAGTTTATTAAGTTAAGTCCAGTTAAATTAGTTCCAAATTATTTGAGGAATTAATTGTGAGTTTAGTCAGTTAATGCATGCATGCATCAAACTAGTGTACTCCAGATAACTGAAGATTCTCTCATAAATAACTTATGCATGTCTATTAAGAGAAAGACCTAGTTGAGATTAAATACAGGGACATTATACTATCAGTTGCATGAGTTTTCCTATAAAGGAAACTCATCCATGCAGAAGGAACAAGCTTCCTTGAGGATTGCACAGTTTTACGGGGTGTGGGATCTGTGTGAGTTAAGCTTGCGCAAGTTTGATAGAAGAAGTAGATTAAGTTATTTGCTTTAGTACATTGCATAATCAAATTAATCTACAGTGAGAATTTCTACATGGTATCAGAGCTAGCTGATCTATAGAGAAATTTATACATGGTATCGAAGCTAGCTAATCTATAGAGAAATTTCTACAACCATTGTAACTGTGTACTTGGATGTTTCACCTTATAATTAAAGCTAAATGAGCCAACACATTTTCATGCATGAATCATGAATGTTTTAGGACTATTCTTAGGATGTTTACGATATATGTTGTGTTCATATGTGCTGGTGAAATTGAACTATTCTGATGGATTTGGTACTCATCTTGTTGAATGTGTGTTGTATTCACTTTAATAATCATTATGTGAGTTATTTCGTTGATAAAGCTTTCTTTGCTAGTGTGTCTCCCTTAGGTTAGCACTCTTACTTCCTTCTAGAGGCTCACTTTTTTCTCCCCCCTTGTGAACGTCTCCTCTTACACATTGCAATCGGTGTTTCACAATGTCACCTTACTTTGATGTTCAATTTTTATGTGTATAATATCTTATGTTATTCATTGAAACCAAGGTGAACATTTGTGTTATGGCGGTCAGGTTGATACTCCAGATGGGCCTCCTACTCAAAATGGTGTAAATTTTAATTGGGACTTCACATCGGGGAGACCCCTTATATGTTGGTGGTATCCAAGACCATCAACATGAACCTAAACTATTATAACCACTTGGAATTTGATTCAGGGCCCTTCCCTTATTGACTCTGATCTTTCATGCTTGGGAAATGAGTGTGTTTCCATAGTCACAAAAGGTTGAAATGCCTTGATATTAACCTTGAGTGAGCAATTTCACTCTTGAAAAATTGAAGGAAATATGAAACATAACATAAAGAATCAGGAATTCAAAATAATATAAAGCTACCATACCATGTGTAACATTACCAACACTAGAATAGAAAAATACAATCCTAAAGCATTTAGAATGTGTCACATGTCATCCATGTATGAAGTATGCAAAAAGGAGAATATCAATGTATTATAGACTAAGTATCTTTACCATAGAGTGGATCTAAGTATCACTTCCAAAATAGAAAAGTTGTAAAACAGATCCTTAGATTATATGTTGAATACGATCATCATGTGCTAGAACCACATATCTTCTACAAAATCAAAATTAAAAAAGCAGCAAGATAAATTTTATTTATAAAACCTAGATGACACATGATATCAACTTCACCAAAAACAATATTTCTAAGTTAGATGTGACAATTTTTATACATGTGGAAATTTCAAAAAAATAAAGAGTATACTTTCATAATTTGAAATATTGAAGATTTTATTTTGGAGGTGGTAGTGATGATCATGTTAAGAACTTTATGTGGATATTAATAATGGAGATATTAATACATGGCAAGGGATATTTAAAAATCAATATAAGAGTATATTTTATAATTTAATATAGATGATATTTTTAATATAATTAATGTTTAAAAAATAATATAAAATATATTATTATTGATTATATACATTTATATTGTTATAAAATCAATATGAATTCATCTTAGTTTCATATCTACTTAAGAGGGATTGAGTCTCTCAAACTACATTTTTTTGAGTGTAAAACTATAGAGATTTAACTTCTCTCGTCACTTGGTAGAGTCAGAACTAATTCTTAATAATATTATTTATATTTATATTTCCATATAAATTAAAATAATGATTGATATTTGTAACCATTATATTTTAGAACTTCATATTTAAATTTGGTTAATAAACATACAAAAAATTAATACTTACAATAAATTATTTTTCTAATACAGAGAGAGCCAGCGAGTGCGAAGTGAATATATAGGTAATTGTATGTACTATGAAGATTCTAGTAAAAGTAAAAATAAGGATGCTTTTATATATATGGATGTGAAGTTTGTGTGTGTGTGTGTGTGTATATATGGAAAATCAATAGTGGCAACTATTAATCTTATTTTCCTTAACTTTACCATGCTCTTATGAACTTATTAGTTCTCTTGTGTTCTTTTAGTTAGATATTTCATCAAACAAATATCAAGAACATAAACTACAACATTAGAGGACACAGATGTTAGGCTCTCAGCCAGTGCAAAATGCCTCCAAGGTGAAAACTTGGAAACTCTTATCTTTTTAGAATATGCTTCAAATGAGATACAAAGACCCAAACCCTAGACCAATTCCACCTCCAAGTACCAATTCATCGCTCTAACAAGCCTTCCTAATGATTTTGCATCAACCAACTTCAAACTACAACTTCGACTTGCTAGCTTCAATACTGCAACTTGTCTAGCAACTTCAAACTTGTAGTTTCATCCTTAGAGCCTCTCTGGAAACTCTAATATAGCCTCGTCCTTAGACCTTCCTAGAACAAGACAACTCTCCCAAGGTCAATGACGTCAATATAGGGTTTCCTTCCTTCTAGTTATAAGATTCTACACTTCATCCAACTACAACTCGGACCTGCAATTTTGGCCTCCTTCTACAGCACCAAAAACCCTAGATATTCGCACATGTGAGAGAGATAGAGCCCAAAAACAAAATATTTTGTCTTTCTTCCTTCTCCAAAACCTTTTATTTTCTTTTCTACTTCTCCCAGCTTCAAATCAACGCTTTCTTGATAGATCGAACTTGTGTGAGTGAGTGACCCCAAATGAGGTCAAATTACTTCTTCATATAGCCTTCTCAAGGGGTTTAATTCCCTCTTTTAGGTCTACTTAATGTCTCACTTGTGCCTTGGAGTTTTCAGGACTTTGTAGACTAAAAAATAATTATTTTTACAAATATGCTTTTTCAACAAAGGGTTTTATAAAGATGATGTTGACGCCTTTGACTCATGACAATAAATACTCAGACCTAACAAACCCTAGAAGCACGGAGAACATGCTTCTACCTACAATACCATCAATAATAAACATAAAGCTCATGCTTTAATAATAATAACTTTTTCTTTGCTTTTTATATTTATTACATAAAATACATATTCAAATTAATACAATAATTATAAGGACCCAAATTTTTTTTTTCTCAGTAAATCTATTCTATTCTATTATATTATGTACATGAAAGCATTACAATCAAAGAGTCAAGTTGCCCAAGGCCGACTGTGGCTCGTTGGGTTAGCATTTCGCATCTCAGTTTTGGCCCTCGCAGGGGCATCATTTCCAGACAGAACATTGTTCTCAAACCAAACAAAAATCGCCCGCGCAGGGGCTTCATAGCAAAAAACCCACCCTCGCAGGGGCGTTAGAAGACTGACAGCACCCTTAAAAAACCTATTGGAATAACCAGACCGAACATGGACATGTATATGAACTAGAGAGACACAAACAGAGACATATAACCTATACCCGACACAGACATGAATGAAAGACCTATACCAGACCTGAACAAAAGTGGAGAGTGACAGAGTGTGCCTTTGGACGCTAATCCTCCGGCTTTTCCTCGATAATTCGGCACCACCCATAGTGTTCGGGGAAGCCGTCCCATTCTTCCCCTGCGTCCCTCTTTGAAGTCGATGCCTCCTGCTCTTGAGGTCGTTTGGGAGCCTGTTCAGGTACCTCCGCGGGATCTTTCTCGACTGTTGCCAGCTGTTCGCCTGGGAGCTCCCCCTTGCTGCCCGAACCGCCTTCACCTTCCTGAAAATCCTCAGTGAATAGAACTGAGATGTGTGCATTGATGCGGGAATTTTCCCTTGAGCTACCTAGAGAGAAGATGGTAGACCCGAACGCTGGAAGAGGGTGCGGTCCAGCACTGGGATTACCCATATCCATGTGTTGACTTGCCATAATAGGAGTGGCCCCTGCCCTTCTGTGGCAGTAACAACAACAACAATGGTGATGGGATTCCGCACCAGGGTGGCGAGAAGAGCCTCCTTGAGCAGATCCCCTTCTACTAAGCAGCCTTTGCCTGGGTCTGACCATATTTGCAGGGATGCTGGTGTCTTGAAGCTGAGCGGCAAATGGAGGTTTTCCCGGATAGAGTCGCCCCCCACCAGAAATAATTCCTCTCCCCACAGTTCCGAGACGAAGCTCACCAGAACGTAGACAACAGACAACAGAGTATATGAGCACGCGACAACCCGTAGCTTCTTGAATGCTGGCCGGATTAACAAGAGCTTAAGCTTGAAAGACAAGATTGCCCACGGGACTCTGAGCTGCGTGATCCTTGCTCTGAGCATGGACCTGCAGCAATCCCTCATCCATCTTAAACCTCTCGACATTCTCTCGAAGCCCGAACTCCTTAACTGCTTGCTGCAGCCTCCCCATTTCACCTTACGCAGCATTGAAGGCTCTGCTATCACGTCTCCTCTCTTAACTCTTCGGCGACGAGAGGCAATAAATTTCTCGGATGAGCTCGAGGCAACACATTTCATACATGTGGCTCCTCGTTGCCACTCGTACAAACACCCGCATCCGGGATTATAAGGACCCAAATTAGACTACCTATCAAAACTAAATTTATGTTTTAATTATAGGTGAGTTGATATGTTTAAATAAATATATACCTCTAAATTGTATAAATTGTATTATTGACACAGACACAGTTGGATAAAACAACATGTGAATTTCCAATTGAAAGAATTATGTATCATGTTTTTTAGATTTTTAATATTGAATTGAAGTGAGCTATGCGTTTAACCTTTATAAAAGTTGACTCGTATTTAAAACATCTAAATCTTCATCATTAGCAACATGAAGTGTCCTCGGATCTGCAAGTTTCAAATCAAAACATAAGATGGGCCTTCACCCTTTGAAGGAAAACCCATCTCTTTCATTTCGGGATATGGTTTCTACAGTTTGCATCTAAATGTGTTAAAAGGTTTGATATATGGATACTTTAGTTGGGCATTCTTTTTGTTCGTTTGAAGGAGGGAAAATAATGTTTTTCATATACAATATTTTGATTCAAAAATTTAGAATGTTTTTCATATACAATATTTTGATTCGGAAACCTAAAGGGTATTGGTAAATCACACAGTTTTGGAAAGGTGACAAAATCAATGTCTCAATGGCATGAAAGGTGAATTTGATTTCACTAGTGTGATAATGCTTGGACTTAGGTTGAGCTTTATTTAGGGAAAGGTATCTTGAAAAAACTAAAACTTTTATGTTGAATTTCATTTTGGGAAGGGTTTATCTAAAAAAAAATATTAGCTTAAAGATTTGAATAGATGTGTAATTTTTGGATTATGAACATTTTCTATTTTATGTATAATAATTTTAATAATTATTTAAATAAAAAAAATGTCAATTAAAAAAAATAAAAATCTAGAAATATTGAAAACTTGGAAGAGATAAAGAGGACAACCTCATATCACTTTTGGTACTCATAATAATGCAAAAACTAATTCAAAAAAAAATGAACTTAGTAATACATTTTTGGATATCTTCACTATGTATGTGGTAGGAGGATTGTGTCGAATCTTTTAGGTGAGCACTACACAAAGAAACAAGAATATTAGAAAAAGGTGAAAAAAAAAGGTTACATTTTCAAAAGAAAATTAAAATTCGAAACTCCAAATTCAATCTATTCTGAAAAAGATTGTTTTGGAAAAAAAACAAAAAAAATTATATTTTTAAATTAATAATAGAAAATAATTAAGTAATAAATTTTAAATTTTAAATAAAAATATTTAAAAAATAAATTAAAAATGAAAAATGAAAAATAATTTAATAATAAAATGGGAAAGAGAGAAGATTAGGTTAAAAGATATTAGGGTATGATCAATAAGAAAGGTAAGGCGAAGAAACAGGGAAATGGGGCCAAATTATACCCAAAAAAAATAAAAGTAAAATGACCCAAAAAAAAACTATATTAATGAAATTTATGATTAAATTGATAGAAAAAGAAAAGATAAAACTAAAAAAAGACCAACAAACTCTTCAATGAGACAGAAATAAGAAAAGGTCTTCAATAAAAGAGAAACAATAATCCCTTCCTCACTTAAAGAGGAAATTCTTACAAGCGCACTCTAGAGAGCCCAGGAGCCGGAAACGAAGAGAAATTCTCGCTTATCTTGATTCCAAGAGAAAAATTAGGTTCAACCCTCCATTAGTGAAAACTATTCAACGCCCCCTCCATTAAATTATTCAAAATTCACATGAAGAAGGAGATTTGGATAACAATGAAGAAGTGTGTATCCAACTCGCAGCGCATTTAACTGGAACGGCCACTGAAATAACGGCTGGCTCGGTTCAGAACGTGCATTTAACTGCAACGGCCACTAAAATAGCGGCTGGCTCGCATCAGATCGTGCATTTGAGTGGAATGGCCACTGAAATAGCGGCTGGCTCGGATCAGACCGTGCAGCTCTGCAATAACACTATGTGGTTCCAGCGGAATAGGGATTGATTTAGCAGGAGTGGTTCCATTCCGTTGCAACGGCAATGTTAACTATAGCAAAAGACTCCACTTCTACCCAGGTCATCCATACTTTACATATACATATAGACCCTTGGCACGCCTAAAACATATATAGAAACTTTCCATATGCAGACATGGAAAAACAGATTCTTAATGTCGCTTTCTTGGCAATTGTTTGGATCGTCTTGGCTCTAACTTTCGTGAGTGCATCAGGTAATATGCCACTTATTTTCTACTATGGTAATATCGTTGTTCCAACGTTTCCAAGCGCATCACGTAATACACCGCTTATTTTCTATTAGGGTAATATTGTTACAATAATTGTATGGAATATACTGCTCATTTTTTATTTGGGTAATATATATATATATATATATATTAATTTCTTTAACTTTACTATGTTTTTATGAACTTATTATTTCTCTAGTGTTCTTTTAGTTAGATATTTTTTCAAACCAATATCAAGAACTTAAGTTGTAACAATAGAGGACATAGATATTAGGTTTTGAGCCACTGCAGAACTCTTCTAAGGTGAAAACTTGGAAACTCTTATCTTCTTAGAATATGCTTCAAATGAGATACAAAGACCCAAATCCTAGACCAATTCCACCTCCAAATACCAAGTCAGCCCTCTAACAAGCCCTCCTAATGATTCTACATCAACCAACCTCAAACTACAACTTCGACCTGTCAACTTCAATAGTGCAACTGGTCTAGAAACTTCAACCTTGCAGTTTCGTCCTTGCAGCTTCTCTGGAAACTCTAATCTAGCCTCCTCCTAAGACCTTCCTACAACAAGACAACTCTCCCAAGGTCAATGACATAGGGTTTCTTCCTTCTAGCTATAAGGTTCTACACTTCATCCAATTACAACTAGGACCTGCAATTTCAGCCTCTTTCTGCAACACTAGAAACCCTAGATCTTAGCACATCTGAGAGAGATAAAGCCCAAAAACAAGATATCTTATCTTTCTTCCTTCTCCAAGACCTTTGCTTTTCTTTTCTACTTGTCCCAGCTTTAGATCAAACCCTTTCTTGATATATCGAACTTGTGTGAATGAGTGATCCCAAATGAGGTCGAATTACTTGTTTATATAGCCTTCTCAAGTGGTCTAATTCCCTCCTTTAGGCCTACTTAAAGTGTGACTTGTACCTTGGAGCTTTCAGGACTTTCTAGACTCAAAAATAATTATTTTTACAAATATATTTTTGTGAGAAATGGTCTTATAAACATGATGTTGACGCCTTTATTTCATGACAATAAATACTAAGACGTAATAAACCTTAGAAACACGAAGAACATATTTTTACCTAAAAGAACATCAATAATGAGCATGAAAGCCATGCTTTAATAATAATAACAGTTTCTTTTTTTCTGTATTTGTTACATAAGATACATATTAAAATGAATACAACAATTATGAAGATCTAGATTAAACTATCTATCAAAACTAAATATATTTTTTAATTATATGTGAGTTGTTGAATTGACGCCTCTGTGATCCATAACAGTTATAAGAAGAATTTCGGCGCAAATCACATGTAGAAAACCTTTGTGGTCGCGTTTCAAACCAACTAGTGTGGTTCATTGTCAGGATAAGTTGAGGAGTCAAATCATGGTTGCATATTAAATAGAGAGAGCAGATCCTCCAAATGGCTAGGTTGACTAGGTTGACCATGAATGGCTATATAGAAAAAATATTATCTAGCCGGTTTTCTATATAGCCGTTGATGGTCAACCTAGTCAACCTAGCCGTTTAGAAGATCTGCTCTCCCTATTCAATATGCAGCCATGATCTGACTCCTCAACTTGTCCTGATGATGAACCACACTAGTTGGCTCAAAAACGTCTCAACAAAGGTTTTCTATATGTGATTTACGCTGAAATTCTTCTTATAACTATATGTGAGTTGATATGGTTAAAGAAATATATACCTATAAATTGTTTTATTAACACAAACACAATTGAGTAAAACAACATGTAAATTTCTATTTGAAATAATTGTATGTCATGTTTTTGAGATTTTTAATATTGAGTTAAAGTGAGCTACGTGTTTAATCTTTAGAAGAGTTGATTAGTATTTAAAACATCTAAATCTTCATCATAAGCAACGTGAAATGTGCTCATTAGTGGATCTACACTAAAGGTCTTGTTTCGAATCAAAACATAATATGGGCCTTCTCCCTGTGAAGGAAAACCCATTTCTTTCCTTTCGGGATATGGTTCCTGCATTTTGGATTCAAATGTGTTAAAAATGTTTGATAAAGGTTTGATATATGGATACTTTAGTTGGGCATTCTTTTAGTTGGTTTGAAGGGAAAATAATGGTTTTTATATACTATATTTTTAGTTGGTCATTCTTTTTTTTGGTTCGAAGGGAAAAGAATGTTTTTTATATACTATATTTTTGGTGGTTTGAAGGGAAAAGAATGTTTTTCATATATTACATTTTGATTGGGAAATCAAGAGGGTATTGGTAAATCATGTAGTTTTGGAAAATAGATCTAAAATCAATGGCTCAATGGTATACAAAGTGAAGTTGAGTTTATTTTTGTGATAATGCTTGATTGAGTTTCATTTTGAGGAAGGAATCTTTGAAAAAAATAAAACATTAATTTGAAAGTGAAAAGCATTTAATTATATATATATATATATATATATATATATATATATATATATATATATACACACACACACTTGTACTTATTTTGAATTTCATTTCGACGTGTTTACTTGAAAAAATAAATATTGGTTGGAAAATTTGAATATATGTAATTTCTGGATTATGAATATTTTCTATTTTATGTACAATAATTTTTATAATTATTTAAATAAAAAAAAATTGTAAATAAAAAAAAAATCTAGAAAATATTGAAAACATGGAAGAGAAAAAGAGGACAACATCAAGTCACTCTTGGTACTCATAATAATGTAAAAACTAATTCAAGAAGAAATGAACTTAGTAATGTTATTTTTGGATATCTTCACTATGTATGTGGTAGGAGGATTGTGTCGAATCTTTTATGTGAACACTCCACAAAGAAACAAAAATATTAGAAAAGAGTGCAAATATGTTTATATAGATGTTAGAAAAAGAGAAAAAAAATGTTACATTTCATAGATTAAAAAGAAAGTTAAAATTCAAAACTCCAAATTCAATCTATTCTCTAAAAAAAAATGGTTGGAAAAAAAACAAAAAACAAAAAATTATATTTTCTAATTAATAATCGAAAGTAATTAAATAATAAATTTTAAATAAAAATTAAAAATATTTAAATAATCAATTAAAAATTAAAAATAATTAAATAATATAATTGGAAAGATAGAGGATTAGGTTGAAATATACTAGGGTACCATCCATCAGAAAAATAAGACTAGGAAACGGGGAAATGAGGCCAAATTATACCAAAGGAAAAAAATAAATATAAGACTAGGAAACGGGGAAATGAGGCCAAATTATACCAAAGGAAAAAAATAAATATAGAAAAGTAAACAAACAAATCTTAAATGAAATAGAAATAACAAAAAGTCTTCAATAAAAGAGAAACAATAATCCCTTCCCTCACTTAAAGACGAAATTCTTACAAGTGCACTCTAGAGAGCCCGGGGGCCGAAAACGAAGAGAAATTCTCGCATATCTTGATTCTAGGAGAAAAATTGGGTTCTCATAAAAAAGAAACATGAATTTTCAATCCTTCATTAGTAAAAAAGATTCAACGCCCCCTCCATTAAATTATTCAAAATTCACATGAAGAGGAAGGATATTTGGATGACAATGAAGAAGTGTCGAGCATCCAACTCACAGCGCATTTAACTGGAACTGCCACTGAAATAGCGGCTGGGTTGGATCAGATCGTGGATTTGACTGGAACGGCCACTGAAATAGCGACTGGCTCACATCAGATGGTGCAGCTCTGCAATAACACTCTGTGGTTCCAGCAGAATAGGGATTGATTTAGCAGGAAAATCCCACGCTCGGTTGCAACGGCAATGTTAACTATAGCAAAATACTCCACTTCTACCCAGGTCACATCCATACTTTACGTATAAATATACACCCTTGGCACGCCTAAAACATATATAGAAACTTTCCATCTGCAGACATGGCAAAACAGCTTCTTAAGGTCGCTTTCTTGGCCATTGTTTGGATCGTCGTGGCTCTAACGTTCCTGAGTGCATCAGATAATATGCCGCTTATTTTCTACTATGGTAATATTGCTGCTCTAACGCTTCTGAGTGCATCAGGTAATATACCACTTATTTTCTATTAGGGTAATATTGTTACAAATAATTGTGTGGATGTCTTAACATTTATGAATGTTTTTATCAACTGTTGAAATGAGACTTTTGTGATCCATAACAGTTATAAGAAGAGCTTCGGCGTAAATCACATATAGAAAAACCTTAGTCAACGCGTTTCAAACGAACAAGTGTGGCTCATCGTCAAGACAAGTTGAAGAAATAGTTCCAGCTTAGCATGTTAAATATTCTGAGCAGGGCCTCCAACAACTATCTAGATCAACGGCTAGCCTTGACTGAGGGATAGTCAAAAAAGCACAAGGCTGGCTTTTACGAACACCCCATGGTTAGAAGGAGTGTGAAGGCAATGGCTAATCTGAGCGAAGACCGGGATAACTACTGAATCTCTGCACCTCTTCAGAAAAGCTAGATCTGTCTTCAACTTCGAGACCTGCAAGCGTGCCCATTCAAAATAATGAACCTTTGATGTAATGGCCTTACCATTAACGGAGTCAATTTTTGAATTGAGACTTCTGTGATAGATTATAGTTATAAGAAGAGCTTCGGCGTAAATCACATATAGAAAGACCTTAGTCGACGTGTTTCGAACCAACAAGTGTGGCTCATCGTCAGGACAAGTTGAAGAAATAGATCCAGCTTAGCATGTTAAATAGTCTGAGCAGGGCCTCCAACAGCTATCTAGATCAATGGCTAGCCTTGACTAAGGGATAGTCAAAAAATCGCAAGGCTGGCTTTTACGAACACCCCATGGTTAGAAGGAGTGTGAAGGCAATGGATGATCTGAGCGAAGACTGGGATAACTACTAAATCTCTGCACCTCTTCAGAAAAGCTAGATCTGTCTTGAACTTCGAGACCTACAAGCGTGCCTGTTCAAAATGATGAACCTTTGATGTAATGGCCTTACCATGCAGGGAGTCAATTGTTGAATTGAGACTTCTGTGATCCATAACAGTTATAAGGAGAGCTTCGGCGTAAATCACATATAGAAAGACCTTAGTCAATGCATTTCGAACCAACAAGTGTGGCTCATCGTCAGGACAAGTTGAAGAAATAGATCCAGCTTGGCATGTTAAATAGTCTGAGCAGGACCTCCAACATCTATATAGATCAACTGCTATCCTTGAATAAGGGATAGTCAAAAAAGCACAAGGCTGGCTTTTACGGACACCCCATGGTTAGGAGTGTGAAGGCGATGGCTGATCTGAGCGAAGATCGGGATAGCTACTGAATCTCAGCACCTCTTCAGAAAAGCTAGATCTGTCTTCAACTTCGAGACCTCCAAGCGTGCCCGTTCAAAATGATGAACCTTAGATGTAATGGCCTTACCATGCAGGGAGTCAATTGTTGAATTGAGACTTCTGTGATCCATAACAGTTATAAGAAGAGCTTCGGCGTAAATCACATATAGAAAGACCTTTGTCGACGCGTTTCGAACCAACAAGTGTGGCTCATCGTCAGGACAAGTTGAAGAAATAGATCCAGCTTGGCATGTTAAAGAAATAGATCCGTAGCTGTTGGAGGCCTTGCTCAGACTATTTAACATGCCAAGCTGGATCTATTCCTTCAACTTGTCCTGACGATGAGCCACACTTTTTGGTTCGAAACGCATCAACTAAGGTCTTTCTATATGTGATTTATGCCGAAGCTCTTCTTATAACTGTTATGGATCACAGAAGTCTCAATTCAACAATTGACTCCCTGCATCGTAAGGCCATTACATCAAAGGTTCATCATTTTGAACGGGCATGCTTGCAGGTCTGAAAGTTGAAGACAGATCTAGCTTTTCTGAAGAGGTGCAGAGATTCAGTAGTTATCCCGGTCTTCGCTCAGATCAGCCATCGCCTTCACACTCCTTCTAACCATGGGGTGTTTGTAAAAGCCAGCCTTGCGCTTTTTTGACTATCCCTCAGTCAAGGCTAGCCGTTGATCTAGATAGCTGTTGGAGGCCCTGATCAGACCATTTAACATGCCAAGCTGGATCTATTTCTTCAACTTATTCTGACGATGAGCCACACTTGTTGGTTCGAAACGCGTCGACTAAGGTTTTTCTATATGTGATTTACGCTGAAGCTCCTCTTATAACTGTTATGGATCACAGAATTCTCAATTCAACAATTGACTCCCTGCATGGTAAGGCCATTACATCAAAGGTTCATCATTTTGAACGGGCATGCTTGTAGGTCTCAAAGTTGAAGACAGATCTAGCTTTTCTGAAGAGGTACAGAGATTCAGTGGTTATCCCGGTCTTCGCTCAGATCAGCCATCGCCTTCACACTCCTTCTAACCATGGGGTGTTCGTAAAAGCTAGCCTTGTGCTTTTTTGACTATCCCTTAGTCAAGGCTAGCCGTTGATCTAGATATCTGTTGGAGGCCCTGCTCAGACTATTTAACATGCCAAGCTGGATCTATTTCTTCAACTTGTCCTGACGATGAGCCACACTAGTTGGTTTGAAACGCGTCAACAAAGGTCTTTCTATATGTGATTTACGCCGAAGCTCCTCTTATAACTGTTATGGATCACACAATTCTCAATTCAACAATTGACTCCCTGCATGGTAAGGCCATTACATCAAAGGTTCATCATTTTGAACAGGCACGCTTGCAGGGCTCGAAGTTGAAGACAGATCTAGCTTTTCTGAAGAGGTGCAGAGATTCTGTAGTTATCCCGGTCTTCGCTCAGATCAGCCATCGCCTTCACACTCCTTCTAACAATGGGGTGTTCGTAAAAGCCAGCCTTGTGCTTTTTTGACTATCCCTTAGTCAAGGCTAGCCGTTGATCTAGATATCTGTTGGAGGCCCTGCTCAGACTATTTAACATGCCAAGCTGGATCTATTTCTTCAACTTGTCCTGACGATGAGCCACACTTGTTGGTTTGAAACGCGTCAACTAAGGTCTTTCTATATGTGATTTACGCCGAAGCTCCTCTTATAACTGTTATGGATCACATAATTCTCAATTCAACAATTGACTCCCTGCATGGTAAGGCCATTACATCAAAGGTTCATCATTTTGAACAGGCACGCTTGCAGGGCTCGAAGTTGAAGACAGATCTAGCTTTTCTGAAGAGGTGCAGAGATTCTGTAGTTATCCCGGTCTTCGCTCAGATCAGCCATCGCCCTCACACTCCTTCTAACCATGGGGTGTTCATAAAAGCTAGCCTTGCGCTTTTTTGACTATCCCTTAGTCAAGGCTAGCGGTTGATCTAGATAGCTGTTGGAGGCCCTACTCAGACTATTTAACATGCCAAGCTGGATCTATTTCTTCAACTTGTCCTGACGATGAGCCACACTTTTTGGTTCGAAACGCGTCGACTAAGGTCTTTCTATATGTGATTTACGCCGAAGCTCTTCTTATAACTGTTATAGATCATTGAAGTCTCATTTCAACAATTGACTCCCTGCATGGTAAGGCCATTACATCAAAGGTTCATCATTTTGAACGGGCACGCTTGCAGGTCTCGAAGTTGAAGACAGATCTAGCTTTTCTGAAGAGGTGCAGAGATTCTGTAGTTATCCCGGTCTTCGCTCAGATCAGCCATCGCCCTCACACTCCTTCTAACCATGGGGTGTTCATAAAAGCTAGCCTTGAGCTTTTTTGACTATCCCTTAGTCAAGGCTAGCGGTTGATCTAGATAGCTGTTGGAGGCCCTGCTCAGACTATTTAACATGCCAAGCTGGATCTGTTTCTTCAACTTGTCCTGACGATGAGCCACACTTTTTGGTTCGAAACGCGTCGACTAAGGTCTTTCTATATGTGATTTACGCCGAAGCTCTTCTTATAACTGTTATAGATCACTGAAGTCTCATTTCAACAATTGACTCCCTGCATGGTAAGGCCATTACATCAAAGGTTCATCATTTTTAACGGGCATGCTTGCAGGTCTCGAAGTTGAAGACAGATCTAGCTTTTCTAAAGAGGTGCAGACATTCAGTAGTTATCCCGGTCTTCGCTCAGATCAGCCATCGCCTTCACACTCCTTCTAACCATGGGGTGTTCGTAAAAGCCAGCCTTGCGCTTTTTTGACTGTCCCTTAGTCAAGGCTAGCCGTTGATCTAGATAGATGTTGGAGGCCCTGCTCAGACTATTTAACATGCCAAGCTGGATCTATTTCTTCAACTTGTCCTGACGATGAGCCACACTTGTTGGTTCGAAACGCGTCGACTAAGGTCTTTCTTTATGTGATTTACGCCGAAGCTCTTCTTATAACTATTATGGATCACAAAAGTCTCAATTCAACAATTGACTCCCTGCATGGTAAGGCCATTACATCAAAGGTTCATCATTTTGAATGGGCACGCTTGCAGGTCTCAAAGTTGAAGACAAATCTAGCTTTTCTGAAGAGGTGCAGAGATTCAGTAGTTATCCCAGTCTTCGCTCAGATCAGCCATCGCCTTCACACTCCTTCTAACCATGGGGTGTTCGTAAAAGCCAGCCTTGCGCTTTTTTGACTATCCCTTAGTCAAGGCTAGCCGTTGATCTAGATAGCTGTTGGAGGCCCTGCTCAGACTATTTAACATGCCAAGCTGGATCTATTTCTTCAACTTGTCCTGATGATGAGCCACACTTGTTGGTTCGAAACGCATCGACTAAGGTCTTTCTATATGTGATTTATGCGAAGCTCTTCTTATAACTGTTATGGATCACAAAAGTCTCAATTCAACAATTGACTCCCTGCATGGTAAGGCCATTACATCAAAGGTTCATCATTTTGAACGGGAACGCTTGTAGGTCTCGAAGTTGAAGACAGATCTAGCTTTTCTGAAGAGATGCAGAGATTCAGTAGTTATCCCGGTCTTCGCTCAGATCAGCCATCGCCTTCACACTACTTCTAACCATGGGGTGTTCGTAAAAGCTAGCCTTGCGCTTTTTTGACTATCCCTTAGTCAAGGATAGCCGTTGATCTAGATAGCTGTTGGAGGTCCTGCTCAGACTATTTAACATGCCAAGTTGGATCTATTTCTTCAACTTGTCCTGACGATGAGCCACACTTGTTGGTTCGAAACACGTCGACTAAGGTCTTTCTATATGTGATTTACGCTGAAGCTCTTCTTATAACTGTTATGGAACACAGAAGTCTCAATTCAACAATTGACTCCCTGCATGGTAAGGCCATTACATTAAAGGTTCATGATTTTGAAGGGGCACGCTTGTAGGTCTCGAAGTTGAAGACATATCTAGCTTTTCTGAAGAGGTGCAAAGATTCAGTAGTTATCCCAGTCTTCGCTCAGATCAGCCATCGCCTTCACACTCCTTCTCATCATGGGGTGTTCGTAAGAGCCAGCCTTGCGCTTTTTTGACTATCCCTGAGTCAAGGATAGCCATTGATCTAGATAGCTGTTGGAGGCCCTGCTCAGACTCTTTAACATGCCAAGCTGGATCTATTTCTTCAACTTGTCTTGACGATGAGCCACACTTATTGGTTCAAAACGCGTCGACTAAGGTCTTTCTATATGTGATTTACGCCGGAGCTGTTCTTATAATTGTTATGGATCACAGAAGTCTCATTTCAAAAATTGACTCCCTGCATGGTAAGGCCATTACATCAAAGGTTCATCATTTTGAACAGGCACGCATGCAAGTCTCGAAGTTGAAGACAGATCTAGCTTCTCTTAAGAGGTGCAGAGATTCAGTAGTTACCTGTTGGGTCCCTATAATACTAGTGATTACCCCATTACTATTGTAGTTATACCCCTTATTTATATTGATGTACCCATGTAGTGCCCATATTGTTACTATTGTGCCACATAGAAGCCCACTATTGTTATTGTTGTGCCCTACAATATTATTGTTATGTAGGCTTTGATTGTATTGGGACCACTTAGACTCCTATATATAGAAAGGAGGTATTTTCATTTGTATCATCCAAGAATTGTTCATTTATGTAATGTAAAGGAGGTTGCCCCCTCGAAGAGGCTGAATTCTAAGGCGTGGATCTCTCTTTTCTATCTTTTTGTGAGCTGGTTTCATAACATTTGGTATCAGAGCTTTGGATTCTAGGGTTTCGCTGCTCCAAACAGGTCATCGTGGCATTTTCGCTATAACTTTTTTTCTGTGACGTTTCAGAAGTCGAAACAAAAACCCATTTGAGAAGAATTGGCGCTGAACCTTGGGTCCGAATTTCAGAGCTTTTAGCGCGATATTTTCGGAGATATGATCTGAGGAAGTTGGTCTTTTTGCAGACTCCTGAATTACATTCAAAACAGGTGACCTGGGGAAAATCGTCATAACTCTCTCTCTGAGGATCGGATTGAAATTTCGTAAAAAGGTACAGAAAGAGGACGGACTGTAGTTTCTTGTGGGTGAGTTTCAGATTCAAAGGTTGAAACAGTGACTCGTGGCACGTCGTACAATTTCGCTCTACTGAACTAGTCTAAAAGCAAGTCACTGTGGGAGATTTCACATAACTCTTCCTTGGAGAATCCAATTTGGCTCAGACTTGTGGCATTGGAAAGAGGACGCAGAAGGCTACTACAGATAGCAATTTCAGAACTGGATGATCCGAAATTACAGAGATACATCAGATTCAATATCAGGCTTCTATAAAGTGAAAAAAGGTGTGTAGTTTTTTTTTAAATTTTTGTGTAAGCTTGGTTTAACAGAATTCAAAGGGCATAGTAAAGCATTATTATCGGTAACTGATGCCCCGAGGAAAGAAAATGCAAACACCTAGTAAGGAGCCTGAAAGCTCTAGCATGACTCATGAAGAAGAGGAAGAAATGCTACATGATATATCAAAATTACAAGAACAAGTGCAACAAATGTCACGCTCACAAAAGCTAACAGAAGCTAAGATAAGTGGCGTGGAATCTAAGATAAATGGCGTGGAATCTAAGGTAAATGGCGTGGAATCTAAGATAAAGGGCATGGAAGCTAAGATGGATGGCATGGAAGCTAAGATGGACGGCATGGAAGCTAAGATGGATGGCATGGAAGCTAAGGTGAATGGCATGGACGCTAAAATTGATGGCATGGATGATAAGATGGATGAATTGAAGAAGTTGCTACAAGAAAGGGTCACTAATGGTGAAAAGGTAGTAAAGGAAACTCATGATGAGAACAAAAGAAATGTTAATCATGATTCCATAGACTCTAATGTTGGATCGAAGACTCACCATGTTCCAAAAATCGATATGAGGAAGTTTGATGGCAAGGATCCCGCCACATGGATATTACAGATGGAGCAATTCTTCGATCTCAATAATGTGCAAAACACACAAAAGGTACGTATGGCAACTTTATATTTGGAACCAAATCAGTTTGTATGGTATCAATGGCTTTGTTCTCGTAAACAATTTATCACTTGGGCAATTTTTACGGAAGAATTGATAGCACATTATGAGGATACAAAAAGCAACACTTTTTTTAGCCAATTGATAAGTCTCAAACAAAAGGGTTCAATAATGGAGCACATTGAGGAGTTCCAAAAATTGAACATAAGGGTAAAAGATATTCCAGAGGAGCATAGGATTGATGTGTTCATAGGGTCTTTAAAGGATAATATCCAACATGATGTGCGCCTTTGGGAACCTGATTCATTAGAGAAGGCATTCAGGTTAGCAAGAAAAATGGAAAGCAAAATTATGGCAACTAGGAAGCATACCATTCACAACTATAAAGATGGAAGTGTTGTTGCCCATAGTCTTCCACAACCTACAAGGTTGACACCACAACAATTGGAAGAAAAAAGAGCAAAAGGGCTTTGTTACAATTGTGATAGCAAATACACAAAAGGTCATAAGTGTGCTGAGAAGAAATTATTCTACATAGATTGTGAAGAGGAAGAAGAAAAGGAGCAAGAAAGGTCAAAAGAAGAGGATATATTCCAGGAACAAAGCCTAGATGAAGAACAAATAAATCCGACCATATCTTGTAATGCATTGGCGGGAATTACCACTCCTCAAACCATCAAGATAGAAGGACAAATCAAGAAGAAAAAGGTAATAGTGTTGATTGATTCAGGAAGCACCCACAATTTTATTCATTGTAGGGTAGCAAAAGAATTGAATTGCTTCCTATATCCAGCACCAGAGTGTCAAGTGATGATTGCAAATGGAGGAACAATAAATTGCTCTGGAAAGTGCCATAATATCAAGCTATCCATGGGAGAATATGTATTGACTAGCCCAATGCTTTCCATTCCAATGGGAGGTGCTGATGTTGTACTAGGAGTCCAATGGCTACAATCCTTGGGTACAATAGCTTTTAATTTTCAAGAACTTTTCATGAAATTTTCTGTGGAAGGAAAGGAAGTTGAATTAAGGGGTATTGCAGGGAAACCAGGAAAGATAATCAGCTCTAATGGTATGACAAAGCTTCTAAAAAAGGAGCAAAGAGGTGTAATTGCACAATTATGTTCGCTAGATGTTTCCACATTGGAATCATCTATTTCTCCAGATCTCCAAAAAGTCCTGGACAATCATTCCAAGGTATTTGAGACTCCCAAAGGTCTCCCACCTATGCGTGATCATGATCATGCTATTCATCTGATTCCAGGAAGTGTTCCTCCAAACATCAGGCCGTACAGATATCCCTATGTCCAAAAAAGTGAAATTGAACGTATGGTTGCAGAAATGCTAGAGGCTGGTATAATTCAACCGAGTCAAAGTTCTTTCTCTGCTCCAGTAGTATTGGTGCACAAGAAGGATGGATCATGGCGCATGTGTCCGGATTATAGGGAGCTCAACAAGCTCACTATTAAAGATAAGTTCCCCATTCCTGTCATTGATGAATTACTGGATGAATTGCATGGATCAATTTACTTCACCAAGTTGGATCTTCGTTCAGGATATCATCAAATCAGAATGAAGATTGAAGACATTCCGAAAACGGCATTTAGAACTCATGAGGGTCATTATGAATTTTTGGTCATGCCTTTTGGCCTTACCAATGCACCTTCAACATTTCAAGGTTTGATGAATTCAATTTTCAAACCATTCCTTAGAAAATTTGTGTTAGTATTTTTTGATGATATACTAATCTACAGCAAGTCTTGGAAGGATCATGTTGAACATGTTGACAGGGTGCTACAACTATTGGAGGAGAAACAATTATATGCAAAAAGATCCAAATGTTTCTTTGGAGTCCAGGAGGTGGAATATTTGGGTCATATTGTATCTCATGAAGGAGTTAAGGTAGACCCTAGCAAAATTAAAGCCATTAAGGAATGGAAAATCCCCACATCCATAAAGCATCTGCGAGGATTTCTTGGGTTGACAGGGTATTATCGCAAGTTTGTTAAGAATTATGGGAGAATAGCAGCACCTCTAACAACATTATTGAAGAAAGATGCATTTTCATGGACTCCGGAAGCAACAAAGGCCTTTGAACATCTTAAAGAGGCAATGTGCCAAGCACCGGTCTTAGCTACACCGGACTTCACAAAAACCTTTATTGTGGAATGTGATGCTTCAGGAAATGGAATTGGTGCTGTTCTAATGCAAGATGAAAGACCCATTGCTTTTGAAAGTCGTCCAATCAAGGGAAAGTTTTTAAGAAAAGCTATTTATGAGAAGGAAATGTTGGCAATACTCCATGCACTTAAGAAATGGCGACCCTACCTAATGGGAAGACACTTCAAGGTAAAAACGGATCATGATAGCCTTAAATACTTTTTAGAACAAAGATTATCCTCTGAAGAGCAACAAAAGTGGGTCACAAAGATGTTGGGTTATGACTTTGAAATCATCTACAAAAAAGGGAAGCAAAATGTGGTGGCAGATGCACTCTCAAGAAAGGATGAGGATGTGGAAGCATTGTTGTGCGCCATTTCTATTATCCAACCAGATTGGATAAACGAAGCAAGGGAGGAATGGAAGAATGACGAAGAAGTGTGGGCACTTATTCGAAAGCTACAACAAGATTCCAGTACGTCTGATACATTTAGCTGGAAAAATGATTCGTTATGGTACAAAGATCGCTTATACCTCTGTAAGAATTCCCAGCTAAAACAAAAGATTCTTATGGAATTGCACACTTCTCCCTTAGGAGGGCACTCAGGATTTTTAAAAACTTACCACAGGGTTAAGAAGGAATTTTTTTGGGATGGCCTTAAATCAGATATTCAAAAGTTTGTGGCAGAATGTTTGGTTTGCCAACAAAATAAAGTTGAAACAATTAAGACACCGGGTCTATTACAACCTTTATCCATTCCAAGCCAACGTTGGGAGGAGGTTTCAATGGATTTTATCACAGGTTTACCCAAGTCTGAGGGAAAGAGTGTCATCATGGTGGTAGTTGACAGACTTACCAAGTATGCACACTTTTGTGCATTATCACATCCATTTAAAGCCAGTACAGTTTCTACTGCATTTATGGAAACAATTCAAAAGCTACATGGAAACCCAAAGATTATTGTAAGTGACAGAGATCCCATTTTCACTGGAAATTTTTGGACAGAATTATTTTCTTGTCTTGGTACTCAGTTAGCTCATAGCTCATCTTATCATCCTCAATCTGATGGGCAAACTGAGATAGTAAACAAATGTTTGGAAGGATATCTTCGTTGCTTTGTATCTGATAAACAGACACAATGGGTCAAATGGTTGCCTCTGGCTGAATGGTGGTATAACACTTCCTTCCATACAGCAACAAAAATGACCCCATTTATGGCACTTTATGGGTATCAACCACCATCCATCACATCATATTTAAGAGAAAATTCTAAGGTTCAGGCAGTGGAACATCACATCGAACATCAACAACAAGTCCTCCAACTCTTAAAGGATAACCTCGTGTTGGCACAGAATAGAATGAAACAACAGGCAGATCAACATCGCAGTGAAAGAAGTTTTGATGTAGGTGATTGGGTATTCCTACGGCTACAACCATATAAGCAAATGTCCCTCAAGCAAGCTAAGAAGGATAATAAATTATCACCAAAGTATTATGGTCCGTACAAGGTGTTGCAAAAGATTGGTACTATGGCATACAAATTGGAGCTTCCTGCAGCTTCTCGATTGCACCCAGTTTTCCATGTTTCATGTTTAAAGAAGGTTATAGGCGACAAGCTCCCAGTTCAAACAATATTGCCAGAACTTGACGAGGAAGGAAAAATTATATTGGAACCGGAAGCAGTCACAGAAACAAGAACTCGACAGCTACGAAATCGATCAATTTCAGAGTATCTTATCAAGTGGAAGAACTTATCCGCTGAAGATTCCACATGGGAGGATGAGAATTTTATGCAGAAGTATCCAGAACTACTCAAGCGTTGAGGACAACACTTTTTTGAAGGAGAGGGGCATGTTGGGTCCCTATAATACTAGTGATTACCCCATTACTATTGTAGTTATACCCCTTATTTATATTGTTGTACCCATGTAGTGCCCATATTGTTACTATTGTGCCACATAGAATCCCTCTATTGTTATTGTTGTGCCCTACAATATTATTGTTATGTAGGCTTTGATTGTATTGGGACCACTTAGACTCCTATATATAGAAAGGAGGTATTTTCATTTGTATCATCCAAGAATTGTTCATTTATGTAATGTAAAGGAGGTTGCCCCCTCGAAGAGGCTGAATTCTAAGTCGTGGATCTCTCTTTTCTATCTTTTTGTGAGCTGGTTTCATAACATTACCCCGGTCTTCGCTCAGATCAGCCATCGCCTTCACACTCCTTCTAACCATGGGGTGTTCGTAAAAGCCAGCCTTGCACTTTTTTTACTATCCCTTAGTCAAGGCAAGCTGTTGATCTAGATAGCTATTGGAGGCTCTGCTCAGACTATTTAACATGCCAAGCTGGATCTATTTCTTCAACTTGTCTTGACGATGAGCCACACTTGTTGGTTCGAAACGCGTCGACTAAGGTCTTTCTATATGTGATTTACGCCGAAGCTCTTCTTATAACTGTTATGGATCACAAAAGTCTCAATTCAACAATTGACTCCCTGCATGGTAAGGCCATTACATCAAAGGCTCATCATTTTGAACGGGCACGCTTGCAGGTCTCGAAGTTGAAGACAAATCTAGCTTTTCTGAAGATGTGCAGAGATTCAGTAGTTATCCCGGTCTTCGCTCAGATCAGCCATCGCCTTCACACTCCTTCTAACCATGGGGTGTTTGTAAAAGCCAGCCTTGCGCTTTTTTGACTATCCCTTAGTCAAGGCTAGCCGTTGATCTAGATAGCTGTTGGAGGCCCTGCTCAGACTATTTAACATGCCAAGCTGGATCTATTTCTTCAACTTGTCCTGACGATGAGCCACACTTGTTGGTTCGAAACGCATCGACTAAGGTCTTTCTATATGTGATTTACGCCAAAGCTCTTCTTATAACTGTTATGGATCACGGAAGTCTCATTTCAACAATTGACTCCCTGCATGGTAAGGCCATTACATCAAAGGTTCATCATTTTGAACGGGCACGCTTGCAGTTCTCGAAGTTGAAGACAGATCTAGCTTTTCTGAAGAGGTGCAGAGATTCAGTAGTTATCCCGGTCTTCGCTCAGATCAGCCATCGCCTTCACACTCCTTCTAACCATGGGGTGTTCGTAAAAGCCAGCCTTGCGCTTTTTTGACTGTCCCTTAGTCAAGTGTAGCCGTTGATCTAGATAGCTGTTGGAGGCCCTGCTCAGACTATTTAACATGCCAAGCTGGATCTATTTCTTCAACTTGTCCTGACGATGAGCCACACTTGTTGGTTCAAAACGCGTCGACTAACGTCTTTCTATATGTGATTTATGCCGAAGCTCTTCTTATAACTATTATGGATCACAGAAGTCTCAATTCAACAATTGACTCCCTGCATGGTAAGGCCATTACATCAAAGGTTCATCATTTTGAATGGGCACGCTTGTAGGTCTCGAAGTTGAAGACAGATCTAGCTTTTCTGAAGAGGTGCAGAGATTCAGTAGTTATCCTAGTCTTCGCTCAGATCAGCCATCGCCTTCACACTCCTTCTAACCATGGGGTGTTCGTAAAAGCCAGCCTTGCGCTTTTTTGACTATCCCTTAGTCAAGGCTAGCCGTTGATGTAGATAGCTGTTGGAGGCCCTTCTCAGACTATTTAACATGCCAAGATGGATCTATTTCTTCAAATTTTCCTGACGATGAGCCACACTTGTTTGTTCGAAACGGGTCGACTAAGGTCTTTCTATATGTGATTTACACGAAGCTCTTCTTATAACTGTTATGGATCATAGAAGTCTCAATTCAACAATTGACTCCCTGCATGGTAAGGCCATTACATAAAAGGTTCATCATTTTGAACGGGAACGCTTGCAGGTCTAGAAGTTGAAGACAGATCTAGCTTTTCTGAAGAGGTGCAGAGGTTCAGTAGTTATCCCGGTCTTCGCTCAGATCAGCCATCGCCTTCACACTCCTTCTAACCGTGGGGTGTTCATAAAAGCTAGCCTTGCGCTTTTTTTACTATCCATTAGTCAAGGATAGTTGTTGATCTAGATAGCTGTTGGAGGTCCTGCTCAGACTATTTAACATGCCAAGCTGGATCTATTTCTTCAACTTGTCCTGACGATGAGCCACACTTGTTGGTTCGAAACACGTCGACTAAGGTCTTTCTATATGTGATTTACGCCGAAGCTCTTCTTATAACTGTTATGGAACACAGAAGTCTCAATTCAACAATTGACTCCCTGCATTGTAAGGGCATTACATTAAAGGTTCATGATATTGAATGTGCATGCATGTAGGTCTCGAAGTTGAAGACAGATCTAGCTTTTCTGAAGAGGTGCAGAGATTCAGTAGTTATCCCGGTCTTCGCTCAGATCAGCCATCGCCTTCACACTCCTTCTAACCATGGGGTGTTCGTAAAAGCCAGCATTGCGCTTTTTTGACTATCCCTTAGTCAAGGATAGCCATTGATCTAGAAAGCTGTTGGAGGCCCTGCTCAGACTCTTTAACATGCCAAGCTGGATCTATTTCTTCAACTTGTCTTGACGATGAGCCACACTTATTGGTTCGAAACGCGTCGACTAAGGTCTTTCTATAAGTGATTTACGCCGGAGCTCTTGTTATAATTGTTATGGATCACAGAAGTCTCATTTCAAAAATTGACTCCCTGCATGCTAAGGCCATTAAATCAAAGGTGCATCATTTTGAACAGGCACGCTTGCAGTTCTCGAAGTTGAAGACAGATCTAGCCTCACTTAAGAGGTGCAGAGATTCAGTAGTTACCCGGGTCTTCGCTCAGATTAGCCATCGCCTTCACACTCCTTCTAACCATGGGGTGTTCGTAAAAGCCAACCTTGCACTTTTTTTACTATCCCTTAGTCAAAGCTAGCTGTTGATCTAGATAGCTGTTGGAGGCCCTGCTCAGACTATTTAACATGCCAAGCTGGATCTATTTCTTCAAATTGTCTGACGATGAGCCACACTTGTTGGTTCGAAACGCGTCGACTAAGGTCTTTCTATATGTGATTTACGCCGAACCTCTTCTTATAACTGTTATGGATCACAAAAGTCTCAATTCAACAATTGACTCCCTGCATGGTAAGGCCATTACATCAAAGGTTCATCATTTTGAATGGGCGCGCTTGCAGGTCTCGAAGTTGAAGACAGATCTAGCTTTTCTGAAGATGTGCAAAGATTCAGTAGTTATCCCGGTCTTCGCTCAGATCAGTCATCGCCTTCACACTCCTTCTAACCATGGGGTGTTCGTAAAAGCCAGCCTTGCGCTTTTTTGACTATCCCTTAGTCAAGGCTAGCCGTTGATCTAGATAGCTCTTGGAGGCCCTGCTCAGACTATTTAACATGCCAAGCTGGATCTATTTCTTCAACTTGTCCTGACGATGAGCCACACTAGTTGGTTCGAAACGCGTCGACTAAGGTCTTTCTATATGTGATTTACGCGAAGCTCTTCTTATAACTGTTATGGATCACAGAAGTCTCAATTCAACAATTGACTCCCTGCATGGTAAGGCCATTACATCAAAGGTTCATCATTTTGAATGGGAACGCTTGTAGGTCTCGAAGTTGAAGACAGATCCAGCTTTTCTGAAGAGGTGCAGAGATTCAGTAGTTATCCCGGTCTTCGCTCAGATCAGCCATCGCCTTCACACTCCTTCTAACCATGGGGTGTTCGTAAAAGCTAGCCTTGCGCATTTTTGACTATCCCTTAGTCAAGGATAGCCGTTGATCTAGATAGCTGTTGGAGGTCCTGCTCAGACTATTTAACATGCCAAGCTGGATCTATTTCTTCAACTTGTCCTGATGATGAGCCACACTTGTTGGTTCGAAACACGTCGACTAAGGTCTTTCTATATGTGATTTACGCTGAAGCTCTTCTTATAACTGTTATGGAACACAGAAGTCTCAATTCAACAATTGACTCCCTGCATGGTAAGGCCATTACATTAAAGGTTCATGATTTTGAAGGGGCACGCTTGTAGGTCTCGAAGTTGAAGACAGATCTAGCTTTTCTGAAGAGGTGCAAAGATTCAGTAGTTATCCCGGTCTTCGCTCAGATCAGCCATCGCCTACACACTCCTTCTAACCATGGGGTGTTCGTAAAAGACAACCTTGCGCTTTTTTTACTATCCCTGAGTCAAGGATAGCCATTAATCTAGATAGCTGTTGGAGGCCCTGCTCAGACTCTTTAACATGTCAAGCTAGATCTATTTCTTCAACTTGTCTTGACGATGAGCCACACTTATTGGTTCAAAACGCCTCGACTAAGGTCTTTCTATATGTGATTTACGCCGGAGCTCTTCTTATAATTGTTATGGATCACAGAAGTCTCATTTCAAAAGTTGGCTCCCTGCATGGTAAGGCCATTACATCAAAGGTTCATCATTTTGAACAGGCACGCTTGCAGGTCTCGAAGTTGAACACAAATCTAGCTTCTCTTAAGAGGTGCAGAGATTCAGTAGTTACCCCAGTCTTCGCTCAGATCAGCCATCGCCTTCACACTCCTAACCATGGGGTGTTAGTAAAAGCCAGCCTTGCACTTTTTTTACTATCCCTTAGTCAAGGCTAGTTGTTGATCTAGATAGTTGTTGGAGGCCCTGCTCAGACTATTTAACATGCCAAGCTGGATCTATTTCTTCAACTTGTCTTGACGATGAGCCACACTTGCTGGTTCGAAACGCGTCGACTAAGGTCTTTCTATATGTGATTTACGTCGAAGCTTTTCTTATAACTGTTATGGATCACAAAAGTCTCAATTCAACAATTAACTCCCTGCATGGTAAGGCAATTACATCAAAGTTTCATCATTTTGAACGGGCACGCTTGCAGGTCTCGAAGTTGAAGACAGATCTAGCTTTTCTGAAGATGTGCAGAGATTCAGTAGTTATCCCTGTCTTCGCTCAGATCAGCCATCGCCTTCACACTCCTTCTAACCATGGGGTGTTCGTAAAAGCCAGCCTTGTGCTTTTTTGACTATCCCTTAGTCAAGGCTAGCCGTTGATCTAGATAGCTGTTGGAGGCCCTGATTAGACTATTTAACATGCCAAGCTGGGTCTATTTCTTCAACTTGTCCTAACGATGAGCCACACTTGTTGGTTCGAAACGCATCGACTAAGGTCTTTCTATGTCTGATTTATGCCAAAGCTCTTCTTATAACTGTTATGGATCACAGAAGTCTCATTTCAACAATTGACTCCCTGCACGGTAAGGCCATTACATCAAAGGTTCATCATTTTGAACGGGCACGCTTGCAGGTCTCGAAGTTGAAGACAGATCTAGCTTTTCTGAAGAGGTGCAGAGATTCAGTAGTTATCCCGGTCTTCGCTCAGATCAGCCATCGCCTTCACACTCCTTCTAACCATGGGGTGTTCGTAAAAGCCAGCCTTGCGCTATTTTGACTCTCCCTTAGTCAAGGCTAGCCGTTGATCTAGATAGCTATTGGAGGCCCTGCTCAAACTATTTAACATGCCAAGCTGGATCTATTTCTTCAACTTGTCCTGACGATGAGCCACACTTGTTGGTTCAAAATGCTTCGACTAAGGTCTCTCTATATGTGATTTACGCCGAAGCTCTTCTTATAACTATTATGGATCTCAGAAGTCTCAATTCAACAATTGACTCCCTGCATGGTAAGGCCATTACATCAAAGGTTCATCATTTTAAATGAGCACGCTTGGAGGTCTCGAAGTTGAAGACAGATCTAGCTTTTCTGAAGAGGTGCAGAGATTCAGTAGTTATCCCAGTCTTCGCTCAGATCAGCCATCGCCTTCATACTCCTTCTAACGATGGGGTGCTCGTAAAAGCCAGCCTTGCGCTTTTTTGACTATTCCTTAGTCAAGGCTAGTCGTTGATCTAGATAGCTGTTGGAGGCCCTGCTCAGACTATTTAACATGCCAAGCTGGATCTATTTCTTCAACTTTTCCTGACGATGAGCCACACTTGTTGGTTTGAAACGCGTCGACTAAGGTCTTTCTATATGTCATTTACGCGAAGCTCTTCTTATAACTATTATGGATCACAGAAGTCTCAATTCATCAATGGACTCCCTGCATGGTAAGGCCATTACATCAAAGGTTCATCATTTTGAACGGGAACGCTTGTAGGTCTCGAAGTTGAAGACAGATCTAGCTTTTTTGAAGAGGTGCAGAGGTTCAGTAGTTATCCCGGTCTTCGCTCAGATCAGCCATCACCTTCACACTCCTTCTAACCATGGGGTGTTCGTGAAAGCTAGCCTTGCGCTTTTTTGACTATCCCTTAGTCAAGGATAGCCGTTGATCTAGATAGCTGTTGGAGGTCCTGCACAGACTATTTAACATGCCAAGCTGGATCTATTTCTTCAACTTGTCCTGACGATGAGCCACACTTGTTGGTTCGAAACACGTCGACTAAGGTCTTTCTATATGTGATTTACACTGAAGCTCTTCTTATAACTGTTATGGAACACAGAAGTCTCAATTCAACAATTGACTCCCTGCATTGTAAGGCCATTACATTAAAGGTTCATGATTTTGAATGGGCACGCTTGTAGGTGTCGAAGTTGAAGACAGATCTAGCTTTTCTGAAGAGGTGCAGAGAATCAGTAGTTATCCCGGTCTTCGCTCAGATCAGCCATCGCCTTCACACTCCTTCTAACCATGGGGTGTTCGTAAAAGTCAGCCTTGCGCTTTTTTGACTATCCCTTAGTCAAGGATAGCCATTGATCTAGATAGCTGTTCGACGCCCTGCTCAGACTCTTTAACATGCCAAGCTGGATCTATTTCTTCAACTTGTCTTGACGATGAGCCACACTTATTGGTTCGAAACGCGTCGACTAAGGTCTTTCTATAAGTGATTTACGGCGGAGCTCTTCTTATTTTTGTTATGGATCACAAAAGTCTCATTTCAAAAATTGACTCCCTGCATGGTAAGGCCATTACATCAAAAGTTCATCATTTTGAACAGGCACGCTTGCAGGTCTCGAAGTTGAAGACAGATCTAGCTTCTCTTAAGAGGTGCAGAGATTCAGTAGTTACCCCGGTCTTCGCTCAGATCAGCCATCGCCTTGACACTCCTTCCAACCATGGGGTGTTCGTAAAAGCCAGCCTTGCACTTTTTTTACTATCCCTTAGTCAAGGCTAGCTGTTGATCTAGATAGCTGTTGGAGGCCCTGCTCAGACTATTTAACATGCCAAGCTTGATCTATTTCTTCAACTTGTCCTGACGATGAGCCACACTTGTTGGTTCGAAACGCGTCGACTAAGGTCTTTCTATATGTGATTTATGCCGAAGCTCTTCTTATAACTGTTATGGATCACAAAAGTCTCAATTCAACAATTGACTCCCTGCATGGTAAGGCTATTACATCAAAGGTTCATCATTTTGAACGGGCACGCTTGCAGGTCTCGAAGTTGAAGACAGATCTAGCTTTTCTGAAGATGTGCAGAGATTCAGTAGTTATCCCGGTCTTCGCTCAGATCAGCCATCGCCTTCACACTCCTTCTAACCACGGGGTGTTTGTAAAAGCCAGCCTTGCGCTTTTTTGACTATCCCTTAGTCAAGGCTAGCCGTTGATCTAGATAGCTGTTGGAGGCCCTGCTCAGACTATTTAACATGCCAAGCTGGATCTATTTCTTCAACTTGTCCTGACGATGAGCCACACTTGTTGGTTCGAAACGCGTAGACTAAGGTCTTTCTATATGTGATTTACGCCAAAGCTCTTCTTTTCACTGTTATGGATCACAGAAGTCTCATTTCAACAATTGACTCCCTGCATGGTAAGGCCATTACATCAAAGGTTCATCATTTTGAATGGGCACGCTTGCAGGTCTCGAAGTTGAAGACAGATCTAGCTTTTATGAAGAGGTGGAGAGATTCAGTAGTTATCCTAGTCTTCGCTCAGATCAGCCATCGCCTTCACACTCCTTCTAACCATGGGGTGTTCGTAAAAGCCAGCCTTGCGCTTTTTTTACTATCCCTTAGTCAAGGCTAGCCGTTGATGTCGATAGCTGTTGGAGGCCCTTCTCAGACTATTTAACATGCCAAGATGGATCTATTTCTTCAACTTTTCCTGACGATGAGCCACACTTGTTTGTTCGAAACGGGTCGACTAAGGTCTTTCTATATGTGATTTACGCGAAGCTCTTCTTATAACTGTTATGGATCATAGAAGTCTCAATTCAACAATTGACTCCTTGCATGGTAAGGCCATTACATAAAAGGTTCATCATTTTGAACGGGAACGCTTGCAGGTCTAGAAGTTGAAGACAGATCTAGCTTTTCTGAAGAGGTGCAGAGGTTCAGTAGTTATCCCGGTCTTCGCTCAGATCAGCCATCGCCTTCACACTCCTTCTAACCGTGGGGTGTTCATAAAAGCTAGCCTTGCGCTTTTTTTACTATCCATTAGTCAAGGATAGTTGTTGATCTAGATAGCTGTTGGAGGTCCTGCTCAGACTATTTAACATGCCAAGCTGGATCTATTTCTTCAACTTGTCCTGACGATGAGCCACACTTGTTGGTTCGAAACACGTCGACTAAGGTCTTTCTATATGTGATTTACGCTGAAGCTCTTCTTATAACTGTTATGGAACACAGAAGTCTCGATTCAACAATTGACTCCCTGCATTGTAAGGCCATTACATTAAAGGTTCATGATATTGAATGTGCATGCATGTAGGTCTCGAAGTTGAAGACAGATCTAGCTTTTCTGAAGAGGTGCAGAGATTCAGTAGTTATGCCGGTCTTCGCTCAGATCAGCCATCGCCTTCACACTCCTTCTAACCATGGGGTGTTCGTAAAAGCCAGCCTTGCGCTTTTTTGACTATCCCTTAGTCAAGGATAGCCATTGATCTAGATAGCTGTTGGAGGCCCTGCTCAGACTCTTTAACATGCCAAGCTGGATCTATTTCTTCAACTTGTCTTGACGATGAGCCACACTTATTGGTTCGAAACGCGTCGACTAAGGTCTTTCTATAAGTGATTTACGCCGGAGCTCTTGTTATAATTGTTATGGATCACAAAAGTCTCATTTCAAAAATTGACTCCCTGCATGGTAAGGCCATTAAATCAAAGGTGCATCATTTTGAACAGGCACACTTGCAGGTCTCGAAGTTGAAGACAGATCTAGCCTCACTTAAGAGGTGCAGAGATTCAGTAGTTACCCGGGTCTTCGCTCAGATTAGCCATCGCCTTCACACTCCTTCTAACCATGGGGTGTTCGTAAAAGCCAGCCTTGCACTTTTTTTACTATCCCTTAGTCAAAGCTAGCTGTTGATCTAGATAGCTGTTGGAGGCCCTGCTCAGACTATTTAACATGCCAAGCTGGATCTATTTCTTCAAATTGTCTGACGATGAGCCACACTTGTTGGTTCGAAACGCGTCGACTAAGGTCTTTCTATATGTGATTTACGCCGAAGCTCTTCTTATAACTGTTATGGATCACAAAAGTCTCAATTCAACAATTGACTCCCTGCATGGTAAGGCCATTACATCAAAGGTTCATCATTTTGAACGGGCACGCTTGCAGGTCTCGAAGTTGAAGACAGATCTAGCTTTTCTGAAGATGTGCAAAGATTCAGTAGTTATCCCGGTCTTCGCTCAGATCAACCATCGCCTTCACACTCCTTCTAACCATGGGGTGTTCGTAAAAGCCAGCCTTGCGCTTTTTTGATCTAGATAGCTCTTGGAGGCCCTGCTCAGACTATTGAACATGCCAAGCTGGATCTATTTCAACAACTTGTCCTGACGATGAGCCACACTAGTTGGTTCGAAACGCGTCGACTAAGGTCTTTCTATATGTGATTTACGCGAAGCTCTTCTTATAACTGTTATGGATCAGAGAAGTCTCAATTCAACAATTGACTCCCTGCATGGTAAGGCCATTACATCAAAGGTTCATCATTTTGAATGGGAACGCTTGTAGGTCTCGAAGTTGAAGACAGATCTAGCTTTTCTGAAGAGGTGCAGAGATTTAGAAGTTATCCCGATCTTCGCTCAGATCAGCCATCGCCTTCACACTCCTTCTAACCATGGGGTGTTCGTAAAAGCTAGCCTTGCGCTTTTTTGACTATCCCTTAGTCAAGGATAGCCGTTGATCTAGATAGCTGTTGGAGGTCCTGCTCAGACTATTTAACATGCCAAGCTGGATCTATTTCTTCAACTTGTCCTGACGATGAGCCACACTTGTTGGTTCGAAACACGTCGACTAAGGTCTTTCTATATGTGATTTACGCTGAAGCTCTTCTTATAACTGTTATGGAACACAGAAGTCTCAATTCAACAATTGACTCCCTGCATGGTAAGGCCATAATATTAAAGGTTCATGATTTTGAAGGGGCACGCTTGTAGGTCTCGAAGTTGAAGACAGATCTAGCTTTTCTGAAGAGGTGCAAAGATTCAGTAGTTATCCCGGTCTTCGCTCAGATCAGCCATCGCCTTCACACTCCTTCTAACCATGGGGTGTTCGTAAAAGACAACCTTGCGCTTTTTTTACTATCCCTGAGTCAAGGATAGCCATTAATCTAGATAGCTGTTGGAGGCCCTGCTCAGACTCTTTAACATGTCAAGCTGGATCTATTTATTCAACTTGTCTTGACGATGAGCCACACTTATTGGTTCAAAACACCTCGACTAAGGTCTTTCTATATGTGATTTACGCCGGAGCTCTTCTTATAATTGTTATGGATCACAGAAGTCTCATTTCAAAAATTGGCTCCCTGCATGGTAAGGCCATTACATCAAAGGTTCATCATTTTGAACAGGCACGCTTGCAGGTCTCGAAGTTGAACACAAATCTAGCTTCTCTTAAGAGGTGCAGAGATTCAGTAGTTACCCCAGTCTTCGCTCAGATCAGCCATCGCCTTCACACTCCTAACCATGGGGTGTTCGTAAAAGCCAGCCTTGCACTTTTTTTACTATCCCTGAGTCAAGGCTAGCTGTTGATCTAGATAGTTGTTGGAGGCCCTGCTCAGACTATTTAACATGCCAAGTTGGATCTATTTCTTCAACTTGTCTTGACGATGAGCCACACTTGCTGGTTCGAAACGCGTCGACTAAGGTCTTTCTATATGTGATTTACGCGAAGCTCTTCTTATAACTGTTATGGATCAGAGAAGTCTCAATTCAACAATTAACTCCCTGCATGGTAAGGCCATTACATCAAAGTTTCATCATTTTGAACGGGCACGCTTGCAGGTCTCGAAGTTGAAGACAGATCTAGCTTTTCTGAAGATGTGCAGAGATTCAATAGTTATCCCTGTCTTCACTCAGCTCAGCCATCGCCCTCACACTCCTTCTAACCATGGGGTGTTCGTAAAAGCCAGCCTTGCGCTTTTTTGACTATCCCTTAGTCAAGGCTAGCCGTTGATCTAGATAGCTGTTGGAGGCCCTGATTAGACTATTTAACATGCCAAGCTGGGTCTATTTCTTCAACTTGTCCTGACGATGAGCCACACTTGTTGGTTCGAAACGCGTCGACTAAGGTCTTTCTATGTCTGATTTATGCCAAAGCTCTTCTTATAACTGTTATGGATCACAGAAGTCTCATTTAAACAATTGACTCCCTGCACGGTAAGGCCATTACATCAAAGGTTCATCATTTTGAACGGGCACGCTTGCAGGTCTCGAAGTTGAAGACAGATCTAGCTTTTCTGAAGAGGTGCAGAGATTCAGTAGTTATCCCGGTCTTCGCTCAGATCAGCCATCGCCTTCACACTCCTTCTAACCATGGGGTGTTCGTAAAAGCCAGCCTTGCACTATTTTGACTCTCCCTTAGTCAAGGCTAGCCGTTGATCTAGATAGCTATTGGAGGCCCTGCTCAGACTATTTAACATGCCAAGCTGGATCTATTTCTTCAACTTGTCCTGACGATGAGCCACACTTGTTGGTTCAAAACGCTTCGACTAAGGTCTCTCTATATGTGATTTACGCCGAAGCTCTTCTTATAACTATTATGGATCACAGAAGTCTCAATTCAACAATTGACTCCCTGCATGGTAAGGCCATTACATCAAAGGTTCATCATTTTGAATGGGCACGCTTGGAGGTCTCGAAGTTGAAGACAGATCTAGCTTTTCTGAAGAGGTGCAGAGATTCAGTAGTTATCCCAGTCTTCGCTCAGATCAGCCATCGCGTTCATACTCCTTCTAACGATGGGGTGCTCGTAAAAGCCAGCCTTGCGCTTTTTTGACTATTCCTTAGTCAAGGCTAGTCGTTGATCTAGATAGCTGTTGGAGGCCCTGCTCAGACTATTTAACATGGCAAGCTGGATCTATTTCTTCAACTTTTCCTGATGATGAGCCACACTTGTTGGTTCGAAACGCTTCGACTAAGGTCTTTCTATATGTCATTTACGCGAAGCTCTTCTTATAACTATTATGGATCACAGAAGTCTCAATTCATCAATTGACTCCCTGCATGGTAAGGCCATTACATCAAAGGTTCATCATTTTGAACGGGAACGCTTGCAGGTCTCGAAGTTGAAGACAGATCTAGCTTTTTTGAAGAGGTGCAGAGGTTCAGTAGTTATCCCGGTCTTCGCTCAGATCAGCCATCGCCTTCACACTCCTTCTAACCATGGGGTGTTCGTGAAAGCTAGCCTTGCGCTTTTTTGACTATCCCTTAGTCAAGGATAGCCGTTGATCTAGATAGCTGTTGGAGGTCCTGCACAGACTATTTAACATGCCAAGCTGGATCTATTTCTTCAACTTGTCCTGACGATGAGCCACACTTGTTGGTTCGAAACACGTCGACTAAGGTCTTTCTATATGTGATTTACACTGAAGCTCTTCTTATAACTGTTATGGAACACAGAAGTCTCAATTCAACAATTGACTCCCTGCATTGTAAGGCCATTACATTAAAGGTTCATGATTTTGAATGGGCACGCTTGTAGGTGTCGAAGTTGAAGATAGATCTAGCTTTTCTGAAGAGGTGCAGAGAATCAGTAGTTATCCCGGTCTTCGCTCAGATCAGCCATCGCCTTCACACTCCTTCTAACCATGGGGTGTTCGTAAAAGTCAGCCTTGCGCTTTTTTGACTATCCCTTAGTCAAGGATAGCCATTGATCTAGATAGCTGTTCGAGGCCCTGCTCAGACTCTTTAACATGCCAAGCTGGATCTATTTCTTCAACTTGTCTTGACGATGAGCCACAATTATTGGTTCGAAACGCGTCGACTAAGGTCTTTCTATAAGTGATTTACGGCGGAGCTCTTCTTATTTTTGTTATGGATCACAAAAGTCTCATTTCAAAAATTGACTCCCTGCATGGTAAGGCCATTACATCAAAAGTTCATCATTTTGAACAGGCACACTTGCAGGTCTCGAAGTTGAAGACAGATCTAGCTTCTCTTAAGAGGTGCAGAGATTCAGTAGTTACCCCGGTCTTCGCTCAGATCAGCCATCGCCTTGACACTCCTTCCAACCATGGGGTGTTCGTAAAAGCCAGCCTTGCACTTTTTTTACTATCCCTTAGTCAAGGCTAGCTGTTGATCTAGATAGCTGTTGGAGGCCCTGCTCAGACTATTTAACATGCCAAGCTTGATCTATTTCTTCAACTTGTCCTGACGATGAGCCACACTTGTTGGTTCGAAACGCGTCGACTAAGGTCTTTCTATATGTGATTTATGCCGAAGCTCTTCTTATAACTGTTATGGATCACAAAAGTCTCAATTCAACAATTGACTCCCTGCATGGTAAGGCTATTACATCAAAGGTTCATCATTTTGAACGGGCACGCTTGCAGGTCTCGAAGTTGAAGACAGATCTAGCTTTTCTGAAGATGTGCAGAGATTCAGTAGTTATCCCGGTCTTCGCTCAGATCAGCCATCGCCTTCACACTCCTTCTAACCACGGGGTGTTCGTAAAAGCCAGCCTTGCGCTTTTTTGACTATCCCTTAGTCAAGGCTAGCCGTTGATCTAGATAGCTGTTGGAGGCCCTGCTCAGACTATTTAACATGCCAAGCTGGATCTATTTCTTCAACTTGTCCTGACGATGAGCCACACTTGTTGGTTCGAAACGCGTAGACTAAGGTCTTTCTATATGTGATTTACGCCAAAGCACTTCTTATCACTGTTATGGATCACAGAAGTCTCATTTCAACAATTGACTCCTTGCATGGTAAGGCCATTACATCAAAGGTTCATCATTTTGAACGGGCACGCTTGCAGGTCTCGAAGTTGAAGACAGATCTAGATTTTCTGAAGAGGTGCAGAGATTCAGTAGTTATCCCGGTCTTCGCTCAGATCAGCCATCGCCTTCACACTCCTTCTAACCATGGGGTGTTCGTAAAAGCCAGCCTTGCACTTTTTTGACTGTCCCTTAGTCAAGGCTAGTCGTTGATCTAGATAGCTGTTGGAGGCCCTGCTCAGACTATTTAACATGCCAAGCTGGATCTATTTCTTCAACTTGTCCTGACGATGAGCCACACTTGTTGGTTCAAAACGCGTCGACTAAGGTCTCTCTATATGTGATTTACGCCGAAGCTCTTCTTATAACTATTATGGATCACAGAAGTCTCAATTCAACAATTGACTCCCTGGATGGTAAGGCCATTACATCAAAGGTTCATCATTTTGAATGGGCACGCTTGCAGGTCTCGAAGTTGAAGACAGATCTAGCTTTTCTGAAGAGGTGCAGAGATTCAGTAGTTATCCCAATCTTCGCTCAGATCAGCCATCGCCTTCACACTCCTTCTAACCATGGGGTGTTCGTAAAAGCCAGCCTTGCGCTTTTTTGACTATCCCTTAGTCAAGGCTAGCCGTTGATCTAGATAGCTGTTGGAGGCCCTGCTCAGACTATTTAACATGCCAAGCTGGATCTATTTCTTCAACTTTTCCTGACGATGAGCCACACTTGTTGGTTCGAAACGCGTCGACTAAGGTCTTTCTATATGTGATTTACTCAGAATCTCTTCTTATAACTGTTATGGATCACAAAAGTCTCATTTCAACAATTGACTCCCTGCATGGTAAGGCCATTACATCAAAGGTTCATCATTTTGAACGGGAATGCTTGCAGGTCTCGAAGTTGAAGACAGATCTAGCTTTTCTGAAGAGGTGCAGAGGTTCAGTAGTTATCCCGGTCTTCGCTCAGATCAGCCATCGCCTTCACACTCCTTCTAACCATGGGGTGTTCGTAAAAGCTAGCCTTGCGCTTTTTTGACTATCCCTTAGTCAAGGATAGCCGTTGATCTAGATAGCTGTTGGAGGTCCTGCACAGACTATTTAACATGCCAAGCTGGATCTATTTCTTCAACTTGTCCTGACGATGAGCCACACTTGTTGGTTCGAAACACGTCGACTAAGGTCTTTCTATATGTGATTTACGCTGAAGCTCTTCTTCTAACTGTTATGGAACACAGAAGTCTCAATTCAACAATTGACTCCCTGCATTGTAAGGCCATTACATTAAAGGTTCATGATTTTGAATGGGCACGCTTGTAGGTCTCGAAGTTGAAGACAGATCTAGCTTTTCTGAAGAGGTGCAGAGATTCACTACTTATCTCGGTCTTCGCTCAAATCAGCCATCGCCTTCACACTCCTTCTAACCATGGGGTGTTCGTAAAAGCCAGCCTTGCGCTTTTTTGACTATCCGTTAGTCAAGGATAGCCATTGATCTAGATAGTTGTTGGAGGCCCTGCTCAGACTCTTTAACATGCCAAGCTGGATCTATTTCTTCAACTTGTCTTGACGATGAGCCACACTTATTGGTTTGAAACGCGTCGACTAAGGTATTTCTATAAGTGATTTACGCCGGAGCTCTTCTTATGATTGTTATGGATCACAAAAGTCTGATTTCAAAAATTGACTCCCTGCATGGTAAGGCCATTACATCAAAGGTTCATCATTTTGAACAGGCACGCTTGCAGGTCTCGAAGTTGAAGACAGATCTAGCTTCTCTTAAGAGGTGCAGAGATTCAGTAGTTACCCCGGTCTTCGCTCAGATCAGCCATCGCCTTCACACTCCTTCTAACCATGGGGTGTTCGTTAAAGCCAGCCTTGCACTTTTTTTACTATCCCTTAGTCAAGGCTAGCTCTTGATCTAGATAGCTGTTGGAGGCCCTGCTCAGACTATTTAACATGCCAAGCTTGATCTATTTCTTCAACTTGTCCTGACGATGAGCCACACTTGTTGGTTCGAAACGCGTCGACTAAGGTCTTTCTATATGTGATTTACGCCGAAGCTCTTCTTATAACTGTTATGGATCACAAAAGTCTCAATTCAACAATTGACTCCCTGCATGGTAAGGCCATTACATCAAAGGTTCATCATTTTTAACGGGCACGCTTGCAGGTCTCGAAGTTGAAGACAGATCTAGCTTTTCTGAAGATGTGCAAAGATTCAGTAGTTATCCCGGTCTTCGCTCAGATCAGCCATCGCCTTCACACTCCTTCTAACCATGGGGTGTTCGTAAAGGCCAGCCTTGCGTTTTTTTGACTATCCCTTAGTCAAGGCTAGCCGTTGATTTAGATAGCTGTTGGAGGCCCTGCTCAGACTATTTAACATGCCAAGCTGGATCTATTTCTTCAACTTGTCCTGACGATGAGCCAAACTTGTTGGTTCAAAACGCGTCGACAAAGGTCTTTCTATATGTGATTTACGTCGAAGCTCCGCTTATAACTGTTATGGATCACACAAGTCTCAATTCAACAATTGACTCCCTGCATGGTAAGGCCATTACATCAAAGGTTCATCATTTTGAACGGGCACGCTTGCAGGTCTCGAAGTTGAAGATAGATCTAGCTTTTCTGAAGAGGTGCAGAGATTAAGTAGTTATCCCGGTCTTCGCTCAGATCAGCCATCGCCTTCACACTCCTTCTAACCATGGGGTTTTCGTAAAAGCCAGCCTTGCGCTTTTTTGACTATCCCTTAGTCAAGGCTAGCCGTTGATCTAGATAGTTGTTGGAGGCCTTGCTCAAACTATTTAACATGCCAAGTTGGATCTATTTTTTCAACTTGTCCTGACGATGAGCCACACTTGTTGGTTCGAAACGCGTCGACTAAGGTCTTTCTATATGTGATTTAAGCCGAAGCTCTTCTTATAACTGTTATGGATCACAGAAGTCTTAATTCAACAATTGACTCCCTGCATGGTAAGGTCATTACATCAAAAGTTCATCATTTTGAATGGGCACGCTTGCAGGTCTCGAAGCTGAAGACAGATCTAGCTTTTCTGAGGAGGTGCAGAGATTCAGTAGTTATCTCAGTCTTCGCTCAGATCAGCCATCGCCTTCACACTCCTTCTAACCATGGGGTGTTCGTAAAAGCAAGCCTTGCGCTTTTTTTACTACCCCTTAGTCAAGGCTAGTCGTTGATCTAGATAGCTGTTGGAGTCCTTGCTCAGACTATTTAACATGCCAAGCTGGATCTATTTCTTCAACTTTTCCTCAGGATAAGCCACACTTGTTGGTTCGAAACGCGTCGACTAAGGTCTTTCTATATATGATTTACGCGGAAGCTCTTCTTATAACTGTTATGGATCACAGAAGTCTCAATTCAACAATTGACTCCGTGCATGGTAAGGCCATTACATCAAAGGTTCATCATTTTGAACGGGCACGCTCGCAGGTCTCGAAGTTGAAGATAGATCTAGCTTTTCTTAAGAGGTGTAGAGATTCAGTAGTTATCCCGGTCTTCGCTCAGATCAGCCATGGCCTTCACACTCCTTCTAACCATGGGGTGTTCGTAAAAGCCAGCCTTGCAGTTTTTTGACTATCCCTGTCAAGGCTAGCCGTTGATCTAGATAACAGTTGGAGGCCCTGCTCAAACTATTTAACATGCCAAGATGGATCTATTTCTTCAACTTGTCTTGACGATGAGCCACACTTGTTGGTTCGAAACGCGTCGACTAAGGTCTTTCTATATGTGATTTACGCCGAAGCTCTTCTTATAGCTGTTTTTATCAACGTTTAGAACCAGAATCCACAACTGTGATTTATTTTCGGGATAATAAAAACTATTAATTCATTTTCTACTATATTGAAATATATATTAAACACTGTTTCGTTTCCCTGGATTATTTCATCAATCCATATTTCACTATTGATATAGTTTTATCATGTGGGCGGATGACATTACAGAATGCGGCGCTACTTTTGGGAGTAGGAAGGATGATGATCCGAGTTGTAGCCCGGTTTTTAGCTGCGCAGAATGCCCAAGCGAAGAACCAGGCTTCTATCATTGCAAAGACGGGAACCTTTGCTGCTACGGCCCTGGCTAAAGTGATACAACTATCCTTGATAATTAAATATTAAATAGATGTGTGTCGAAACTGATACAACTATCCTTGATAATCAAATAAATGCGCTTCCACTTACACACACATGCTTTCAGTTGATATAGTACTGGATTTATATTGCTGAGATCCGTGTAAGAGGAAACGTGGAAAGATGCCTCTTTTATCACCCTTTGGATTGCCATCTTTGCTATATTTTTCGATTTGCGTGAAGTTAAATATACAACACTATCACTATTACTATTTTTAATAAATAGATGTGTCAAAGTTAAATCGCATCTATAATTTGTGAAGGCAAATTAGCTATATGTTATTGCATTGATTATAAGGAAATATTAAGTACGCATTTTATTCAAAATTGTGGCAGGTTTTTGGTTTGTTGGTCGCATTGTAGAATGCAAAGTGTAACATTTTATATTATCTTTCAAAAAGATTTTGAGGTATTGGCAGGATGAAATAATATGGTATACCGTGTGTTTGATAAATATTACAACAAAATAGGTTATCATTGTTTATAAAAGTTTCTAAATCTTTAATATTCTTTATATGTTATATAGTGAAGTCTATTTCCTAAAAACAAGTTATAATTTATATGGAGTTGTAATATTGTTTTATTAAATAAATGAAAATATTTAATACATGTGTTATCAATATTTATAAAAATGTAGATATTTTTTATATATAAATGAAATATTTAAGATATATACCAGTAATGTTTATAGAAGTGTGTACATCTTTCATATTTTTTTTAATCAGTTATGTATTGAAATTTCATTAGTAAATTATAATAATTATAGAGTGTTTTTGACAAGTATAATATTATTTTATTAAATAAATTAAAATATTTAAGACATTGATATTTTTGTATTTAGAAATAATAAGTTATATAGTAATATGTGTAACTATTTATATTTTTTCAAAGAAAGTTTTTGATGATTATTTCTAGTTTAAGGGCATTGCATTTAAAAAAAGAAAACTTATAATGGTGTGTATATGTCTGGTATGTTTTTTTATTATAATATTTTTGAAGTTATTTCTTATTTTTTGAAAAATATTATTTTTATTAGTTACATTGATTTTATTCTAGAATAAATATAGATAGACATAATTTATTTTTAGAATTTAGTTATTCTTTAGAATAAATTAACTTATATTCTTATTAACTCCAAATCTATCATGCATTAAGAAAGATCAAATTTATTTAGGTCTAAACATTTCATAGTTATTTTTTTCAATCTAAAATTAATTTTACTTTAAAGAACTCGATACCAGTGTTTTAAAACTCTGACTCGGTATCGGCTTGGTCAGCTCAATTTCAATGACTCGGTCGTTGTAAAAAATACATTAAACATTATTCTTTTTATTAAAAAACATAATTTTAAAGATTTTCATTCATGTTTCCAAACACACAACATTAGAATATGGATAGAGGACAACATATGCTGATGATCAAAGTAGGCTCATGAATATATCCATTATATCAAAATGGCACCCAATGCACTATCCAATACATACATGATCATGATATAGAGATCAAAACAAAAACACATAACGAAGGAGGTTAGAAATGGCCCCTATAACAAAAGTAAACTGTGACCAGTACTACTGGCTACTGCCAAAGGAGCCAAGATCATGTGGATCAATATCTAGATCATCATTAGAGTCAGACAAGGGGCCGCATGGCTCCTCATCATCATCTCCAACTGCAACTGTAGAAGTGGTAGCACTAGTAGGCTGTGCAATAGCTGCAAGCTGAGATAGACGAGATATGCGCTTCTGTTATGGCTGAGTAGAGGAAGTGCCTGCAACTGGAGGACTTGTTGGCTGTAAGGATGAGGTTGGTACAAGTGGATTAGGATTTGCATTCAACTGAACATTATGTTTGAGCAATGCTATCGCGTGTAATTCATAATCCATATCCGCATCAGAAGCAAACTCTATTGGATGACTGTCCACTACCCAATCTGAAGTTGGATCAATGTCTTCCAACACAATGGGATCTGAATCAAGTCTTTTGTTCAGCAATTGGTTGCACCTGATCCGAAGGTTGTATTGGACATACACTAGATCATTTAACCGTTTTTTATCCAAACAGTTTCTCTTCTTTGTGTGAATCCTCTCAAAGACAGACCAATTGCGCTCACACCCAGTAGCACTGCAAGTTTGACTCAAAATACGAATTGCAAACTTCTACAATTTAGGAAAATGGCTACTAAAATCCTCCCACCATTGTGCTGCAAAAAACATAAGATTGTAATGAGTTAGCTCAACAAAATTACAAATTATATCCAACTTTCAAATTATAAATGATTTAACAAAATAAGTATTAAGAATAAAAAATTTGAAATTTTGTTTACCTGGCTCATTTGCTTCCCTTGCAATCTTTGTTAGGTTCTTCCCAAAGGTACCTTAGGCATTGGTGAAGGTTGTGACCTGTGGGTGTATCTCCAACTGATCACACTCCAATGGGATCATGCGATCAATGCAATCAATCAGTTCATCTCTAACCTCCCCCCTCAAAGCTCCTATTAGCTTAACTTTATAATGATGTCGTGGGTTCAAAAAATACCCCGCTACATGTATAGGGCGATGGAGTTGATTGTTCCATCTTTCATCAATGATTGCCCAAATGGGCCCATACTTAGCCACTTTATCCTTCTATGCCCTCTTTATTTGCTCCTTTTCTTGATCCATAGCCTCATAAATGGAGCCCATAGCGAATCTTTCCCCATCCACCAACTACAACACCTTAACCAGTGGCTCAGCAAGCTTCACAATCTCTGCTGCTTTTCTCCAAAATATTTTTTAATAAAGTTTCTTTCTCAATTATTTGTCTTCCAGTTTGTGTGACCACTCATTTAGATTCCTTTCTTCACTCGAAAAAAATCTTTTGCCAGTTTCTATGTTGTGAAAGCATAGATTGCAATGTCAAAAAATGAGTAGCGAATCTAGTGATGACATGCCTAATAATATCCCTGCCCCCGTGTGTTTCCTCATGAGGCTCAAAATCCATGAATGATTGTAGATAAATTTTGTTATGCTTTTGGCATGATCTACAATGTTTTTGACCCAACCTAATTTGCCAATATCATCAAGCATGAGGTCTATGCAATGTGTGGCACATGGGGTCCAAAAGATGGTCCTGTGTTTTTCCTCGAATAGTTTACCAGCAAGAACATAGTTAGAGGCATTATCTATTATGACTTGAAAAACATTAGCCACCCCCACCTCCTCAACAACCTCATCCAATAACTGAAACAACAATTGCCCATATTTTACCTTATAAGATGCATCAACTAATTTTAGAAACATGGTTCCCTTTGGGCAGAAGATAAGAAATTTTATGATGGTACGGTTTCTTTGATCATTCCCTCCATCTGACATGATGGTACATCCTATTCTTTCCCATGAGTCCTTTTAAAATAGTCATTAATGGATAAAATTTATTTCTGCAAACGATACCCCCTTAGCTCATGCACAGAAGGGCCTTTGAAGCCTTTTCCAGTAGCATGCATGGCATCAAATATAGGCTCATAATATGGTGAATAAGAAGCATTGAAGGGGATATCAACATCATACCACCATCTAGCTATGTAATCACAAGCAGTCTCCCTCAATTCTTTCTTCCAATGGTCATCTAAGGTGGGTTGCATTTGACTTCTACTAGGTTGAGGACGATGTGCATCTCATGGAGAGGAGTGAGTGAAATAAGTTTTGATATTCAAATCACCCTTTTTCATTTTACCCTTTCCCTTTTCTTGAATAGACTCAAAAGAGGGAATAACATATTGGAAGGGGTTGGATGCATCAGTACAAGGGATATAAGAAGAACCCTCAAAATAAAAATGGGGGTTGGTAGCCAGTTTTTTTTATATATTCCTCTTCCTCCCAATTTCAGCCTCTAACTCTTTTTGCGTAGCCTTATCTTCTTTAAACTTCTCAATGCTGGCTAACAAATCCTTCCTAATATCCCCAATTTCTGGTAAGGTACATGGAGTAAACTGGCCTCTAATCCCCACCAAGTGTTGTTTTAGCCTATTAATGCCCCCAGGACCTTCCTTAATTTTCCTATGGAAAAATTTGCAATGCATTTGAATATCAACCATTTCAACATATGCCCAAGAAACATCTTTCACTCTAGATGGAATTTTTTGGCTTGGAAATGAAAGACAAAAATATGAAAAATGAAAACAAAAACAAAAGACATTGATTCATTGTTCATTTCTTTCACAAAAAGCACTCTTTAGGATTTCAATATTTGAACATAAAATTTAGTAAGCACAAATACATTTCTACAAGTGAAAAAAATACCTCCAGGCAGAAACTACCTCCTCAATATTGCTCCAAGAAACCAACTCCTCAATGCTGCTCCAAATGGCTTCCCAAGAAGCTCCTCACTCCAACTACAATGCTTTCCCAAGGCTCCTCACTGCTGCTCCAAAAACAAACTCAACAACTCCTCACAAACTTTCACTGAAATTCTCACTGAAATGCATTATATGATTGTGAGGAAATGAAAGAGGTTGGATGAGTTAAATAGGGTTTAGGAGAGGGGAATGGATGCCAAAGACCAAATAAACAAAAAATAAATTTCTTTGGAGTCCCCAACACATAACATTAAAAAAAAACGCAGTTTTATGGGTTACTGGGCTGTTGTATGCAACCCGGCCGAGTTAATACGGACTTGGCCAAGCCGGCCGGGTTAATACCAAGTCAGCTAATTTGTTAGACAACTCGGTCGGCTCAGTATTAACTTAGCCAGCCGAACTGTTTCTTAGGTTAGGATAGTGTTGGGAGGTTCAGCTCAGACCAACTTGGACGAGTCGGTTCCGAGCTAGCGGTTTTAAAAAACAGTGCTTGATACTTCTTGGCACATGATAGATGAAGAGTTAAATTGTATTTATGATGATTCTTAATACAAATTGTATCAAATTCATGTGAAGCATGGAAGAATTTAGATATTTCAATCATACTGGAAAACATACTAGTGAAATTTTTTAACGGCCATGAACTCACTAATATCAGGACTCTAGAGATGTAAACATTTCCTTAAATTTTAATCCCTATCTATACATGATAGATATGGAGTTTATGTTGAATATAAACTAGTTATTAATATGTTATTTGTTAAGTACATGGTGATTACATTTCCTTAAATTTTAATCCCTCTCTGTACATGATGATACATATGGAGTTTATGATGAATATAAACTAGTTATTAATATGTTATTTGTTAACTACATGGTGAGAAGGGAAGTAACTACACATATCATATATAAAAGGTCATGATGATGAAGACTTTAAGCATGTGAGAGATTGCTAGAAATTATTTAGAATTTTATTCTTTTTCCTCAAAACGAATTAACAGAAGAATTCCAAAATTATCATAGTTTTCTTGACCTAAAATGTTATAAATGTTGGTAATGTGACAAATCTTTTGAGATTGAGATCTAATATCTAATATTGGTATATATAGTAGGTCACATTCTAAGAGAAAGTGTTTTTCATCTTCAAACTTTTTAGTGTCATAAAGGTGACATATTATTTCATCTCACTAATGATCATTTTCATTATAGAGCTCATGAGAATTTATCCTCTCTCTCTCTCTGAGAGAGATTTTAAATATATTTTTTATGACCCAAATTGATTATTTTTCTCCTTTAAAATTCTATTTGTCAACTCCATAACAAAAATTCAATGAATTAAACATATCCTCCATAATAAGAAGTAGAAAATACTTATCAACAAAATATGAACTTTTCTATCTCCCTCACACTAATGTGTATAAAGTGTCATATATATATATATATATATATATATATATATATATATGACAATGAAATATTTTATGTAACATAGACATTCAAATACTCCATCTATGACTCATTTTTAAATATATTTTTATTATTATTATTTTTTAGATTCTAAGAATCAACTTCATATTAAATAATTAAGAAATAATACATATTATTTATATTAAAAAGAAGTAAATGATTATAAAAAAAACATAAATATTTTTACTTTAATTAATTTATATTTCTCTATTTCTATAAAGATTATATAAAATTATTTTATTTAAAATAAATATTAAAATATTTTATTTATAATTAACCTTGATTTTCATGTTTATTAATATTAGTTTACCTATCAAATATCACACATATATTAAACGAAAATGATATATATATATATATATATATATATATATATATATATATATAAATATATATATATATATATATATAAATATATATATATAAATATATAAAGATATAAAGCTAAAGAAAATACCATTCTACTCGATAATTAGAATAATAAATATATTCGAGAAATAGTGTACATGGACACTTTTCCACTTCACAATGGAAATACTAAATTTACTTTAAAAAGAATTATGAGCTTCTTTACTCTCATTTATTCTCACTCAAGAGTGACTTATGTAGTCTTTGCATCAATTATATAATTTTCTTGTCCTTGTTTAATAAAATTTGTGTGTCGACATTTCAATATCATGATGGTATGAGAGGATACTATGATGTAGTTGTTGAAGAGGAGACTTTAGTGTTGAAGATCATGGAATACTTTTCCATGTTGAATAATGATGGCATGTATTTTTATTGTTTAATTGTGTTGGATAATGATGGCATGTATTTTCATTGTTTAATTGTTTTGGATAATGATTGTATGTATTTTTATGGTTTAATTGGGTTGATCGAAATAAATTCTAATTTTTTTTTTTAAATTATTTATAATTTAAATTTAAGATTTTGTAGATTTGTAAATTATTTTAAGTATTTTTGTGATATGTTGTTGAAATTTGAAAAATAGATAATGTTAAATAAATTGTTTTTTTAATGAAATTATTTGAACATAAGAGAAATTATTTCATCTTATTTAAATTTATAATTTAAATGGTTGACAATCTTGAATTCATATAAATAACATTCTTGAATTCATATAAATAATTATATATCATGCTAAAATATGTATCTTGTAGTTAAATAATTATATTCAATGATAAAATATGTACCTTGACACTACAATAAGAATTCACAATTAAAAATCTTGCAATTATTTGGATGAAGTAGCCATTAATGACATTGTTAAGATATATCAATAGGGTTTTCCTAATTAGATCACCCTTCATACTTGTAATGACGATTGATTGTTAGGATAGCTCTTCATACTTGTAATCACCATGATTTGGAGAGAGCCCCAACCATTTGAGTTAATGGCTTCCCAAGATGTTAAGAGAGACCCCCTATAGCATGATGAATGAAGAAAGCACTAATAAGAGTTGGTCAAGCAAATAACTATTGAAATTCTTTTAAAACATGAAAATTTGGATGTCATACCTGTTATCAAGTGATACAAGGAATGTACACCAAAAGTGTTTTTCCAAAATAAAGTGCATAGTTTGCAACATGATTGTCATGTAAGGGACTTGATCCCACCACCTTCAAAGTTTGACTATTTAAGTTTGGAGGGAGTTGTCGTTCATCATCTTTTTCATCATAATAGATCCATTGGTGAATGTGTTCCCCTATTAGGATAATGTATCACCCTGGCAAGATGAGCTACACAATAACAGTTGCTACTTTACTTTTATTAATGGTGCACAGTAAATCATTCTTACCATTAAAGCGTTCCCATCAATCGTGAATAGAAATCACATTATGACAATGGAGGATGATATTGGGAGCCAATTTCAACAAATTTATTTCCAGTAAAAGAAATTTTTAACAAAGTTCACTTAATAGATCTCTCAAATATAATTGCAACTTTGAACATTCTTTTAAAAAGAGGGGAGACCAATGTTTTATTCTTTCAAGTTGCATATAGATAATTAAACCATATTCCAATTTTATATATGTATATGCCAATTCACTCATGGGAAAAATATACGCCAATTCACAAAATTTACTTTGAGAATAAGGAAATTGATGTAAACTGAAGTTTTTAGTGTTTGCTTGGGAAGAAGATAGCATTGTAATTTTATTTTATTTTTATGGTTAATAGCGGATGAAGTAAATTTAAGCATTTAAAAAAAAGGAATTATATTTAAAAAAAATAAAATTATACATTTGATTAAATCAAATTTAAAGATCAATTAGCATATTTTCCAAAAGATTGTAAGCGGGTCCAAGGCCAAGTACCTACAATCATTTTTGAGTGGAGTGATGCATGTTAATAATGTTTTTTATGTGGTGCATTCAATGATTTTTCAATTAATGTAATTGGTGCATAAATTTCTTTCAAAGGAAAATACTCATAAAAATGTCAATGTTTGTAGATTTGTTTTTTGAATTAAATAAATTGGAAGGATCGAAAATTTATAAAACTTAGAGTCAACATATGAAAATTTTTTTATATAGATATGTGTAGTGGTGGTTAAAACCCCATTAAACCTATTGATTTTTCTTCAATAATTGGTTAGGTGAACATTAAAATATGAAAAAGATTCAAAAACCTTAAAATATTTGGTGAATGTACATTCAGATTGAGGATGCTTGTATGACATGGCTTATTTGGAGTATTTCTAGAGCTTTATCTGATACACAAAATAAAATAAAAAGGTTTTATCTTCTATTAAAATTACTTCATCAAAAAATAAATGGTGGTGATGTGTTAGAATACATTACCAATTAATGAACATTAAGTAAGAATATGAAAGGCATGGTATAATTCGTTGGATGATAGTTTGATGGTAACTATATTGATTGTGGGGTTTCCACCACCTTATAAACATTTTTTTATAAACTTCGTAGAGGGTTGATAAATAAAAGAAAAATTCATTTGATTAGTTAAGTAAATTATTAGGTCAATGTGATAAAGCTTTTGGGAAGAAGAAACAAACTAGAGAATATACATACATACATGTATACAGGATCAAGATGCAATAAGGCATCAACTAAAATTTCAAGAGGAAGAGGAGCTTTGATTAATAATAAGAATTTAAGTGAAAAATTTATTTGATTATAGAAGATGTGATTGAGGGCATATCCAAGGAAGAGGAATCAATAATTTTCAAAAGGGTTTAATCGTGTAACGTACCCAACCGCCTGATACATTTTGAGGTGGGGTTTAAATTTTTTCTTTCTCTTACTGCCCTTGAAACTCCTTTCCCATATGATTGTTTACTTCTATAGAGTAAAATTCTATTTATGCTTCACAGAGAAATATCATGCAAGTTTTTGGTATGTCTTACTTTACCACATAGGAAACCAAACTACTGATAGTACCATGTTTTTTCAAAATCTAGACATAAGGTCATTGTAAGTTCATCAAAAAATGAAAAGAATGTTCATCAAGGCTAGATATCATGATTTATCATCTATCCTAACTTAAAAACTAATTCATATTACTTAAAAAACAATAGAGGTGAGTGAGACATGTCATTTAGACTTGGAAGAGTCAAAAGCATCCACTGTTTATAGGCTCCTTGATGTTATCATGAGAGCATCCAAAATCTAGGGGAGACCCAAATGACCCTCAATATGGCCTAAATTCGTATCCAAACTCATCATACATAGTTGAAACTTATCCAACATGAGAAACATTTCCTCCTTCCCATCAATTCAGTCTAATAAGATCGACACTAGAAGGACATTTAGATAAAAATAAATATCATTGGTGTACATGTATTGACTATAATGACCTATGGTATGTCTGGTATCAGTTACCCTATTAGCTATTTCACTGAGAACTTTAGAACATATCAAATGAACTCTTTCACCAACAATATCACACTCCACCTAAGTTATTTCTTCTTGAATTTCTTGTGGAATGTTGTCATGATAGTGGTTGTGTAGAGACGAACGCCTATTACTGGGTCTAAGAGCCCCATTGGTCTTGAAAATATATAAGTGCTACAATAAAAGACTTGGAAGAATTGTTGACAGCATTGATGTAGTGGTTGATGAAAAAGGATACATTCCTAGGCAAGTAAATCATGAAAATATCGAAGAAGATGAAGACTACCCTCAAAGACAGAATGATGAAGAAGAAGAACCTCAAGAAGCACCAGAGGAACAGATAAGGGTAGAAGAGAAGACTCCATCCAGCTACGTTCAGAAGAATCATCCAGAATCTCAGATTTCGGGGCAAAAAGAAGCAGGTGTACAAAAAAGAAGAACAATTACAGAAGCTTCAAGCTATTTGGCATTACTCTCATCCACTGAACCACAAAATGTAAAAGAGGCATGGAAAGATGAATGTTGGGTCAAAGCAATGGATGAAGAACTTGAGCAGATCGAAAAGAACAATTCTTGGGAGTTGGTTCCTAGACCAAAGGATAAGAATGTTATAGGGACAAAATGGGTCTTCAAAAATAAGTTGAATGAAAATGGGGAAGTAATTAGAAACAAGGCCACACTTGTTTGTAAAGGGTATGCGCAACAAGAAGGAATAGATTTTGAAGAAACTTTTGCTCCTGTTGCAAGACTTGAGGCCATCCGAATGTTCCTTGCTCTCTCAAGCTTTCAAAAGTTCAAAGTATTTCAAATGGACATGAAATCAGCCTTTTTGAATGGAGACTTAGAAGAAGAAGTATACATTGAGCAGCCAGATGGTTTCATTCTTGGAAATGATCCAAATGTTGTATGCAGATTGAAAAAGGCTCTCTATGGTCTTAAACAAGCTCCAAGGGCTTGGTACTATCGTTTGGACAAATATCTTCATCAACAAGGTTTTTCAAAAGGATCAGCAGATAGTAATCTTTATATAAAAATTGAAAATGACAAATTGCTAATACTTGTTGTGTATGTAGATGACATTATCTTTGGCAGCAATGAAGAATCTATGAGTCAAAGCTTTGCCTTGGTGATGCAGAAAGAATTCGAAATGTCCTTGCTTGGAGAATTGACATATTTTCTTGGTTTGCAAATCCAACAAAATGAAGGAGGGATCTTCTTGTCTCAAACCAAGTATCTCAAGCAGATTTTGAAGAAATATGGTATGGAAATAGCAAAACCAGTATGTACACCCATGGTCACAGGATGTAACCTCAGTGCAAATGATGAATCAGCAGCAGTGCATCAACCAACTTACAGATCTATGATTGGAAGTCTACTTTATTTGACAGGTACCTGACCAGACATCATGCATGCAGTGGGAATAGTTGGAAGATTTCAGGCAAATCCAAAGGAAACTCATCTTCAGGCAGTGAAGAGAATCTTCATATATCTTCAAGGGACTCAAAACTATGGCTTATGGTATCTTAGAGATACATATCTCACACTTCATGCTTATACAGATGCAGATTGGGCTGGAAGCATGGATGACAGGAAGAGCACAAGTGGTGGTGCATTCTTTATGGGTTCCATATTAGTATCTTGGTTCAGCAAGAAACAGAGTTCGATTGCCTTGTCTATAGCTGAAGCAGAATATGTTGCTGCTGCATCTTGATGCACTCAACTCCTTTGGATGATGTAGACCTTGTAGGATTTTCAAATCACTTGTACACCACCCATCTCCATCTTGTGTGATAATACAAGTGCAATCAGCATTTCAAAGAACCCAGTCATGCATTCAAAAACCAAGCACATACCAATCAAGTATCACTTTCTCCGGGAACAAGTGCTTGAACAAAAGGTCAAGTTGGAGTATGTTCCTTCTAAGGAATAGGTTTCTGATATACTCACCAAACCATTGCCTAGGGAGACCTTTGAATACCTCAGGCAAAAGCTAGGGGTTGTTGATGCATCATCTTGTTGTTGAATCTCTTCTGATTGTTGGTTGTACGCAAGGTTCATCTGAAGTATATGCGTACATGTGCTGGGTTGCGGTTTGGTCAAAGGTCGAATGGCACAGGTTCAGGGGGAGCATATCATGCATTGTTGGCATTATGGAGGAAGTACAGAAGGAGATCATGGATGCTGGTCTGAATATTGCTACAATACATCTCTATCTCTTTCATGGTCATGGATTATGGTTCTTCTTTGCAGATCTGGTTTATAGTCAGGGGGAGCATGTTCTTAAGGGGAGCATAACCCTTTGCCCTTGATGTCAAAGGGGAAGAGTGATTGGTTGTTGTTGCCATCAAGTCCAAAGGGGGAGATTGTTGGAATTATGATACATATGTTGTACTTGATGGAAACCCACTCATCTCAGATAATAAATTATAATGTAGAGAAAATTTCACGCACTTATATGCAGAGAAAAGTTTATTTCATGTAGAGAAAAGTTCACGCACTTTTATGCAGAGAAAAGTTTATTTCATGTACAGAAAAAGTTCACGCACTTTCATGCAAGGAAAAGCGTGTATATGTTGGAGAACTTACCTTTGCTCCATGGTAGTTAGTCCTTGGTATTTGAACCTATGGTTTTGGACCATGGTACCTCGTCAGAAGTGTTGATCCCAAGTATTGGGTTCGTGGTATTGGTTTATTATGGTTTTGGTCCGTGGTATTGCATGTAGAGAAAAAGTTCACGCACTTTCATGCAAGGAAAAGCACGTATATGTTGGAGAACTTACCTTTGGTCCATGGTAGTTAGTCCTTGGTATTTGAACCTATGGTTTTGGACCATGGTACCTCGTCAGAAGTGTTTATCTCACGCACTTTCATGGTTGGTTCATGGTATTAGTTCGACAGTTTTTGATCCTATGGTTTTGGCCCGTGGTATTGCATCCAAAAGTGTTGATCTCACGCACTTTCATGGTTGGTTCATGGTATTAGTCCAACAGTTTTTTGATCCTATGGTTTTGGACCGTGGTATTGAGAAAGGACTAAGGCTATAAAAGAGGAAGGAGATCATTTGACAAAGCATCTTCTGAATTATTGAATATATGATAAAGTGCTAGATCTGGAATATTGTGATTGGGTTATGGTGCAGAACTGGATCTGAATGAAGGAGGAACCTTAGCGCATAAAGAAGGATAAGTTCTATTGATAGGTCATAATCTTTATGCTTGAATAATAGTATCTTTGTATGATTTTGATCTATTATATGAGGCGCATGCTTGATCTATAAATCTGACAATCTGGGTAAATTAGTGTCTGAATATTTGAAAGAAGGAATTATCCTTTATAGATCTGCACGCAGGTTTCAGGTTGTTGAAGTAGTGTATATCTTTAAATTATGATCTAGCTGCCTCTGTCTATTGCTGCAGTATTCTGGGTTCAGAATTTGGTGTGTGGTTACTGTTACTGTGTTCTGGGTATAGCTGTCAGAGAAGTGTTTACTTGATTCAGTGCTAATTGGGAAAAGGAGATTGTTTGATGCAGATATACTTGATGATTGATTGATGTTCATGGATCCAGTTAGAAAATTTATGAAAAGTGGTCCTTGAAAGAAAAGAAGTAGGGGGTTGTAACTCCCTTCTAGGAGAGAGAGTTGTAGCTCTCTGCAGGTTGCAGCCTGCGTACTGGTAAAGGACTGCACCAGTACAAAATCATTGTAAAAGGAATTTCTAATTGAAAGAAGATAGAGACATATTGCAGTAGGTGGTTTTCACCCACATTGGGTTTCCACCTTATATCTGGTGTTCTTTGGTGTGACTATCTGTTTTTCTTGTTCATGCTCATTATTTTATGGAACTGACATACAATAATTCTAAGTATAAATATATTGAAAAAGAATTAGATAGTATTGATTCACCCCCCCTCTCAGTATTATTTCCAACAGTATTGACTATAATGACCTATGGTATGTCTGGTATCAGCTACCCTATTAGCTATTTCACTGAGAACTTTAGAACATATCAAATGAACTCTTTCACCAACAATATCACACTCCACCTAAGTTATTTCTTCTTGAATTTCTTGTGGAATGTTGTCATGATAGTGGTTGTGTAGAGACGAACGCCTATTACTGGGTCTAAGAGCCCCATTGGTCTTGAAAATATATATCCCCATCAACATCTGGCCCATTAGTGAGGCATTTGTTGAAAAATATCCAAATGAGGAGCAATGTTTAAGAAGGGAATTGCTTCATGAAGAGAATGAATGCATGGAAAAGTAGGATGAGGAGGGATAGTTGATGGAAGACCAAAGATGGAAGTAAAAAGGATTCAAAGACCAGATGTTTGCAATAGAGGAAATAGAAAGGGGGGAGAATTCTAGGATTGAATTGTTTGAGCAAAGAGACTAGAGGAGACATAATGGAGAAGAGACTCTAAAATTTTAATACTACCAGGAAGGTGTAACACCCTCCTCCCACATCTACCCAAGAAATTGTCCAGCCAGAGTACATATGTGATGAGAGGCCACTATGACATGATTCTACCTCCTAAGTCACATTAAGGAAGTGGAACCGATGGAAACACACCATACAGACATTCAAAATCAGTGTGAGGGCCCTCAAGAACCAATCCAACACTTCAAACAACTTGCCCTTGGGTCCCACTGAAAATTTGCACAACTTAAGCCTTAGTGACTCTCATGTTATAGGCATGGAAGCATCGAGAAACCCATATTTTCTGTCACAGGATTACCTGCTAGTGTCCAAAGGCTCATTTAGGCAGTGTTATTCCAGTGTTCTCAGGATTTGGGCCACTTTTTCAGGCACAGAGCCAAGGTCAATGCCCATAATTGAACCATCTCTTAAAAATAGTAAAATAGCATGGAAATGATTGTACTAATGAAAATACATGTTCAAGACCTTAACTAGACCCATACTAGCCATGAAATCAATTTCGTCAAACACATCACGAATATGCAATCTACAAGTGTAAATAATAGTTCTGAGCATACGACTCTCATACTTAGCTCATAATCACTAAGAAACATTGATGCATCAACACATCAACTACCTTCCATGCATTAGGTCATAGATACATTGATAATTCAATTTCAAGTAAAAAAATGGTGAAATCATTACATAGATGTTTTTATAAAACACGTACATAACCAACATAATAGAAATAGAAATAATCATGAAAGTATAGCCATATAAACCACATATAATCCATCAAAATGTTCATAGAAATACAAGGAGAAATAACCTTTCATTAATGATGCAAAATCCAAACCTGGGATGGGACTTCCACATTCCACTAGACCATAGAATGGCTCAACAAAATCTCTCTTCAGTCATTCGCCCTCGTGCTACATTGTAAGCATGAATGTGGGATCTCCTAGAAAACATCAACAAAAAAACCATCCAAGGATTCAAAAGGCCATCCACATCAACCCATCAAATAGTGATTCCAACTTAAGGTCGGACATCACAAAACCATCATCAGATTGGTCTCTATTCCAGCCATCCAGGGCTCAAGATCGTTTGTTCCACCCAAGGCTCCAGGACTAGTAACTCAACCCTTAGTTATAGCCAGGCTCTAGATCGTTCATCCAACCAACGATCCAAGACTAGTAACTCAACCAACCAAGGGCTCTAGAGTATTTGTCCAACCAAGGCTACTTGACTAGTAGCTTAGCCCAAGTTATTACAGGGCTCTGGAGTATTTGTCCAAGAAATACCCTAGGAACTAGTAACTCAACCTAAGCTAAGGGAAACATGAGAACCAACCAAAAAATCAAAAACGAAATAAACCCACAATCACCATGACTATCTAGGAAATGACAAGGCTAGGAAATCCACTATCAATCCTGGCCATCCTCCATGCCAATGACAAATCACAACCAACAAACCACATGCATGTGCCATTCATTCCAAAACTGTTGAAGGAAAAATAGATGCGACTTTGTATCTACAAGAAAATATGATGTAGTTGATCTCAATGGATTCTTGCCCTTTCCCACACTTCCTTTGCTTTATTGCTCCAATAATCCAGGTATGCCACACCATCCAAGAGTTCTACAAGAAAACTTTGTCTCCAAGAGTATGAGAGAGAGAGAGAATAATGAGAGAGCTCCAAAACTGAACTGAAAAAAGGTTACTCATTGATCTTCAGAAGCCCTTTTATGAATGAGGCCTCTATTTTCTTAATTTTCCATTATTTTCCTTCATTTTCCTCCTCACATGCAACCTGTAACCTTTCACCTCCTTTTTCTCCTAATTTCCATTATTTCCATAAATAAATGTGCCAAAAATGACATTTTCCCTTTCCAAATCCTTATCCATTTCCTTTTCCAAATTCCTTAGCCATAACCAATCAGAAGTGATCCCCATCACTAGGATTTTTCCAAACATTCAGCTTGGAATAAGTGTCCCATCATTCGTGGTTATTATTTTTCCTTTATTTACTTTGATTACATGGAATTTTCACCAGGGTTATTACAAAACCCTCTCCTTTGGGGGAATGTCGTCCTTGGTGTTCAACAACTCCTATAACCATAAAACTATTGTAATCAAAATATACTACCAATGGATCTTTATAACTTAGCTCAATGTAGTATTTATAATGATCAACCTGCTAAGAAGTAAACCAACATGAAAACATAACAAACATAACATCATAATAACATGAAACCCATACCACTTATTAGAGATTTATAACATAGCTCATGGTGGTATTTACATCCATATACATATGTACATAAACCAACATCACCAAAACATATACCAAAGCATATACCACAACATATATCAAAATCACACCAAAAACCAAGCTAAAATTGTTTTGCCTCAACTGGAAAACAAGGAATTATACATAGCCCGCATCTGATCCGCTATCTCCCATGTAGCGCCATTGGGCCCAGAGTGCTTCCATTGCACCTTAATTTGTTTGATTGCTCGGTTTTATAGCATGAGCACCTTTTTCTACAATATACATCGAGGCTCTAGCTAGAATTATCCATCTGGTTCCACCTACAATACAGACCATTCAAACACAAGATCAACATATTTAACATACTTCTTAAGTAATGACACAAGGAAAAAATCATGGACTTTCACTATTGGAGGCAGTGCAAGTCGATAGGATACTATCCCAACCCTCTCAATAATACTGAAGTGTCCACAAAACCATGGTGTCAACTTGGTGCATGATCCAATCTGCAAGGAGCTCTTCATCGATTTGATGCACAAGTACACTTGTTCCCCAACATAGAACTCCTTCAAAAACCTGTTCCTATCTACATAACTCTTCTTCCTATCCTGTGTTGCCTTTATATTATTCTTTATAACTTACATTTCCTATTCCATGTCTTCCAACATATCTATTCCAATCAATACCCTATTAACTAGATCACTCATACCCATACAATGCCTCAAAAGGACTCATCCTCAATGACTCCCGATAACCATTGTTCTACGTGAACTCTACCATTGGAGTCTCAAAATTGTATCCCAAAGTCATTCATATTTCCATCATTTAATAACCACTTAGCCCTCATTTCATAACTATGTAGCCTAAATCCCTACATCAAGTAACCATCTTCATGATTATATGGGTTAGGACCCTTGTTTTCCAAAGTTATTTATTTTATGTATTTAAAGTTAATTTATGATTAAAAACTAGGAAATTAACATGGTTTCATACATTTATATATGTGTTATGAGTTTTGTGACATGTGTAGGCTTATTTACAGATTCTAGAAGGGCCTTACTTGTCCTCCCAAGCACAAATTAGAATTTCAACTCAAGAGGTGGATCATATTCCAAGGAGAAAGATCATGGAGATCTTTATGAGTCATAAGATTTGTATCTAACATTTAAGGATAAGATGAGACAAGTATGGATCGATTAGATATTTAAGGGATCTGCATTTATTGAGAAGATAGCCCTAACTCATGTATAAATAAGAGGTGCATCCTTCAAAGGAAGCGAACAATTGTGAGTTATTCATTAGCATCAGATTTATGATTATTCATTCAACATGAATAATATCATTTTCTTGCAATTATGAGTGATGAATATTATTTGATTCTTAAGGAGGGATAATTATTAATGTGTGCTTATTGCCGAATGGACGGACCCCCATCAACCATAATTCACATACATCTGTAACATAGTTTAATTTATCTTATTTCCTTTCATGCATGTGTGGTTTTCTTTCTGCAAGTGTGTTTTGTTATGTGAATATTGATTTCTTTTCAGTACCTAGTTTTCATTAGAGGAAATTTCAACTCAAAAATAACCACCTAAGAAAAATTAACAAATTCATTAAATAATCCCATGTAGACAATTTTTTAATATATCATTTCTATTATTTTACTTTTATCAAAATTACCCAAATAAATGCCACGTCTATCAAAATAACAATATATATATTTTATATATAAATCAATTTATTAGCACAAGATTTAATAAAAATTAAATTATAAAGGTAAATTTAAACTTTAAATTAAATTAAAATTAAATTCAAGTTTAAATTTAAATTACCCAATTAAACGTCACTTTATCAAAATTGACCGTCTATATATATTTTGTATTTAAATTAATTTATTAACACAAAATTTAATAAAATTTAAATTAAAAAAGGAAATTTAAAATTTAAATTAAATATAAATATAAATTTAAATTACCCAAATAGATGCATTTTATCTACATATATATATATATATATATATATATATATATATATATATATATATATATATATATATCTAATATTTAAATTTATTTATTAACACAAGATTTAAAAAAAAATAAAAAATAAAAATTAACGGAGTATTGGAACGGAAAAGAAGAACCATGGCCGGAGGTTGCGAGCTTAGGGTTTCTGCAGGTCCATTCGCTGCCGCCGCCGCCTCCACAGTTTTGTTCGACGCTGCAGGTCCATACGCTGCCGCCGCCGCCTCCACAGATTTGGTCGATGCTGGAAAGTGCTGGAGCCTGACTGCGGGATCCACAGCGCGCGACGAAACCCTTAGGATCTGGACCGGATCCATTAACGGAAAGGAGCCACTGGTATCGAATCAAAACAATCAGGTATTTGAGGTTATTTCCCCTTTTTTGGCTCATTTCGGCTTCCTCAGGGCGTATCTGGACACCCCTCTTCATTGCCCGGGGTTTTATGCTTCCAATCTATCGATCCCCACACAGTCTCAGGATGACCCGCCCTCTTTCGCGGGTGATTTTCCCTGGAGAGTGTGCCCTGTCTGCGTCATCGGGAAACAGAGTCGATTCCCTATTCCTCTGCCCCTGCTTGGCATTCCGAGGCTGCAAGGTACAGATCTGCCCTTCCTTGTCCACAAAGACAGCAGATCTGGGCCGGATCTAAACGCCTCTGTGACTCAAATAGCAGCAGGTTCAGGAGGAAAAAAATCTAAGCTAGGCCACAAGGACCCAGAACAGGATCAAACCCAAATTTTCATCAGAACCCTGTCAGGAAAAACTATATGCAAGCAAATCTGGACAGGAATATTGATAAAAAATATAAAGGATGAAATACAAGCAGATACAGGCATCCCATCTAACCTGCTAAGTTTGATACATGCAGGTAAAATCCTGCAAGAAAACTTTACAGTACAGCACTATGGCATCGGTCGAGACTCAACTATCTCTCTAAGCACAAGGCTGAGAGGAGGAAGCTCGGGTTCAGGCCATAAAGGCATTGGTTCTTTTAAAGATGCTGTCAAAGGGAAGGGGGAAGTCAAAAACAAGTCATCAACACCTACAGATCTTCCTGGTCCCTACATTGTGGAGCAAAGATCCCAGAATCCTGTGCTGCAAATCGATATGCCGGAGGTAAAAAAATTTCATTCTGATCTTTCTTCATTGGCTGTTATATGCAGATTCAACGGATTTTGGCCTAAATCAGATGCTTTAAGACAATGGATCTTCACCACATGGACCCCAAATTGTGACATCCACTTGTGCTCCAAAGGGTTCTTTATTGTAAAATTCGACACGGTTAAGGAAAAAGATTTTGCCCTCCATGAGGGGCCATGGTTCTGGGGCAATGCTGGTCTTTTCATGACCCCCTGGTTCCCGGGGTTTGACCCCTCCACTATGGTGGTTTCTAAAATGCCGGTTTGGGTCAGGCTCCACAACCTTCCATTACATTTCTGGTTTCCTAATGTTTTTGCAGCAATAGGGAATGCTATAGGTACATTCATTAAGCAAGATATGGAAAGAATAGACAGATGCATTCATACTTTCGCCAGAATCTGTGTGGAGGTCGATCTTAGTCAAGGACTTCCTGACAATATAATTCTAATCCATAACAACTCTCAGTGGAAACAACCTCTGGATTATGAAAACACGGCCTTCAGATGTCGAGGCTGTCAACAAACAGGACATCTACATAATAACTGTCCGCAAAACAAAAGAAGGAACAAGAAACAAGTTCACAAACCAAGAGGTTGGCAATGCACAGTGAATCCAGAAGAAGAAACAGAGGATGAGGGGGAGCCTAACTTCCCACCTGAACAACATGAAGATCCTATTGGGGAGAATACAGGGGCTGCCTCCCCCATGGCAAACAATCAGGAACATTTGTCCACAGACTCCGGGAAATTTACTACACCAGCAAACAAGAACAAAAAGATTCCCCAAAATCAGGCAGAGATGACAAGCGGGGATCCAAGCATGGGAGGCATCAAACGACATCACCACTCAGATACTTCAGACTCAGATAAAGAAACAGGCCTACAGAATGTAGAATCTCAGTTAGTCATTGCTTCAATCGAGCCCACTCAAGGAGAGTGGCGCAAGGTTGAAAAGAAGAAGGGGAGAAAAACTTGAAGTGCTGGAATTCAGTTTTTTTTGCCCCTTCTCTCTCTCTCCTATTTTTCTTTTTTCTTATTCTTTGTGCACGTTAGTCCTCTAACGTTGCGTTGGGTGCGAAAGCACCCGAGCCCATGTGGCAGCTTACAGAAATGCTTAATGCATCTGCAATTGTAACTTTTCATTTTTTAATAAAAGGTTACAGCTTTTTCCACTGGAAAAGATCTAATAAAATTAAAATTAAAAAAAATAAAATTTAAATTTAAATTAAATTTAAATTTTTAAATTTAAGACCCCATGATTTATGCTTTATTAAAAACACACTCAACCCATGATTTACTCTTCACTAAAAATATTCTCAATATTCTAAATTTTATAGATTAAAAAATTATTTTTATTTTTAATATTTAATATAGTTTTGCATCACTTGGGTACCATTCATGCTTAAAGTAAGTAAACTATATTATTAAAAACTTTGTCAGTGACTAGCCACACATGTATCTCTTTTAAATTTGAAGGATTTTAATTGGCTTACAGATTATGACATGAAAATAAAATGTTAAATTTTTAAAATCAAAATTCCTCTAATGTATGTGAGAAGGACATCAAGGACCTCCTAAGTTAGGAGCCTCTTCTCCATGAGCTAGAATGAATTGAAACAAGTTTTAATTTCTTATATGATTTCCTAGATTAAATTTATGTGAAGATTGACTTCCTTTTAGTAGCTAGTTTTTATGTGAGAAGGACAAGCATGACCTCCTAAGTTAGGAGACTCTTCTCCATGAACTAAGAACTAAATTGAAAAAATTACTTACATTCTTTCATTTATATGCTTTCTTGGATATTTGGCAATGTTATTATAGAAAGATTGTAGAAGGGCAAAATAGGACCCTTGAACAAGTGACTCTTCTCTATCTTATAAAGTAAACTAATTCCATTGATCAAACATTTTTATGCTTTCATAAAATAGATCTGAATCTTCTCTTTTCAAAATAGGTTAGATTTGTAATATGCATTTCCATTATTTTCATCTAAACAACTACTTCCTACACTAGTTTAATCTAAGGTTCCAAATACTTTGGTTTGCTTCTAAGTTTACCAACCCAAATTGACAAATAAATGAATGCTCCAATTCACCTCAATAAATTAGACCGTCACCCAATCCTCTCAATAACACTGAAGGGTACACAAAAGCATGGTGTCATCTTAGCATATGATCCAATCTAAAAGGATTTATTCCTCAGTTTGATGCACAAGTACATTTATTCCCCAACCTAGAACTCCTTGAACAACATGTTCCTATCTGCATAGCTCTTCTGCCTATCTTGTGTTGCCTTTACATTCTTTTTTATAACCTGCATTTCATGTTCCATGTCTACCAACATATCTGGTCCAATCAATACCCTGTAAACTAGATCACTCCAACTAATAGGAATGTCACAACTTCGCCCATACAACACCTAAAAAGGACTCATCCTCAATGAATCCTGATAACCATTGTTGTATGCACACTCTACCAATGGAAAATACTTTTCCCACTTCCGTTTTTGATGCATCACATACATCCTCAACATGTCCTCCAATATCCTATTGACCCTCTTTGTATGTCCATCTGTTTGTGGATGATAAGTTGTATTGAATGCCACCTTTCTGCCCAATCCCGTAAATAAATCCTTCCATAACTTGCAAGTGAACTTCGCATCGCTGTTCAACACAATATTCTTCAAAACACCATGCGATCTGACCACATCCCTAATGAATACCCGTGCTACATCACTAGCTAAGAATGTAGACTTCAATGGAATGAAGTGTGCAAACGTTGTCAACCTATCCACAATGACCATGATGGAATCATGTTTTCTTGATGTCTTTGGCAACCCCATGATAAATTCCATGGAAATGACCTCCCATTTCCACTCTAGAATCACAATCGGCTATAGGAGTCCACTTTGATGTTTACACTCTTCCTTTACACGCTAACAATCAAAACATCTAGGGACAAACTCTGTTATACCCCTCTTCAAATTTGACCAATAATAAAGTCTCTTCATTATTGTTAGTGTCTTTTGGTAGTCTAGGTGACCTGAATAAGGTTTCGCATGAAACTCCCTGAAGATCACCTCCTTGAGATCACCATTATCTGGCACATATATCCTTTCTTTGAACCTGACAAATCCATCTGTTTTAAGACAATAATCCATATCATGTGCACCTGTACCTATACCTGTAGTTGTACTTGTACCTATACCTGCACTTGTACCTTCACCTGTACCTACACCTTTACTATCACCTGTACCTATATCGTCACCTGTACATGTGCCTACACTATCACCTATACCTGTACCAATAATCTTCTATAACCTATGCACAATATCCATATATCTGACATCATACTGAACTGCCTATAAGATCTTATCCTATAGGTATGTCCCATTGGAACTCATAGCTGCTAAGTGATTTACCTACACCCGCCTTCTAAGAGCATCTCCTAGTATGTTCTCTTTATCTTTGATATATAGATCTCAAAATCAAACTCATTGATTATAGCCAACCATTGAGTCTCCCTACCATTCAGATTCGGTTAATAAAATAGATACCACAAACCACTGTGATCACTCATGAATGTAGACCTCCTACCCAAAATATAGTATCTCCACATCTTCAATGCATGTATAATCAAGTTAAACTCAAGATCATGCATGGGATATTTCTACTCGTTCTCATTTAGTTTTCGTGACTCATAACATACCATCTATCCATCCTACATAAGGACCCTATCAAATCCTTTCTTGCAAGCATATGTGCATACTAAAAATTATCAGTTTGGATTTGCAATATTTAACGCTAGTGCATTTGTCAACAACTACTTGAGCTTCTCAAAACTAGCACCACACTCCTCTTTCTATTTGAATTTCTTACCTTTCATTCGCAATGATGTAATAGGATAAGCAATCTACGACAAGTTCCTAATGAACCTCCTGTAATAGCCTGCCAGACCCATGAAAGATTTCACCTCATCCATATTCTTAGGAGCTACCCATTCCATGATGGCTCATACCTTTTCTAGATCTACTCCAATGCCCTCCTTGGATACCACATCCCCCAAGTAGTGTACCTCAGTCTGAAAATATCTACACTTATTGATCTTAGCATAAAACTGATGCTCTCTCGACAAGCTCAACACTATTGCTAAATGTTCAAGATGTTCTTCCTCATTTTTAGAATATAACAATATATCATCAATGAACACAATAACAAACGTATCCAAATTTAGACACAACACACTATTCATTAAACACATAAATGTAGTTGGAGCATTAATTAAACCAAATTTAAAGACAACAAACTCATAATTCCCATACCCAGTCCTGAACGTAGTCTTGTAAATGTCCTCCTCTTTGATGCGTACGTGATGATATTCAGATCTTAGATCAATATTCGAGAACATTGTTGAGCCCTTCATTTTATTGAACAAGTCATTAATCCTCGGCAAAGGACACCTATTCTTAATGGTTACTTTGTTCAACATCCCGTAGTCAATGCATAATCTGAGTGTACTATATTTCTTCTTCAAAAATAGTATCAGTGCACCCCATGGTGATACACTTGGCCTAATGTATTCCTTGTCCAACATTTCCTTCAGTTGCAACTTTAACTCAATCAAGCTAGGTGTGCTCATCCTATAAGGTGATTTTTATGCTGGAGCTTCCCCTATCACAAAATCAATAAGAAAGTACACCCATTGTGAGGTGGAAACTCTAAAATGTCCTCAAGAAATACATCCTGGAACTATTGTAGAACTGGGTACCTTCTCAACACATTTGCATCCTCAACTTCCTTACCTTTATCACTACAAATGTGTACTACAAATAGCTTTCACCATTTCCTATGGCTATGCCTTGATTGCATAGATGTCACCATCCTAACTAATGTAGCTTTCTTCTTACTCTATAAGACTCTTGGTTCTCCATTTTCATAAACACACTCAATAGATTTTTCATAACAATCTACCTTGGTTCTATGAAGGTAAAACCAATCCATTCCCAACAACATAATGTATGATCCCAATGGTAATATATTCAAATATGTTGTGGTTGGAATACCATTTAAATCAAATGCACAAGCTCTCACCAATGATTAAATCACTTCTTTGTACCTGTAGCCAATTGCACTAACCAAGACTCTACATGCAATTCCATACTCAAACCACACATATCTACCAAGTTATGACTAACATAGCTATAATTAGATACAAGGTTAATCAAAATAAAAATAAGTTGATCACAAAGCTTACCCTCCATCTCACTAATAGATGCCTGATGCTCTTCCTGTTTGTTATCCAATGTTGGGTAGATACATGGAATACACTGACCAACATCTCCAATAATTTGTACCTTCTACACACTGTATATCTTAGGCCTACCCCTATGGTACTATGGTAAATCCCTCCTATTATGATCTACTCCACAATTCCAACTCTACACGAGCTCCTTATTCTCCTCCTCATTTTTTTGTCCCTGTCCTCTATCTGATGCATTGAACGTCTTAGGTGGTGTAACATTCTTCTTGTTACCTAAATCCGATGGTCTTACTCGCTTATTTTCCCATTTTACCTTGTTATTTAAATTGCCTATCTAATCGGGCTTCATCTCAGTTCTGTGCTTCAATTGTTATCTGTGCTTCAGCTTTTTGATGGCCTACTCCAATGATCTAGCCTCATCGAACTCAATCCTATCTCTGAATGCAACCGATAATCCACTAATAAATCTCTGAATCTTTGCCTTCTCCTCCATGAGATAAGGCACATACATTAGTAATCCCAGGAACCTGCTAGTGTACTCATCATCTTTCATAGATCCCATCTTTAGCTCATAAAATTCCTTCACCCTGTCATCAAAGAAACTTTATTGCAAATACTTCTTCTTGAATATCCACTCAAACTCATTCCAATTCAAATCCTCCTCGTGAATACATCTAAAATTCTTTACATCTTCCCACCAAATGTCTAGTTTACCTTTGAGACTAAATGTAGCCACTCTAGATTTTTCATGTTCTCTAAATAGTCATGCAACCTAAAGAATTTCAGCATGCCAAGAAACCATGCTCTGCATCTTGTGGTTTCTTCATATTTCCATCAAATTTTGGTGGCTTTTATTTCCTAAATTCATGAGCAAGTATCCCCTACCACTCCTCCTGTAAGGATGATGACGATGATGTTCATGATGTCTATCTGAATCACAACTAGAATCATACATGTGTCTATCCCCTCTCCTATCTGGAGTGCCCAATAATCTTCCATCTATGATTGTGTCATCTCTATTTGACCTATGACCACCATGCAACCACTACCATATGCCCCATTAGTTTTATACTCCTACTCATAGTTGATCCGACATGGTCCCTATCCATGGAAATCTAAAAATGTTTGAATTATCACTACATTTACCTTTGATTTCCTCTCCGGAGCCTACATGATTTTGTCATTATCTGCCTTACAACTCCTTATTTATTCCTTTAATATTTTCAGTGTAACTGCCAAATCAGAAGAGTTCCCAACACCATACTGCTCTTTGGATTCATTGGGAGAGTCTTTGTAGTCAACCATCTTGGTAGCCATTTGATATTTCTTCCTGCAAGGTATATCATGTCAGCTAAACCAAATCACATTAAACCAACATACCGGAGTATAGGTTGGGGAGGATGCCTTGTCTGCAAGATAAAAAAATGAGCGTGATGGATGTATAACATAATCATGAAAGCATATAGAAATATAAAACATAAGCATATGACCATGCAACCATCATTATAGCTAGGGTCTAGTAATAAATGCTTGACCTCAACAACAACCACTACATCAATGTACACTTCACCACATGAAAACATGAACATGCATAAGAAATGCGTAACCAACTACACATATGCATAAGAACATATGATCAAGCATGAGTGAACAATACTTGAAATCGAACCTACAAGAATGATACATGCAACCAAGCATACAAGAATGTAAACCAACATGCAATATTGTAACCAAACATACTATAACAATACATGTAAACAACATAAGTTGACATGCAACCATTCATACACTCATGACGCTGCATTCCACAAGAAAAAACTCAAGTTTCACATAAATACATCACTACAACCATGAACAACATCATGCAAATGCAACATGCACATGGAATGAAAGTGTGAGAGACACACATGCAACAGACATGCATGCCTGACCAACACATAGACCATCTAGTCTGAGGGGTGAAACATGCTCTGATACCACTCTATCAAAATTGTCCTCCCACATATACCCAAGAAACCTTCCAATCAGGGTAAAACTGTCACAAGAGGCCACTATGATATAATTTGACCACCTAAGTCACGTTGAGGAAGTGGAACCGATGGAAACATGCCATACATACATTCAACATTAGCTTCAACACCCTTAGGAACCAATCTAACACTTCAGACAACTCTCCCTTGGGTCCCATTGAACTTTTGGACAACTTAAACCTCAGTCACTCTCATTTTGTAGGCATGAAAACATCCACAAACCAAAATTCACTCTTACAGGCTCTCTTTCCAATGCCCAGAGACTCATTTAGCCAGTAATATGCCAGTGACCCTAGGATTTGAGCCACTTTTTCAAGCCCAGAGCCTAGGTGACTGCCCAAAATTGAACCATCTCTTCAAAATAGTAAAATCGCGTGGAAATGATTGTACTAAAGAAAATACTTGCTCAAGACCTTAACTGGACCCCTACTAGTCGTGACAGGAATTTTGTCAAACACATCATGAATATGTAATCTACAAGTGTAAATAATAGTTCTAAGCATAGGGCTCTCACACTTAGCTGAGAATTTCTAAGAAAAATTGATGTCTCAACACATCAATTTCCATTCCATCCATTAGGTCATAGATACATTGATCATTCCATTACAATTAAAAACATGGTGAAAGCATTACATAGTTGTTGTCATAAAAGACACACAAAACCAACATAATAGCAACATAAATACTCATGAAATTACAACCATATAGACCACATATGATCCATCAAAATTCTCATATAAATACAAGGAGAAATAACCTTTTTATTAATGATGCAAAATCCAAACTCGGGATGGGACTTCCACATTCCACCTAACAATAGAATGGTTGAGTCAAATATCTCTTCAGTCATTTACCCCCATGCCATATTCCAAGCATGAATGTGGGATCTCATAGAACACATCAATCAAAAACCATACATGAATTCCAAAGGCCATCTACCTCAACCCATCAAATAGTGGTTCCACCTCATGGTCAAACATCACAAAACCATCATTAGATCGGTCTCTATTCCAGCCATTCAAGGCTCTAGAGTGTTTTTTTCCAACCAATGCTCCAGGACTAGTAACTCAACCCACAACTATCATCGGGCTCTAGATTGTTTGTCCAATGAAGGCTCCAGTACTAGTAACTCAACCCACCAAGAGATCCATAGCGTTTTTCCAACCAGGGTTACATGACTAGTAACTCAACCCAAGCTGTTACAAGGCTCCAGAGAATTTTTCCAACCAAGGCTCTAGGAACTAGTAACTCAACCCAAGCTAAGGAAACATGATAACCAACCAAAATCCAACAATGAAATAAACCCATAATCAACATGGTTATCCAAGAAATGGAAACGCCCGGAAATCCATTATCAAGCTCGGCCATCCTCAATGCGAATGACATATCACAATCAACAAACCCCATGCATATGCCATGCATGCCAAAACTAGTGAAGGAAACATAAATGAAACTCGGTACCTGCAAGAAAATGTGATGTAGTTGCTGTTATCGATGTCTTCTTGCACTTTCCTTCTCTTACTTTGCCTTATTGCTCCAATAATACTTGTATGTGACACCCCCCAGGAGTGCTCCAAGAAAACTCTAAGTCTCCAAGAGTATGATAGAGTGAGAGAATAATGAGAGGGCTCCAAGACTAAACTGACAAAAGGTTACCAACTAATCCTCATAGGCCTCTTTATGAATGAGGCCTCTATTTTCTTCATTTTCCATTAGTTTCCTTCATTTTACTCCTCACATGCAACCTGTTGTACCTTAGGAAACAAATTTCCTGGTTGTGGAGAAATTGTGCCTAAGACATTAACGATTTATTATGTTCATCACTTATATCTCTGTTGAAACTCTATTTCAAGAGTCTGAAAGACTTGGCCTTATATCCCTAATATTTAGATGACTGAAAATGTCTCAAAATTCCATGTGATGCTGAATATCAATGTGATGTGAAGAATATGTAAGGAAATTAAAGACAATATGTTGTTTTTAACAAGAACTATTCTTTATAATTTAGAGGAAACATATAGAAAGAGGTTTTAAAGAGATGAATAAACGAAATGACACATAGTGGAGAAATAACAAAATCATACCCAACATGTATGGAAACTCCTGATTATTTCATTAATCACTAGTTTATCAAGTACAAAATAGTATAGTCTTTCACTCTACAAAATTCCAACCCTTTTTCATAGCTTTTCATCTTTTTATACATTCATGGGACAGTTGGTAATTGTCAAAACTGTCAAACCACTTATCTAACCATCTAAAAGTAAAAGTCATTTTAAAATGTTACATTAGAGGGTAAAACACACATCTTTCCCAGAAAATAAGATAACAAAAATTAAACTTGATTGGTGATTGTTGATCACTATTTGAATCTGAGACTTTGGCGGGCTAATCTATTGGTGTACCCTTTGTCGGTTCTATCATCCATTCCTTGCACTTTCTCCACAGTGGCACATTTGATTTAGGTGTTTCTTCTAGTTTATCAATTGCTATCCTACATGTTGTGATCCTACAATAAGTAGGCTTATCTGTAAACAAAGTTTGCACCATCCACAAAAGTTTAAAATATTTATGGAGGTAGTTTACAATAGTTTCTCCCTTCAGCACTGTTGTATTTTCACGAGTGTTATCAATCTTTCTCTTTGTTTCAACCAACAAAGCTTCATATGTTTTCCATGGCAAAATATTTCCCTGTATATCCTAACAAGAGGGAAGCCTAGCCCTCACTCTTTTATCAAACAATATGCTAAACTTAGAGACAGATTCCTTTATCTCTTTTAACTTCTTTTCAACAGTTTTTGTGTAGATATTTTTAACTATCATTTTGTTGAAATCAATTGCACATAGTGTCCTGTCTAGAAGGTCATGCTCTGTAAGCTCTTAAGCAAAATTGTAATTGATAAAATCTTTAATTCTTTTGGAAAATTTTGATCTATCCATATCCTTCTGCTTGTCTTTCATAACTTCACTGTCCATATCTCTGACCAGTGTTTTTCATCAGACATAATGACAAGGAACTCCTAGATGTTCCTGATAGTCTCAATGATTTCATACCATAAAATCTCTCTGGCTTGAATTAAGGACATATTACCTTTCAATTTTTCTTTCACTCTTTTCACCTCTTCTTCAGTCCTCAATAGATCTTCTTGGTATTCTTTTAATTATCCTTTTCTGTCCCTACTTCTTCTTCACTCAAATTTAATAATTTTTAGGGCGTTTCCAACTCCCTTTGTACTTTCTTGGTATCATGTTCGACCATTTTCAATTATGTTGCCAATTGCATTACCTGTGCTACTGGATCTTCTACATTTGCTGGCATGACTATTGTACAAACACAAGAACTCACTTGTTGTCGCAGTTTATCCAAAGATTCTTTAAGTAAAGAAACGTCTTCAGTTTTTTGCAATACGTCTTGTAATAGCTTCTCTTTTTCATTTTCTACTTTACTTATCCATGCAACAATGGGATGTTCCCCTATAGACAAATGTAACATTTTCTTCAAAACTTGAATATCTCCCTTAGCAAATTTCAACAGTTCTTGTACTACAGGTTGATCATCAGGGTTGATACCTATCTTGACAATAATGTTCTTCAATTCTTCTACCTGGGCATTCAGGGCCCTAGAATTGGCTTTTTCCAATTTCAATTGTTGAATTACCTTGTTCAACATTTTCTCTACTTTAACAGTAGTTGCACTAGTTTTGTGTATGTCATTAACAATCAATTGCCCAGTTTGCATATGCAAGTTGTTATTGTCAAGCATGGGAAGCTTGTGAGTATCAATAGTCAAATTAACATTTTTGAAACTACTCGCAGATCCAATAGACCTCTCAGTAGGATGAGAGAAAGAAATTTTAGATTGACTTCGATCCAAGTCCATAGCAGATAACAATATTGTTTGTTCAGGAACAATTTGAGATTCATCCTGAGCCTCCATATTTACTTGCATCTTTTTATTTCTTTCATCAATTTGAGGAAACATATTTTGAATTAAAGGAACCTGATCATGAGAAGGCTCTTTTGAAGATGGAGAGGCTGATTCATCCTCTGTTTCTCCTAATTGAATTATTAGGTTAGGTTGACTACAGTCACTACATCCAAAAGTTTAGCACTTTTGGTTGCTTTTGCTTCTTCCTCATCCAAGTCAATAACATTTTATCTAGCCCCGTTGGCACCCTTTTCTGAAATGCCACGAGTTTCAATCTCTGCCCCTTGGGTGACCTGTAAACCTTCATTTTCCATCTTCTCTATTTCTGGTCTACTCTCATGTAAAAATGTTGAATACCCATTTGTTCGAAATAATACTGAGAGGGGGGGTGAATCAGTATTATCTAATTATTTTTCAATATATTTATACTTTGAATTATTGTATGTTAGTACCATAAAATAATGAGCATGAACAAGAAAAACAGATAGTCACACCAAAGAACACCAGATATAAGGTGGAAACCCAATGTGGGTGAAAACCACCTACTGCAATATGTCTCTATCTTCTTTCAATTAGAAATTCCTTTTACAATGATTTTGTACTGGTGCAGTCCTTTACCAGTACGCAGGCTGCAACCTGCAGAGAGCTACAACTCTCTCTCCTGGAAGGGAGTTACAACCCCCTACTTCTTTTCTTTCAAGGACCACTTTTCATAAATTTTCAAACTGGATCCATGAACATCAATCAATCATCAAGTATATCTGCATCAAACAATCTCCTTTTTGTAATTAGCACTGAATCAAGTAAACATTTCTCTTACAGCTGTACCCAGAACACAGTAACAGTAACCACACACCAAATTCTGAACCCAGAATGCTGCAGCAATAGACAGAGGCAGCTAGATCATAATTTAAAGATATACGCTACTTCAACAACCTGAAACCTGCGTGCAGATCTATAAAGGATAATTCCTTCTTTCAAATATTCAGACACTAATTTACCCAGATTGTCAGATTTATAGATCAAGCATGCGCCTCATATAACAGATCAAAATCATACAAAGATACTATTATTCAAGCATACAGATTATGACCCATCAATAGAACTTATCCTTCTTTATGCGCTAAGGTTCCTCCTTCATTCAGATCCAGATCTCCACCATAACCCAATCACAAATATTTCAGATCTAGCACTTATTAGATATTTAATTCATTCGATGATACTTTGCCAAATGATCTCCTTCCTCTTTTATAGTCTTAGGCCTTCCACAATACCATGGTCCAAAACCATAGGATCAAAAAACTGTTGGACTAATACCATGAACCAACCATGAAAGTGCGTGAGATCAACACTTTTGGATGCAATACCATGGACCAAAACCATAATAAACCAATACCACGAACCCAATACTTGTTTCAAAACTTCTGACAAGGTACCATGGTCCAAAACCATAGGTTCAAATACCAAGGACTAACTACCATGGACCAAAGGTAAGTTCTCCAACATATACACGCCTTTCCTTGCATGAAAGTGCGTGAACTTTTTCTCTACATGAAATAAACTTTTCTCTGCATAAAAGTGCGTGAACTTTTCTCTACATGGAATACCACGGACCAAAACCATAATAAACCAATACCACGAACCCAATACTTGGGATCAACACTTCTGACAAGGTACCATGGTCCAAAACCATAGGTTCAAATACCAAGGAATAACTACCATGGACCAAAGGTAAGTTCTCCAACATATACACGCTTTTCCTTGCATGAAAGTGCGTGAACTTTTTCTCTACATGAAATAAACTTTTCTCTGCATAAAAGTGCGTGAACTTTTCTCTACATGAAATAAAATTTTCTCTGCATATAAGTGCGTGAACTTTTCTCTACATTATAATTTGTTATCTGAGATGAGTGGGTTTCCATCAAGTACAACATATGTATCATAATGCCAACAATCTCCCCCTTTGGACTTGATGGCAACAACAACCAATCACTCCCCCCCTTTGACATCAAGGGAAAAGGGTTATGCTCCCCCTAAGAACATGCTTCCCCTAACTATAAACCAGATCTGCAAAGAAGAACTATAATCCACGACCATGAAAGAGATAGAGATGTATTGCAGCAATATTCAGACCAGCATCCATGATCTCCTTCTGTACTTCCTCCGTAATGCCAACAATGCATGATATTCTCCCCCTGAACCTGTGCCATTCAATCTTTGACCAATCTACAACCCAGCACATGTACGCATATACTTCAGATGAACCTTGCGTACAACCAACAATCAAAAGAGATTCAACAACAAGATGATGCATCAACAACCCCCAGCTTTTGCCTGAGGTATTCAAAGGTCTCCCTAGGCAATGGTTTGGTGAGTATATCAGCAACCTGTTCCTTAGAAGGAACATACTCCAACTTGACCTTTTTTTCAAGCACTTGTTCCCGGAGAAAGTGATACTTGATTGGTATGTGCTTGGTTTTTGAATGCATGACTCGGTTCTTTGAAATATTGATTGCACTTGTATTATCACATAAGATGGAGATGGGTGGTGTACAAGTGATTTGAAAATCCTGCAAGGTCTGCATCATCCAAAGGAGTTGAGTGCAGCAAGATGCAGCAACAACATATTCTGCTTCAGTTGTAGACAAGGCAATCGAACTTTGTTTCTTGCTGAACCAAGATACTAATCTGGAACCCATAAAGAATGCACCACCACTTGTGCTCTTCCTGTCATCCATGCTTCCGGCCCAATCTGCATTTGTATAAGCATGAAGTGTGAGATCTGTATCTCTAGGATACCATAAGCCATAGTTTTGAGTCCCTTGAAGATATTTGAATATTCTCTTCACTGCCTGAAGATGAGTTTCCTTTGGATTTGCCTGAAATCTTCCAACTATTCCCACTGCATGCATGATGTCTGGTCGGGTACCTGTCAAATAAAGTAGACTTCCAATCATAGATCTGTAAGTTGGTTGATGCACTACTGCTGATTCATCATTTGCACTGAAGTTACATCCTGTGACCATGGGTGTACATACTGGCTTTGCTTCTTCCATACCATATTTCTTCAAATCTGCTTGAGATACTTGGTTTGAGACAAGAAGATCCCTCCTTCATTTTCTTGGATTTGCAAACCAAGAAAATATGTCAATTCTCCAAGAAAGGACATTTCAAATTCTTTCTGCATCACCAAGGCAAAGCTTTGACTCATAGATTCTTCATTTCTGCCAAAGATAATGTCATCTACATACACAACAAGTATTAGCAATTTGTCATTTTCAATTTTTATATAAAGATTGCTATCTACTGATCCTTTTGAAAAACCTTGTTGATGAAGATATTTGTCCAAACGATAGTACCAAGCCCTTGGAGCTTGTTTAAGACCATAGAGAGCCTTTTTCAATCTGCATACAAGATTTGGATCATTTCCAAGAATGAAACCATCTGGCTGCTCAATGTATACTTCTTCTTCTAAGTCTCCATTTAGAAAGGCTGATTTCATGTCGATTTGAAATACTTTGAACTTTTGAAAGCTTGAGAGAGCAAGGAACATTCGGATGGCCTCAAGTCTTGCAACAGGAGCAAAAGTTTCTTCAAAATCTATTCCTTCTTGCTGCGCATACCCTTTACAAACAAGTCTGTCCTTGTTTCTAATTACTTCCCCATTTTCATTCAACTTATTTTTGAAGACCCATTTTGTCCCTATAACATTCTTATCCTTTGGTCTAGGAACCAACTCCCAAGTGTTGTTCTTTTCGATCTGCTCAAGTTCTTCATCCATTGCTTTGACCCAACATTCATCTTTGCATGCCTCTTTTACATTTTGTGGTTCAGTGGATGAGAGTAATGCCAAATAGCTTGAAGCTTCTGCAATTGTTCTTCTTGTTTGTACACCTGCTTCTTTTTGCCCCAAAATCTAAGATTCTGGATGATTCTTCTTAATGTACCTGGATGGAGTCTTCTCTTCTACCCTTATCTGTTCCTCTGGTGCTTCTTGAGGTTCTTCTTCTTCATCATTCTGTCTTTGAGGGTAGTCTTCATCTTCTTCGATATTTTCATAATTTACTTGCCTAGGAATGTATCCTTTTTCATCAACCACTACATCAATGCTGTCAACAATTCTTCCAAGTCTCTTATTGTAGAACTTATATGCTTTGCTGTGTGGAGAATAACCAAGAAGAATGCCTTCATCTGCTCTAGGTTCAAGTTTTCCAAGTTGCTCATCAGTATTCTTAATATAGCATTTGCTCCCAAAGATTTTGAAGTGTTTTACGAAAGGAGTCTCACCATACCAGAGTTCATGACGAGTTTGAGTGCTGTTCACTCGGACATTTGTCTTATTGAGAATAACAACCGCAGCATATACAGCTTCACCCCAAAAAGTTGCGGGAGTTCCAGACTCATCAAGCATAGCACGGGCCATTTGTTGGACTGTTCTGTTCATCCTTTCCACCACTCCATTTTGCTGAGGAGTTCTAGCTGTAGAGAATTCCCTTCTTATCCCATGTTCTTCACAGAAATCGAAAAATTCATTTGAGGTAAACTCCCCACCTCTGTTAGACCTGAGGCACTTAATTTTGTAACCTGATTCATTTTCAACCAAGGCTTTGAAGGATTTGAATTTTTCGAATGCTTCGTCTTTGTGCTTCAAAAGTCCTAACCAAACAAACCTGAAGAAATCGTCAATGAATAATATCAAGTATTCTTCTCCTCGAGGTGACCTCGTCCGGAAAGGACCACATACATCTGTATGGACTAGTTCAAGAGGCCTGCTGGCTGATCCTTCCTTCTCTGGGAAGTTGGTTCTGGTTTGCTTACCAAACTGACATGATTTGCATATAGTGTTGTCTGGAATTTTGATATCTGGAAGACCACGAACTGCCTGATATTTGCATGCCTTCCTTATTTGTGAAAAGCTTAGATGCCCCAACCTCCGGTGCCATAACCAATGTTCATCATCCTTGCTCAAATAGCATTTTTGTTGTCCTTCTTCAAATATGTATAGATTATTTGGAGTTCTTCTACCTTTGATCATTGTTTTCCCTGTATCAAGATCACGAACGCTACATCCATTTGATCGAAATATTACCTCGGTTCCTTGATCACACATCTGATTGACACTCAGAAGGTTATGCTTCAAGCCATCAACATACAAAACATTTCCAGCTTTGACCTTTTCTTTTAACTGAGCTGTGCCTTTTCCTTTTATAGCTCCTGGAGTATCATTTCCAAAAGAAACTTTCTTTCCCTTTTCTAAAGCAGAATATGATTCAAGTTTTTCTTTATCACCTGTCATATGCTTCGAACATCCACTGTCGATGTACCATAGATTTTCCTATCCCTCTGCATAAAAGGCTATCCCAAATCTTTCTGATTGTGGTTCCTTTATTCTCCATGTTCTGGTGCTTGAGGCTTGTTCCTTTGTCTGCTGAAATCTGCTCCTGCATTCAGAATCTTCATGACCGAAGTTATTACAAATAGAACATTCAATTTCATTTTCATGAGCCAAAAAGTTGTTATAGGTTCTTTTTGTAATCCTAGTCATACTTCTTTGTTTTTGAGCTTCTCTAGTCATGATTGTTTTATATGCAACACATTGAACTGCTTTGTGACCAAAGTTATGGCAAGAGAAACAATGGCCATTGAAGAAACTTCTGCGGTTATCAAATCTACCACCTGATTGATTCTAATTCTTATTGTCATCCATTCTTGAAGCAAATTGAGAAGATTTTACTTGTGGCTGGTTGTAGCTTTTGTTCACCCTTAAGACAGATTGCCCCTGGTTTACCTGATAGTCTTTGTTAGTTCTTGATGTAATTCGTCCCTGCTTTACCTGGTGATCTCCATTGTGCTTTTGCTCATTCCTTCTTGTTGCATCAAGATAACTCTTTGAGGTGGATTCTTGAGATGTTTCTCCATTATACCCCAGACCTGTCTTGTTTAACGGAGAACGCTGTACATTGATGATCTCATCTAGAGTTTCAGATCCTTTGACAAACTTAAGATTAATAGCCTCTGTTTTCTCAATTTCTTCTCTAAGGCCAACAATTTCACCTTCTAACTTTTCAAGATATTTTTCTTTTTCATCAATTTGAAATTATAGAGTATCAATGATCATATTCTGTTCTTCTATAAATGTCTTAAGTCTAGAAATCTCTTCATAAAAACTATCCACATCTATAGAATCCATGTAATCATCATCTTCAAATGCCATTAAAAGTTTATAGTCATTACCTCGTTCATCTTCATCACTATTTGATAGACCATCACTGTCTTCATGAGTGTAGTAGCTTTTCTTATTTGCATTCTGTTTCTTGTTCCATCTGGCAGGTTCCCTTTCTTTGTCAATCTTATCCTTATGAGGACATTTGGCAGCATAATGACCTACTCTTCCACAAGCAAGACATTTAAAAGGTAGCTTACCTCTGAACCTTCCAGTACCCCGTTGAAGATTTCTGACAAAATTTGATTCTTCTTCTTCTTCTGGCACGTGACTTGATTCATAGTAGTCTCCTTTGCCTGAAGCCTTAAAAGCAGTTTCTCTCCTGTCTGATGGACCTCCTTTTCTCATTTCATAAGCAGTTAGAATTCCGTGTAGCTGATACATAGTAAGAGTTCGTAGATTTTCCTTTTCTTCTATTGCAGACACTTTAGATTCAAACTTGGGGGAAAATGATCTTAGGACTTTTTCAACCACAACAGCCTCTTTTATTTCTTCACCCAAGTTTTTCATACAATTAATGATCTCATCTACCTGAAGGAAATAGTTAGCCACACTTTCATCATTATACATTCTGAGATTCTCATACTGAATCCTGAGGGTTGAAGTTTTGCACGTTTTACCCGTTCATCTACTTCGTAGCTCAAAACAATCTTGTCCCATATTTCTTTTGCGGATTTATATTGCATAACCTTCACGAATCCAGATTGAGATAGACATCCTAGAAGAGTATTAACCGCCTTTGCATTTGTTTCATATTTCTTCTTCTCAGCTGAATCTGTAGGAGTAGTTGATGGAAAGGTATACCCTGTTTCTATAATGTCCCATACTTTTGTACCCAAAGATTGAAGATAGGCAGTAACTCTTACCTTCCAATATACGAAGTTTGTTCCATCAAAAATCGGTGGCCTGATTGATGCTTCCCTCTCGTAGTTGCTCATGATGTTAGATCTTCCTTCAAGCGATCAAGCTTCTTCAGAAGAACCTGGCTCTGATACCAATTGTTGGAAATAATACTGAGAGGGGGGGGGGTGAATCAGTATTATCTAATTCATTTTCAATATATTTATACTTTGAATTATTGTATGTTAGTACCATAAAATAATGAGCATGAACAAGAAAAACAGATAGTCACACCAAAGAACACCAGATATAAGGTGGAAACCCAATGTGGGTGAAAACCACCTGCTGCAATATGTCTCTATCTTCTTTCAATTAGAAATTCCTTTTACAATGATTTTGTACTAGTGCAGTCCTTTACCAGTACGCAGGCTGCAACCTGCAGAGAGCTACAACTCTCTCTCCTGGAAGGGAGTTACAACCCCCTACTTCTTTTCTTTCAAGGACCACTTTTCATAAATTTTCAAACTGGATCCATGAACATCAATCAATCATCAAGTATATATGCATCAAACAATCTCCTTTTCCCAATTAGCACTGAATCAAGTAAACACTTCTCTGACAGTTGTACCCAGAACACAGTAACAGTAACCACACACCAAATTCTGAACCCAGAATACTGCAGCAATAAACAGAGGCAGCTAGATCATAATTTAAAGATATACGCTACTTCAACAACCTGAAACCTGCGTGCAGATCTATAAAGGATAAATCCTTCTTTCAAATATTCAGACACTAATTTACACAGATTGTCAGATTTATAGATCAAGCATGCGCCTCATATAAAAGATCAAAATCATACAAAGATACTATTATTCAAGCCTAAATATTATGACCCATCAATAGAACTTATCCTTCTTTATGCGCTAAGGTTCCTCCTTCATTCAGATCCAGATCTGCACCATAACCCAATCACAAATATTTCAGATCTAGCACTTATTAGATATTCAATTCATTCGATGATACTTTGCCAAATGATCTCCTTCCTTTTTTATAGTCTTAGGCCTTCCACAATACCACGGTCCAAAACCATAGGATCAAAAAATTGTTGGACTAATACCATGAACCAACCATGAAAGTGCGTGAGATCAACACTTTTGGATGCAATACCACGGACCAAAACCATAATAAACCAATACCACGAACCCAATACTTGGGATCAACACTTCTGACGAGGTACCATGGTCGAAAACCATAGGTTCAAATACCAAGGACTAACTACCATGGACCAAAGGTAAGTTCTCCAACATATACGCGCTTTTCCTTGCATGAAAGTGCGTGAACTTTTTCTCTACATGCAATACCATGGACCAAAACCATAATAAACCAATACCACGAACCCAATACTTGGGATCAACACTTCTTACGAGGTACCATGGCCCAAAACCATAGGTTCAAATACCAAGGACTAACTACCATGGACCAAAGGTAAGTTCTCCAACATATACGCGCTTTTCCTTGCATGAAAGTGCGTGAACTTTTTCTCTACATGAAATAAACTTTTCTCTGCATAAAAGTGCGTGAACTTTTCTCTACATGAAATAAAATTTTCTCTACATAAAAGTGCATGAACTTTTCTCTACATGAAATAAACTTTTCTCTGCATAAAAGTGCGTGAACTTTTTTCTACATGAAATAAACTTTTCTCTGCATATAAGTGCGTGAACTTTTCTCTACATTATAATTTATTATCTGAGATGAGTGGGTTGCCATCAAGTACAACATATGTATCATAATGCCAACAATCTCCCCCTTTGGAATTGATGGCAACAAAAACCAATCACTCTCCCCCTTTGACATCAAGGGCAAAGGGTTATGCTCCCCCTAAGAACATGCTCCCCCTGACTATAAACCAGATCTGCAAAGAAGAACCATAATCCATGACCATGAAATAGATAGAGACGTATTGCAGCAATATTCAGACCAGCATCCATGATCTCCTTCTATACTTCCTCCATAATGCCAACAATGCATGATATGCTCCCCCTGAACCTGTGCCATTCGATCTTTGACCAATCCGCAACCGAGCACATGTACGCATATACTTCAGATGAACCTTGCGTACAACCAACAATCAGAAGAGATTCAACAACAAGATGATGCATCAACAACCCCCAGCTTTTGCCTGAGGTATTCAAAGGTCTCCCTAGGCAATGGTTTGGTGTGTATATCAGCAACCTATTCCTTAGAAGGAACATACTCCAACTTGACATTTTGTTCAAGCACTTGTTCTCGGAGAAAGTGATACTTGATTGGTATGTGCTTGGTTTTTGAATGCATGACTGGGTTCTTTGAAATGCTGATTGCACTTGTATTATCACATAAGATGGAGATGGGTGGTGTACAAGTGATTTGAAAATCCTGCAAGGTCTGCATCATCCAAAGGAGTTGAGTGCAGCAAGAGACAGCAGCAACATATTCTACTTCAGCTGTAGACAAGGCAATCGAACTCTGTTTCTTGCTGAACCAAGATACTAATCTGGAACCCATAAAGAATGCACCACCACTTGTGCTCTTCCTGTCATCCACGCTTCCGGCCCAATCTGCATCTGTATAAGCATGAAGTGTGAGATCTGTATCTCTAGGATACCATAAGCCATAGTTTTGAGTCCCTTGAAGATATTTGAAGATTCTCTTCAATGCCTGAAGATGAGTTTCCTTTGGATTTGCCTGAAATCTTCCAACTATTCCCACTGCATGCATGATGTCTGGTCGGGTACCTGTCAAATAAAGTAGACTTCCAATCATAGATCTATAAGTTGGTTGATGCACTTCTGCTGATTCATCATTTGCACTGAGGTTACATCCTGTGACCATGGGTGTACATACTGGTTTTTCTTCTTCCATACCATATTTCTTCAAAATCTTCTTGAGATACTTGGTTTGAGACAAGAAGATCCCTCCTTCATTTTGTTGGATTTGCAAACCAAGAAAATATGTCAATTCTCCAAGCAAGGACATTTCGAATTCTTTCTGCATCACCAAGGCAAAGCTTTGACTCATAGATTCTTCATTGCTGCCAAAGATAATGTCATCTACATACACAACAAGTATTAGCAATTTGTCATTTTCAATTTTTATATAAAGATTGCTATCTGCTGATCCTTTTGAAAAACCTTGTTGATGAAGATATTTGTCCAAACGATAGTACCAAGCCCTTGGAGCTTGTTTAAGACCATAGAGAGCCTTTTTCAATCTGCATACAAGATTTGGATCATTTCCAAGAATGAAACCATCTGGCTGCTCAATGTATACTTCTTCTTCTAAGTCTCCATTCAGAAAGGCTGATTTCACGTCCATTTGAAATACTTTGAACTTTTGAAAGCTTGAGAGAGCAAGGAACATTCGGATGGCCTCAAGTCTTGCAACAGGAGCAAAAGTTTCTTCAAAATCTATTCCTTCTTGCTGTGCATACCCTTTACAAACAAGTCTGGCCTTGTTTCTAATTACTTCCCCATTTTCATTCAACTTATTTTTGAAGACCCATTTTGTCCCTATAACATTCTTATCCTTTGGTCTAGGAACCAACTCCCAAGTGTTGTTCTTTTCGATCTGCTCAAGTTCTTCATCCATTGCTTTGACCCAACATTCATCTTTGCATGCCTCTTTTACATTTTGTGGTTCAGTGGATGAGAGTAATGCCAAATAGCTTGAAGCTTCTGCAATTGTTCTTCTTGTTTGTACACCTGCTTCTTTTTGCCCCAAAATCTGAGATTCTGGATGATTCTTCTGAACGTACCTGGATGGAGTCTTCTCTTCTACCCTTATCTATTCCTCTGGTGCTTCTTGAGGTTCTTCTTCTTCATCATTCTGTCTTTGAGGGTAGTCTTCATCTTCTTCGATATTTTCATGATTTACTTGCCTAGGAATGTATCATTTTTCATCAACCACTACATCAATGTTGTCAACAATTCTTCCAAGTCTTTTATTGTAGCACTTATATGCTTTGCTGTGTGGAGAATGACCAAGAAGAATGCCTTCATCTGCTCTAGGTTCAAGTTTGCCAAGTTGCTCATAAGTATTCTTAATATAGCATTTGCTCCCAAAGATTTTGAAGTGTTTTACCGAAGGAGTCTCACCATACCAGAGTTCATGAGGAGTTTGAGTGTTGTTCACTTGAACATTTGTTTTATTGAGAATAACAACCGCAGCATATGTAGCTTCACCCCAGAAAGTTGCGGGAGTTCCGGACTCATCAAGCATAGCACGTGCCATTTGTTGGACTGTTCTGTTCATCCTTTCCACCACTCCATTTTGCTGAGGAGTTCTAGCTGTAGAGAATTCCCTTCTTATCCCATGTTCTTCACAGAAATCGAAAAATTCATTTGAGGTAAACTCCCCACCTCTGTCGGACCTGAGGCACTTAATTTTGTAACCTGATTCATTTTCAACCAAGGCTTTGAAGGATTTGAATTTTTCGAATGCTTCGTCTTTGTGCTTCAAAAGTCCTAACCAAACAAACCTGGAGAAATCGTCAATGAATAATATCAAGTATTCTTCTCCTCGAGGTGACCTCGTCCGGAAAGGACCACATACATCTGTATGGACTAGTTCAAGAGGCCTGCTAGCTGATCCTTCCTTCTCCGGGAAGTTGGTTCTGGTTTGCTTACCAAACTGACATGATTTGCATATAGTGTTGTCTGGAATTTTGATATCTGGAAGACCACGAACTGCCTGATATTTGCATGCCTTCCTTATTTGTGAAAAGCTTAGATGCCCCAACCTCCGGTGCCATAACCAATGTTCATCATCCTTGCTCAAATAGCATTGTTGTTGTCCTTCTTCAAATATGTATAGATTATTTGGAGTTCTTCTACCTTTGATCACTGTTTTCCCTGTATCAAGATCACGAACGCTACATCCATTTGATCGAAATATTACCTCGGTTCCTTGATCGCACATCTGACTAACACTCAGAACGTTATGCTTCAAGCCATCAACATACAAAACATTTCCAGCATTGACCTTTTCTTTTAACTGAGATTTTCCTTTTCCTTTTATAGCTGCTGGAGTATCATTTCCAAAAGAAATTTTCTTTCCCTTTTCTAAAGCAAAATATGATTCAAGTTTTTCTTTATCACCTGTCATATGCTTCGAACATCCACTGTCGATGTACCATAGATTTTCTTGTCCCTCTGCATAAAAGGCTATCCCACATCTTTCTGATTGTGGTTCCTTTATTCTCCATGTTCTGGTGCTTGAGGCTTGTTCCTTTGTCTGCTGAAATCCGCTCCTGCATTCAGAATCTTCATGACCGAAGTTATTACAAATAGAACATTCAATTTCATTTTCAAGAGCCGAAAAGTTGTTATAGGTCCTTTTTGTAATCCCAGTCATACTTCTTTGTTTTTGAGCTTCTCTAGTCATGATTGTTTTATATGCAACACATTGAACTGCTTTGTGACCAAAGTTATGGCAAGAGAAACATTGGCGATTGAAGAAACTTCTGCGGTTATCAAATCTACCACCCAATTGATTGTAATTCTTATTGTCATCCATTCTTGAAGCAAATTGAGAAGATTTTACCTGTGGCTGGTTGTAGCTTTTGTTCACCCTTAAGACAGATTGCCCCTGGTTTACCTGGTAGTCTTTGTTAGTTCTTGATGTAATTCGTCCCTGCTTTACCTGGTGATCTCCATTGTGCTTTTGCTCATTCCTTCTTGCTGCATCAAGATAACTCTTTGAGGTGGATGCTTGAGATGTTTCTCCATTATACCCCAAACCTGTCTTGTTTAACAGAGAACGTTGTACATTGATGATCTCATCCAGATTTTCAGATCCTTTGACAAACTTAAGATTAATAGCCTTTGTTTTCTCAATTTCTTTTCTAAGGCCAACAATTTCACCTTCTAACTTTTCAAGATATTTTTCTTTTTCATCAATTTGAAATTGTAGAGTATCAATGATCATATTCTTTTCTTCTATACATGTCTTAAGTCTAGAAATCTCTTCATAAAAGCTATCCACATCTATAGCATCCATGTAATCATCATCTTCAAATGCCATTAAAAGTTTATAGTCATTACCTCGTTCATCTTCATCACTATTTGATAGACCATCACTGTCTTCATGAGTGTAGTAGCTTTTCTTATTTGCATTCTGTTTCTTGTTCCATCTGGCAGGTTCCTTTCCTTTGTCAATCTTATCCTTATGAGGACATTTGGCAGCATAATGACCTACTCTTCCACAAGCAAAACATTTAAAAGGTAGCTTACCTTTGAACCTTCCAGTACCCCGTTGAAGATTTCTGACAAAATTTGATTCTTCTTCTTCTTCTGGCACGTGACATGATTCATAGTAGTCTCCTTTGCCTGAAGCCTTAAAAGCAGCTTCTCTCCTGTCTGATGGACCTCCTTTTCTCATTTCATAAGCAGTTAGAATTCCGTGTAGCTGAGACATAGTAAGAGTTCGTAGATTTTCCTTTTCTTCTATTGCAGACACTTTAGATTCAAAATTGGGGGACAATGATCTTAGGACTTTTTCAATCACAACAGCCTCTTTTATTTCTTCACCCAAGTTTTTCATACAATTAACAATCTCATCTACCCGAAGGAAATAGTTAGCCACACTTTCATCATTATACATTCTGAGATTCTCATACTGAATCCTGAGAGTTTGAAGTTTTGCACGTTTTACCTGTTCATCTCCTTCATAGCTCAAAACAATCTTGTCCCATATTTCTTTTTCGGATTTATATTGCATAACCTTCACGAATTCAGATTGAGATAGACATCCTAGAAGAGTATTAACCGCCTTTGCATTTGTTTCATATTTCTTCTTCTCAGCTGAATCTGTAGGAGTAGCTGATGGAAAAGTATACCCTGTTTCTATAATGTCCCATACTTCTGTATCCAAAGATTGAAGATAGGCAGTAACTCTTACCTTCCAATATACGAAATTTGTTCCATCAAAAATCGGTGGCCTGATTGATGCTTCCCTCTCGTAGTTGCTCATGATGTTAGATCTTCCTTCAAGCGATCAAGCTTCTTCAGAAGAACCTGGCTCTGATACAAATTGTTGGAAATAATACTGAGAGGGGGGGGTGAATCAATATTATCTAATTCTTTTTCAATATATTTATACTTTGAATTATTGTATGTCAGTACCATAAAATAATGAACATGAACAAGAAAAACAGATAGTCACACCAAAGAACACCAGATATAAGGTGGAAACCCAATGTGGGTGAAAACCACCTGCTGCAATATGTCTCTATCTTCTTTCAATTAGAAATTCCTTTTACAATGATTTTGTACTGGTGCAGTCCTTTAACAGTACGCAGGCTGCAACCTGCAGAGAGCTACAACTCTCTCTCCTGGAAGGGAGTTACAACCCCCTACTTCTTTTCTTTCAAGGACCACTTTTCATAAATTTTCAAACTGGATCCATGAACATCAATCAATCATCAAGTATATCTGCATCAAACAATCTCCTTTTCCCAATTAGCACTGAATCAAGTAAACACTTCTCTGACAGCTGTACCCAGAACACAGTAACAGTAACCACACACCAAATTCTGAACCCAGAATACTGCAGCAATAGATAGAGGCAGCTAGACCATAATTTAAAGATCTACACTACTTGAACAACCTGAAACCTGCGTGCAGATCTATAAAGGATAATTCCTTCTTTCAAATATTCAGACACTAATTTACCCAGATTGTCAGATTTATAGATCAAGCATGCGCCTCATATAACAGATCAAAATCATACAAAGATACTATTATTCAAGCATAAATATTATGACCCATCAATAGAACTTATCCTTCTTTATGCACTAAGGTTCCTCCTTCATTCAGATCCAGATCTGCACCATAACCCAATAACAAATATTTCAGATCTAGCACTTATTAGATATTCAATTCATTCGATGATACTTTGCCAAATGATCTCCTTCCTCTTTTATAGTCTTAGGCCTTCCACAATACCACGATCGAAAACCATAGGATCAAAAAACTGTTGGACTAATACCATAAACCAACCATGAAAGTGCGTGAGATCAACACTTTTGGATGCAATACCACGGACCAAAACCATAATAAACCAATACCACGAACCCAATACTTGGGATCAACACTTCTGACGAGGTATCATGGTCCAAAACCATAGGTTCAAATACCAAGGACTAACTACCATGGACCAAAGGTAAGTTCTCCAACATATACGCGCTTTTCCTTGCATGAAAGTGCATGAACTTTTTCTCTACATGCAATACCACGGACGAAAACCATAATAAACCAATACCACGAACCCAATACTTGGGATCAACACTTCTGACGAGGTACCATGGTCCAAAACCATAGGTTCAAATACCAAGGACTAACTACCATGCACCAAAGGTAAGTTCTCCAACATATACGCGCTTTTCCTTGCATGAAAGTGCGTGAACTTTTTCTCTACATGAAATAAACGTTTCTCTGCATAAAAGTGTGTGAACTTTTTTCTACATGAAATAAACTTTTCTCTGCATAAAAGTGCGTGAACTTTTCTCTACATGAAATAAACTTTTCTCTGCATAAAAGTGCGTGAACTTTTCTCTACATGAAATAAACTTTTCTCTGCATATAAGTGCGTGAACTTTTCTCTACATTATAATTTATTATCTGAGATGAGTGGGTTGCCATCAAGTACAACATATGTATCATAATGCCAACACCATTCTCCATCCTCTTCTTGGAGATAACTTGGTGAGGGTCATAGGCCCACTCAACCACCTGTAAAAGGCACATGCCATTTAATAGCCTCTCAACCCCGTGAGAAACTTGTCTAGCATTCACAATGAAGGTACCTACTACTCTGTGCAACTTAAAGAAGTAACATTTCTTCATTGGAAAAAGATGGAATTGATCCACATTCAAACCCTGTCTAATAAATTCCAGGACAAAGAGCCTCATTGGGACAAACTTGGGCAATCTATATGGTTTAATTGAGGCTCCATAAATCATAATCTGTACATGATCCTCAAAAACATACCAGTCACCACACCTCACATATTTACTCAACTGAAGGAATTCCTGAACTTTTGGAAGATAGGGTAGAGTTAAGGTTCCCTTCAAGATTGTGTAAACTACCAGAAGGAATAAAGAGGTGAACTAAAACAATCCACTATCCCCTAGATCACCTCTGACCAATTCTGTCTAGAATACCACTGATTTTTTTCTCTTGTCCATATCAACAACATTTAATTCCAACCCCGAGAAGTGCTCAACGTTGTGGTATAGAAACAAATAAGTAATGGACGAAGGAAACTTAAAAGATCCAGTAAGAGGTAGAGTCATGACCTGATTATTGATGACATTTACCCAAAAATATGGAATATCTAGCACTACCTCTGGCTTCATCATTAAGGAGAAGAATCCCTGCACCACTTTATCAACTTGTCTGGAATCTTCTTTCCCTAACATCTTTGAAATTACTTGCAACACTGGTCTTATAGGAACTGCGAAAATATCTAAAGAGAACAGATTACCATCTAGAGATATTTGTCCTAACTTAGGAGCTAAGAATGAGGTGACATGAGACAATTCTTGGCGTCACAAGCTATCATAATGGGAGACCATAGATTCCTTAGTAAAGGTGGTGTATGCTCTAGACACTGGGTAATTCAGTGCTTGGTGAATTAACTGAGTGGTAACCTGGAAAAGTTTTTCTCTAGAGTGATTCATTATGAAGCACTTCTTACGGTACATGGTTGAGGCTAGCCATTGGATGAATTCGGGAAACAACTGAGTCTTAGGGACAAAGGCTTGTAAAACACCTAACCTAACCATTTCCATAGATACAAGTGACTTTTTCTGGTTTAGAATTACTTCTTAATATAATGGTAGATGCTTAATTGTACAAAGGGTATCAGAAATATCGTGTTCAACATCCATTAATGGGGTATGAATGATTGAGGAAGAACTTACTTACTTGGCCATGAAGTCTGGTGGGTGAAAGTTGTTGACTTGGAATGCAGTCACTAAAGACAATTGTTGACTCAAAATATTGAATTAGAAAGAAGCTACTCCGTTTTACCAGCGAATGATTAATACAACATTCTCTTTTACACTTTGATTCTATACAATAACCAAACAGGGGAAAAAAATTCTGCAATAAATGTTGTGAAATAAATGTTGTGTATTAATGGAGTGGTGGATGAGGTGGCAGGGTACAGTGAGTGATGTGGACAATTAACGAATGAAGGTGGTGGGAGACATGGAGTGAGTGACGTGGAGCAGAACGATCTGGGTGGCCCACTGCAGGGGTAAGGAATGTACGGGAGCTTTATAAGAGTTGAACCCCCGCAATAATCTCAAGTCATAGATCGTGGTCAACCATGCCAACGTCATGGTCAACTGCAGGGGGTTGAGCTTGAATTAATTTTCATGCTCATTGCTTCCCCGTAGCACACCTCAATGTCCTTATCAAGTTATCACTTGGCTGCACCTCTTGAACCTGCATGAACTTTATTAAATGGGTTGGGCCCATTGACATTGTCATTTTTTTTAAAACAAAATAATATTTCGACGTTTAGATCTTTTTGAATTTTGCGAAATTCATACATAATATTTGATTTTTTTCTTTATTTTATTTATTTTTGTAATATTATTAAGAAACTTCAAATGACAATGGATGCTACATCATCTGGCTCCACTTGTGGATAGTGCTTCTACCTCAGAAGCACTAAGAACCGCAGATTAGTGCCTTCACCTTGGGCATGGAGTCATATATTTCTTTGCCAAATTTAACTGTATGGAAATTATACAATTATTTCACTCTGGTATCTACAATGATAGGATGATTGTGCTTCAAAATGAAAAATAATTTTTGAGGTATTACCCATTAATAGGCAGCTGTAAAGATTCACCATCGTGATTCTCCAGGAAGAATGTATTATTTTCCCTAGCGTCTACACTTCTGAATGGGCCATTCCATAGAAGATCAAACTTACCATGTTTACCCTCATCTTCTCTTCTAGTATCCCACCTCAATACCAGGTATCCAACTTTATAATCAATCTCTTTTGCTTTTCTGTCAAAAATACTCTTCATCTTTGATTGATACATAATCAAGTTGTCTCTTACCTTATCCCTATTTTCACTTAATTCTACTACCATATTCATTCTTCTTATCAGGGCATTGGGCTCTTCCTTTGCTTCCTGAATCATTGCAATCACAGGCTTCATAAGATGGCTTCGGAATAGAGCTTGGGTTCCTTACACTAACTCAAAAGGTGATTTTCCTATAGACCTTCTTGTAGTTACTCTAGCAGCCCTTAGAGCAAATTTCAACTTGGAATCCTGGTCCTTTTGGTTTTTTGGAATAGTTTTCTTAAGGATATTCATCAATGTTTTTCTCATCGATTTAGCCAATCCATTTCCCTGTAGATGATTGGCTGTTGAATGGGATATAATAACATTATACTTTTGATAAAAAGCACTAAAATTACTTGAACTGAAGACTTGAGCATTGTCTCTTATAATTTTGACAGGGCATCCAAATCTGCTAAAAATATTCTCCTCTAAGAACTTCATCACCACATCATCGTTCTCCCTTTTAGTAGGTATAGCATCTATCCACTTGGTGAAATAATCAGTAGGTATAACAACCCACATGTGTTGTCCACTTGAAGTTGGGTTAATCTCTCCAACAAAATCTAATCCCCATTTTATGAATGGTTCTTGTATGAAGGCTGGGATCAAAGGCAAGGAAGCTAGCCTCTTTTTCTCAGCAAAAAGCTGACACTTTTGACAACTTCTCACAAACTTGTTGTATCACCAAATAGAGTGGGCCAATAAAACCCCACTTGGAGGATTTTATGAGCAGTAGCTTTCCAACTACAATGTCCTCCACATAACTTCTCATGATAATCTTTGATGGTTTCTATGCATTCATCCTCTGTTAAACATAATAGCAATATTCCTACCGGATCCTTCCAATACAATCTACCCTCAACAATCACATATGGTTGTGCTTTGATCTTTAATGCTCTATACTTTTTTCTATCCAAGGATTGAGGACAAGAGAGAAAACACAAATAATGGACTATATGCTTGTACCATTCTGAACATAAAATTTATACCTGGTCTTCATACTGGGATTTGATGTTTCCTCACTTTCTTCAATTGTTCATTCATAGGTGTCATCAAGCTGATTCCCAATGCTTGAAAGTTTGACTCTGTCAACATCTTTGCAAATCCTTGCCCTTTCACTAACTTTATGGGTTTTATGTCCAAGTCATACTCTTGGATCTTGGCTATCCTTTTCCTCTTTTTCCTTCTACATCACTCTATACTAATACATCTTTTACTATAGCATTTGGCACATAAGAAATGATCTGTGACTGCAACATATAAGTTCTGAAGAGCTTTATGGCTTTTACGAAAGAATATACCTATTCTTCAAGAATATTATACTTTAGTTCAACATCCCTGAGAATCTTGCTAAGGAAAGCAACTGGTTGCTCCTTCTCTTCATCATTTTTCTGCAACAAGACAACAACTATTGAATTAGGTGATGCGAATGAAAAAAATTGGAAAGGCGTTTGATAATTAGGGTTGATTAGGACTGGAGCTACTTGTAATGCTTCTTTAATACTGGAGAATTACTCTCTGGCTCCCTTGGTCCAATGTGCTTCATTCTCCTTCTTCAGCATATTTGTAATTTATTTTACAGTTTCTACATAGTTGGACATGAACCTCCTTAAAAAGTTTATATTTCCTATAAATCATTGAATGTCTTTTTTACTCCTGGAAAACGGTATTTTCTGCATAACTTGCAATCTTGTTGGATCTATCTTCACTCCATCCATATAAAAAATGTGCCCCAGCAGTTTTCCCTATTCAAGAGCAAAAATAGACTTCTTAGGATTTAAGGAAAGCCCAAACTTTCTACATTTCTCAAAATTCTTTTTAAGATGGTTCAGATGCTCCTCATCAGACTTAGAGAAAATAATAATATCATCCAAATATATCACTGGAAACTTGTCACCCACAAAAGAAATGTCCATAGCGCTCTGAAATGTAGCACCTGCATTCATCAGCCCAAAAGGCATTCGAGTGTACCTAAAAATTCCCCAAGGAGTTGTGAATGAAGTTTTTTTCTGATCTTCCGTGTCCACAACCACTTGATTATACCTAGATAACCCATCCAACATTGACATCCTGAATGATCCTATTACATCTGCAATACATGATCCATTTTACGTAACAGGTAGTTATCTTTTAAGGAAGCACTATTGAGATTTCTAAAGTCCACACATAGTCTTATCTCTCCATTTTTCTTCCTTATAGGCACTAAATTGGCCACCTAGACAATGTACCTGAGTGGAACTATCATTTTAGCATCAAGCAACTTTCTGACCTTTTTCTCAATTGCTGGTAAAAGCAGTGGATTTATCTGTCTAAGTTTTTTCTTAAATGGTTTTATCCCCTCTTTCAAGGGAATCTTGTGTTGAATAATACTTGTATCATATGTTTTGAGATCCTCATAGGACCAAGCAAAAACATGATAGTATTCCTTAAAAAGCTAAAGATTTATTTCCTTATAATTAAGTGGAAGTCCGTCAAACAATTTGATTAACTTGGGCTCTTCCTGAGTTCCAATATTACAATCTTGAATATGCTCATCTTGTGGAATTTTTTCTGAACTGATAGCTACATCATTAGAGTTAAAAAGTCTTTCAAGAGGAATAAGTCCCCTTGGCAGAATATTATTTTTCAATTGAAAAACTTTTTGACTAACAACAAAATCTTTCAAACAACTTCTTCTACATCGTCTGCTACTTCATCTTCATCTTGATAAATCTCAGTATCTTGAAACTCTCCAATCATAGCCAAAAATTATTTAATCTGTTGATCATCTTCAAATATCTGTCAATGCTTTATATTATTAGGGATAGAAGGACTATCCCTCATTTCAACCTCATATCTTAGCTTTGGATTAATAGGAGACCTAAAAGTACTAGTAGCCATAGCCAATGAGTCTGCTAATCGGTTTCCATCCCTTGGAAGGAAGTCAACGTTGAAAGCTTCAAAGAAGTTCTCAACCAAATCCCACACTTCATTCTTGTATGCCCTAAGCCTAGGGTGTTTTTTCTGGCAGTAGTTTTTTATTTGTTTTATAATCAGCTCTGAATCTCCAAAAATAGAAATTGATTTGACTCCCATTTGTTTAGCTATTTGTAGAGTAATGATCAAGGATTCATATTCTGTGACAATGTTTGTTGGTTCGAACTCCAAATTTAAAGAAAAAGGGAACATGTTACCTCTAGGTGTAATTAGAAGGAAACACGCACCTATTCCTTCCTTAGAATAGGCTCCATCAAAGAACCATTTCCACATCCCTTCTATTTGTAGCTATGTATTTACACTGGTTGGCGTAAGCTACTTCTAGTTATCTTCAGCCAATTTTGCATTATGATGCAGCATGAACCAAGCAAAGTCATCTTTCTCCTAGCTATATACAGGTGAATTTCTTGCTCCATTTTTTGTAATTGTTTTTGCAAATATAGTTTCTCTATACAACCTCCTTTCTGCCACACCAAAATTTAGTATAATAGCATATGTAAAATCTAGCTTCAAAACAAAACCCAATTTAGTGCCCCATGATCTAGATAGTAACATTCCAAACCTAGTAGGGATATCTATTACCACTACATCCATTAACAGGCTCCTAGCTGGGATCTGGGCTAGTGATACCACCATATCTTTAATGACCCCTAGACACTTAACTTTATTTGAATCAAAAGAGAACAAGTCTCTATAGGGTTTAGTAACTTGTAGGTTTAGTTGTTTCATAACTGACAATGGCATGAGGTTATGTGAAGCTCCTGAATCAAACATAAAATTATGAAAGAGGAAATCATCGATCAATGATCAAATATAGAAAGGAGGTGTTGAAGTATCTACCTCCTCCATGTGTGGACCAAAAACCACTATTTTTTTATCATCCTGTAGATTCACAGTGTCATTTACATTCACATTCTCTTTTAGATTAACAAACTCAGCAATATCTCTTTTATATGCTGGTGTTTTGACCAACTCTTTGAGGGGAACTTGAATTTTGATTTTTTCCAATTCTTTGGTAAGACTAAAGAAATGACCATGTGTAGTATTCTTTTAATTTTATTCTTCACCTATTCTTATGATTGAAATCTCTTGTGGAATGGAAACAATTTTCTCTAAAGGGATTTTTTTCACTTTTGTCTCGAGAAGACTCACCTTGAAGTATTTGAGTCTTGCTATTTGTATTCTGCTATTGGTTTCCTTGATTTAGTTCTTTTGTAGGCTGGGGTTCTTGTGGAGTTGCCTTTGGTAATGGAGCTAGGACTTGCTACTCACCTTCTTCTTCTTGACTTCTAGATATTTTCCTTGATCTCAAGTCATATTTCTTATGTAATTCTGCCTGCATAAAATCAATAAACTGTTTCCAATACTCATCAATTTTATTTTCATCATAAATTACATATGTTTCAGCATGTTCATATTATTCTCCCTTGAAACCTAGTTCATCTTCATATACTACATACAATGTGGAAATCTAATCATCATGGTCCCTAAAATGCTCTGGTACTTCATCAGGATCTGCCTCTATATACAGTGGTGCTTGAATCTGATCTTGACCTTTTCTCTCCTGCAGAATTTGTACAGGTTGTCTTCTATACTGAGGATTAAAATTCCTATTATGTTGTGCTTGCCTTTGAGAATTCTTACTTTCCAGTTCTAATTTAATCAATTTATTTGACAAAGTTTTAATCACATTACCCATATCCTCTAATGTTTGACTTTGAGAGGATTCTACTTTAGAATTTCCCTTATCTTGGATAGGCTGTGTCTCAGGTGTTTCACCTGCATCCACCAGATTTGCTTTTGTCCCCAAGGCATTGGTTTGGATGTGATCAACGGTTGGGGATCTACTCTCCCTCAATGTAAATCCAAAATCTGACTCAAAATCCCCTGCAAAAGTTATTTTTGCACCAGCCGAAGGGGGCTCAATCTCCATTGGAAGACTATTGTACAATTTATTAAACCTTCTGATGAATTCTACAACACTTTCATCAGGCTTCTTTTTAATTTCCTTGAACTCTGTGAGTGAATATCCATGGTCTCTTTTCTCCCCCCATCTCTAAATGAACAAGTGCTCCATCTCTTCCCATGTAGGGATAGAGTTATTAGGAAATCCTTTGAACCATTTTCTTGCTTCACCATCCAAGGATTGCACAAAAAGTCTTAGAACAACATCTAAATGTTCAATATATATTTTCTCTACAAAATTACAAAAGATTGCTATATGATTCTCTATTGTTTGTTCATCCTCTCCTATGAAATGAGGAAGAATCTTCAAATGTTCTTGTGGCATTTGATTCAATTGTGGTGGCAATTGAATAGGTGCATACATATTCATAAAAAATGTAGGTGCTCCCATATTTTCTCCTGAACATACTGAACCCTGATTGACAGCAGACGTAGAACTTGACTGAAGAGTAAATGGAGTATGAGAAGGTGGTAATGTAGTTATGGGTTCGGTTTGAATTACTATAGAAGGTATTAAAAAGGAAAATGACTCTAGAGCCTATTCTTGATAGTTGGGTTCTTGAAATGAATTGGATGCAAAAGATGAATCTTGGTTAATAAAAGATGAATGTTTGAATGAAAAATGAGTTGAACTACTGTCAGGTGCAGACAGTGTAGGACTTGGTGTAAGTAGATCTTTTGGCCTTCCAACCCTCTTGCAGACTAGCCTCTCAGGGTCTAAAAGGGCTAGGAGTTTCTACTGCGAGGTGTTTAACCTTGTATGAGGCCTTTTTGGAGCTAGAATTATTAATCTTGTTTTCGTTGCAGCCAAAAATTTCCTCCTCACTGAGCAAGCAAAGCAACGACGGCAATTAATGTTGTCCCTTAGTAAACCAATTTCTAGGCTATGGAGAAATTGTGCCTAAGACATTAATGATATATTTTGTTTGTCACTTATATCTCAGTTGAATCTCTATTTGAAGAGTCTGAAAGACTTGACCTTAAATCCCTAATATTTAGACGATTGAAAAAGTCTCAAAATTCCATGTGATGCTAAATATGAATGTGATGTGAAGAATATGTAAAGAAATTGAAGACAATATGTTGTGTTTAACAGGAACTATTCTCTATAATTTAGAGGAAACATATAGAAAGAGGTTTTAAATATGGGAGCACCCTTTAAGGAATTTAACTTCATTTACATAAGTAAATAAAGACCTGCAACTTCATTACCATATTTAAAGATATGAATAAACAAAATGACACATAGTGGAGAAATAACAAAATCATACCCAACATGTATGGAAATTCTTGATTCTTTCATTAATCATTAGTTTATCAAGTACAAAATAGTATAGCCTTTCACTCTACAAAATTCCAACCCTTTTTCATAGCTTTTCATCTTTTGATACATTCATGGGACAGTTGGTAACTATCAAAACTGTCAAACTGCTTATCTAACTATCTAAAAGTAAAAGTCATTTTAAAATGTTACATTAGAGATTAAAGACACCTCTTTCCCAGAAAATAAGATAACACAAATTAAACTATGATTGATGATTGTTGATCACTATTTGAATCTGAGACTTTGGTAGGCTGATTTCCTAGTGTACCCTTTGCTTGTTCTATCATCCATTCCTTGCACTTTCTCCATAGTGGCACATTTGATTTAGGTGCTTCTTCTAGTTTATCAAGTGTTATCCTACATGTTGTGATCCTACTATAAGTAGGCTTATCTGTAAACAATGTTTGCACCATCCACAAAAGTTTAAAATCTTTATGGAGATAGTTTACAATAGTGGCTCCCTTCAACACTGTTGTCTTTTCACGAGTTTTATCAATCTTGCTCTTTGTTTCAACCAAAAAAGTTTCATATGTTTTCCATGATAGCAGATTTCCTTGTAGATCCCAGCAAGAGGGAAGCCCAACCCTAACTCTTTTATCAAACAATATGGTAAACTTAGAGACAACTTCCTTTATCTCTTTTAACCTATTTTTAGCAGTATTCATGTATATATTTCTAACAACCATTTTGCTGAAATAAATTGCACTTAGTGTGCTATCAGGAAGGTCATGCTCTTTAAGCTTTGAAGCAGACTTGGAATCGATAAAATCTATCATTATTTTGGAAAATTTTGATCTATCCAGATCCTTCTCCTTGTCCTTCATAACTTCACCATCCATATCTCTGACCAATGAATTTTTTTCAGACATAATGACAAGGAACTCCCAGATGTTCCTGATAATCTCAATGATTTCATCCGATAAAATCTCCCTGGCTTGAATTAAGGACATATTACCCTTCAGTTTTTCTTTCAGTCTTTTCACCTCTTCTTCAGTCCTTAATAGATCTTCCCAATACTTATTTGAATTCTCCCTTTCTATCCTTGCCTATTCTTCACTCAAATTTAACAATTTGCAGGTTGTTTCCAACTCCCTTTGTACTTTCTTGGTATCATGTTCGACCATTTTCAATTGTGTTGCCAACTGCAATACCTGTGTTGCTGGATCTTCTACATTTGTTGGCATAACTATTGTACAAACGTGAGAACTCGCTTATTGTTGCAATTTATCCAAAGATTATTTAAGTAAAGAAACTTCTTCAGTTTTCTACAATACTTCCTGTAATAGCTTCTCTTTTTCATTTTCTACTTCAGCTATCCCTGCAGCAATGGAATGTTACCATGTAGGCAAATGTAAATTTTTCTTCAAAACTCCAATCTCTCCCGTAGCATATTTCAATAGTTTTTGTACTGCAGTTTGATAATCAGGGTTGATACATATCTTGACAATAATGTTCTTCAATTCTTCTACCTGGTTATTTAGGGCCCTAGAATTGGATTTTTCCAATTCCAATTGTTGAATTAACTTGTTCAACATTTTCTCTGCTTTAATAGCAATTGCATTAGTTTTGTGTAATTCATTAACAATCAATTGTCTAGTTTGCATATGCAAGTTGATCTTGTCAAGCATCAGAAGCTTGTGAGTATCAACAGTCAAATTAACCATTTAAAACTGTTGGCAGATCCAACAGGCATCTCAGTAGGATGAGAGAAAGCAATTTTAAATTTACTTCTCTCCAAGTCCATAACAGATAACATTCTTGTTTGTTCAGGAACAATTTGAGGCTCAGCTTGAGCCTCCATATTTACGTGCATATTTTTATTTCTTTCAAAATTTGAGCAAACACATTTTGAATTAAATTAACCTAATCATTAGTAGGCTCTCTAGAAGATGGAGAGGTTGGTGCACCCTCTGCTTCACCTAATTGAATTATTAGCCCAGGTTGAGGTGCAGTCAGTACATCCAAAAGTTTAGCTCTTTTGGTTGCTTCTGCTTCTTCTTAATCCAAGTAAAAAACATTTTCTCTAGCCCTCTTGGCACCCTTTTCTGAAATTCCAAGAGTTTCAATCTTTGCCCCCTGGGTGACCTGTAAACCTTCATTTTCCACCTTCTATGTTTTTGGTCTACTCTCATGTACAAATCTTGAATACCCATTCTCCATCCTCCTATTGGAAATAACCAGGTGAGGGTCATAGGACCACTCAACCACCTGTAAAAGACACATGTCATTTAATAGCCTCTCAACCTCTGGAGCAACTTGTCTAGTGTTCACAATGAAAGAACCTAGTGCTTTGTCAAAATTAAACAAATAACCTTTTTTCACGAGAACAAAATGGACTTGATCCACATTCAAACCTTGTCTGATAAACTCCAAGGAAAAGAGCCTCATTGGCACAAATTTGGGAAATCTGTATTTTTTAACTGAGGCTTCATAAATCCAATTCTCTACATGATCCTCAAAAACATACCAGTCACCACACCTCACATCTTTAATCAATTGGAGGAATTCCTGAGCTTTGGGAAGAAAATTTGGAGGTAAGGTTTCATTCAAGATCTTGTAAACCACCGAAAGGAATAAAGAGGCGAACTCAAACAATCCACTATCCCCTGGATCACCTCTGACCAACTCTATCCAAAATACCACTGATTGTTTTCTCTTGTTCGGATCAACAAATTTAATTCCAACCCTGAGAAGTGCTCAATGTTGTGGTGTAAAAATAGATAAGTAATGACAGAAGGAAACTTAAAAGATTCAGTAAGAGGTAGAGTGATGAACTGAGTATTGATGAAATTTACCAAAAAAGATGGAATATCTAGCACTACCTCTGGCTTCATCATTAAGGAGAAGAATCCTAGCACCACTTTATCAACCTGTCTAGAATCTTATTTCCCTAAAATATTTGAAATTACTTGCAAGACTTGTCTTATATGAACTGGGAAAATATCTAAAGAGAACAGATTATCATCTAGAGAGAATTTTCCTGACTTAGGAGCTAAGAATGAGGTGACATGAGGCAATTCTTGGGGTGGTACGCTATCATAATGGTAGACCAAATATTCCCCAATAAAGGTGGTGTATGTTCCAAACAGAGGGTAATTCAGTGCTTGGTGAATTAACTAAGTGATTAGTGGGAAAACATTTTCTTCAGAATGATTCATTACGAAGCACTTCTTAGGGTACATGGATGAGGCTAGCCATTGGATGAATTCAGGAAACAAGTGAGTCTTAGGGACAAAGGCTACTAAAACACCTAACCTAACCATTTCCATGGACATAGGGGACTTTTTCTGGTTCAGAATGACTTCTTGATATAATGGTAGATGCTTAATTGTACAGAGAGTATCAGGAATATCATGTTTGACATCCATTAATGGGGTATGAATGATTGAGGAAGAACTTACTTGCTTGGCCATGGCATCTGATGGATGACAGTTGCTGACTCGAAATACAGTTGTTGAAGACAATTGTTGACTCGGAATATTGAATTAGAAAGGAAGTTGCTCCGTTTTACAAGCGAATGATAAATAAAACGTTCTCTTTTACACCTTGATTATATACAATAACCAAACAAGGGAAAAAATCAGCAATAAAAGCTATGAAATAAATGTTTTCTATTAATGGAGTGGTGGATGAGGTGGCGGCGTATGGTGAGTGATGTGGGCAATTAACGAATGAAGGTAGCGGGAGACGTGGAGTGAGCGACGTGGAGTAGAACAATTTGGGTGGCCCTCGATGGGGGTAAGGAAAGTACAGGAACTTTATAAGAGTTGAATCATCACAGTAATCTTAGGCCGTAGATCGCGGTCAACCATGCCAACATCACAGTCAACTGTGGGGTTTGAGCCTGAATTAATTTTCATGCTCATTGCTTCCCCAAAGCACACCTTAATGTTCTTATCTAGTTATCACTTGATCACACCTCTTAAACCTGAATGAACGTTTGAGTGAATGGGTCAGGCCCATTTACATTGTCAATTTTAAAAAAAAAACAAAATAATACTCCAGCGTTTAGATCTTTCTCATTTTTTAGAAATTCATACATAATATTTGATTTTTCTTTTTTATTTATTTTTTATTTTTTAATATTATTAAGAAACTTCAAATGACAATAGATGCTACAACACAACCTATCACCTTTCACCTCCTTTTTCTCCTAATTTCCATTATTTTCATAAATAAATGTGCCAAAAATTCCATTTTGCCTTTCAAAAGCCTTAGCCATTGCCTTTGCCAATTTCCTTAGCCATAACCAATCACAAGTGATCCCCATCACCGAGATGTTTCCCAACATTCATCTTGGAATAAGTGTCCCATCATCCATGCTTAATGTTTTATATTTATTTACTTTTGTTACATCGAATTTTCACAAGGGCTGTTATAGGAGGGAGGAAACAAAAACAACTAGTCTCATAGGACACACGAAAGAGCAGGACCAGAAATAAGGCAATAATAAAAGAAGGAAGAAAATCACCTCCAAAGGAGTGGATAACTATAAGGTTTGAAAATCCATGTAGATTGATAATGTACCCTACTTCGAATCCATGCACTTTGAATTTACATTTCCATGCATGTAGGTATAGTCCATCCTTTGGAATGAACATCCACTTCTACAGCGAATGCATGAAATCAATGGGAAAAACAACTAGTACAGGACTCTTGAATGGTCTTAGAGATCCAAATCCACACATGATTAACATGAAAAGTATACACCTAATTTTTTACATTAAAATTGTATTTTCCTTAGGGAAACTTATTCTCATAACTAAATGATATCGCAAAATTCACTCTCACTATATTCATTAAATGGATGTTATGTTATTGGGGAAGGAACATGGCCACATCATTAGCCATGTATTCTTGGTGGGACAATGACCATTTTACCTCCCACCAAGTGCTTCTCTAATACACAATCTATGGGTTTTTGATACCACCATTATATTCTTCTCATCAATAGCTTTCTAATGCCATAAATTTTATCAAAAAATGAGATTTGGAAACAAATTTATGGCTTATTTAAGGTTTTCTCCTTTCAGACAGCATGTTAGAATATTTACAACATTACACTAACCTTACATGGTAAATGCATGGTAGTCCCTACCCATGTGTCACCATTGCATGGACCATGTCCTCAGCTGACCTGTTAGGACCCCGTTGCATGAAAAACTAGAATTTCCATAAATTTTGATTATAATATTTTTCCTTTATTCTCTATCTTTCATATCTATAAAAATGTTGGATAGCCATTCTCGTAATTTAGTAGATTCTAAAAACTCATTAATACACATTTTTTTCAATCAACCACTAGGTCAGTACACCATTGGGAAAACTCTGAAATAATTCTCACCTATTTCCCTAGTTTGGTTAACAAATATCAACTAATGTACACATCTCCTTTAATTTATGGAGATGCAGATCCATATTTGGAAAAACCAAAAAGGAATTAGTTTAAAAAAATATGGATTTTTAGATTTTTATGTTCCACCTCAATTGCCACAAAACATGGATTGTTGGCCACTGCATCAACTCTTCCATACTAGTTTCACCATGTCACTAAGCCATGTCAGCATGTCACATCATTCAAACCTATTCCACGTGATGCATAATCATGACGTGTCAGCATACCACTGTTGGCATTATGAATTATGTGTTGTGCTTGATAGAAACCAACCTAATGAATGCCAACCTACTTGATCAGTTGTCTCTTGATGGAAATCTACTTGTTGAAAATGTAAACAAGAGGTGAAAGAGTGTTTTGGAAAAGACATAATAGTTCAGATGTATATTCTATTAAGAAAAATTCCTACACATGTGAGTATGAAAAAGCAAAGGCGCGTACAGTTTGTGCACCATGCTATTCTAAATACAAAGGGTCCTTAACATGATATTTCCAGGTGTTATTGACCCTAGTAATTGATGTTTTGATTCTGCCTAAAAAAGCCATGGGCTAGAGGGGGGTTTTGACCTGTGGTATTGAAAAGGGATAAGCTATATAATGTGATGAAGATCAAAGTGGTAAAATGTGTGCAATGTGTGCAAGTGATGGAAATCTTATGAATAGTTTGATCTGAAGCAAATATGCATGTTATGGGCTATTGATGCTTTTCTTTATCTAAACAAAGTATGTACCCAAGAGTTTGATGATGGATCAGATCCAATATATCCGAGATGACAATCATGATTATGGGATTATTTTATTTGTGTTGATGGTGTCTTAATACATGATTTGTTTTTGTATGTCGAGATCTGGGTATGTCTAAAATTGTGTGTTGTAGCTAAGATTTGAGTTTGAATTTGCATATCTCTATGTGGGTTTTATAGCCTACAAGGCGCAAACACACAAGAGTGTGTTTTTGGTAAGTGACTTACATGTGAGTTTGTTTCCTAAAAGTCACATACACACACAAATATGCTTTGAAGAAATCACGTACAAAAAGTAGGGTTTTGATGAAAAGGTTATCTGATCAGTTTTGTCAGTTTTGATGTGTTTCTGTTGTTTGACAATGAATTATTCTTGATAATCTATTCTTAAACAATGATGTTTTGATTATGGATTGAATGATTAAAGAATGTTGAAGTTACTTTTTGATTGTGATTAGAGATCAGGGAAAGTTTTGTGATTGGTTCAAAATGATGTAGTAGATCTAAGTACGATTCAATGTTTTTTCAGAATGGCAGTTGCTCAGTTTTTAGTTTTCATAGGTTTAAGATCTATACGCGGTTATGATTCATGAAAGGTGTGTACACACGTAGGTTTTCTACTGAAAAGTAGCATACATATTTTGACAAATGCTTGATCAAGGTTTGCAGTAACATAATCTATCTTATGTGATGCATAGTATGTTGTTTGTATTTTGGTTACATTGGTTTGATTGTTTTGATTGGTTGAGTTTTTAGTTGAGTTACAGTTGATTGGGTTCCAATGATTGGTTGATTTAGTTACAGTGATGAGTTTCAGTTTGATGATTGATATTGAGCTTAAATGTTAGTAGTTGGTCCAATCTAAAAATTTGATGAAATGTGGCATACAAGTTATGATGTGTTGTAACAGGTGGACCCAATCTGAAAATTTGATGAAATGTGGTCCCCAGAGTTCAGGGAGTTGGAGCTTGCTTCTAGTAGTAGCTGGTAAATCAGATCTAGATGATTGGAGCTCCCTTCCAATAGGAGCTGGAAAACGAGTGAAGGTTGTACCTTCTACATGTGGGTGTCTGCGTATTGCTATGTGTCTGTGCTAGTACAATATTGTAAAATATTTTCTTTATATTCAAAAGAAGATAGAGATGACAACAACAAGTGGTTTTTTCCCACATTTGGTTTCCACCTTAAATCCTGGTGTTCATGTGTGTTTCTTATGAGTGATGGTTTATTTTGTTCTTACTACACATGGTTACTGTTTATATAATTTTGAATAAAGTACTAATGCACTGTATCAAGATAAACATATGAAGAATTAATTGAAAACATACATTTACTGGATATACGATAATTGTCTTAAGAATAGTCACATACACATGTGGGTCCCTTCAGAAAAGCCGAGTACAAAAATTAGAATATGAAATGAAAATTTAATGACTCAAAAATATTGATTCACCGCCCCAACGCCCAAGAATTTTTCCAACCAAACACACTATCATCTACCTAGTTGCAAGGACTAAAGTGCTCATGTGGGCTCTGCATACCCTCCACATAGCCTACTACATTTGCATCTAGAAATCAAGTTTTTCAAAATGTCTTTCCTTGAAAGTTTTCTAAATTTGTACATCCTTCGTAACTTTTAGTTCAAGGTTTCTCCACACATAGTTCTTCCACCTATATTTCTTCCATCTATCCGATTTGGAATTTAGGTGTGTATTAAAGTGTCATTTGTTAATTCTTTTGGATGCCTTGATATCTAGATCTCAATAAACTTTTGATCCTTGTCTCCATCACTTGAAAAGTCTCGTGGACATCATATACCACCCTTGACAAATTATGAATCTCAACAAATTTTGGATCCCTTAGTCCCATTGCTTGATATATTGTATAGTTCATATTTTATACCCTTAACAGATCTCAATATTCATACCATTGATATAATTTGATGTTTGGCTGTCTAATACTTAACATATCATAGTTTCCCTCTTCATTAACTAAGATTTATATCAATTAGGATGTCAACCAGCGAGAAGAATAAAAAAAATGTTGAAAGCTAAAGTTTTGTATGGTTAATAGACCCCTCCCATAATACACCTTGCAAGTATCCACTGGCCATAGTGCTCCATCAACATTGTGACTAGGGACTAGGATAAAGGGCCCCATATCCCAAAATTTCTCAATCAACTTAAAAACAAGGGAGTCAATACCCAAATTTCTAAAATTCACTTAAGTACCTAAGCTTATTTAAAAGGATTAAAATTGGCTCTAACTAGGGAATAGGCCTTCCTACAATACTTTGGAGATAAATAAGTCTCATGTTTCCTATGAAGCTTCCAAAACATTTCCTTCAACCTGGAATCTTCAAAAATAAGGACATAAGATGGCGAATGGCCAAATCCTCGTCTTGATCGCAACTCAAATGATATTTTAACACTCTTTAGCACTATAATATACAAGCATCATACTCCAAAACTTTTAAATAGTGAAGCCAACATTTGACTCACCACAAGATAAAATAGGGTGCCCCGAGACTCCTTAACAAAAGGTATACAACTATCACTCATATATATCAAAAATAGGGACTTAATGACCTTTCTCTAAGTCCTACAATCAAGGAAAACATCCTAGTGTACTTACTTTAATTCAAGGGCACTAAGTATCTATTTAATCCCACCACTAGCTTAACAATCACTAAATACACTAATAGAGATACAAAAATATCCATAGACTTAACTCATATTATGCATTACACTCTACCACACCATACATTTCATTTTTAATGCAAGGAACAATATTATAAGATTTTTTCTTCTTACAAAATTCCATCATAAATTAATCTACAAGGATTAACCAAACACCATTCAGCATGACATTCAACTCATCGTTGCAAACACATTAAAAAACCTAATATGGAAATAACCCTAAAACACTGAACAAAAATCCATTTCATTAAGAAATAAAATAAATACACATATCTATTTTAATTAAATTTGTTGGAAATTCAATAAGGAAGATCCACCCTCTACCCAAACATATGATTAACTACATTGTAGTTTTCTTGTAGCTAGTTACCCCAGCGCTAGATCCAATGCATTAAGAGGAAGACTGACTCATTGAGGTAATATTAGGGATGCAAATAGAGTACATATTATGAAGGCCAACTTCCTTCATACACATGAATTCACTATGTTTCCTTTTAGCCACCAAGCCACAGCCTTTTAATTTTCACAATATTACCCCACTAGGCTTAGAAAAATGAAAGGGGGTCGTTCTCTAATAGAACAAGCCTTAGTACTTCCTCTTTATTAGTGATTTTTATGCACATATCCAATAAAATTTCTTAAAAATTCCTTCTATCATTCTAAAATAAACTTAAAGCATTGCCTTTGACCTGCTTTGTTATAGGTCATTTTTTCATGTCTACCTAAAAGGCCTAAAAACCAGATCAATCAGCATTCTTTAACACTTCGTCATTATCACTTTTCAAATCCCTAAGAATTACCTCTACAAAAGTATTTATGGGTCAATCAGATCAAAAACACTATTTTTAGCCCTAGTGCAACCTACATACTGTTCGCTTGCAATGCTTGCAAGTTGTATAACTGAGCTGACTAGAATAGGTTTCTCTACTCTACAAGTGCGATGATTCTAGAATTTTGGGAAAATTAAAAAATTTTTTTTAATATTCTTCTTCTATAAGCTTCTAAGGTGGTTTTAACCATTTACCATGGACACAGATCTTGAATTCCTTCTCTAGATATCTTATCTCTTATCCTTTGAGCTTATCCTCTTTCATATGTGGATCTCAAGCCTCTATTGGTAAATCCTAAACTACCACTTTTACCCTATAAGTTTACTCCCTCCCATAGAATCTAGTTTGACTTTTGGATATTACTAGTTCCCTTGTGCTGCTACTTTGAGCTTACATAATCATTATTCACTTATGCATTAGGGTTGAGTTTGAAGGTTTTCTTTGTGGCAAGGAAGGAAAAGACAATTGGGGAGACATCTACAAAGTTAGCTTCTATAAATGGTTGTAAATCTCTCCTTTATTTATTAATACAAAAAACACTTTGATTTTCTATACTTGTGTCATTCTCATTCATTGATTAGAGATATTCTATTATGCTATGTGGATATTGTAATTCTCTTGCTTGTTTTAGTCATTGTTGTAGGTTCCATTTATGATGTGTGGAGATAGAGTTGGAGCTTACAAGCAAAAAGAAGAGGAGGACTTACTACAAAATGTAAGTAGGTCTCTTTTCCATATTCTTATCTCTCTATGGAAAACATAGATATTGTTCCCTTTGTTCTTCTAGATCATACCACTAGATCTTGAGAGTTAATTTTTGTCTTCAGAAGTGAATTTTCCATGTAACAAATTGGCAACCATATCGGGGATGGCATAAGGATTTTTTACCTTTCAAAGTGACCTTAATTGACTTATTCATACAGTAATTAATCTTAAGAAAATACATTTCTTAGCTTGGTATGTTTCTCGTGATGTGTTTTGACAAAATTATCCCCAACACACTCTTTTTTCTGAGACAGAGTGACCCAATGTAGTCTTTTCTCTTTGTAAGTGTGTTGGTTTGCACTAGTGGCCACGATTGAAAATTTTAGAGGTGAATTCTTTCCCTTGGAAAAAATTAAGGGGTTTTAAACTTTTAGTGGGCGAATATTTTGTATCATAGTACATTGTTACAAATCACCTAAAATTTATTTTATAAAAAAATTAGGTATGGAGGTCAGACCACATTATTTTTAAAGAGAGAATACAAAATAAATTTAGCCCTTGAGTTTAGGAGTTACAACCTTTCATTTGCCCTAATTTTCAAGAATATGTATATATAATAGTTATTTCTCTCTCGTGATTCGGTGTAAAAAATGTTATTTCTTTCATTCACTAGTATTTCATGCTATTGGGACTAATTTTTAGAAAATGACCCTCCTTTTTCGGAACAAATGGCCATAAAAGAATAATTAATTTTTATTTAAAAATTCAAGTATATTATTGTCATGTATGTTTAAAGATTGAATAGTGTTATTTCTATCTTCCATGTTTTCATTTGTTTAGTCATAATCATATACGATGGCTGTTCGAAAAGTTGTAGAATTTGAGTTAAGAATTCAAGATTGAGAATAGAGGTATAAGGTGTTTTGCAAAGTAGTGAAGTTTGAATTAATAAGTCAAGAATAATAGTGGTACAGGTAAGTCTGTGTTTTAATGGATTTTTGGTATATATAATTATTAATTTTGTGATATATACTTGTCATTTTCAAATATTATTTAGATAATAGATTTTTTGAATTTTCAATCCCCTTAAAATAATTAATGTGTAATTCTTTATTTTCAGCTTCCATGCATTTCTAATGAAAAATTTGAAAATATATATTCCAAAAGGTTAATCCCTTACGTTCCAAAATCAATACAACTCAGATTTCATCATTTATTTTGTTACTTACCCTTTATTTTCAATGTGCACTATATGTAAATTATGTTTCTACATAAAAATGATAAAGTACTTGTTACTATTTGAATACCAAGGTGCTGACAATTTGGAAAACTCTACTTTGTTGGAATATACCCTATTAAAAATAAAATTTCACTAAAATTGCTTGAATTTGATACATTATTTTTCTACTAGGAATTGATAAAGTAGTTGTTGTTATTCTTTGAATAGTAAGGTGTTCAAGGTTTGAAAAATTCAGCTGGAACACAATTGAATTAATGTATGAAGACATCTTACTAAAAATAAAAATAAGCAAATATGTTTAAAATATATGTATTATCAAACCAAACTTTCAAGATTGAAACGAAAAAGGTCATTTTAAAATGAAAATTTAAGAAAATGAATAATAAATTTGAAACTATTTACTTCAATTAAATTTCATTAGCAAGATGAAGATGGAGATTTTATATGCATAGATGTATGACAATTTTTTTTATTCGGTTCCCATAGACATAAAAAATCATTGGCATCCTATTCATATATATGGGTTAAAAATATTTTAGGTTTTTAGAGGGATTAAATTTTTTCTATGCAAATGTTTTAGTCATTTTTTTTACCTAAACTTTGAAGACATTGAATCCACTTTATTCATTAAAAAATATAATTTCAATAATGAAACATTACACGAGGTATATATATATATATATATATATATATATATATATATATATATATATATATATATATATATATATATATATATATATTAGGTTTCCAGAGGGATTAAATCTGTTATGTGCAAACTTTTAGTCAAAATTTTCACTGTAAATAAAAAATATGGGCTATAAAAAAATGAATATACATGTTATACTCTTACTATCAACCATAAATAAAATATTTCAATGTCCATATGAACTATCATAATCTTATCCCAATTTTATAGACAAATAATACTTTTGAGTACAACAAATTGTATTTGAGTACCTGACTTAAAAAACCTTTTAAAAATATTTGAGCACATGACTCAAATAATGTTTTTAAATATGCATGTCAAATGAATTATTTCAATCTCAACTTAATGCATATGTATATGGAGAGAGCTTAAATTACTCATAATTTTAATGTTGATCATAATAAAATATTCCAATGATGTAGGAGGAGTAATTAAAAGTAAAAATGTTCCAGGAGATATGTATTTTATTTAATTATTAATATAAATTAAAATGCAACATTTATATTACTTTCACCACTATATTTAGTCTAATATATGGTCATGCATTTTTTGAGGGTGGAAATTTCAAGCTTCAAGGGATGGAATTTTATTAAGGAAAAAACATTATCATGTTTAATATTTCATCTCTTTCCAAAATCATCACCATAAAATTGCGATCATCTCCTAAAAATATTAAAAAATATTTATAAAGGATAAGCATATATTTTTTATATTAGCTATAACTAAAGGCGAATAACTACTAATATAATCGTATGTTTTTAATATTGTTCCTCTATGCATTAACTATGCGATATCCTTTATCAATATAAACTGTTATTTAAAGGGCATACATTATTAATATCTCTTCAATATTATTTTAAAATGTGACACCCCACCTTAAAAACAAACACAAAGATATTTTATTAAATTACATTTAATTATAAGTAATAGCATTAATCATGTGCTTATATTTTGAAATATTTATATATAAAAGATATTTAAAAATAAAAAAAAAAATTTAAGGTTTTGTTTAAAGAAGTTATGAGATATTTGATTGTAAACCTAAGGTAGTCCATAAAAATTATACAAAACTATAAACTCACAACTAAGGTTGTAATTATATTTTAAACAATAATTAACTACAAAGTATAATATACTTTATATCTCTTTTAACAATACATTATTTCTAACATGATTAAAATATATATCAAACATGATTTATAATCTTAAACGAGCTAAATTAATGGAACACATTAACACGCTATTAATTATTAATTCAAGATAGTGTGTGATGGAATCTAAAATAATAAATAAGTACAAACCATGTAGAAAACTAGGGTGGTTTCTCCCCACACTTAAAGTGGTTTGACCTCCCTTCCAAAGCAGCCACCCATGCACATAAAATATAGCTTTACCTTTTCACCCCACTAAGATGCTGAAATAGCTTATAGCCATACATCACAGTGAGGATTTAAGGTTATAACACATATTTCATTAAATGTGGATGTATTTAGTGGATCTAGAATTTAGAACTTTAACTAGATTAAGTTTTCCCAAAATGAGGAATTAGAAAGTGAATTAGTTCACTAATGTAGATATTCACCATTTTTGTGTAAAAATTATCATGATAAACTTTATAAAACAAATTTATATAAACTTGCTAAAGCAAATCTTTCACATTTTAATCTTGGATTCCTTACATTATCTGTTTTGATACTTTTTATGGTTTATAGTAAAAGATAAGTTTGTTAAGGTTATTTTATGAAAATAATGATGTGTAAGTTACTATTATTAACCCATTTAATTATAATATGATATAGTAAATATCATGTATGTGTTAAGTTACGATTATTACTAAGATAGTGTTGGCAAAATTTAAAAGCCTATCACCTTTGCAACACTAATAATATGGTTGAAGATTTAAAAACTCTCATAGATCATCTAGTCTATACTCATATAGGAATTAAATTTCAAAATATTTGTGACGCTACCAACCTTCTTGATTGTTTAACTAAACAAAACTATGATGATCTTGATACACTTCTTTTAATGTTTTTTTAGCATAACAATAAAATTCGAAATAACTTTTAGTAATATCTTTTTATCTTCTTATTTACCATAGTTGGTCTTAGTGGATGATAATCATCATTATCACCATCCCAATTACATACTATTGTAGGAAGCTTGCACCATTTTAAAGTTGAGGAGAAAAATAAATTTAGGATCAAATTAAATGTTCAATGTGAGTAGTAGCATAATTTATTTTTATTTATTATTTGTATGTTTATATTAATAAAGAAGTTGATTGAGGTTCACTTTATGAATACTAGATTAATACGCAAGATATATATGAAGCATAAAGTTATTTAATGACAAATGATCTTAGTAATGTGTCCAATATATACCATTATTTAGAACTTTAACTAGATTAAGTTTTTTCAAAATGAGGAATTAGAAAGTCACTTAGTTCACTAATTTTAATGTAGATATTCACATTTTTTGTGTAAAAATTATCATGATAAACTTTATAAAACAAATTTATATAAATTTGAAAAAGAAAATATTTCACATCTTAATCTTGGGTTCCTTACATTATATATTTTAATATTTTTTATGGTTTATATTAAAAATATAAGTTTGTTAAGGTTATTGTATGAAAATAATGATGTGTATGTAACTATTATCAACCCATTTAATTATAATCTGATATAGTAAAATATGTTATGTTACGATTATTACTAAGACAATGTTGGCACACTTTAAAATATTGGAATTAAATTTCAAAATATTTGTGCCGCTACCAACCTTCTTGATTGTTTGCCTAAACAAAATTATGATGATCTTGAAACATTTCTTTTAATTTTTTTTTTAGCATAACGATAAAATTCAAAATAGCTTTTAATAATATCTTTTTACCTTCTTATATACCATATTTGGTCTTAGTGGATGCTAATCATCATTATCACCATCATCATTACATACTATTGTAGGAAGTTTGCAACATTTTAGAGTTAAGGAGAAAATATTTTCTTAGGATCAAATTAATTGTTGAATATAATTTATTTTTATTTATTATTTATACTTTTTATGTAAAGAAAGAAGTTGGTTAGGCTTACTTAATGAATAATAGATTAATATGCAAGCTATATATTAAGTATAAAGTTATTTAATGACAAATGATCATAGTAATGTGTCCAATATATACCATCATAGATCCATTTTAAGTGCAGATGTAGGGATCAAATTTCTTCAAGTGAAAACATTTTTAGAGTGAAAGATACAATGTGTTATTTTTAATTGTTGAAACTATATTTTTGAAACTATATATACGAACAAATAAAAATTTTAACCATAATTTTATATATATATATATGAGTTGATATTGACATAAATTAGTTAACATAAATCTTCAAATAGTTTCTTTTGAAAAGTATAAGATTTAAACATCTAATTCACACATTTTTTTTACTTCTAATTACTTTACAAAGCATATTTTTTTATATTTTTCTCTTTAGAACATAATTTTTATTTTAAAGGGGCACAAACGGACAGACAAACTTATACATCCCCCCGTATTGGGCTATAAAATGAACCTCTTGTCTCAATTAATAATCATTTTAATGATCAAAATCAATCATGATTTAGAATAGTAACAAAGTAGTACAATTTGATTATTTTCAAATACAACAAGAAAGAGAGAAAAATGACTAAGATATTTATTACAAATTTTTAGTTTTTATTCCTGTAATGTTTAAGGATATTATATTGAAAAGAATATATTGACATTCATCTAAAACTTAGATTCCTTACATTATTTCTATTATCATTAACATTTATATTTATGTCTTAAATTTGATTGATGAATACTAGATTGTGTAAAAAAGGTCTTACCTATAAAGTTATTTAACAATATATTAATTTTGTTTTTCTTACTATTATTGACCATTTTAAATTGACACTAATTACTTTTCCTAAGCTGGGTACAAATTAATTATACTAGTACAATGTTGGCACCACTTCAAAATCTATAAGAGGAAATATTTATAATTCTAGTTGTGTTGTTCAATGATCAAAATATTTTTTATAAATTAGAGTGCAAAAAAATAGCGAACTTGATTTATATCAATTATAATAAGGAAAATTAAGGAAAACTCACCTCAAACATTATATTTTGTGTCTATCATTTATTCATTAAGTTTTTAAATGGTTTATATTAAATAGAATACTAATTAGGTAATCCACTGTTGTTTTAATATGCCAAGTTTAGAAGATGTTTTTAGGTGCATTATTGAATTTGATTATGCATATTTGATATGATGAGAAGTCATGTTGGTCAAATAAAGCTTTGAAAACTTAAATATTTTATGGCATTGTCATGTAATTTTCATAACACATGATTACATTGAAATTTTAAACAATATAAAACTCCTTCAAAAAGAATATGAAGAGAATATTTGATATACAACAAATAAGGAAAAGTGTGTCTGAATGTATATTAATAGATCCTAAAAAAAAAAATTACATTCATGAATCATATAAACCTACTCTTAATATATTTGCTCAAGTAGATCAAGAATGGATTCTACACTATATTTATTTATCTTGGTATTCTTGCAATGTTCTTTGTTTGGCATCCATGCCCACACTATGGTATTAATTGGAATAGAGCCAAGTTCTTTGTCATCAGGATTTTGTACCCAATATTGGTCTAAAATTTTTCCATTGTATTTCCCTGAGATAGGTTTCCACCAGTCAACCTTTACATGAAGATTCTCACTTTAATTATCCCTAAGGATATCTGAGATGGATTTTGTTATCCAAATCATCTCTCCTACATCCTCATTTCCTGATCTAACTAGAAACATATTTCCATTCTCAACATCAATCATTGGATTGAATGTTGGCTTTGGCTTGTTGCTTTTGGGTCAAACATATATTGGTTCATCTATGGCATTATCAAAATCTCCATCCATAATACTTGAGATTACTTGGAGTGCATTACGATCAACATCAACAATGTGCCTTGTCTTGGGCCAAAAATCCTCAGAAGATGAACCATTTCCATCTATTATTCTATGATCATTATAGGTTCCATCTAATGTATCAAGAATTTTTTCCCAATACACTACTTTATTTTTCCATTCCTCTCTAACAATTGGTGAATACTCATTCCCAATAGTGTCTTTCCACATTTTTATGTATGATGTTATCCCTTCCTATAGTTTTTTTAAATAGATATCATTCTATTTGGAAGCTATTAAAGATGTATTCCCTATGGGAATTATAGGTCGACCTTCATTATCTATTTTCCATAACTCAACTAGTTCTAACCACTCAATATCTCTAATTGATTCTTTGTACCTTAGTACTAGAACATCATTGAGTATAAGAAATTGGAAGTATTGGACATTAAGACGTCCAACTAGTGCATTTTTTCCCTCCTTAATGTATCCATTAAGGAAAATTTTGAAGTCATAGACCTTGTCAATAAGTGTAGGTGGAAACACTCGATTTTCTTCAATTATGCGATATGTATCCATCATTTGAGGTAAAGAATAAATATATTTACTTTTTAGGTTGGAAGACATTCTTCCATAGGTTCCATATATGTCTTCATGGGTGTGCCCCACAGGAAAGAACCCAACCTCAATAGTGATGAAGACACCAAGTGCAGTTAAAAGTGATAGAAACATGAAAAGATAGCTATTCTTATTATCACTTGATGCATTATCCAACTGTAACAACAAATGTGGAGGAAGAGGTTTAAAATCAACATTTTGACTTTTTGAACTTCCATGAGATATAAAATCATCCTTGTACCCTTGACATATTGAGTAAATAGAGGTGTCAAGTAATGCATTTTTAAGCAGGTTTCTTGAAATTCCACTTTCATAAAGTATATCACCATACATATCGATTTGTGGGTCTTCAAGGTCCGTTAAGCACTTTGCAAGGGATGTAATAGTAAATAGTGATCCCATATGGACAAATGGTAAGGAGAAATGACCTAAACCTCTTGCCTTATGCCCATGTGTAAGCATACCTGTCAATGACAAACCTAAATTTGTTCCTGCAGTAGATTTTGATTTGACACGTAGCCTTGGGATTGAAGTCTTTGTTTTTTCCATTTTATCATCGATAATGCTCAAATACTCCTTTGGAAACCGCTCTGACATAGTTCTATGGGCATAGTAGAAATACCTTCCACACATAACAATCTTGTTATGTTTCGTCAACCTACCTCCTGCCTTTTCTTCCAACTCTGTTGTAGTTGCTTAATTCATTTGTTCTTTCAACATAATACATTCACTGCATTTACTGAAGTCAGTTTTCTTTGAAAATGCCACATCTCGAAACTTAGTATTCCATATCTTGCTCATTGTTGTCTATGATATTAATGGGTAATTGAGCTTTTGATGAGCCTCATTGATCTCTTTTAACAAAGAATTTTGTGTGTAAGTCGAAGGAATAAATCTTAAAGGAGCAGATGTTACATCTTCTTCAACTTGATGTGTTCGGTTCAGTGAAAAATCAGAATTATCCATTACAATTTTGTGCAATATTTCTATGGCTACCACTATGTGAGCTCGTGCTTTGCATGTGTTGGTGTTACCATGAATAGCTTTGATCTGTCCATGTTGGAAATAATGTTGGTAGTTATAGAATGTTCTCTGAGGAATTTTATGTATCTTATACCATGATTTCGTACAAACAATATTCCCATTAAATCTCATGTCCTTTACATTTCTAGCAACATGGCCATGGCCCTTTGACATGACTGCGTTTGACATGAGTGAATTCAAGACAAATTCTCTAATATCATTTGTATTTACTTGCCTCATACCCCTTCTAGCACCTACAATGGCCTTCCTGTCCAGATGTTGAAGACAATCTTTTCTACAACATACATCTGTTGCCAAAAGTTGAATTTCTTTCTCTTCATCTATTTTTCTTTGACATTTTGCAAATTTTTTGTCGCTATAACTTGTTTAATCCTTTTATATGTCCTTGTTGCATGCATATCAATTGATTTTCTATCTTTTTCATTACAAAGGTACCCATCCCATTTGTTTGAGGGATTTGTGTCCTCTATAACATCTCATATCACCATTTCTTTGGGTGGCTCCTTGAACTTTTCCTTGACCCTTAATATCACACCTTTGTTGTCCACCAACTTATTTATTGGCCATCTAACCAAACAGTGTATAGACTTATCCCAATTCTGCATATCTCACAATTTCCATCTATCTCTTCTAGAAAAACACCAAAATCCATTTCACCTAGTGTTTCACCTTCAGCAATGTCTTCTTCGTGAACATTAACTCACATTCCTTTGGAAATGCACATGCTAGTTCCCATGCATTCATGTGTAAGAGAAAAATTTGCACATATGAATTTAACTCGATCTTGGGGAATATTTATGGCATTATCATGAAAATGAGGCTCCAAATCTGATTCTAGCCAAATTTCATAAGATTCTAATGCACCCCCAAGTGTATGCTCAAATCCTGTTGGATGTGGTAGAGGAGCATTATGTTTTAACACCTTTCCAATTTTAACCACTATGCATCCTTTCTTTACCATATTTCCATGCACTTTATGCCCAAGCTCTTTATTGAATATGGAGCCCTCGCCTACCTTCCCTCCATGTTGTAGAAGATTTACCTTGTCTCCAATAGAAAATGTAGAGGAAACATTCGTACCTATAAACAAATGTAAATAAGGTTAGTATTTACTCAAAAAAAAAACATTTATTATAGTATCAATAATATATAACACATTCTTCAATATTTTTATTTACCTATGTGGTGTCTCAAATCCACAATCTTCCATGGATGTATGTCCCCTTCATTAACATCATCATCAATCAAATGTGGTTGAATGACATCAATTATCAAAATTGCAACATAACCAACATTAACCCTTTCTCCAACATAATAAGTTCCACACTCTGCAGATTTGAGCCTTCCTAGCCCAATGAATTGATCATTAATAAGGAGATCAACATAGTCCCCTTTTGCCAAAATTATATTTTCCATTGTATTTTGTATCAATTCTATAACAACAATTAAATCATAACTTGTAATTAAAAGGATGAACAGTGTAAAGTGTGACTTTATATTTTCCAAAAAACACACAACTTACGAAAGTAATATAGATGCAAAAATTAAATTAGTATGGTATTCATATTGGATGTAATGAAACATTGTTTCCTCAAATGAAAGCTAACAATCAATATCATTCCTTCTACTACAAACATAAGCATATTGCTAGGAGCAACATTACATGGTCAAATAAATCTAGCACGTGCTAGATTTCCTTCTAGCACAAACACAAACACATTGCCAATAACAATATTCTAAGGTGAAGGAAATACACCACATGATAAATTTCCTTATAACGTAAATAGAAGCATATTACTCACAAAAACATTTCAAAGTGAAATAAATCTTACACATTCTGGAGTTTATTGTAGCACAAACACAATCACATTGCCAAAAACAACATTGTAGTGTAGAAGATATCTACCATATACTTGATTTACTTCTAGCACAAACAAAAGCACATTACCAACAATAACATTGTAGGGCAAACAAAATCCAACAACTTCTATCACAAACACAATCACATTTCCAATAACAATGTCGCAAGGTAAAATAAATTTAGCGCATGCTAGCTTTACATGTAGCATAAATACAAGCATACTACCAGAAACAACATTTCATGCCAGAAGAAATCTAGTGCATGCTATATTTCCTTCTAACACAAACAAAAGCACATTACCAAGGTGAAGGAGATCTAACACGTGTTAGATTTCCTTCTATAATAAACAATCAAATTTAAAACAACAATATTGCATAGCAAAAGAAATCTAGCACAACTTCTAGCCCAAACACAAGCACAACATTTCCAATAACATTGCCAAGGTGATGGAAATCTAATACTTGCTAGATTTCCTTTTATCATAAAAAACCAAATTGACAACAACAATATTGCAAAGAAAAAGAAATCTAGCATAGTTTATAGCCCAAACACAAGCACATTTCCAATAAAAATATTTCAAGGTGAAAGAAATTTAATGCATGTTAGCTTTACATGTGGCACAAATACAATCATACTACCAACAACAACATTGCATGCCAAAAGAAACCTATTGCATGTTATGTTTATTTTTAAAACAAACCAACAAAGTGTAATAGTGATTCTCTACTGTGAAGACCCATATTAAAATTGGTGTAATGCTAATAAGACCAATACATCTACTGCTAGGATAGCCACTCACCTTTCCCTTTATCCCACAAAAAATGCCCACGTGTGAAATCCTTTTCCTGCCGAGTGTTTGCTTGTAAGAGGGGAAAGTAATGAATAATTTTTTGTGCTAGAATAAATTTCTTTGGGGAAATAGGGTGGAAAACATGAAGCCTCATCTCCTTACCAAGAAAGTAAGGCTAACTAGGCCTGATTGATATCCATGCTCGACTGTTAAAATTGGCAACTAGGGCCAAAGTCCATATGGGTCATCTTATTAATGGAAGCTGATATTTTTCTTCAATGCCTGTCATTGAGAGGTGTAGGATTAATATAAATATCATCCAATTCCGATAATTATTCATGGAGATATTAATTTATTTGTGTTATGGGACAATTCGTCAAGGTCGCCCAACAACCAAATAAACCCCAATTCTACTCAACATTTTAGTATGAATAGAGGTGGCCTTCAAGTCATTTTAACACACTTGGGATCTCTTACTCTCTACTTGTATTTGGGTTTAGTAGGAGGAAAGATCCTAAGGGATAACACTGCCCTAATCGAGAAGGCAGAAGCTAGAACTGCCGAGAATTGCCGAAAAAACTGGAAATGCCGAGAATAATCAGAATCGACGAAACTACTGAGAATAGTCGGAACTATCAGGAACAACCAGAACTATTGGAACAACCAGGAAGCTGACACAGAGGGTGGAAGCTAGAACTTCCAGAACTTCCAGGAAAAGCCGAGGTTGGCTAAATTACTAGAACTATTGGGAATAGCCAAAAAAGCCGGAAAAGCCGGAACTATCGAAACTACTAGGAATAGCCAGAATTGACAGAACTGCCAAATTTCTAGGAATAGTCGTAATTTCTGAAATTGTCGAGAACTACTGAGAATAGATGGAAAAACATGAACTGCTGGGAAGAGCCGAAATTGTCAGAATTGCTAGGAATAGTCGGAACTGTCAGGAACAACCAAAACTATCAGAATAGAAGGAAGCTGACACTGAGGGTAGAAGTCGGAACTACCACAATTGCCAGGAAAAGCTGGAACTGTCAAAACTGCCGGAATAGCCAGAATTTTCAGAATTGCCAAAACTACTGAGAATAGCCGAAATTGCTGAAACTACCGGGAACTGCCAGAACAAGCATGAAATTTTTTGGAGAGTGAAGAAGCCGGAACTGTCGGGAACAACTGAAATTGCTGGAACTACCGGAACTGCTTGGAACAACCGTAATTGCTGGAACTGCCGGGAACAGTTGGAATTGCTGGAACTGATGGAACTGTCGGGAAGTACCGAAACTGCCGGGAACTATTGAAACAGCCAGAGCATTTGTCTCTGAAGGAGAGAAACATGCAACAGACAAATAACTAACTTTGGGACAATTGTATGGTACTTAGCAGCAAATACACCACGCATAGAATGTTACAACTAGCATGCAAGGGATAGCTAGCATGCAACAACATGCATGCTAAGGACAACAAGCATGCTAGGGACAACAAGCATGATAGGGACAACAAGAAAGCTAGGGACAACAAGCAAGCAAGATGCAACTAGCACATAGGTCAGTATGGCAACATTGTGTAGCAATGGCACATAATGTAATAAAGTGATGGGTACAGTCATGATTAATGAAGCATGATGAGATGCAACATAGTGATGATGGGTGCAGTATGGTGCAACATCATGACATGCATCATGATGACGAAATGCAGCACAACGATTGGTGAAGGATTCACATTAGAGAATTAGTTTAAGCAACATGTCTTCAACTGATCTCATGTATCATCTTCTTAGAGATGATCTATGCTCTTATCTAGATAAGTCAAAGTGTTGACTTCTATTGTAAATGTACTGTCTCTCTCTCTCTACTGAACTATTGAAGAACATATAAGAAGAATTGATGAAGGGTTTCCCCACATTGGGGTTTGTCCCTAGCTAGTGCCACATCTTGTGTCTTCTTGCCTTGGCTTGTCTTTTGCGATTTATGTTTATATTCTATCTGCATTTTACTTTAATGTTGATGTGATTGCTAATCTAGAAAATATTTGATCTAACTGTGAAAATTGAAATGAATTACTCTAAGCATAGAACATAACTAAAATTAGCATGGAATAAGAGCTAAGCTGAAGGTAATGCCCAAGCAAGAGTGAAAGAGAAATCATCGAAGACAGTTGGGAAAGAAAAAAAAATGAACAATGGATTCCTCATCCCTCTTCAAATTCACCAAGGTGAAGTCAAAGCACAGAATATTATCAAAATGGTGCAGCAGAAGTTTCTGATGGCCTACCTAAAGATCACTTCAATGGGAAGTCTAGATCTAAGGGTGGAAGGAAAAGCAGATGCCTTGGTTGCAATAATTTCAGCCATTATGAGAAGGAGTGTCCAAATGGTAGAGACACATCTCCCTATGAACATAACATTCATTCTACGGACATCTTCAATGATCAAAGGAATGACAGGTAATGCAGGTCATCAAGGAAATGGTTGACTCTGCAAAGAAAGCAAGGAACCACAGGAATGAAGAATCAAATGTTATTTTTGATGAGATAAAGAAGTGTTATCTTGTATTGGCCCACTCCTTTAGATTCTTTGGGAATATGGCTTATTGATTGTAGAGCTTGAAGGTACTTCATTAGATAGAAGGGTGCACTCTCTAATTTGGTAGAGATGGAAACAATTGTGGAATTATACTTGGATCCAATGCCACCTATATCGGAAAGGGTGTAGGGAATGTTACCCCTTAATTGAATGAGGGTATCTCGATTCATTTACAAAATATCTTTTATGTACCTGATTGCAAGAAGAACCTGATGTCCATTTCACCAATGGAAGTCAAAGGTTATAGGGTGGCACTCATTGATGGAAAGCTACGTGTTTGAAAATATAATTTTCAAAGATGTTTTTGAGTTCAGGGTTGTATCAAGTTGCAGGAAGTCCATTGGGGACCATGTCCATTGACACATAGTACTGAAGGTCTATGAGTGAGATGGTGATAGGGATGCATGAATTCAAAAAGAACATGAAGGTACATGTCTGAGATGTACCGAAGAAAAATATTACAAGGGGACCATTCCCTTCACGTAGCAGGTCCACATGTTTGGAACAACCCGAGGGGTTTGAGATTGATGATTAGGAATCTCATGTATGCAAGTGGAAGAAAACCCTCTATGGCTTGAAGAAAAACTCCCCGGGCATAGTATGAGAGGATTGATAGCTATCAGATGAAGCTGAGATTCACTAGGAGTGAAACCAATCCAAACCATTACCCGAAGGTTGTGTATGATAGACCACTCATACCGGCAGCTTATGAGGATGACCTATTTCTAACAGGTTTAGACCCTGTGATTTGTAGAAGTAAGAGGGAGTTGGATTCTAGATGTGGAATGATAAACTGCAAGCCTATGAATACCTCGATGATCTTAACTTTCAGAGGTTATATGGTAGTGATGTCAGACCAGATTTGGGAAATGCCTCTAAGTTTCATAAACTCATTTGCATTGATGTTCTTGGTGAACTTCCGTCTGGATATATGTTTTGCAGTTAGCATGGTGAAATCATATTTGGTTGAGCCTCACTAGATTGGTGCCAAGAATCTTCTAATATATCTTCAGGGCACAATTTTTCATGGATTGAGATACACTACCGGAAATATGGAACTGCATGATTATTCGAATGTTGAGTGGGCGGGCAGTGTGGGGGATCACTAGAGCACTTATCTGTGTTGGTTCTCTTTGGATTCTTCTTTGATATCATGGATGAGCAGGAAGCAGAAGTTGGTTTCTATAAGCACTACTGAGACCGAATACATATCTATGAGTATGATCTCATGTGAAGCTGCATGGTTGCAGAAGCTCTTAAGTGAGTTGTTTGTACATGTGATGAATACCAATATGATTCTCTGTGACAACTAGAGGGGGGATTCGATTATTGAGGAATCTCGTATTTGATGATTGCTCTAGTAGATAGACATTAGATATTGCCTTATCTGGTATATGGTAAGTCGATGAGTGAGGAGACTCCATCGCATTGAGACTAATGTATAGGTTGCAGAAATTTTGTCAAAGCACCAGGGAAAGGTCAAATTTGTGACTTTCCTGAATGACTTGTAGTCATTGAGAGACCTTCTTATAAGGGTCCTACATGTTGCTTCCATTGAGATCTAGGAGATCTAGGGCGCTTGGGGTACTTACTGGAGCAACATACAACCACAGGGCAACTCATCCTCCCCTAGTGGTGCGCTATGTATAGGATGACAGGTTCAACCTTCCCCTGTGATACCCCATGGCAACTGTGGAACAAGATGATTAGTTCTTCTGTGGGCTGTGATGATTAATTCTCTAGTGGAAACTATGGAACAGGATGATTAGTTATCCTATGGGCTGGGATGATTAGTTCTCCCATGGGAACTGTCGAATAGGATGATTAGTTCTCCTGTGGGTTGAGATGATTAGTTCTCCCATGGCAACTGTGGAACAAGATGATTAGTTCTCCTATGGGCTAGGATGATTAGTTCTCCCGTGGAAACTGTGGAACAAGATCATTAGTTCTCCTATGGTTCGAGATGATTAATTCTCTCGTGGAAACTGTGAAATAGGATGATTATTTCTCTTGTGGGCCAGGATGACTAGTTCTCCCGTGGCAACTGTGAAACATGATGATTGGTTTTCCTATGGGCTGGGATGATTAATTCTCCCGTGGCAACTGTGGGATAGGATGATCCATTCTCTTGTGTACATGATGATTAGTTCTCTTATCGAGGCATCCTACCCATGTAGTCTGGGACTCATGGGATGTACCTCTTATGTTATCAATGAGTAGGGAAATGGGGTTAGGGACCATAGTAGTACTATCGATGGATGCATCATTGTACCTATCATACTCCCTATGCTAGGATGACCTCCATTGATCTGGGATCAGTATGAGTGGTTTACGACATTCTCTTGTGATATTGATTTGGGATCAATAAAACTGACTTCGGGTCAGTAAGAGTGATGTGACACACTCTCTTAAGATGAAACTGACTTCGGGTCAGTAGAGAATGGTATGAGACATTCTCGATTAATTCTTCTTCTTCATGGTTTAGCAAAGCAAAGCAAAGTAGAGCAGAGCTCAAACAGATCAGAGTAGTGTAGGGCACTAATGGTAGAGATAGTACAGTCGAACATATGCATTAGCGGATGGAGTTCTTCCTAGTTGAGAGGGAGTGTTGAAATTGGAAACTAGGGCCAAACTCCATGTGAGCCATCTTATTAATGGAAGCTGATATTTTTCATCGATCCCTCTCATCGAGAGGTGTAGGATTGATCTAAATATCATCTGATTCCGATAAGTATTCATGGAGATATGAATTTATTTGTGTTATGGGACAATTCGTCAAGGTCGGCCAGTAACCAAATAAACCCCACATGTGCTCAACATTTTAGTATAAAAATAGGTGGCCTTCAAGTCATTTTAACACATTTGGGATCTCTTCCTCTCTACTTGTCTTTGGGTTTTAGTAGGAGGAGAGATCCTAAGGGATAACGCTACCCTAATCCACAGGGAAGAAGCTGGAACTACCAGGAATAGCCAAAAAAGCCAGAACTATGGGGAATAGCCAAAAAAGCTGGAACTATGGGGAATAGCTGAAATTGCCAAAACTGCCAGAACTACCAGGAATAGTCGGAACTGTTGAGAACAATTAGAATTGTCGGAACAGTCAGGAAGTTGACACAGAGGGGAGAAGCCAAAACTGTCGGAACTGCTAGGAATAGCTGGAAAAGTCAGAAAAGCTGGAAAAGTTGGAACTATCGGAACTACTGGGAATAAACAGAATTGCCGAAACTGCCGAGAATAGACGAAATTACCAAGAACTATTGGGAATAGCCAGACAAGCTAGAACTGCTGGAACTATCCAAAACCGCTGGGAATAATCGGAACTATCAGGAACAACTAGAACTACTAGAAAAGTTGAGAAGTTGAAACAGATGGCAAAAGCTGGAAATGTCAGAACTGCAGGGAAAATTCAGAACTTTCGGAACTGCTGGGAATAACTGGAATTTCTAGAATTGCCGGAACTACCTGTAATAGCTGAAATTTCTGAAATTTCCAGAACTGCCGGGAACTGCCGGAACAGGAAGGAAAGTTAATGCAGAGGGTAGAATTCGGAACTACTGAGAACAACCAGAATTGTCGGAACTACTAGGAATAGCTGAAATTTTCAGAATTGCGAGGAACAACCGAAATTGCCGGAACTACTGGAGCTGTCAGAATTTCTAGAACTGCCAGAACTATCGGGAACTAGTGGAACTACTGGGAACTATTGAGAACTTTCGGAATAGCTATAGCATCTTCTCTAAAGGAGAGAAACATGCAAGGGACAACTAACTAAAATTGGGACAATTATATAGTACTTAGTAGCAAATACACCAAGCATACAATTTTACAACAAGCATGCAAGGGACAACTAACATGCAATAGAAAGCATGCTAAGGACAACAAGAATGCTAGGGACAATAAGCAAGCTAGGCACAACAAGAAAGCAAGATGTAGCCAGCACATAGGTTAGTATGGAAACATGGTGCAGTAATGGCACATAACGCAGTACAATGATGGGTACAGTCATGATTAATGAAGCATGATGAGATGCAGCATAGTGATGATGGGTGCAGCATGGTGCAACACGGTGAGGTGTAGCATGATGAGGAAATGTAGCACAATAATAGGTGAAGGAATCACCTTGGATAATCAGTTGAAGCAGCATGTCTTCAACTGATCTCATGTATAATCTTCTTAGAGATGACTTATGCTCTTATCTAGATAAGTCAAAGTGTTGAATTTTGTTGTAAACTTATTATCCCTCTCTCTCTCTCTCTCTCTCTTTCTCTGACTCTCTCTCTCTCTCTCTCTCTCTCTCTCTCTCTCTCTCTCTCTCTACTGAACTATTGAAGAACATATAAGAATAATTTATTAAGGGTTTCCCCACATTGGGGTTTGTCACTGGCTAGCACCACATCTTGTGTCCTCTTGTCTTGGTTTGTCTTCTACGATTTATGTTTATGTTGTATCTGTAGTTTACTTTAATGCTGATGTGATTGATAATTTGGAAAAGATATTGAGCTAACTGTGAAAATTGAAATAAATTGCTTTAAGCATAGGACATACATAAAATTAACACCAATGAACTATATTAGTGGTAAAATTTGTTGTTTGCACTATGATTGGTAATGTACCTTGAAAGACACACGTGCTATCATCTTCATAATGCTAACAGTTACACATCCATGACATCTCTAGTTTTTCCAACTTCTATGACATAATCAATGTAGTTGAAGCCTTCAAGATTTCTCGATCTAGTGTTCTTAGAAGAATGTGGTAGGCTTAAAAGTTAGTGTCCAAGCAGTTACTGACCTTTATCATAAGCTAACCAACTAGTTTTCCTATTCTAGATTACTCTCAAGATCTCCTTACATGCCACAAACAAAACAAGGTATTGTAAAGACAATCTCACTTTGTTTCTAAAGGAAAACAATCTCTGTTTGATGAAAAAAGATTTTTTTTGTTATTTTTGGAATAGTTGCGTTGAGAACATTTCCATAGAAATCATAATACATGAAGAGTTTATATACACTCAAAATCTTCCAAGATCAGGTAATCACAATTGAGCCTTAGCAACTATACAGTTATGGGGCAACGTAACCCATATTCATGTAATCAGTTTTTCTTTAGATGATTACGTAATAAACAACTATACAGACAAATATGCATTCTATTGACAACAATCTATATACCTCTATGAAGGTCTTACAAGGAAAGGAACATTTGTACCACAAAGATCCACCTTAAGAAATCAATTCCTGTTCGCTCAACTAATAAAGGTCATTGTGCAATCTGCAGGTACCAAGCAATAATCCCACACATCACTGTCTAAGTTTTGCTAGCATCTTATTAAAAAAAGTTTCATTTCTCCCCATGTAAGTTGACCATACAAATGTAAATTTTCATTGTTCAAAAGTTTAGGGCCTCCTTGGTAAAACCATGCATGTCATATTCAGTGACTATGGCATACTCTGAGGTTGATTCACTAATAAATTTTTTTCACTAATAGAGTTTTGGCATTTTCTAGCTAAGTTAAGGGACTAACACCACAATTGTTATGAATGACCTAGTCAAGTCTCAAGAGAGAGCCTCTTTTGTCTCATCTCTATATCAATCCATGAAATGGTGGAGAGCCTAACAACCTTCTCTTTTAATCACTCAGGCTAGACCAAATTGACAAGCTATATTCCTGCCTAACCAATCATTTTCCATGTTTTTTCTTCCTCATAAAAAGATATCAGTCTAGGGGATATCCTAATGCAAAATGTACCTCTCGGCAGACTATTTTAACACCTTGTTTTAGGAGATTAACCCACTGGCCTTTGATCTATGGTGACTTTTCAAACCAATAGGTCCTCCATAAGATTACTCTAGTATTGAATTTGAAACCATTTAACTATGATTAATTGGTAGCACATACAATTTGTATGGATGGGTCACAGTTTCAGGTTTGGACCATTTAGTCAGATTTATTGCTTAAATGGAAAATTCATTCTTTGAGTTAAACTATCTTTGACATATATGATATAACTGACCTAGTCTATTTTTATGTCACTACTACAACAATCCATGAAATGTTCATGCAAGCTCTAAAATGAATGCTTAACTTGGCATCCATAGTAAGGTTCCACATTTGAATGGACTTCCCAAAATATTGCATTGTGTTTATATAATGCTTCATGCATCTCTAGTAAAACTAAAGACTAGATGCCAAATGTGTTTGTTAGATGTTGCTTATGAATGCATAGATAACATTGGTGTATTTCATATATTCTCAAGAGAGGGCCTCTTTTGTCTCATCTCTATATCAATCCATGAAATGGTGGAGAGCCTAACAACCTTCTCTTTTAATTACTCAAGCTAAACCAAATTAAAAAGTTGTATTCCTACCTAACCAAACATTTTCCATGTTTTTTCTTCCTCATAAAAAGATATCATTCTAGGGGATATCCTCATGCAAAATGTACCTCTCGGCAGACTATTTTAACACCTTGTTTTTGGAGATTAACCCACTGGCCTTTATTCTGTGGTGACTTTCCAAACCCAATAGCTCCTCCATAATATTACTCTCCTATTGAATCTAAAACCATTTAACTATGATTAATTGGTAGCACATACAATTTGCAAGGAAGGGTCACAGTTTTAGGTTTGGACCATTTAGTCAGGTTTATAGCTTAAATGGCAGTTTCATTCTTTGAGTTAAACTATCTTTGACATATATGATATGACTGACCTAGTTTATTTTTATGTCACTACTACAACAATCCAGGAATTGTGCATTCAAGGTCTAAAATCAATGCTTAACTTGGCTTCCATAGTAATGTTCCACATTTGAATGGACTTCCCAAAAGATTTCATTGTGTTTATATAATGCTTCATGCATCTCTAGTAAAAACTAAAGGCTAGATGCAAAATGTGTTTGTGAGATGTTTCTTATGAATCCATAGATAAGATTAGTGTATTTCATATATCCTCATGCATCTCTAGTAAAAACCAAAGGCTAGTTGCCAAATGTGTTTGTCAAATGTTACTCATGAATGCATAGATAAGGTTGGTGTATTTTATATATTTTCATTACAATACTGAATTCTGGATCTAACTCTTCAATGGTTCATGGATTTAGTTTTAACTCATTGAGGTATCTCTTACAATGGGCCGGTATCTTCAGCACTAAGGAATCAGATGAACTTGCAACTGATTCTATCTCTCTAGAGGTAGCACTGGTGTATTCTAGCTATGTAAGTGTCATTTAATGAGGTTGCAACTTTTCACATATTGCAAAAATATGCCAATATATGGAAAGATATTATGTGTGCCAGGTGGTAGAGGGAGTAAAAATCCATTAGCATCAGAAGGTACAAGGTACAGTAGACAATGAATATGACTAGTTTTTCTATCTTACTGATCTAGAGACCCAGTTGTTGCCATAGAAGTTCAACAACTAAATCTAGACTTGTGATTATAATAACACTTTTGTCATGATATATATAAGTTGGAACCTAATCATCCTTTCCCTCGTTAAGTGAGGAAGAAAGAGACCACAAATCCTGAAGTACCTTGAGAAATGTAGCACTATAAATTTGACTTGACAGAAGCACGGCTTCTACCTCAGCAAAAACACTGGAGCACATTCACTGCAACCTTGATCAACCTTTTTCTTATAGCATTTGACATTTTGGTTATGAAAATATGTCAGGAGGGAGGTGCCAGTTTCACTAACTTAATCAATACATCTACATCATGAAATTATACAAGGTCTAACAACCCTTTACATGCCAACAAGGATTATAACAATATAAACTTTGTTCAAGGAACACTGAGCAACATTGTTCACAAAATCCCATTTCTCACCTCAGCACAAGCACAAAACAGAATCATCTCTATGGTGTACACTTGTGTTGAAGAAGCAACAAATGCACATAAAGATGCATCCTAAATAGATGTGCTAATACCTCTCCATTAATCCAATGAAGGTGGGTTCACCCTCAGAGTTGTTTTAAGATTGCACAAAGAGAATGTTGGTATTTTTCCTCTGAATTTAGGATCATTTAGCCTGTCTAGAAAGGAGAAAAATTAAAGAGGTATAGGAATGAGTTTGGCTATTGGGTTTTTTTTTTTTAGAATGATTAGGTGATATGTGTTCTCCAAAACATAAGTGGAAGAAGGCCTGACATTTTAACTTGTATTCTTGTAACTCTATTTTTTCTTCATATTATTAGATAATAAACAACTATATAAAGTCAAACAACCTCTGCATTCAAATAAGAAGACTCTATATCCCCCTCTCCTAGTCTTGCAAGGAAAGGACATACATTGAGAAGAGTTTATATACTCTCAAAGCCTTCCAAGATCACATAATCACAATTGAGACTCAGCAAATTTACAGTTACGAGTCAAACTAACTGTTAATTTTTGGTATGTTCTATGCTAGAGCAATTTATTTAAATTTTCACAGTTAGCAATCACATCAGCATTACGATAAACTGCAGATAGAACATAAATATAATATGCAGAAGACAAGCCAAGACAAGAGGACACAAGATATGGTGCAAGCCAGGGACAAACCCCACAATGTGTGGGGAAACCCTTGATCAATTCTTCTTTTATCTTCAAAGTTTAGAAAAGAAAGAGAGAGAGAGAGAGAGAGTACATTTACAACAGAAGTCAACACTTTGACTTATCTAGATCTAGCATAGATCATTTCTCATAACGATGAGATCAGTTGAAGACATTTTGCTTCAACTAATACCTATCATCATGCTGCATCTGGTTCTCTAGTTGCACCACTGCATACTGCTCCATGCGACTGTCCATGTCCATGATCTTATCCATTATAATGTTTTTCAAACTAATGTGCATCATCATCATGCTGCAACCCCTGCTAATGTATTATTGTACTGCCCATGTACATGATCTTATCATGTTTTTTCCCTTCATGTTTATGATCTTATAATGCTGCCTATGCCCATTACTGATCATGCTGCCATTTACATCACCATGTAGTCTTATGTATGCGGCAATGAGTATATCAGCCTTTAGCTGCTTGCTATGGCTTGCAGCCTAGCAAAGTAGCTAGGCTGTAATTTCAGATTCCTTCCAGTAGACCCACAACAATCTGATATTATGACAACATATTATACCAAAACATAACCATGTTGTTACTTACAACTAGATGACTGTGCAAGGCTTCTTGCAGGACAGCAACCAACTGTTTTTCTTCAGGATACAACCTACGTCGAACAGTGCTTCTCAACTATGGATTGAGGTCTTTAACAACTGCGTCCTAATGCATATTTAAATGCTGCTGTTTGGATGATAGTGGCACCCTTGTCTTGCTGACCAGCATTTGACTGTCCAGCATATATATAAGCCCAAGATTCCAGCGTATATGTAAGACCATGATTCTAGTGTATGTGTAAGACCATGATTCCAATTTCATATATGATTGCGATCCATGTCGTTGCGTTCCATGAATGCAAGTTATATATAACTGCGTTCTTGTTCCATATATAACTGAGAGTTATATGATCCATATATAAAAGTGGCTATGTTCCATATATATAAATGTGACAACGTTCACATTACAACGTGTTCCTTCTGCCTTGACAACATTCCATCATGTGACTGCGTTCCATGTATACTGCCTTCATTACCTTCACTGCGTTCATAAATACATCACTGCCTTCATATGTACAGCCTTCATTACTTGACTGCGTTCATATGCGTGTTAGGGTTTACAACATCAATGTACCATAAATATATCAGGGTATATAACGTATCAGTGCTTTAGGGTTCAGTTTGTAGATGAATACATCTCAGCGGATCCATGACTGTGTTGGATAAATATCTCCATGAACAGCGTGTTAATTTCTTTCTGAACAGCGTGAGAGAACAACGTGTTAATTTCTTTATGAACAGCGTGTTAATTTCTTTGGACAACATATTAATTTCTCCATGAAAAACAACGTTGAACTGTGTATAACTATGACTATGACTTGCGTTCCATGAGTAGCGTATGTATCTCTGATTGAGCAACGTATAACCAACAAGTATATATATGTGCCATCGCCTGTGGATATATATATGCCTTGCTGCGTTTTTGCCTGCATATATAATTATATTGCTGCGGATAGGTCACAGCGTATCACTGTTAGCATACATTGTTCTTTGATCAACATCGACCAGCATATACATACATTGTATCACCCCAGCACATGAACTCACGTATTGCGTATAAGAGTTGTGCTGTCGGATTCATTATAGATTAGGGCCTGCGTGCCTCGTATCCAACTCTGTCTGCTGCTCATCCTCATATGCCTGCGGCTTCCTGTGGTTAGGGCATCAACCTTGGGCAACTGTATCTTTTGGTTCTCTCCTTCCAAAAACCCAGACGTGGAGAGGAGATCACCTCAAGAATACATGTCCAAAATGACTTCGAATCCTCACCAATTTATACTAAAAAGGTAGAGGTTGAATAGACACGTCGGTTGGGCTTCTAGAGCCTACATAAGTGCTGGTCGGCTTGATAATAATTACATAAACAAAATAAATTCATATCTCCATAAATACTTATCGGAATCGGATGATCTCTGGATCAATCCTACACCTCTCACTGAGAGGGATCCAATAAAAATATCAGCTGCCATAAATAAGCCGACCCACATGGAGTTTGGCCCTAGTTGCCAATTTAACACTAACCCATACTTGTACTCTGTTTTCCTACATGACAAAGTGATAGATAGAGGAAATGAAGATTTTTTGAATATTTCCACCATTGATACAACCCATATGCAGTTCTAGGCAGGTATAAACCATGTTTCTACCCCAAAATATCAACCATATGAATTGTATGATGAAGATCATGCTTTCCTTTCTGATAATTGAAATCCTGAATACACTTTGAGGTCACAGAAATATAGTTCAATAAACTAATCCTATTTTCAAAGACACTGAAAGTAAGGGAGTTGTAGAATTTCGTGGTAATACATTTGGCACCTCAACATTTCATTATGAGTTTGAGTAGGAGTAATGTAACCCCCATGTTGCACTTTGATGTTGATCATGATCGTGTAAGAAATAAAGGGAAGTAATCATGGTTTCCTAGATTTTGAGGTCAATATACTTTTTCAAAGCCTACAAATCAATAATGTGATCATTATGATTATATGAGTGAAGAAGTAATTAAATTTGTAGTTCAATCCTAAAATATCCTATATCATGGAATCTGATAGCCTTGCTATTTTTTATGCCTACGATATGAATTTATTCCTCAAGCTAGATGGGATAGGGAAGTCTCATCCTTTTACTGTCAATACTCATATGGAAGACAAAGTTACTGACATATGTGATGGATATTCCTTGGTAGACAAACAAAGGGTATGTTATAAACACACAATTATTGAAGCTTTTAGTCATACAAATCCATTTCCACCTATAGATAGCTCTATTGTTGAAAATAACAAAGTTGGATAGCCCCAAAAGATTGATTAAACCTATAATGAAACCCTCAATGACATATACAACTACAGTGCTGAGAATGAAAACGATGTCAAGAAAATAATTGATGAAGAATACAAGCTTGACCAAATAAAAAATTTCTCTTTGGACCACATCAAATGCAAATATGTTCTCTTCTCCATGAACATGTGGACAATCATTCATGCACTATATTTTTAAAAGGAAATGTAGACAAGGAACCTCTATCAAATCCACATGAAATCAATGCTGAGGGACAATTTTGGGGCCTAGAAAAGGTGCAGTCTCGAATGATCAATGATATAGATCAAAATGATTTGAACTAGTAAGAGGACATTTTCTCAACGTAGTCATAAATAAGATCTGGCTGCTCCGACCACTCAAATTATGGGGTTTAGGGTTTGATGGTGACACAAACACCATTGTGAAGTGTTGTGTTGTGTATGTGTATCAATTTCTGGGCATTATATTTCATAAGCATACTCTAAGACATTACTTATAGTGGACCACTATAAAATAGTCAGGTTCCATCTTTCTAATTCCCTTGATTGTGTGTTCAGTTTTTGAATGAGAAACCACTTTTTGTGTGTGTTATTGGTCTTCTAGATCAATAGAAATCACATTGTATATTCTATTGAGTTCGAAGAGATTCGTTGGAATCATTCTCATTGCAGATGATAGACTAAAGCTCTATGGACCAGACTCCCATCTACTACTTATTTTTCTTACCCCTGGGATCTATAATTGCAATGTATATCTACCATGCATTTTGGGTATTCTCTACTTTACAATAGTGATTTTAGTACTATGATTTGTCATCCTTGCATTTGACATTATTTGATGTATGGATTCTCCATATCCACTATCTGGTTTCTTCTGAATATTTTTGTCACTGTATATTTTGGTCTGGCTTTCTATTCAGGATAGTGGCATCATTGTAATCCCAAACTAAAGTATTGATATCCAGACTTTAGCACATTGGAATCTCAGTGAATCAGTTATCATGATGGTATGTCAACTCAGAGACCTTGTTGAAGGTGTCATCACTGTTAGGTTTAGTCTCTGGTTAGTTAGCATTGCATATAGTCTCACCGCACTTGTAATTATGTATAGATAAGTTTGCATAATTGTCAAATATATATAGTAAAACGTGCCCTAGCTGCAAGCCTTATATGTTGTCCTAAAGGGATTAAATCACAGTGAAGAGAGGCTACTTCATTGTCCCGAAAGAAGGTTCTTCATCACAGCAAGGAGGCTTCCATACACTATCAAAGGAAGCTCCAAAATAGCCCTAGCTGCAGTCTTATATTCACAGCTAAGATGCAACCAAAGGGAGCCTAAATGAACCCCTAATCCACAATAAGAAAGAGACTCAACACATAGTCCTAAAGGATGTGTTTTAGGTGATTTTCAAGTAAGGAGACGTAGCACATCTTAGCCACATTTTTGAAGCCTAGGCACGTTCAAGGGATAAGTCTCTACAATTTTCTTATGAGGACGAACTATAAGCTGTCAAAAGTGGTTCTATCCAGCAGTTAAGGAGGGATCTACTACGCTAGTTAGAGGAACTATAAACCACTATAAAGCAAGGCTTCTTAGTTATGATGAGGTCCTAAGCCACATCAATGAGAGACCCCAATCCACTGATGGGAAGAAGCCCTGACAGCATATCAAGACTTGAAGGATCAGCATATTATTTCAGTGTCAACATCATGATGACAACATTGTGATTGAAACTATTTATGAGGATTTTTTATAAGGCTGGTAACCTACAGTAATATTATATTAATGAAATCCATCCTAGACCAAATTTCAAATCAGCACACTCAGATTGAGTCAAGTCCTTGTAGGACTTATACCACTGCATTGATATTATTTGTTGACTTAAGATTATAGGCTAGACTTGTTGCTGGGCTAGATCATAGGCCATAGCTAGCAGTAAAGGTATTGACTTGAAAGAGTGACAATGGTGGATCTGCACCTCGAAGCCATGCATTGGTAACTATGTGAAGGAAGAGGATTGAATGTTGACGCCATATCTCATAAAGTAGTTACAACTAGTCCAACAAGCAGTTATCAGTGTTTTTGGGAGCTATATTGGGCCAAGGGTTGATCATGTTCGACTCAGTTTGATGAGCATCCTATTAGTGCCATATGGATGAACTTACGTTGATGTCAGAGTGTTAGCAAGGAAATTTGCAAATATCTTAACACAAAGAAACAAGCAATCAAATTCCATTAAAATGCACTTAACTTTACATTTGCCCAAAAGCAGAGGAAATAACTAAAATGGAATTCAATCCAAGAAAATGCCCCATATTATCATCCTATGCTTAGTAAATGTTACAAGGAAATGTGTTGGGTATGTGTTTAAAGTCTGTACAATAAAAAAGATAGAATCTAAAGGTAGCCCCAACAATCTGAACAAGCAATGGGATATGATAATAATTTATTCAAAGAGATATTTTTTAATAAAACAAATAGAAATCCAAAACACATACCTGTTTTAGGAAAAAACTATGGAATATCAGCCTCACAGAAAAATGGTAGTAAATACAGAGCTTAAAAAACTGTCTTGGAAGTTCAGAAGGGTTGTTGACAGAAGCACCTCACATATTAATGCTACAGGATACTCCCCGACCATATTGGAGATAATGTGTGCATCCACTCCTCAAGCACACAGATCACAGATTATCAAAGCACATGGATCATTGATTATCTGTCTGCTCAAAAGTTTCCCAAATCATTGAATCACAGATTATCATGTGTTTCATGTGAATTTTGGCATGCTAAGAAGCCAGGTTGCAAAATTCTACAAGTGTCCTTATTTTTCTACAAGAAATAGTCTAATGTGAAGGTGAATGTGCTAAATGTGATATTGCATGGCAATGATGCTAAGGAGAAGTTGGAAAATTGAAAAGTGCACATATCCAATGCATCAAAACAACTTGTGGTAGGGTTAATCAGACAAAATGCAAGGTTGTAGCGGCTTTTGTAGTTGCAAAATAGAGTAGAGTGTAAGAAACAATGAATAATACATAATGAACAAAAAATTAAAAAAAGTAATGTAAATGAACTAAATTCAAAGTAAAAATTCTATATAACTAATGTAATAGTGCTACAACTATCATCAACAAATGTTAAGATAAGTTGCAAGAAAAAATTTCTCATAAACAAATGTGTGAACATAAATGATACAAGAGGGATATTAACCACCTAGGTTGGGCCTTAACACAAGGAAACTTAAAAACCTTACAATAAAGCTAAACTAAGAGCTGAAATCAAATATCACTTCAATTAACAAACATGTTATTTGTACATGAGAAAGTTAGAAAAAATGCTTGGAATCTAAACCTCTTGTATTATTCACATGCTTTCCTGTGATTTTCTTCTAATCCTATTATGCTACTCAAGGCTATTGTTTGTACAAGTGGATAGGAGGAAAAATCCTTGAGTGGAGGAATGTTTTCCCTCCAAAAAGCATTAAAAGCCGAGATCTTTTTTCTTGGATCACCAAGTAGCAGCAGTAAGGAGGATTTACTATCCTTAGGAAGTCGTGTTGGGTTTATTACTAAACCAACCAAAACCACTCATAGGCCCTAGGATGGTAATGGTGTTTCTCCTTAGATGATTTCCACAGCCCCAAACAAAGCCATCCTTGTGGGGCAAAAATTATCCTCACATTAACACCCATACAACATCTATATACCTATGATTTATAATGATGGTAAATAGTGCTCCCCATCACCTAATTGTGTAAAAATCCCCAACTAACCCAGATGCCATGTCAAACATGTCCTCGATATTAGCATATCATCCTACACTATCCACTAGTCGATGGAGATAGAGGGTTCAAGGACTCTCACTTAATGGTTAGGGACTATAGTCCATCGAGAGGTCAAATTTTAGGCTAAATGTATTAAGGAAACCTCAAGGTCAACCAACACTAATGCTATGTATTAATTGTTGGTACATTGACCTATCTAAATGTCACAATATTGTGCAGTAGACATTATTAAGTAGGACACTAGTCACCAACAAGAAACCTTGATATCGATAGAGTAATGATGCGGTGAGTGGATGTGTACTTGGGGATATCGCATGTCGATTGTGTGGCAATTGATTTGACACGCTAACGTTTCATTATGATGTGGCCCTAAGGTGATGTCGAGGTGGTAACCATATAGTTGTGATGTGGATGTTGGGCTTTTGGATGTTAAGATATCAACTAATTAGTATCAATGACACTCTTTAACCTCTTCCCGAGGACCTGGTGGCTTCATAGCTCAACCATTGGCCTTTCAAGATATCAGGTATTGAGACATTAGGGCTTCAATCTACAAGCTTGTTTTTATGTTAGGTGTTGAGTTCGAGACAATAAGTATGTATAGAGAATTAAGGAAAATCATGTGTTTCGTGTCAATTTGGGCAGGCTTAGAAGTCGGGTTGCAAACTGCTATAAGTGTCCTTATTTTTCTACAAGAAATAGTCTAATGTGAAGGTGGATATGATAAATGTGATATTGGATGGCAATGATGCTAAGGAGAAGTTGGAAAATTGAAAAGTGAACCTATCCAATGCATCAAAACAACTATGGTAGGGTTAATCTAACAAAATGCAAGGTTGTAGTGTTTGTTGTAGTTGCAAAAAAGAGTAGAGTGTAGGAAACAATTGAATAAAAAATTAAAAATAGTAATGGAAATTAACTAAATTCAAAGTAAAAATTATATATAAATAATGTAACAGTGCTACAACTATCATCAAGAAATGTTAAGATATGTTGCAAGAAAAATATTCTCATAAACAAATGTGCGACCATAAATGATACAACAGGGATATTGACCACCTAGGTCAATGGGCCTTAACACAAGGAAACATAAAAACCTTATAAGAAATCTAAACTAAGAGCTGAAATCAAATATCACTTTGATTAACAAACATGTTGTTTGTACATGACAAAGTTACAAAAAATTCTTGGAATCTAAACCTCTAGTATTATTCACATGTTTTCATATGATTTTCTTCTAATCCGTTTATTCTACTCAAGCCTATTGTTTTTACAAGTGGAGAGGAGGAAAAATCATTGAGTGGAGGAATGCTTTCCCTCCAAAATAAAAACCAAGAACTTGCTTCCTGGATCACCACATAGTAATAGTAAGGAGGATTTACTATGCTTAGGAAGTCGTGTTGGGTTTATTATTAAACCAACCAAAACCACTCATAGGCCCTAGGATGATAATGGTCTTTATCCTTAGATGATGTCCAAGGCCCCAAACAAAGCCATCCTTGTGAGGAAAAAATATCTTCACATTAACACCCATACAACATCTATATGCCTATGGTTTATAATGATGGCAAATAGCACTTCCCATCACCTAATTGTGCAAGAAGCCCCAACTAACCTAGATTCCATGTCAAACATGTCCTTGATATTAGCATATCATCCTACATTATCCATTATCTCATGGAGATAGAGGGTTCAAGGACTCTCACTTGATGGTTGGGGACTATAGACCATCGAGAGGTCAAATTTTGGGCTAACTGTATTAAGGACACCTCAAGGTCAACCAACACTAATTCAATGTATTAGTTGTTCGTAAATCAACCTATCAAAATGACGTAATATTTGGTAGTAGATATTATTTAGTAGGACACTAGCTACCAACAAGAAACCTTGATGTTGGCCATGCGCACCACTAGGCCAACCATTCACCTTAGAGGCACTCAGAGGTGGTTGTGTACCATGTGCATAGTCGGTATTATTAGTAACCTGCCGAAACCACTCGTAGGCCCTAGGATGATAATGGTGTTTCTCCTTAGATGATGTACAAGGCCCCAAACAAAGCCATCCTTGTGGGGCAAAATTATCCTAACATTAACACCCATACAACATCTATATACCTATGGTTTATAATCATGGAAAATAGTGCTCCCCATTACCTAATTGTGCAAAAATCTCCAAATAACCTAGATGCCGTGTCAAGCTTGTCCTCGATATTAGCATATCATCCTACATTATCCATTAGCTCATGGAGATAAACGGTTCAAGGACTCTCAATCCATGGTTGGGGACTATAGTCCATCAAAAGTTCAAATTTTGGGCTAACTGTATCAAGGACACCTCAAGGTCAACCAAAACTAATGCAATGTGTTAGTTGTTGGTACATTGACCTATCAAAATGTCACAATATTGGGTAGTAAACATTAGTAAGTAGGACGTTGGTCACCAACAAGAAACCTTGATGTTGGCGATGAGCACCACTAGGCCAACCATTCACCTTGGAGGCACTGGGAGGTGGTTTTGTACCATGTGCATAGTTTGTATTATTACTAAAACAACCAAAACCACTTGTATGCCCTAGGATGATAATGGTGTTTCTCCTAAGATTATTTCCAAGGCCCCAAACAAAGCCATCCTTGTGGGGCAAAATTATCCTCACATTAACACCCATACAACATGTATATACCTATGGTTTATAGTGATGGAAAATAGTGCTCCCCATCACCTAATTGTGCAAAAATCCCCAACTAACCTAGATGCCATGTCAAACATGTCCTCGTTATTAGCACATCATCCTACATTATCCATTAGCTCATGGGGATAGAGGGTTCAAGGACTCTCACTAGATGGTTGGGGACTATAGTCCATCGAGAGGTCAAATTTCAGGCTAACTGTATTAAGGACACCTCATGGTCAACCAACACTAATTCAATGTATTAGTTGTTGGTACATTGACCTATCGAAATGTCACAATATTTGGTACTTGACATGATTAAGTAGGACACTAGCCACCAACAAGAGACCTTGATATTGGTGATGAGCACCACTAGGCCAACCATTTACCTTAGAAGAACTCCGAGGTGGTTTTGTACCATGTGCATAGTCTGTATTATTACTAACCCACCAAAACCATTTGTAGGCCCAGGGATCATAATGGTGTTTCTCCTTAGATGATGTCCAAGGCCCCAAAAAAAGCCATCCTTGTCGATCAAAATTATCCTGACATTAACACCCATACAACATCTATATACCTATGGTTTATAATGATGGAAAATTGTGCTCCACATCACCTAGTTGTGTAAAAATCCCCAACTAACCTAGATGCCATGTCAAAATTGTCCTCAATATTATCATATTATCCTACATTATCCATTAGCTCATGGAGATAGAGGGTGCAAGGACTCTCACTCGATGGTTGGGAACTATAGTCCATCAAGAGATCAAATTTCGGGCTAAATGTATCAAGGACACCTCAAGGTCAACCTACACTAACGCAATGTATTAGTTGTTGGTACATCGACCTATCAAAATGTCACAATATTGGGTAGTAGACATTAGTATTTAGGACACTAGCCACCAACAAGAAACCTTGATGTTGGCGATGAGCACCACTAGGCCAACCATCCACCTTAGAGTCACTTGGAGGTGGTTTTGTACCATGTGCATAGTCTGTATCAATAGTAAACCAACCAAAACCACTTGTACAACCTAGGATGGTAATGGTGTTTCTCCTTAGAATATGTCCAAGACCCCAAACAAAGCCATCCTTGCTTGGGAAAATTATCCTCACATTAACACCCATACAACGTCTATATACCTATGGTTTATAATGATGGAAAATAGCGCTCCCCATCACCTAATTGTGCAAAAAGCCCCAACTAACCTAGATGCCATGTCAAACATGTCCTTGATATTAGCATATCATCCTACATTATCCATTAGCTCATGGAGATAGAGGGTTCAAGGACTCTCACTTGATGGTTGGGGACTATAGTCCATTGAGAGGTCAAATTTCAGGCTAACTGTATTAAGGACACCTCAAGGTCAACCAGCACTAATTCATTGTATTATTTGTTTGTACATCGACCTATCAAAATGTCACAATATTGGGCAGCATACATTAGTAAGTAGGATACTAGCCACCAACAAGAAACATTGATATTGGCGATGAGCTCCAGTAGGCCAACCATTCACTTTAGAGGCACTGGGAGGTGGTTTTGTACCATGTGCATAGTCTGTATTATTACTAACCCACTAAAACCACTCGTAAGCCCTAGGATGATATTGGTGTTTCTCCTTAGATGATGTCCAAGGCCCCAAACAAATGCATCCTCGTGGGGCAAAATTATCCTCACATTAACACCCATACAACATCTATATACCTATGGTTTATAATAATGGTAAATAGTACTCCCCATCACCTAATCATACAAAAAACCCCAACTAACCTAGATGCCATGTCAAACTTGTCCTTGATATTAGCATATCATCCTACATTATACATTAGCTCATGGAGATAGAGGGTTCAAGGACTCTCACTCCATGGTTGGGTACTATAGTCCATCAAGAGGACAAATTTTGTTCTAACTGTATCAAAGACACCTCAAGGTCAACCAACACTAATGCAATGTATTAGTTGTTGCTACATCAACCTATCAAAATGTCACAATATTGGGTAGTAGACATTATTAAGTAGGACACTAGCCACCAACAAGAAACCTTGATGTTGACAATGAGCACCACTAGGCCAACCATTCACCATACAGGCACTATGAGGTGGTTTTGTACCATGTGCATAGTCTGTATTATTACTAAACTAACCAAAACCACACATAGGCCGTGGGATGATAATGGTGTTTCTGCTTAGATGATGTCTAAGGCCCCAAATAAAGCCATCCTTGTGGCGCAAAATTATCCTCATATTAACACCCATACAATGTTTATATACCTATGGTTTATAATAATGGAAAATAGTGCTCCCCATCACCTAATTGTGCAGAAAGCCTCAACTAACCTAGATGCCATGTCAATCATGTCCTTGATATTAGCATATCATCCTACATTATACATTAGCTCATGGATATAGAGTGTTCAAGGACTTTCACTTGATGGTTGGGGACTATATTCCATCGAGAGGTCAAATTTTGGGCTAACTGTATTAAGGACACCTCAAGGTCAACCAACAGTAATTCAATGTATTAGTTGTTCGTACATCAACCTATCAAAATGTCACAATATTGGGTATAAACATTAGTAAGTAGGACACTAGCCACCAACAAGAAACCTTGATATTGTCGATGAGCACCCTAGGCCAACCATTCACCTTAGAGGCACTAGGAGGTGGTTTTGTACCATGTGCATAGTCTGTATTATTACTAACCCACTAAAACCACTCGTAGGCCTTAGGATGATAATGATGTTTCTCCTTAGATGATGCCCAAGGCCCCAAATAAAGCCATCCTTGTGGAGAAAAATTATCCTCACATTAACATCCATACAACATCTATATATCTATGGTTTATAATGATGGAAAATAGTGCTCCCATTCACGTAATTGTGAAAAAAGCCCCAACTATCCTAGATGCCATGTCAAACTTGTCCTCGATATTAGCATATTAACTAGATTTATTATTTCTTTTCGACTCAAGTTGAAAAGTGGAAATAAAAAACATTTAATAAATGAGAGAAAATATTATTTCAAGGGTGTTACCAAGCGTATTGCTTGAGGTTTTATATGAGACAAGTATATATTGCCAGAAAAATAGAGATATGGAATAATTAATAAATTCTTAAATTCCTTATTTGAAATAAAGAAAAAACTATACTTTTAGTTTTTTTAATAATTACTAAATTCTTTATTTGAACTAATTCCTTATTTTCTTTTTTGTAAGTCAGTGAAAGTATATTATATCACAAAATTACAAAAATTACAAAAGGTCTATATAACCAAACAGAACATTCATCTTTTTGCTTGATTGACCAAAAGGCTATGCTGAACACTAGAAGGAAACTGGCCTGCAACTAAAGGTTCAAGCCTGACCATGACACTAAAAAACTACGCATTCTAAGCATTCACCGATAGTTAAAATTTTTGAAAAGGCTAACCATGTAGGGCTGCCTGAACCAGAAAAAGCTAAAGAGTGTCTAGGAGGGCCCTAAGACATACGATAGAATCAAAAATTAACAAAGACACCCTCAAAGGTTGGCAAGCACAAGCAGTGTGAGAAGATGTAGCTACAGATCTAGTTCCACATAATCTTTAAAAGTGGCACTCGGACCAGCTGCTGCATTTGCAGATTCTGGTTTTGGAACTTTCTGGGAATCCTAGCACTCAACTATATGGACGATGGTGTCTTCTGCCTGAACATCAACCATAATATTCCTTCCCTTTTGGATTGAGAGTTTAAAGAGCCTGATGAAGGCCCCTAGATTATCCAACAGCATTTTGATTTCCTCTATAAGTGACTTCATGTAGAATTCCAGAGAATCTAGCCTTTCAGAGTTTTTAGCCGATGCAAGTGATGTGGCATAGTATGCCTCTTTCATGGCTTCACCCTGCTTGTTAAGAGCTTTGGCCAGCATGGTTTTCATGCGCCAAGCTTCACTCGGAGTTCGGACAAACTGTGTGGCTCTAGTGGCTGGGGTGCCTGGGTCTGAGATCCACTCTATTTCTTCCTCCATTGTTTGCATGTCGAGCCTTTCCTGTTCCTCATTTACTTCAGCTTCAATCTCCTCAATTTTATTCTTCCCTTTGGCAGGGACTAATGTTTCATAAGCCTCTTGAGCTTTCTTCAGCTCTCTATTCGCAGACGCATTGTGACTACCCCTTTTAGTCATGGTGCTATTGCAGGTATCAGCGGGTGTTGGAAACACTTCAGAAAACAAGATAGAGTGCATAGAATGAAGAGTCGGGCAAAGGGCATAAGAAGTGTGAGCTCTCTGGAGAATCATTGTAGTTATAGTGTAGGGATGAGTGTAAAGGATTATGCTCTTCGGCAAGGCCTGCGTAGTTCTCCAAACTCTGACATAATCAATCCCCTTTATTTTTGAGATTGCATTCCCATGCCTTCGATCCAATGCCACGGAGATGTCATGCTTGTAGTTTCTTGTCATAGGCCATGTGTCCTCTATTGGGCCTAGCATTCTCTGATGTTCATTCTTCTGTGAGGTTTCATTCTCCTCCCAATGCGGGTGATGGTACTTGCCCTCCCAATTCCAATTCAGGGTATACTGAACCGGGAGGTGAACATTAACGGCTGTCTTCATTCGTTTTTGTGGCGTGGTACCATAGTACTGTTGCACCCCTCCTCCTGTACAAAATGTCCTTTCTTGAAAGTTGTAAACATTTGTCCCAAAGTTTTGTGCATGTGAAATCATGCCAACAAATGTCCGGGTATGTATTTAGGTGATTTATCCCATAGTGGGCTAGGCAATCAGCTACCACATTTGCCATTCACCTTACTGCCTCTAGAATGACTCCATCTAGGATTGAGAGGTGCTCTGCAATGAGCTCTATAACTTTGGCTAGCTTCTAGTGCTTTATTACCTTTCCAGGTTGTGAACCCTTCTGTAGTTTCCTTGATGCATTAATTTCCAATAGAGAATCCCCTTCTACCACCGTATCTCTTGTTCCCAGTCGGATCATTATTTGGATTCCCTGCTCTAATGCTACAAATTATGTTTCATTGTTGGTAGCCTCTCCCATGAATTGTCTGAAAATATGAATAATTTCACCTTTATGATTAGATAGGACACCTCTGACACCCACTGGTCTAGGATTGCCTCGAGAGGCCCCATCAAAGTTCAGTTTGTGAAAACCTGGTGGTGGGGGTAGCCAGTAGTTATGGAGGGGCTTTGTTGTTGTCACTGCTCAAATGAGCTGGAGGCAGTGCTTGCCGCAATTTCAAACACCTGCAGAATTTATATGTCAATGACAGATAGATCATTGTTTTGCTCTACTTTCCATCTGGTAAGAGCTATTTCCCTCATGTTTTGCAGTATGGTGGCTTTGATAATCTCTATAGATCTAGCTTTGTTTCAAAATACTCTTCTGTCTCGTTATTTCCATACTGTCCAAACTACGAAACCAGGGGTTAATTTCCATAAAGTATTAACTGTTTGAGACTTGGAAAAATTACTTCTCCAATTGGCTATGCTTTCTTGTATTGAATTCTTATTCCTATCCATGCTTTTAAAGATGTATCCATTGAATTCCATAGTATTTCTGTCTAGTCACATTTATTAAGGAGGTGATTCATTGATTCCTCCTCCTTTTCACATAGGGGCAGTGTGAGGGGCCTATGAATCCTTTTTTCCGTAGGTTTTCCTAGGTAAGGGTTCTATGGTGCATCAAGAGCCACATAAAGGTTTTAATCTTCAGCCATAGTTCTACATCCCAAACCCCGTTGTGCCAATTGAATTTTTCCTCTTGGTCTCTTTCTTCTATATATGCTCTTGCTTATTTAAGGGTGAAACTACCCCCCTTGAGCTTTCCCCAACGTAGTTAATCTGCATCCTCAGTGTTTCAGATTTTTCTTTTAGCAAGCTCTATTTACAGAGACATCATATTGTTATCCCTTTCTTCTCGTTGCACAGTGTCATTGAAGAGCCATTGTTTCCATGTTAGATTAATTGTGTCAGGACTCCAGTAATGATTTACTGTTATCTTTCCTTGTTCCTGGTGTCTTCTGTGAATAATAAGGAAATTTGGGCATTCAAGTTTAGGAAATTGCTGCCATGCATCCTCCCAAAATAGGGCAGTCTGTCCATTACAGACTTCCCAAAAAATATGGTCTTGAATTATGATTTTATTTTTTCTTGCTAAGTTCCAGATTGGAGACTCTTCTGGAGGTTCCTGTATCTTGATCAGATTATGAGGGCTGTAATCATCCGCATACTTGGCTTTGCAATGTTTGGCCCAAGGAATGTTCTATTCTTTTACCCATCTCCACCATTGCTTGGCTCCATAAGCTCTGTTGACAGTGTAAGGGTCTTGTAGGCTTAACCCACCCAAGCTCTTGGGTTTGCAAATTTTTTCCTAGGCCACTAAGGACCACTTCTGTTTAACAGAGTTTTCGACCACAGGAAAGCCTTTTGGATGAGTCTTATTTTCTGAAGCACACCCTTTGGTGTCAGGAGAATGGAAATCATGTAATGTGGTATGGCTTGGAGGACAGATTTAGTAATTTGAAATAAGGAAAAATCTCTAATTTTTCCTTATTTGAAATGAGGAAAAATCTCTAATTTTTTTTCTTTTAATAATTGCTAAATTCCTTATTTGACATTAATAAAAATATAAAAAATTAGATTTTTTACTGCACGCATTCATATCGAACTTTTACTTACAATTCCATTCCAAATACCATTTTTTTCCAGAAATAGAAGGTATACATGATTTTTTAAAATTTCAATTTTTTCAATTGATATTATTTTAGAAATTCACAAGAAGGACATCTACATGCATCTACATGCACTATTTGGTCAGCAAATACATGCACGATTTTGTCAGTAAATATAGGTTGTTGAAGTAAGTGAAAGTAGTTAGTAAGAATAAAGTAGCTCATAGTAATCTAAGTGTTGACCCCTCCCCATCATCTGGTCTGATCTCATCAATCAATATAAATAGAGAAGTTCTCATCCTAGGATTGATCCCACCATAACTAAGTTGTTAAACTTACTTCCATGCACGATTTTGTCTAATTTTCATTCAAATTTGCAAGCAACACAAGTTTTTGGTTCAGTTTTCTCTCTTTTGGAAGCGAGAGTTCATGCAAAATATAGGTTTTTTCCTACTTTTGATTGTAATTTTGATTACCTTTGTTCACTCTTTTAAACATAGAACATCTGATATAGCTGATTGTACAATGACTACATTATACAAACGTGATTTCTTAATTTTGGTTGATAAATGCTCTTGTTTTTGTTATGTATATCATCAATTTGTGTAGTACATTTGATAATTTCATTGAAAATTCATTTCACATTGGTTGGTTAGTTACCAATTTCTTTTCCTACAATAAGGATTTTTTTAGGACTGGACTAAAGTGATCTGAATTTATTTTTTGTTTGACATATACTGATATAGATCATCTGTTCGAGTAGTATTATCTATAGTTGCATTGAAAATGCATGATTTTCTCATTAGTCATCTTGTAACAAGTTTGTTTCTCTACAAAGTAAATTTGTTCCACTTTGGAATCTAAATTGAGTCTCATTTATCAAAAAATTTCACATTGTTGTACAGGAAATCATATAGTCTAAGGTGGCATAGTTCTTCTATAACCAAAAACTGATAAAGAGCTGCAAATGTTTATAGATTTATTGTCTTCTTCCTTTTACTACATGAGTAAATGGTTGAAAGTAGACCCTATTTTTCTCACAACTGAGAGATCTCACAAGGATGCAAGTGTTCGTAGGGGCTTCATACATATCATCAAGAATCTGGAAGATTTGGAAGATTGTTGATCTAATAGGGAGCTCTAGTATGTATTGTTTGAAAAGATAACTAGGATTTCCTCCATTCACGATGAATATTTCTTTGAATCTTTCATCTTATCACCACAATAACCTCATAACAGAGTTTCAAACAAATTTTTTCACAAGATATGCATGAAAAATGACTATGATACACCAATGCAGGAAAGGGAAAATCAACTTACAAACACTGATGGGGGCATTTTCTGTTTGGACCATTGGAAAGATATTGACAATGTATACAAGTTAGGGGTATTCAAGGCATGCCCCCATATTTGTGGTTTAATTCAATGATGAATACTGACTGTACCTATAAAAATTCAACATGTCAAGGGAATTATTTAGAAAATTTACAAAAGAGAGAGAATTGGCATGAGAATGATGATAATTCCTCATCTTTGCCATGAATATATCTATCTCATTAGTGACAAATGAGTGATAAATTTCCCAACAATAGGCATCTTTTATAAATTCCATCTCCAAACTGGGTTATGAAACCACACGAACAAAGGATGGATGTTGGATTTATTTCTCATACATACCAACCCACAATACTAAAAAATATATCCACAACCAGACACCAAATTTTTTTTCCCTCATTTAAAGCTTCTCTAGGTATCTCACCCAACATTCAAACAATGATAGACCTCTTCCACCTAGGAAAACATAACGCAAGGTAATGATATCCATTGAATCCATCCCCTATAGTTCCATAGTGTTGGAATAAAGAATTTTAGTTACTGGCTGCCATTTGGGAATCCCTTAAATTCGTATACCTCGGCTCATTACACTGATGAATCAAACAAGTGGATAATGTGATTTCAAATATACATTAGATCATTTTTAGTGAACATTGATTTAAACAAGTGGGTAATGATATTTCATGTTTCTTACTCTACAACTTTGTCTTCAAAGTTTAAACACAATGCTTTCCTTCCATTACTACCACAACACCTCTAGCTTGGGATAGACTCACACATATTTCAAGATCATTGGCTTCTTAGGTTGGTTTTATGGAATTCTAGCTATGGAGGCATGCGTTCTTTCAGCATGAGGAAGAATTTAAGAATGATAGGGGAAAAAACTCTCCAAGAAAATGTATATGTTATGTCTCCCATGAATGAGGATCACGTGTCTTCCATATAGTATTTTGAGATTTTACTTGGAACATATGATCAATAAGGTATATGAAAGAGCCTTTAATATAGTGTGGCCAAAACATTAGGATATCTGAGCCCAGGTCTTTATAAGGAGCTCTCAAAGCACAACCTCGTCTCCTTGAAAGAGAATTCTGGGATGAAAAATGAAGCAGGGAGAACAAAATCAATCCATCTACATTTTGGGTTAAGGAAGGAATGTTTTGCCTTATGCAAATCTCTCGATGAGATCATATAGAAAGTATCATAAGCATGAGGAATTAACTTCTTCCAAGCCATTGTAATAGATAGGACCTTTTCACAAACTAGCATTAATGGCTTTGCTGTGGTGAGAAGACACTCTAGTGGTTTCAACTGTCTGTTAGCAAACTGTCCCTGTGCCTTCTTATTTGGTGAGCCAAACTCCTTTTGTTTCCATGTATCAAAATTTGGGTAGAGAGTGCCACCTTTCATGCTTCCTCCCCTTGGGACTTTGTATTGATGATGGTATTGAGCTGTAGAGGGATTTTCCACCCCCTCGGTACATACTCAAAGGGTTCTTTTGTCTTCTGAAACTGCTTGCTTATCCATATGATTGACTTAGGAGTTGAATATTTTTCTAACCTAAAAATAGTGGACTTATTTGAATGCATTATGTAGTAGGACCACTTTATTATAGATGCATGCTAGGGCTTAGGAGGAGTGATCTCTTTCCTACTTCAGTGATCATGTGATTATGTTGGACTCCTCAACAATAACCCAGGAATATGGTTTGCCTAATGAAAATATCTCGATCAAATCATATAGAAAGTATGATAAGCATGAGGACTTAACTTCTTCCAAGCCATTGTAATAGATAGAACCTTTGCAAAAACTGGCATTAATGGCTTTGGTGTGGTGAGAAGACACTCTAGTAGTTTCAACTGTCTGTTAGCAAACTGTCCATGTGCCTTCTTATTTGGTGAGCCGAACTCCTTTTGTTTCCATGTATCACAATTTGGGTAGAGAGTGCCACCTTTCATGCTTCCTCTCCTTGGGACTTTGTATTGATGATGGTATTGAGGTGTAGAGGGATTTTCCTCCCCCTCGATACATACTCAGAGGGTTCCTTTGTCTTCTGAAATTGCTTTCTTAGCCATTTGATTGACTTGGGAGTTGAATCTTTTTCTAACCTGAAAATAGTGGACTTATTTAAATGCATTGAGTAGTAGGACCATTTTATGATAGATGCATGCCAGGGCTTATGAGGAAGGAGCTCATTCGTGCTTTAGTGATATTCTAATTGTGTTTGAGTCCTCAACATTAACCCAGGAGTATGGTTTGCCTGATGAAAATCTCTCGATGAGATCATATAGCAAGTATGATAAGCATGAGGAATTAACTTCTTCCAAGCCATTGTAATAGATAGGACCTTTGCACAAACTGGCATTAATGGCTTTGTTGTGGTGAGAAGACACTCTAGTGGTTTCAACTGTCTATTAGCAAACTGTCCATGTGCCTTCTTATTTGGTGAGCCAAACTCCTTTTGTTTCCATGTATCATGATTTGGGTAGAGAGTGCCACCTTTCATGCTTCCTCCCCTTGGGACTTTGTATTGATGATGGTATTGAGGTGTAGAGGGATTTTCCTCCCCGTCGATACATACTCAAAAGGTTCCTTTGTTTTCTAAAACTACTTACTTAGCCATCTGATTGAATTGAGAGATGAATCTTTTTCTAACCTGAAAATAGTGGAGTTATTTAAATGCATTGAGTAGTAGGACCATTTTATGATAGATGCATGCCAGGTCTTAGGAGGAGGGAGTAATTTCCTACTTCACTGATCTTCTGATTATGTTGGAGTCTTCAACATTAACCCAGGAGTATGGTTTTCCTGATGCAAATTTCTCGATGAGATCATATAGCAAGTATGATAAGCATGAGGAATTAAATTATTCCAAGCCATTGTAATAGATAGGACCTTTGTACAAACTGGCATTAATGGCATTGTTGTAGTAAGAAGACACTCTAGTGGTTTCAACTGTCCGTTAGAAAACTGTCCCTTTGCCTTCTTATTTGGTGAGCCAAACTCCTTTTGTTTCCTTCTATAATTGTTTGGGTAGAGAGTACCACCTTTCATGCTTCCTCCCCTTGGGACATTGTGTTGATGATGCTATTGAGCTATAGAGGGATTTTCCTCCCCCTCGATACATACTCAAAGGGTTCATTTATCTTCTGAAACTACTTTCTTAGCCATTTTTTGAGATGGGAGTTGAATCTTTTTCTAACGTGAAAATAGAGGAATTATTTAAATGCATTGAGTAGCAGAACCATTTTATGATAGATGCATGCCTGGCCTTAGGAGGTGCGAGCTCTTTCCTGCTTCAGTAATCTTGTGATTATGTCAGAGTCCTAAACAATAACCCATGAGTATGGTTTGGCTGATGCAAATGTCTTGATAATATCATATAGAAAGTATGATAAGCATGAGTAATTAAATTCTTCCAAGCCATTGTAATAGATATGACCCTTCCAAAAACTGGAATTAATGGCTTTGTTGTGGTGAGAAGACACTCTAGTGGTTTAAACTGTCTATTTGCAAACTGTCCGGATGCCTTCTTATTTAGTGAGCCAAACTCCTTTTGTTTCCATGCATTCCAATCTGTGTAGAGATTGCCACCTTTCATGCTTCCTCCCCTTGGGACTTTGTGTTGATGATGATATTGAGTTGTAGAGGGACTTTCCTCCCCCTCGATACATACTCAGAGGGTTCCTTTGTCTTCTGAAACTACTTGCCTAGCCATCTAATTGACTTGGGAGTTGAATTTATTTTAACCTTAAAATAGTGGACTTATTTAAATGCAATGAGTAGTAGGACCATTTTATGATAGATGCATGACAGGGCTTAGGAGGAGGGAGCTCTTTCCTGCTTCAGTGATCTTGTGATTATGATGGAGTCCTCAACGATAACCCAAGAGTATGGTTTGCCTGATGCAAATATCTCAATGAGATCATATAACAAGTATGATAAGCATGAGGAATTAACTTTTTCCAAGCCATTGTAATAAATAGGACCTTTGCACAAACTGGCATTAATTTCTTTGCTGTGGTGAGAAGACACTCTAGTGGTTTCAACTGTCTGTTAGAAAACTATCCCTGTGCCCTCCTATTTGGTGATCCAAACTCCTTTTGTTTCCATGTATCACAATTTGGACAGAGAGTGCCACCTTTCATGCTTCTTCTCCTTGGGACTTTGTATTGATGATGATATTAAGGTGTAGAGGAATTTTCCTCCCCCTCGATACATACTCAGAGGGTTCCTTTGTCTTTGAATCTACTTGCTTAGCCATCTAATTGACTTGGAAGTTGAATCTTTTTCTAACCTGAAATTAGTGGACTTGCTCAAATGCATTGGGTAGTAGGAACATTTTATGATAAATGCATGCTAGGTATTAGGAGGATGGAGCTCTTTCCCACTTCAATGATCTTGTGATTATGTTGGAGTCCTCAACATTAACCCAGGAGTATGGTTTGCCTGATGTAAATCTCTCGCTTAGATCATATATAAGTATGATAAGCATCAGTAATTGACTTCTTCCAAGCCATTCAAAGCGATAATACCTTTTCACAACCTGGCATTAATGGATTTTCTGTGGTGAGAAGACACTCTAGTGGCTTGAACTGTCTATTAGAAAATTGTCCCTGTGCCCTCTTATTTGGTGATCCAAACTCCTTTTGTTTCCATGTATCACATTTGGACAAAGAGTGCCACCTTTCATACTTCTTCTCCTTGGGACTTTGTATTGATTATGATATTGAGGTGTAGAGGAATTTTCCTCCCCCTCGATACATACTCAGAGGGTTCCTTTGTCTTTTGAAACTACTTGCTTAGCATCTAATTGAATTGGAAGTTGAATCTTTTTCTAACATGAAATTAGTGGACTTATTTAAATGCATTGGGTAGTAGGACCATTTTATGATAAATGCATGCTAGGGATTAGGAGGAGGGAGCTCTTTCCCACTTCAGTGATCATGTGATTATGTTGGAGTCCTCAAAATTAACCCAGGAGTATAGTTTTCCTGATGTAAATTCCTCGATCAGATCATACAGCAAGTATGATAAGTATCAGGAATTAACTTCTTCCAAGCCATTCAAAGAGATAATACCTTTTCAAAAACTTGTATTAATGGATTTGCTGTGGTGAGAAGACACTCTAGTAGTTTCCACTGTCTATTAGAAAACTATCCCTATGCCTTCTTATTTGGTGAGCCAAACTCCTTTTGTTTCCATGTATCACGATTTCGGTAGAGAGTACCACCTTTCATGCTCCCTCCCCTTGGGACTTTGTATTGATGATGGTATTGAGGTGTAGAGGTATTTTCCTCCCCCTCGATACATACTTATTGGGTTCCTTTGTCTTCTGAAATTACTTGCTTAGCCATCTTTTTGACTTGGGAATTGAATCTTTTTCTAACGCGAAAATAGTGGACTTATTTAAATGCATTGAGTAGCAAGACCATTTTATGATAGATGCATGCCATGGCTTAGGAGGAGGGATCTCTTTCCTACTTCAGTGATCTTTTGATTATGTTGGATTCCTCAACAATAACCTAGGAGTATGGTTTTCCTGATGCAAATCTCTCGATGAGATCATATAGCAAGTATGATAAGAATGAGGAATTAACTTCTTCCAAGCCATTGTAATAGATAGGACCTTTGCACAAACTAGCATTAATGGCTTTGCTATGGTGAGAAGACATTGTATTAGTTTCAACTGTCTATTAGCAAACTATCCCTGTGCCTTCTTATTTGGTGAGCCAAACTCCTTTTGTTTCCATGTATCACAATTTGGGTAGAGAGTGCCACCTTTCATGCTTCCTCCCCTTGGGACTTTGTATTGATGATGGTATTGAGTTGCATAGGGATTTTCCTCCCCCTCAATACATACTCAGAGGGTTCCTTTTTCTTCTGAAACTGCTTGCTTAGCCATCTGAATTACTTAGGAGTTGAATCTTTTTATAACTTGAAAATAGTAGACTTATTTAAATGCATTGAGTAGCAGGACCATATTATGATAGATGCATGCCAAGGCTTAGGAGGAGGGAGCTCTTTCCTGCTTCACTGATCTTGTGATTATGTTGGAGTCCTCAACAGTAACCCAGGAGTATGGGTTTCCTCATGCAAATCTCTCGATGAGATCATATAGAAAGTATGATAAGCATGAGGAATTAACTTCTTCCAAGCCATTGTAATGGATAGGAACATTGCACAAACAGACATTAATGGCTTTGCTATGGTGAGAAGGCACTCTATTGGTTTCAACTCTCTGTTAGCTAACTATCCCCGTGCCTTCTTATTTGGTGAGCCAAACATTTTGTTTCCATGTATCACAATTTTGGTAGAGAGTCCGACCTTTCATTCTTCCTTTGCTCGAGACTTTGTATTGATGATGGTATTGAGGTGTAGAGGGATTTTCCTCCCCCTCAATACATGCTCAAAGGGTTCCTTTGTCTTCTGAAATTGTTTGCTTATCCATCTTATTAACTTGGGAGTTGAATCTTTTTCTGACATGAAAATAATGGATTTATTTAAATGCATTGAGTAGCAGGACCATTTTATGATAGATGCGTGCTAAGGGTTAGGAGGAGGGAGCTCTCTCCTGCTTCAGTGATCTTGTGATTATGTTGGAGTCTTCAACGTTAACCTAGGAGTATGGTTTGCCTGATGCAAATCTCTCAATGAGATCATATAGCAAGTATGATAGCCATGAGTAATTAACTTCTTCCAAGCCATTGTAATAGATAGGACATTTGCACAAACTAGAATTAATGGCTTTGCTGTGGTGAGAAGACACTCTAGTGGTTTCACTGTCTGTTAGCAAACTGTCCTTGTGCCTTCTTATTTGGTGAGCCAAACTCCTTTTGTTTCTATGTATCACAATTTTGGTAGAGAGTGCCATCTTTCATGCTTCCTCCCCTTGGAACTTTGTATTAATGATGTTATTGAGGTGTAGAGGAATTTTCCTCCCCCTCGATACATACTTAGAGGGTTACTTTGTCTTTTGAAACAACTTGGTTAGCCATATGTTTGAATTGGGAGTTGAATCTTTCTCTAACATGAAAATAGTGGACTTATTTAATTGCATTGAGTAGCAAAACAATTTTATGATGCATATACATGGAGCCAAATTTACCCTCGCATGTAATAATTTTTTTTATAATTAGTAACATGCTACTCCATTTATCCTTAAGTGTAGAGATGGGAATTCCTCTCTTAAAAATTGAAGTGTCCATACCTAGATTTTGTAGAATGACTTTCCAAGTCTCATCATGGAATTATTTATTCCTGAACCACCTCTCTCCAACCTTTGGTAGCTCAGTTGCTGCAACAATAAAAGACTCAATCACTATAAACTTTATATCGCCAATCCCCACGTCCATCCCATCAAACGATCTAGCAAATGACTTGTTGATTTCTTTATGGTGACCATCGAATTTCTCAATGAAACTCAGCCAACCCGCTTCCTTCAACATTCCTTTCAACTGAGGATAACCTTCTAGGTATTTCACTCCTATATGTTCCATTCTAACAATGAGACCCATCACTCCTGTTCTCTACTTTTCTTTAGATTTACGTTCACTATCTGCATGAAGAAGACTTTATATACAGTAGTGGTATATGGAAGCCAAAATGGTTATAGATATAGAGATGAAATAACAGAGTATGTAGAAGGAAAACGACTATGAGTAGGAGATAAAACATGTAGGGTATATGAAGTTGTATGCGTGAAATAGTGCAGAAGATATATGAATGGAGTGGTTGTAAACTATGTGGAAAATAGAGAGAATTGAAAACAGAATGAATGATTGTGTGCTCAACGTATCTGAGTGCTTGTATACAAGAAGGCTGCAAAAGTATAAGCAAGGAACTCAATGTAATAAAGGAACAATAGGGTTGTGAAGAGTCATATCCAATTAGGTTATGTCATGTATCTAGCCGTTAATCTGGTTTGTTGGAGAAGTACAATGAAGTATGAGTTAAAGACAGAGATCAAATCATGAGACTGTTAGGCAGTTAAGTTGGAAGGCATGGTAGAATAATCATGGCAATCAAATCTCATGATGACAAGTCAAGGAGCAGTGTGATTATACGAGTTATACAATTTATGTTTTATATTGCCATATGAAATAAGTTTTTTGTGCTTACCACTAGAACCATACCTTTCCGCTTGCTAACCTTTTGTTGTTTTCTTCTTCAGGTGCTTAGGTGTTGATATGTCTTCAAAAGTTGTTTTCTCCTTCATTACCTGCAATGAAATTTATTATGAATTGGCCCCTTTATTTTTTGAACTAATGATCAAAATTTTACTCCAGAGTCAGATTAGCTATGGAACGACAACAATTGCGGAATGTAAAACAGAGAATAAAATGTGACTTTATGGATGAATGAAATGGAGATGACAGTGTAGATGAAAATATGACAAAAAGAAAATGAAAAATGGAGATGGAAGAAATGCTGAAGAAGAAAAATTTACTCATGGAACATGGTGGTGGAGTGGACTGAAACTTGTAGAAGTAAAACATAATGAAATGAAGTAAAATAATGAATTTTCAGAATGCATAATGAGTCACCATTTTTTTGGAAAATATAGGGTGTCAGAGTCTTCTGACATTCACCCTGTATTTTCTGTATAAGCATGCCAATCAGTGATTGGTTTTTAAACTTATACAATTTTATTATATATATATATATATATATATATATATATATATATATATATATATATATATATATATATATATATATATATATATATATATATATATATATATATATAGACATATATGATGAAAAGAACAAAGTCTAAGTCTATGCAGAAGAAGGATTCTTCTTCACCAACTTCATTTAAGAATTATTTTTAAAGATCTTGATGAACTCGTCCTTTGAGATTGGTTTTTGATAAATTTTCAACCTATGACCATTCACAAGGAGAGGAGTTTGATTCTCATCTATTGTTCTAATTCTTACTGCTCCATTACTGAAAATTTTTTCAATCTCATATTGCCCAAGCCAATGAGTTTAAAACGTTCCTTGAAAATCCTTAAACTTTTAATCAAATAACAGTGCCCAATTTCCCTCCTGAAACTTCTTGTCTTTGATGTACTTTTCATGCCACTTAGTCTTCTGTTGCTGAACTAGACTAGTTATTTGAATAGCCTCTTGTCTGATTTCATAAATTTCATTCAATTGCTCCAGTATATGCTTCTAAGCTTCTGATAAATCCATCCCCAACTGGATAGCCATCTTGAAAGTTTTGGCTTGGAACTCTATGGGGAACAGGACTTTCTTCCCATAAAGAAGTTCATATGGTGTATGACTTGTTGTGTTCCTCCATGTATTTCTAGAGGCTCACAAGGCTTCAGGAAGTCTCTCTGTCCAATCTCTTCAATGTAGATGCACAGTCTTGGTGAGGATTCCTTCTATCACTTTATTTGTAGACTCCACTTGACCATTTGCTTGTGGATGATAGGGAGTCAATTTCCTATGCTTGATCTTGTACTCTTCCATAAGACTCTTCATCATCTTGGATGTGAATTGAGTTCCCTGATCTGTCACAATTTCTATTGGAACACCAAAGCGAGTAAGAATATCCTAAAAAGGAAAACTAACTACAGATTTTTCGTTAGCAAAAATTAATGCCTTGGCTTCTACCCATTTGGTGACATAATCGATGCATACCAATATATACTTTTTCTCTTTGGACGGAGGATTAATAGGTCCAATAAAGTCTAAAGCCAATTCTTTAAGGGTTTCGATAAGTACCTGAGGTTGTAATGTCATTTTATTTGAGGGGGCATGTCTCCCTACCCTTTGGCAGCTCTCGCACCTTCTAACATATTCTTTAGCATCTTTGAAGATAGATGACCAATAATATCCTAAAGAAAGGATTTTATAGGTTGTCCTCTTGTCATCAAAGTGTCCACCACATGGCTCGTCATGACATGCTTCGAGAATATTAGACATTTCATCTTCCCTTACACACCTTCTGATCATAAGATCTGGCCCTGTTTTATACAATTCGTTAGTGATCCATGAATATCTTGCACTATCTTGAATAATCTTTCTTTTCTCTCTAGGAAGGTAACTTCCTTGTAAAAAAATAGTTAGAAACATCTACAAACCAAGGAGTTTGAGTAGTTACTGCAAATAAATATTTATCAGGAAACTTATCCTCAACTGGAGAGTCTTCTTTGATATTTTAAATCCTTGACAAGAAATCAGCAACTGTGTTTTGTTTTCTATGTCTATCTAGTACAGTAATGTTGAATTCTTGCAAAAGTAAAAGCCATCTTGGAACTCTCCCATTAGTAATAGGTTTATTCATCAAATATCTAATTACAGAGTGATCTGTATGAACAAAAGATTCATAGCCTATTATGCAGTGTCTAAACTTGTTAATTGCACGAACAATAGTTAGGAGTTAGTTTTTAGTCACAGTATAATTCAACTCAGTGGGAGTCAAATTTTTACTTGTATAGTAAATGGCATAAGGAATCAAATATTTTTTTTCCCAATATAGCTCCTAGAGCTATATCTGAAGCCTCTATAGAAATATGGAAAGGAAGTTTCCAATTTGGTCCTCTTAAGATAGGTGCTTCAGATATTTTTTCTTTCAAGATTTCAAATGCTACTTGGAAATCAAGATTCCACTTGAATTCACAATATTTTGTAAGAAATTTGAAGAGTGGAGCTACTACTTTGGTAAAGTTTTCTATAAACCTTCTATAATATCCTGTAAATCCGAGAAAACTTCTAACATATTTTTGGCAATTTGGAATTGGTAACTTAGAGATGACTTCGACTTTTGATTTGTCCACTTAAATCCCATCTCCTAAAATGTGATGTCCTAAAACAATATCTTCTGTAAAAATCATAAAGAATTATTCATGGCTTAGTGAAAGGTTTGTCTCTTCACATCTTTTAAGGACTTTTTCCAAATTGTCCAAAGCTTCTTCAAATGTGTTGCCATAGACTGTAAAATCATCCATATATACCCCTACACAATCTAGTACTACTCTTTGGAATGTTGTTGGTGCATTACATAACCCAAAAGGAAGCACTCGGTAGGCAAAAGTTCCCCATGGACAAGTAAATGTGGTTTTATCCTAATCCTTAGGTGCTACCTAAACTTGATTATAACCACTAAAACCTTCCAAGAATGAGAAATACTTTTTACCTGCTAATGTATCTAATACTTGATCTATGAAGGGCAAAGGAAAGTGATCTTTCAAGGTTGCTTTATTCAATTCTCAGTAACCAATGCACACTCTCCATTTCCCATTTTTTTTAGGCACAATGACCAAAGGAGAAACCCATTGGCTATCTGAAATTGGGTAAATGAAGTTTGCATTGAGTAATTTTTTTAGCTCTTCCTTCACAATCTCCCTATGATTTGGCTTCATCCTTCTTTGAAGTTTTCTGATTGGTCTACTATTTTCCCCAATATAGATATTATGGATACAAGTCTTAGGATCAATACCTTTCATATCAGTATACTCCCATGCAAATGCAGCAGAATGTTTTTGTAATATGTTGGTTAGCTCTTCTTGTTGTAGTTTCTCCAAGTTTTTGTTTACATTCAATGTCCTACCTAGAAAATTTTCAATTGTAGAACTACCAAACTCTTCCATAGAATAGAGAGACATCTGCCTAGATGACAAGTATTCAACATTATATTTTTCCTAGAATTGTACATGATCATATTCTAAAGATGTTTCAAAATTTTCCAATGTGTTCAATATTTGACTATCTTCACTAATTTATGATATAGTAAAAATAGGCTAAATAACATCTTCATCATCAATCCATTCCTAGTCATCTATTTCTGTGATTGCTTTTGTTGGAGGATACAAAGTAATTTTTTTTATTGAATTACCACCAGAAATGTACATGTCACCAGACCTACAACTAAGAAAAGCATCAGTTGTGGCTAGCCAAGGTCTTCCTAATATGAGTGGGTGTCCTCCTAGATTATTCTTGGGAGTTAAAATCATGAAGTCAATAGGATATTCCCAAGAATCTAAGGAGAGTGAAATGTCTTCTAGCACACAATTTGGTTTGATTACTGATTTATCTGCAAGTTGTAGTAAGGTAGGTGTGTAAAGAAGGTTGGGAAGTTTAAGTTGTTCCATAGTTTGTCTACTCATAATATTTATTGCTGCCCCTAAGTTAATCAATGTGTTTGGAATTTCAATCCCATTTATATGTGTCTTGATAATTGGACTTCCTAGATCGACATATTTCTGCATGGAAATCTTTCCCATCATGATATCTGCTATCTTTCCTACTAGGTGAATTCTTTTTGTTTCTCTTGGTTTTCTCCTTGGTACTTTGATGCTCAACTCCTTTATTGTCTTAGCTAGAATTGGAATTTCTATAATGGCTTGTAACAAAGCAATATTGATAGAAACATTATTCAATTCATCTAGGGAGTCATAATTGGGAAACAAGATCTGTTTTTCTACTCCTATATCAATTTGTAATCTCTGAGGAAAAGGAGTTGTAGAAGTAGATGCTAGTTGCTCAATTATAGGAGTTTTGTTTATTGACTCTTTTTGTTTTTCTTTTTGAATGTCTTGGTTTTGGAGGGATGTTCCCTCAAATTTTATTGACTTCTAGAGAATCCTCCTCAGAAGCATCCTGTTCTTGAATTACTACATAAGGTTTTTCCTTTTCTAATATCCTACCAGATCTAAGTTGAACATCATTAAGATCTAGAGGAGCAATCATATAAGTAGGAAATTGTTGTCCTTCTACCATGTAAGAATTCTGATGGTTTTCATTATTGAGTTTTGGCAATGTTTGGGATGGTAGTTGATTTGGTTTTTGTTGAAATGAAAGTAGGAGTTGAGGATTTTGACTTTGTTGTGGAAATGGCAATGAAAGGTGAGGGCTTTGATTTGGAAGTTGTGGTTTTTTATTTTGCTACTGATTTTGTGGGGGAGGATAGCTTGAAAAAATATCCCATAACGATTTTGTACCCCTTGTGCCCATGGTTGAGATTGATATTGAGTTTGAGGTTGACGCCGAGGTTGCTGCCAAGAATTCCAGTTCAGTGGGGGTTGAAAATACATTGGATTGTTAAATCCTTGATTTTTCTGCCCCTGCCAAGGTCTTCTTGCAACAAAACAAAGAGGTTCTATAGAATTTGGGATTTTTTCTTCTTGAAAGGCAACCTTAAGACCTGGGATTGAAGGAAAATCTTTGGTCTCATGACGTTCTGAACAAATCATACAAGTTTCTACAATTTTTCCATCTAAAGGGCATTCCCTTAGAGCATGTTTCTTTCTGCATTTTGGATAAAAGATGGCTAAGGCATCAGCCTCTGTTTTCTACTTGTTTTGGATTTTGAGTGTGTCTAGCTGTTCACTAAGGCTCCCTAAAATATTAGTTTTAAACTCATCAAGCATATTGCCAATTTCTGCCCTACTTACAAATCCGGTTGCAGATTTTTTTGCTCTAACAAGGGAAGGATCTCTTGGTCCCTTCCTAGTTTTAGATTTCCCTCTTGAGAGATGATAACATAGTTTTGATATGTCACTCAATGGAATTTGAGAGATGTCTCCCCTCCCCATCATGTTAAGGATATCTATCCATTCATCTCTAATGGCATTTAGCAAAAGAGCTTTCAAACTTTCTTCATCTAAATTGTTCACTTTTTCTCTTTTCAAATTGTAGTTGAATCTCTCAAGCAAATCCTCTAAGTTTTCATCTTCCTTTTTCATTGTTTTGAATACCTCATCCTTATCATTAGTAGGCATACAATAATCCAACTATCTACCCAAAAATTCTTGTTTCATGTCATTCCAAGTTCTAATGGATTGAGTGACAAACCCCATAAACCATTTCAAAGTATCCCATTTTATTGTTGAAGGGAAAAATTTGAGATTTTGAGAGTCTTCTAGATAGTCATGGGTTCTGCACAAGACTTCAAACTCAAACAAAAATGTTTCAGGGTCCTCACTTCTCAACCCATAAAATTTTGGGAGGATAGATGGTGAAATGTTTTTCATTGTTGTATGTGTTTCCTCATCTACTATAGGGAATCCAAATGAGTTATCTATTTTCCTATTTCCTCTTCCTCCTCCATTGTTACCTCTACCTCTTCCATTGTTTCCTCTACCTCTACCTCTACCCCCCCTCTAAACAATGAGAATTCTCCATCTTGTTCTTCTTCTATTATTATAGTTTCTTCATAGTCCTCTGGTTCTTCTATTAATGGATTATGGGAGAGAGTTTCTGCATCTTCTTCTTCACTAGGTATTCCTACTTCCTCAACTACAATACGCTTCCCTGTAGAAGTTAAATATGTTTTCTCTCCTAGGTCTGTTTTAGTGGATGAAGTAGGTGAATATTCTAACTGAGTTTTTTCCCCTTGAATTCTAGGAATCCTATGGATGGGAGTATGAGTTTGGGATGGAGGTGTATCTTTCCTAACTCTTGGTGGAGTAGGTGGAGTTGTGGAAATCAAACTTCTGCCCCTAGCTATAAATCAACCCCCAGATTCTCTTTCTCTATGGATGTCATTGTTTTGTTTTGTTCTTTTTTTATTGTTTTTTTTATGAATGTAAGAAATAAGTTTACCTAGTTACACTTCCTCGGAAATGGCACCAAAATGCTCAGTCAATTTAGTGTCCTAAATTGCTACATAAATTGTCAATCCAGGTGTTGTAAATTGATGAAGTGTAGTGCACTATATGTGCTAGATGACCTTCTTACCTCACCGTTTTTGAGTTTTATAGTTGTTTTGGGGTTTTTTTCTTTTGATTCCTAATGTTCTGCGATGTAGTATGCAAAATCTTAATCTATTGTTGCTAAGAATATAGATAAATGAAATGAGATCTAAAAGTGCTTTTAGGCCAAATTTGGAAGTAAATTTTGTAAACAAGAAAATGAAAACAGAGCTTCTTTTCTTGTTATTATGATCTTTTCCAAAGCATGAACTGAAAGGACTTAAAACTACTATCTACCCAAATTCAAGAGCAAAGCTTAAATGAGAAAATGAGATTGCAGCTATCTATGATAAACCAAAAATGAAATACTGGAAATAAGATTACCTCTGCTTTCTAATCTATTGCACAATTAAAGCTTAATGAACAATTAAAGATGGAATTGCAGCTAAACTAAGTGAAAAACTAAAAATGAAATTGCAATTATTCTATTATGAAAGCAAGGCTAAATGAAGTATTGTTGTCACTCTGCTATGTAATTTAGGGAGAACTACCTCCTTATGTTAGCAATTTGAGAGATTCCATTCTTCATCATTCTAAGAATAGTGAACATGAAAATGCAAGGAGAGACTCATTCATAAATGAAACATTTCACCATTTAGTTTTAGGATTAACCATCAACTGAAAGGCTTTTGGAAACATCCATTTATATCATGAGTTACTAAACTGATCAGAAAATAGCATTGAACAACTTAACTCAAAAACTAATGGACAAAAATTGTAATGAAAGACTCATTCATAAATGCAACATTTCACCACTTAGTTTTAGGATTAACCATCAACTGAATGGCTTTTGGAAACATCCATTTATATCTTTAGTTACTACACTAATAAGAAAATGGCATTGAACAACTTAATTTAAAATCTAGAAACTAATGAACAACAAATAAAATGAACTAATTTATGCTACTGAAATAAAATTAACACTAATAATAAAAAACTAGAGAGCAATGAAAATGAAAGGACTATTCTACGTTGGAATACAACTACTTTGAATTAGTGAAAATATAACACAAGCTGCATTTACAAACAGAGTTAGAAAACGATTATAAACATAATGAAAAACATAGTGAGTGTACAACTAAAATATCAAATACAAAACAAAAATAAAAGTGTACGCTTTACCACGCAGGAGCCTCTGCAAGGTCTCATATTATCAACACGAAATCAACACTTCAAAAGCGCTTCAGGTATTCATTGAAAACAAAGTTTTTATATTAAAATAGAGAGTTGATTTTTTCACACTATAAAGTGGAAATTGCACTATTACATAAGCAAAAAATTGAACTTGTTCTACGTTGTACACGTTGGTATTTATAGGCAAAAACATACAATTGTTTGAAGAGAGAAATCAGCTAGAGCAAAACCGGTAGAGAGGTAATGTATGCGGAATTCTTGTCTTCAATTTCCTTGAAACATAAATCGTATAATAGTGGTTGTTGGATTCTATTTGTGCAGGTGGCAGTTCAGGTCCTTGGCTTCAGGAGACTGCCTCAAATCCATCACTAAGAATCGTGTGAAAAACACAGTCCTACTTGCCATAGGTTTCTTCAGTTGACTTCCCTTTGATTGGAGCCCTCCTCATCGATTTAGGCCAAATGGATATGATACAATCCATGCTCTAACATTTTCGAAGGTACCCATGTACTTTGTTTCCTCTCTTAACACATGTAACCTACAAAATCATGGAGATGGCTACGGAATAGCCGATTATCTACGAAATGTGGCTGTGTTCCGTAGCTGAAAGACAAAAACCTATTCAAATAACAAACATAACAATATAACTTGTAAATTACTAAAATATACTCCTTTAGCCAATGTGAAGTGGATTTTGATGATTAAGGATGCATTTTTCATGGAAAAGAAAAGGAAGAAGGATGAGAAAGTTGCTTAAGAGAGAGGCAGTTTTGGAACTCAACATACCCCCAGTGTGAGACTATTGCATGTCCCCATACAATAAAAATTGTAAACACCCTCCGTTCACTACATTTGCTTTGAGACATTTTTGAAAACATCCAACCTCTTCTTGCTTCTCTTTGTTGCAATTGCCATCCTAGGCTTCCTCATGACGAATCTATACTTGAGGTTAATGAAAGCCCTATTTAGCTTCTTGTTTTTCCTCTTTAATTTTATGTTCTTCTTATGCCACAGACCCAAATGAAGAATAAAGTTGTCATGGATAATTATATCCAGCTTGTTTTGTTCTTTTAAGGCTTCATTTTCCTTCTGGATATGCATATCTAAAACCTCTAGCTCATAGATTTCCTGCTTAAGTGATCTAGTCAAAGTCTCTTGTGATGTGGCTGGCTGCTTAGCGATGGATGAAGTTCCTTGATCTAATGATGTATTCTTTTGATCCAGTGACTCAATATAATCCTAAATCTTCTTTTGTATTGGGTCAATCCCTGGAGAGACTCTGTTTGGGCTACTTTCAAATTTTTGTTGAGGAGAGTGATACGGGCTTTGCTCAAATGAGATATTGTCTTGGGACTGTGTTGGAGTTCTTCTCCCAAATCTATGAACTGTACCTCTTTCTTTTTTTTCTTTCTTCACAATGCCCTTGAGTCTAAAACTTCTCGTCAAACTTTGGGAGCCTATGATCTCTTCCTCCATAACCTATCTTCTTTTCCCTTTCTCCTTCTCTTTCTTGTATTGATCCCTGATGTTGACTAAGCTCTCAGAAAATAATTGTTCATCCTCTAGTGAAGGTTTAGGAGTGTTTCTATGGATTTCTTCAACTTTTTCTTTCATCTTTATTCTTCATTTTGTCTTCTTTCCAATCTCTATTAATGTTTCAGAGGGAGGATATTCTTCACTATCTTCTTTTGTTGAAGTTGTAGGAGTGTTTTGAATTGTAAGATTGGTTTTTCTTCTCCTACTCTTTTTCACAGAACTTCCTTCATGTAATTTTGGTGGATCTTAGAAAATGTTTCTGATCATAAAGTTCTCCCATGTGTCTCCTACACTCTTTAAGTGATATTCAACTAGAATTTTTATGAGACCGTGGTGATAAAGATTAGTTTCTATGGCTTCCTTTTTCTTCTGAACAGTAGTGGCCATTCTCCTCAAACTATTCAACAGGAAGAATGTGAGATTGATGGTTCCGTTTTCAAGAAAATTCATCAACAATCTTATGTGATTCATATACATGGAACCAAATCTATGTTCACCTGTAATAAATTTTTATATAATTAGTAACATGCTACTCCATTTACCCATAAGTGCAGAGATGAGAATTCCTCTCTTAAAAACTAAATTGTCCATACTTGGATTTTGGAGAATGAATTTCCAAGTCTCATCATGGAATTCTTTATTCTTGAACCACCTCTCTCCAACCTTTGGCAGCTCAGTTTCTATAGCAATAAAGACTCGGTCAGTGTAAAATTTATGTCAGCAATCTCTACGTCCATCCCATCAAACGATCTAGCAAATGACTTGGTGATTTCTCTATGGTGACCATCGAATTTCTCAATGGAACTTAGCCAACCAGCTTTCTTCAACATCCCTTTCAACTGAGGATAACCTTCTAGGTATTTCACTCCTATAGGTTCTATTCTAATAATGAGACCCATCACTCCTTTTCTCTGCTTTTCTCTAGATTTACCTTCACTGTCTACGTGAAGAAGACTGTATATACGGCAGTGGTATATGGAAGAAAAAATGGTTATAGATATAGAGATGAAATAACAAAGTATGTAGAAGGAAAATGACTATGAGTATGAGATAAAACATGTAGGGTATATGAAGTTGTATTCGTGAAATAGTGCAGAAGATATATGGAATGGAGTGGCTGTACACTGTGTGGAAAACAAAGAGAATAAAAAATAGAATGAATGATTATGTGCTCAATGTATCCAAGTGCTTGTATACAAGAAGGTTGCGGAAGTATAAGTGAGGAAATCGATGTAATAAAGGAACAATAGAGTTGTCAAGAGCCATATCCAATTAGGTTATGTCATGTATCTAGTCATTAATCAGGTGTGCTGGAGAAGTACAGTGAAGTACGAGTTAAAAGCGGAGATCAAACCATGAGACCGTTAGGCATTTAAGTCGGAAGGCATGGTGGAATAATCACGACAATAAAATCTCATGATGACAAGTCAAGGAGTAGTGTGATTATACGAGTTATACAATTTATGTTTTATATTTCTATTTGAAAGAAGTTTTTGTGCTCAGCTCTAGAACCATACCTTTCCACTTGCTAAGCTTTTGTTGTTTGCTTCTTCAGGTGCTTAGGTGTTGATATGTCTTCAAAAGTTGTTTTCTCCTTCATTACCTGCATATGAAATTCATTATGAATTAGCCTCTTTATTTTTTGAACTAATGATCAAACTATTACTGCAAAGTCAGATTGGCTGCACAACAGGATTAGCTATGGAACTGGAATAGCTACGGAATAAGAACAGCTACGGAATGTAAAACAAAGAATAAAATGTGACTTTATGGATGAATGAAATGGAGATGACTGTGTAGATGAAAATATGACAAAAAGAAAATGAAAAATGGAGATGGAAGAAATACTGAAGAAGAAAAATTTATTGGTGGAACATGGTGGTGGAGTGGAGTGAAACTTATAGAAGTAAAACAGAATGAAATGAAGTAAAACAATGAATTTTCAGAATGCATAATGAGTCACCATTTTTTTTGGAAAATATAGGGTGTCAGAGTCTTCTGATTTTCACCTTGTATTTTCTATATAAGCATGCCAATCAGTGATTGGTTTTCAACCTTATACAATTTTGCTATATATATATATATATATATATAGTTATATATATATATATATATATATATATATATATATATATATATATATATATATATATATATATCTATATATATATATCTATATATATATATATATATATATATATATATATATATATATATATATATGATAATGATGATGAAAAGAACAAAGACTAAGTTGGTGGAGAAGAAGGATTCTTCTTCACCAGCTTCATTTCAGAATTATTTTGAAAGATCTTGATGAACTCGTCCTTTGAGATTGGTCTTTGATCAATTTTCAACCTATGACCATTCACAAGGAGAGGAGTTTGATTATCATATATTGTTATGATTCTTATCGCTCCATTACTGAAAACTTTTTCAATCTCATATGGCCCAAGCCAATTAGTTTGAAACTTTCCTTGAAAATCCTTAAACTTTGAATCAAATAATAGTGCCCAATCTCCCTCTTGAAACTTCTCATCTTCGATGTACTTGTCATGCCAGTTAGTCCTCTGTTGTTGAACTAGAATAGTTCTTTAAATATCATCTTGTCTATTTTCATCAAGTTCATTCAACTGCTCCAGTCTATGCTTTTGAGCTTTCGATAAATCCATCCCCAACTGCACCGCCATCTTGAAAGTTTTGGCTTGGAACTCTATGGGGAACATGACTTGCTTCCCATAAACAAGTTCATAGGGTGTATGTCCTGTTTTGTTCCTCCATGTAGTTCTACAGGCCCACAAGGCTTCAGGAAGCGTTTCGGCCCAATCTCTTCTATGTAGATGCACAATCTTGATGAGGATTCCTTCGATCACTTTATTTGTAGACTCCACTTGACCATTTTCTTGTGGATGATAGGGAGTGGATTTCCTATGTTTGATCTTGTAATCTTCCATAAGCCTCTTCATCATGTTGGATGTAGATTGAGTTCCCTGATCTATCACAATTTCTCTTGGAACATCAAAGTGAGGAAGAATATCCCCAAAAATAAAACTAACTACAGACTTTTCATTAGCAAAAAGTAATGCTTTAGCTTATACCCATTTGGCGACATAATCAGTGCATAACAATATATAATTTTTCTACTTGGATGGAGGATTAATAGGTCCAATAAAGTCTAAAGCCCATTTTTCAAAAGGTTCGACAAGTACCTGAAGTTCTAATGGAATTTCATTTGAGGGGGCAGGTCTCCCTACCCTTTGGTAGTTGTCACACCTTCTGACATATTATTTAACATCTTTGAAGATGGATGGCCAATAATATCCTAAAGAAAGGATTTTATAGGTTGACCTCTTGTCATCAAAGTATCCACCACACGTCTTGTCATGACATGCTTTGAGAATATCAGGGATTTCATCTTCCCTGACACACCTTCTGATCATATGATTTGGCCCTGTTTTATACAATTCGTTAGTGATCCATGAATATCTTGCACTATATTGAATAATCTTTCTTTTCTCTCTAGGAAATAAATGTGAAGGTAATTTCCATGTAACCAAGTAGTTAGCAACATTTGTAAACCAAGGAGTTTGAGTAGTTACTGCAAATAAATATTCGTCAAGAAACTTATCCTCAACCAGAGAGTCTTCTTTGATATTCTGAATCCCTGACAAGAAATCAACAACTGTGTTTTGTTTTCCAAGTCTATCTAACACAGTAATGTTGAATTCTTGCAAAAGTAAAATACATCTTGTAACTCTACCATTAGTAATAGGTTTATTCATCAAATATCTAATTGTAGAGTGATCTATATGAAGAAAAGTTTCATAGCTTGTTATGTAGTGTCTAAACTTGTTAATTGCATGAACAACAACTAGGAATTCTTTTTCAATCACAATATAATTCAACTCAGTGGGAGTCAAATTTTTACTTGTATAGTAAATGACATAAGAAATCAAATCTTTTTGTCCCAATACAACTCCTAGAGTGGTATCTGAAGCATCTGTAGAAATATGGAAAGGAAGCTTCCAATTTGGTTCTCTTAAGATAGGTGCTTCAGATATTTTTGCTTTCAAGGTTTCAAATGCTAATTGGCAATCAGGATTCCACTTGAATTCACAATATTTTGTAAGCAATTTGAAGAGTGGAGATGCTAATTTGGTAAAGTTTTCTATAAACCTTCTATAATATCCTGTAAATCCTAGAAAAATTCTAGCATCTTTTTGGAAATTTGGAATTAGTAACTTAAAGATGCTTCAACTTTTGATTTGTCCATTTTAATCCCATCTCTTGAAATGTGATGTCCTAAAACAATAACTTCTGTAAACGTCATAGAGAATTTTTCATGGCTCAGTGAAAGGTTTGTCTCTTTACATCTTTTAAGGATTTTTTCCAAATTTCCAAAGTTTCTTCAAATGTGTTACCATAGACTATAAAATCATACATATATACCTCTACACAATCTAGTACTGTTGTTTGGAATGTTGGTGGTGCATTACATAACCCAAAAGGAAGCACTTGTTGGCATTATGATACAAGTGTTGTCCTTGATGGCAACTCACTCAAAGACAGGTACAAGTGATGGCAACTTGATCAGAGGACAGATCTCAGTACAGCAGGACAAGAAAGAGATATACGCAGGTTCATTAAGGAAAACGAGCGTGTACACGCAGGTTGGCTTCAGGAAAAGTGCGTACATGTGAAAAGTACCTTTGGTCCGTGGCAGTTAGTCCCTGGAAGTTGTGCCTATGGTTTTGGACCATGGTGTCTCGACGGGCGTGCCGATACCTACTTTTGAGGTTGATGGTATTGTGTTACTATGGTTTTGGTCCGTGGTATTGTGAAGGGTCTAAAGCTATATAAGGAGAAAGATCATTAGGCCAAAGTATGAGTGTATGTGAGTGATGCAGATCTGAGGAAGTGTGAGATCCAAATGCTGGTTATGAGTTGGTGATCTGAACCAAGGTTTCACTCATGCGGAGGATGATGAATGATGGAACGAGATCTCAAGGCTTGGAATGATTATCTTCTTATGGTTTGACTGTGGATAGACTAGATCTATTGGCGTAGGTTTATTGTTATGATTTGGGTAAGTTTTGATGTCTGATATAGCTGCAGAGTTTTAAGTCTGAATTTGCAGATATGTACGCGGGTTGGCTTTGGTAAAAGAGCGTATACACGCAGGTTGGGTTCGTCGAAGTAGCGTATACAATGTGAAGTATGAAGATGGAGTTGGATCTGGTTGTTGTTATGTTATCTGTGTTCTTGATAGGGTTTCATTGATTCAGTATTGGGTGATTCAGAGATTGATGATGCAGGTTGTTCTACAATGGTGATAGTTTCATGGATCCAGTATGAAAATGTATGAAACGTGGTCCTGGGAAGATCTTAGGCTGGCACCTACGTACTGGTAAACATATCAGCCAGTACAAGAGCCAGGGGGTTGTAGCTCCCTTCCAGGAGCAGCTGGAAAACGAGTAAAGGTTGGAGCATTCTGTAGGTAGGCACCTACGTACTAGTAAATGGATCGGCTAGTACAAGAGCTATGAGGGTTGTAGCCCTCTGCAGTTTGTAGCCTGCGTGCTGGTAAAGGACTGCACCAATACATTGTAAAAGAAGTTTCTTATTAAAGGAAGATAGAAACAAATTGCAGCAGGTGGTTTTCACCCACATTGGGTTTCCACCTTATATCATGGTGCTCATGTGTGTGCCTTATGTGTGATGATCTGTTCTGTTATACTACACCTGTTTACTGTTAACATGGTTAATAATGTTCTGATGCATTTACTGAAGATAAGCTAACTGAATCATAAGATCTCTGAATATACGCTAGTTGCTTTAGACACAGTCGCGTGTACACGCGTGTTCACTTAACTGAAGTCGCGTATATGTTTCTGAGTATGAAATTGAAAATTTTTATCTGATCTGATAATACTGATTCACCCCCCCCCTCTCAGTATTATTTCCAACAATTGGTATCAGAGCAGGTCCTTCAGAGAAGCTTGATCGCTTGAAGGAGATTCGTAGAACAATGGGGAAGAAAGCACATCAGAAGAAGAAGACAGCTCAAAGGAACAATGACAACCTGCCGTTGAGTGGAAGCAAGAATTCAGATCCTGAATCACCTCAGAATGAAGATGGACAAACAAATGAAGCATCAGATCAAACCATAGATCAGCAAGATCTACCTAGCAAAAAGGAGAATGCCCTCAAGGAAGAAATCATCAGATTACAAGATCTATTGGAATATGCCTCCAGAATTCGACAAATGCTGCTAGCACTGAATAAAGAGCAAGAAAATGAGATCCTCAAACTAAGGCATCAGCTGGATGAAGGAAGGAAAGTTGAAGAGACCTTGAAGAAGCAATGTCTGGAAAAAGAAGAACAACATCAAGTTGAGGTAAATATCTTGAAAAGTAAATTAGAAGAAAAAGGTAAACTATTATGATTTCAAGATAGTACTAAGATCTTGGATGATATTCTTAGTAGTCAAAGGTCCCCTACTATCAAAACTGGTCTTGGTTTTCATGAGTCTATTGAAGGTGAATCTGGTTCACAAAGTAAGACAAGAATCTCTAATGCAAAATCTGGAAGGCTCTACAAGGAGATAAAAAGACAACCCCATCAACAATCAAGGAAAGAGACTCCTCAAAGAAAATCTTTTACTCCTCCCATGGATAATGTTGAATGTTATGCATGTCATAATCTTGGACATGTTGCAGCCATATATAGAAGAAGAAGGTTTCAAGACCATCATGCAGAAAGATCATCACATTCAAGGTACTTTAGTGGATATTGCTTTTCTTGCAATATGTTTGGCCACAAAGCTGCTGATTGCTATAGGAGGAATATGAAACATGTAAGATGCTATGCATGTAACAAGTTTGGACATAGAGCAAAGGATTGCAGGAACAAAGCTCATGATAAGAAGAAATCATCAACATGCCTAAAGATATGGAAGAAGAAGGAAGTTCAGTCAGAAAGATGTGGCACAACACAGGGTACTCAGCACAGCACAGACATAACAGACTCTGGGGGAGCTGAAGGTATAGAACTTCAGTGTTCTAATTCTCATACGCAAGTTTAATGAAGGTAAGTCGCGTATATACGCGAGTTTCACACTGAAAAATCGCGTATATGTCAGTCTGAAGAAATGCAGTGGGGATAGGCTCAGAAAAGGGGTCTGATATGATTCAGTCCAATATCTGCTCTCTTGATTAACGGTTACAGTTTGCTGAGGATGTTTGGAAATGTTTTGATACTTGTAAGATGTTAGAAGTGTTTAATCCTAACTTGATGATGATGAGATCATGATGCTTATTACTGATGTATGCATGATCAGATCTAACTACATATGCCACAGGCTCAGGGGGAGCATATACTTCAAATAATGCATTGTTGGCATTATGGTTAGAAGTTGTTGATAAAGTCTATGAAGCTAAATCATACATCTTGTTGTTTGATCAAAGGAATGGTATTGCAGGCTGATGGTACAGATCATATATGATGAATGATAGTCATGGTCTTAAATGAATTGCTGGTCTTAGAACTTGCATCTACTCAGGGGGAGCATGGATGGATTGATACAACTTGGAGCCCATTCAGAAACTTCAGCATGTATCTCTTTTGTGATATCTCTTTTATGGTGTCAAGGTCATGTAACAGCCTATGTTGGTTTCCCCTCTATGCCTGGGATGAATGATGTAATTGGTTGTTATATGTAAATTTCTGATGTATCCCCACTTGGTTGGGAGTATGGATGTATGTATTGAGTCTTTTTGTGATAGGAAGGTCCTTTATGATGTATAAGTCTTGGTTCTTTTTGTAGAACATCCTTTTGCAGATCTTGCCTGCAGTCAGGGGGAGCATGTTCAGCACAACAGAGCAGAGATATTCAGCATGTACTCAGGGGGAGTATGGTCAGCAGAAGGTATACCAAAGAAGAGAATATCTTGCTCCGCCCTTTGCCCTTGATGTCAAAGGGGGAGAGTGACTTGGTGTGGTGGTTGCCATCAAGTCCAAAGGGGGAGATTGTTGGCATTATGATACAAGTGTTGTCCTTGATGGCAACTCACTCAAAGACAGGTACAAGTGATGGCAACTTGATCAGAGGACAGATCTTAGTACAGCAGGACAAGAAAGAGATATATGCAGGTTCATTAAGGGAAACTAGCGTGTACACGCAGGTTGGCTTCAGGAAAAGCACGTACATGTGAAAAGTACCTTTGGTCCGTGGCAGTTAGTCCTTGGAAGTTGTGCCTATGGTTTTGGACCATGGTGTCTCGACGGGCGTGCCGATACCTACTTTTGAGGTTGATGGTATTGTGTTACTATGGTTTTGGTCCGTGGTATTGTGAAGGGTCTAAAGCTATATAAGGAGAAAGATCATTAGGCCAAAGTATGAGTGTATGTGAGTGATGCAGATCTGAGGAAGTGTGCGATCCAAATGCTGGTTATGAGTTGGTGATCTGAACCAAGGTTTCACTCATGCAGAGGATGATGAATGATGGAACGAGATCTCAAGGCTTGGAATGATTATCTTCTTATGGTTTGACTGTGGATAGACTAGATCTATTGACGCAAGTTTATTGTTATGATTTGGGTAAGTTTTGATGTCTGATATAGCTGCGGAGTTTTAAGTCTGAATTTGCAAATCTGTACGTGGGTTGGCTTTGGTAAAAGAGCGTATACACGCAGGTTGGGTTCGTCGAAGTAGCGTATACAATGTGAAGTATGAAGATGGAGTTGGATCTGGTTGTTGTTATGTTATCCGTGTTCTTGATAGGGTTTCATTGATTCAGTATTGGGTGATTCAGAGATTGATGATGCAGGTTGTTCTACAATGGTGATAGTTTCATGGATCCAGTATGAAAATGTATGAAACGTGGTCCTGGGAAGATCGTAGGCCGGCACCTACGTACTGGTAAACATATCAGCCAGTACAAGAGCCGGGGGGTTGTAGCTCCCTTCCAGGAGCAGCTGGAAAACGAGTAAAGGTTGGAGCATTCTGTAGGTAGGCACCTACGTACTAGTAAATGGATCGGCTAGTACAAGAGTTATGAGGGTTGTAGCCCTCTGCAGGTTGTAGCCTGCGTGCTGGTAAAGGACTGCACCAGTACATTGTAAAAGAAGTTTCTTATTAAAGGAAGATAGAAACAAATTGCAGCAGGTGGTTTTCACCCACATTGGGTTTCCACCTTATATCATGGTGTTCATGTGTGTGCCTTATGTGTGATGATCTGTTCTGTTATACTGCACCTATTTACTGTTAACATGGTTAATAATGTTCTGATGCATTTACTGAAGATAATCTAACTGAATCATAAGATCTCTGAATATACGCTAGTTGCTTTAGACACAGTCGCGTGTACACGCGTGTTCACTTAACTTAAGTCGCGTATATGTTTCTGAGTATGAAATTGAAAAGTTTTATCTGATCTGATAATACTGATTCACCCCCCCCCTCTCAGTATTATTTCCAACATCACTCAATAGGCAAAAGTTCCCCATGGATAAGTAAATGTCGTTTTATCCTGATCCTCAGGTGCTACCTAAACTTGATTATAGCCACTAAAACCATACAAGAATGAGAAATACTTTTTACCTGCTAATGTATCTAATACTTGATCTATGAAGGTAAAAGGAAAGTGATCTTTCATGGTTGTTTTATTCAATTCTCGGTAATCAATGCACACCCTCCATTTCCCATTCCTTTTAGGCATAATGACCAAAGGAGAAACCCATTGGCTATCTGAAATTAGGTAAATGAATTTTACATTGAGTAATTTTTGGAGCTCTTCCTTCACAATCTCCCTACAATTTGGATTCATCCTTCTTTGAGGTTGTCCGATTGGTCTAAAATTTTCCCCAATATAGATATGATGGATAAAAGTATTAGGATCAATACCTTTCATATCAATATACTCCCATGCAAATGCAGCTGAATGTTTGTGTAATATTTTGGTTAGCTCTTCTTGTTGTAGTTTCTCCAAGTTTTTGTTTACATTCAATTTCCTACCTAGAAAAATTCCAATTGTAGAGCTACCAAACTATTCCATAGAGTAGAGAGACATCTACCTAGATGACAAGTATTCAACATTAGATTTTTCCTGGAATTGTGCATGCTCATATTCTAAAGATGTTTCAAATTTTTCCAATGTGAAAAATTTGACTATCTTCACTAATTTCTGATATAGTAAAGATAGGTTGAATAACATTGTCATGTATTTTTGTGATTGCTTTTCCTGGAAGATACAAAGTAAATTTCTTTGTTGAATTACCATCAGAAATGTACTTGTCACCAGATCTGCAACTAATAAAAGCATCAATTGTGTGTAGCCAAGGTCTTCCTAATTTGAGTGGGTGTCCTCCTAGATTATTCCTGGGAGTTAAAATCATGAAGTCAACAAGATATTCCCAAGAAGCTAAGGAGACTGAAACATCTTCTAGCACACCATCTAGTTTGATTACTGATCTATCTACAAGTTGCAATAAGGTAGGTGTGTAAACAAGGTTAGGAAGTTTAAGTTGTTCCACAGTTTATCTACTCATAATGTTTATTGCTAGCCCTAAGTCAATCAATGTGTTTGGAATTTCAATCCCATTTATATGTGTCTTGACAATTGGACTTCCTAGATCCACATATTTCTACATGGAAATCATTCCCATCATGATATCTGCTATCCTTCCTACCAAGTGAATTCTTTTCGTTTCTCTTGATTTTCTTCCTGGTCTTTTGGTGCTCAATTCCTTTATTGTCTTAGCTAGAATTTGAATTTCTTTAATGGCTTGTAACAAAGGAATATTGATACAAAGATTCTGCAATTCATTTAAGAAGTCATAATTGGGCAACAAGATCTGTTTTCTACTCCTCTATCAATTTGTAACCTCTCGGGAAAAGGAGGCGCAGAAGTAGATGTTGGTTGCTCAATTATAGGAGTTGTGTTTATTGACTCTTTTTGTTTTTCTTTTTGAATGCCTTGGTTTTGTAGGGATGTTCCCTCAAAAATTTTATTGACTTTTAGAGAATCCTCCTTAGAAGCATCTTGTTCTTGAATGACTACAGAAGGATTTTCATTTTCTAATATCCTACGAGATCTAAGTTGAACATCATTAAGATCTTGAGGAGCAATCATATAAGTAGGAGGTTGTTGTCCTTCTACCATGTAAACATTCCGAGGGTTTTTGTTATTGGGGTTTAGCAATGGTTGGGTTGGTATTTGATTTGGTTTTTGTTGAAATGGAAGTAAGAGTTGAGGATTTTGACTTTGTTGTGGAGGTTGTTGTGGAAATGGCAATGAAAGATGAGGGATTTGATTTGGAAGTTGTGGTTGGTGATTTTGCTGCTGATTTTGTGGGGGAGGATAGATCTGATAAGATGGAGGATATTAATAATATTCAGCAAATATACCATAAGGATTTTGTACCCCTTGTGCCCATGGTTGAGATTGATACTGAGTTTGAGGTTGAGGCCAAGGTTGCTGCCAAGAATTCCAGTTCGGTGGGCATTGAAAATACATTGGATTGTTAAATTCTTGATTTTGTTGCCCCTGCCAAGGTGTTCTTGCAACAAAACAAAGAGGTTATACAAAATTTGGGACTGTTTCTTCTTTAAAGATAGCCTTAAGACCCGGGATTGAAGGAGAACCTTTGGTCTCTTGACTTTCTGAACAATTCATACAAGCTTCTACAATTTTTCCATCTAAAGGGCATTACCTTATAGCATGTTCCTTTCTACATTTTGGACAAAAGATGGCTAAGGAATCAGCCTCTGTTTTCTGCTTGTTTTGGATTTTGAGGGTGTCTAGTTGTTCACTAAGGCTCCCTAAAATATTAGTTTTAAACTCATCAAGCACATTGCCAATTTCTGCCCTACTTACAAATCCAGTTGTAGATTTGTTTGCTCTAACAAGAGGAGGATCTCTTGGTCCCGTCTGAGTTTTAGATTCCCCTCTTTAGAGATGAACACATAGTTCTGCTATGTCACTCAATGGAAGTTGAGAGATGTCTCCCTTCCCCATCATGTTAAGGATATCTATCCCTTCATCTCTAATGGCCTTTACCAAAAGAGCTTTTAGAGTTTCTTCATCTAAATTGTTGACTTTTTCTCTTTTCAAGTTGTAGTTGAATCTCTCAAGAAAATCCTCTAAGTTTTCATCTTCCTTTTTCATCATTTTGAATACCTCATCCTTATGATTAGTAGGCATACAATAATCCAAGTATCTATCCAAAAATTCCTGTTTCATGTCATTCCAAGTTCTAATGGATTAAGTGACTAACCCCATAAACCATTTCAATGCAGACGCTTTTAGTGTTGAAGGGAACAATTTGAGTTTTTGAGAGTCTTCTAGATAGTCATATGTTTTGCACAAGACTTCAAACTCAAACAAAAACGTTTTAGGGTCCTCACTTCTCAACCCATAAAATTTTGGGAGGACAGATGGTGAAATGTTTTTCATTGTTGTATGTGTTTCCTCATCTACTATAGGGAATCCAAATGAGTTATCTATTTCCCTATTTCCTCTGCCTCCTCCATTGTTACCTCTACCTCCTCCATTGTTTCCTCTAGCTCTCCCTCTACCCCCTCCTCTAAATAGTGAGAATTCCCATCTTGTTATTATTCTGCCATTATAGTTTCTTTAGAGTCCTCTGGTTCTTCTATTAATGGATTATGGGAGAGAGTTTCTACTTCTTCTTCTTCACTAGGTATTCATACTTCCTCAACTACAATAGGATCCCTTGTAGAAGTGAAAAAGGTTTTCTCTCCTAGGTTTGTTTTAGTGGATGAAGTAGGAGAATCTTCTAACTGAGTTGTTTCCCCTTGAATTCCCCGAATCCTATGGCTAGGAGTATGAGTCTGGGATGGAGTTGTGTCTTTCATAACTCTTGGTGGAGTAGGTGGAGTTGTGGAAATTGAACTTCTACCCCTAGCCATAAATCTATCCCTTGAGTCTCTTTCTCTATGCATGTCATTGTTTTGTTTTGTTTTGTTGTTGTTGTTTTTTTTTTTTTTTTTTTATTATGAAAGTAAGAAATAAGGCTACCTAGTTAAACTTCCCCAGCAACGACACAAAAATGTTCAGTCAATTTAGTGTCCTAAATTGCTACATAAATTGTCAACCCGAGTGTCGTAAAATGATGAAGTGTAGTGCACTATATGTGCTAGATGACCTTCTTACCTCACTGTTTTTGAGTTTTATGGTTGTTTTGGGGTTTTGTTCTTTTGATTCCTAATGTTCTGCAATGTAGTCTACAAAATCTTAATCTATTGCTGCTAAGAATCTAGAGAAATGAAATGAGATCTAAAAGTTCTTTTAGGCCAAATTTGGAAGTAAAGTTTGTAAACAAGAAAATGAAAACAGAGCTTCTTTTCTTGCTATTATGATTGTTTCCAAAATATGAACTGAAAGGACTTAAAACTACTATCTACCCAAATTCAAAACCAAAGCTTAAATGAGAAAATGAGATTGCAACTATCTATGATAAAACAAAAATGAAATACTGGAAATAAGATTACCTCTAATTTCTAATCTATTGCAGAATTAAAGCTTAATGAACAACTGAAGATGGAATTGCAGCTAAACTAAGTGAAAAACTAAAAATGAAATTGCAATTATTCTATTATGAAAGAAAGGCTAAATGAAGTATTGTTGTCGCTCTGCTACATAATTTAGGGAGAACTACCTCCTTATGTTAGCAATTTGAGAGATTTCATTCTTCATCCTTCTAAGAATAGTGAATATGAAAATGAAAGGAGAGACATATTCATAATTAAAACATTTCACCATTTAGTTTTAGGATTAACCATCAATTGAAAGGCTTTTGGAAACGTCCATTTATATCATGAGTTACTAAATTGATAAGAAAATAGCATTGAACAGCTTAACTCAAAAACTAATGAACAACAATTGTAATGAAAGACTCATTCATAAATGCAACATTTCACCACTTAGTTTTAGGATTAACCATCAACTAAAAACCTTTTGGAAACATTCATTTATATCATGAGTTACTACACTAATAAGAAAATGGCATTGAACAACTTAATTTAAAATCTAGAAACTAAAGAACAACAAATAAAATGAACTAATGTATGCTATTGAAATAAACTTGAAACTAATGATAATAAACTAGAGAGCAATGAAAATCAAAGGACTATTCTACATTGGAATACAACTACTCTGAGTTAGTGAAAATATAACACAAGATGCATTTACAAACAGAGTTAGAAAATGGTTATAAACATAATGAAAAACAAAGTGAATGTACAACTAAACTATAAAATACAAAACAGAAATAAAAATGTAACCTTAACCACGCAGGGGCCCTTTGCAAGGTCTCGGATTATCAACACGGAATCAATGCTTCACAAGCGCTTCAGGTATCCATTAAAAACAGAGTTTTTATATTAAAACAAAGAGCCCAGTTTTACACACTACAAAGCGGAAATTGCACTATTACATAAGAAAAATATTGAACTTGCTTTGTGTTGTACACGCTGGTATTTATAGGAAAAAATATACAAATGTTTGAAGATAGAAATCAACTAGAACAAAACACGTAGAAAGGTAATGTATGTAGAATTCTTGTCTTCGGTTGCCTTGAAAATAAATCTTCTAATAGTGATTACCCCATAAATCTTCTAATGTTGGGTCCCTATAATACTAGTGATTACCCAATTACTATTATAATTGTACCCCTTATCAATATTATTTTGCCGCTATTACCCCCATATTGTTATTACTGTGCCCCATAGAATCCCTCTATTGTTATTTTTGTGGCTTTATATTATTATTGTTAGGTCGGTTGGGTTATATTGTTACTCCTTAGACTACTATATATAGAAAGGAGGTTTTTTCATTTGCACCATCAAAGAATTGTTCATTTATGTAATGTAAAGGAGGTTGCCCCCTCTAAGAGGCTAAATTTTAAGGCATTGATCTATATTTTCTATCTTTCCTTGAGCTAGTTTCATAACATTTGGTATCAGAGCTTTGGATTCTAGGGTTTCAATGCTCCAAAAAGGTCATCATGGCATTTTCGCTATAACTTTTTTCTGCGACATTACATAAGCTAAAAACGAAACCCATGGGAGAAGACATCGAGCTGAATCTCGGGTCTAAATTTCAGATTGTTTTGCGCTATGTTTACGGAGATATGATCCGAGGAAGTTGGTCTTTTTGTAGACACTTGAATTACATTCCAAACAGGTGACCTGGGGAAAAACATCATAACTTTTTCTCTAAGCATTGGATTGAAATTTCATAAGAAGGTTCAGAAAGAGGACAGATTGTAGTTTCTTGTATATATTTTTCAGAGCCAAAGGTTGAAACAGTGACTCGTGGCACGTCGTACAAGTTCACTCTACTGAACTAGTCTATAATTAGGTCACAGTGGGAGATTTCGCATAACTCTTCCTTGGAGAATCCAATTTGGATCAGACTAGTGGCATTGGAAAGAGGACATAGAGGGCTACCACAAGTTGTAATTTCATAACTAGATGATCTGAAAGTACAGAGATACATCAAAGGCAATATCGAGCTCCTACAAAGTGAAAAAAAGGTGTGTATATTCTTTTAAATTTTTTCTTAAGATTGGTTTGAAAATTTATTTTTAAGGAATTCAAAGGGCTAGTAGAGCATTATTATCGGTAACTGATGCCCCGAGGAAAGAAAATGCAAACACCTAGTAAGGAACCTGAAAGCTCTAGCATGACTCATGAAGAAGAAAAAGAAATGCTATATGATATATCAAAATTACAAGAACAAGTGCAACAAGTGTCACTTGCACAAAAAGCAACAGAATCTAAGATGGATGGTTTAAGGAAAGATGTAGAAGCTAAGATGGATGGTTTAAAGAAAGGTGTAGAAGCTAAGATGAATTGTTTAAAGAAAGGCACAGAAGCTAAGATGTATGGCATGGAAGCTAAGATGAATGGCATGGACGCTAAAATTGATGGCATGGATGATAAGATGGAAGAATTCAAGATATATATGAATAAGTTGCTACAAGAAGTGGTCACTAATGGTGAAAGGGTAATAAAGGAAACTCATGATGAGAAGAAAAGAAATGTTAATCATGATTCCATAGACTCTAATGTTGGATCGAAGACTCACCATATTCCAAAAATCGATATGAGGAAGTTTGATGGCAAGGATCCCGCAACATGGATATTACAGATGGAGCAATTTTTCGATCTCAATAATGTGAAAAACACACAAAAGGTACGTATGGCAACTTTATATTTGGAACCAAATCAGTTTGTATGGTATCAATGACTTTTCTCTCATAAAACATTTATCACTTGGGAACTTTTTACGGAAGAATTGATAGCACATTATGAGGATACAAAAAGCAACACTTTTTTTATCCAATTGATAAGTCTCAAACAAAAGGGTTCAATAATGGAGCACATTGAGGAGTTCCAAAAATTGAACATAAGGGTAAAATATATTCCAAAGGAGCATAGGATTGATGTGTTCATAGGGTCTTTAAAGGATAATATCCAACATGATGTTCGCCTTTGGGAACCAGATTCATTAGAGAAGGCATTCAGGTTAGCAAGGAAAATGGAAAGCAAAATTATGGCAACCAAGAAGCATACCACTCACAACTATAAAGACGGAAGTTTTGTTTCCCTTAGTCTTCCACAACCTATAAGGTTGACATCACAACAATTGGAAGAAAAAAGAGCAAAAGGGCTTTGTTACAGTTGTGACAGCAAATGCACTAAAGGTCATAAGTGTGCTGAGAAGAAATTATTCTACATAGATTGTGAAGAGGAAGAAGAAAAGGAGCAAGAAAGGTCAAAAGAAGAGGATATAATCCAGGAACAAAGCCTAGATGAGGAACAAATGAATATGACCATATCTTGTAATGCATTGGCGGGAATTACCACTCCTCAAACCATCAAGATAGAAGGACAAATCAAGAAGAAAAAGGTAATAGTGTTGATTGATTCAGGAAGCACCCACAATTTTATTCATTGTAAGGTAGCAAAAGAATTGAATTGCTTCCTATATCCAACACCAGAGTGTCAAGTGATGATTTCAAATGGAGGAACAATAAATTTCTTTGAAAAGTGCCATAATATCAAGCTGTCCATGGGAGAATATGTATTGACTAGCCCAATGCTTTCCATTCCAATGGGAGGTGCTAATGTTATACTTGGAGTCCAATGGCTAAAATCCTTGGGTACAATAGCTTTTAATTTTCAAGAACTTTTCATCAAATTTTCCATGGAAGGAAAGGAAGTTTAATTAAGGGGTATTGCAGGGAAACCAGGAAAGATAATCAGCTCTAATTGTATGACAAAGCTTTTAAAAAAGGAACAAAGAGGTGTAATTGCACAATTATGTTCGCTAGATGTTTCCACAATGGAATCATATATTTCTCCAGATCTCCAAAGAGTCCTAGACAATCATTCCAAGGTATTTGAGACTCCCAAAGGCCTCCCACCTATGCGTAATCATGATCATGCTATTCATCTGATTCCAGGAAGTGTTTCTCCAAACATCAAGCCATACAGATATCCCTATGTCCAAACGAGTGAAATTGAACATATGGTTGCAGAAATGCTAGAGGCTGGTATAATTCAAACGATTCAAAGTTCTTTCTCTACTCCAGTAGTATTGGTGCACAAGAAGGATGGATCATGGCGCATGTGTCTGGATTATAGGGAGCTCAACAAGCTCACTATTAAAGATAAGTTTCCCATTACTATCATTGATGAATTACTAGATGAATTGCATGGATCAATTTACTTCACCAAGTTGGATCTTCATTCAGGATATCATCAAATTAGAATGAAGACTGAAGACATTCCGAAAATAGCATTTAGAACTCATGAGGGTCATTATGAATTTTTGGTCATGCCTTTTGGCCTTACCAATGCACCTTCAAAATTTCAAGGTTTGATGAATTCAATTTTCAAACCATTCATTATAAAATTTGTGTTAGTATTTTTTTATGATATACTAATCTACAACAAGTCTTGGAAGGATCATGTTGAACATGTTGACAGGGTGTTACAACTATTGGAGGAGAAACAATTATATGCAAAAGATCCAAATGTTTCTTTGGAGTCCGGGAGGTGGAATATTTGGGTCATATTGTATCTCATGAAGGAGTTAAGGTAGACCCTAGAAAAATTAAATCCATTAAGGAATGGAAAATCCTCACATCCATAAAGCATCTGTGAGGATTTCTCTAGTTGACAGGGTATTATCACAAGTTTGTTAAGAATTATGGGAGAATAGCAGCACCTCTAACAACATTATTGAAGAAAGATGCATTTTCATGGACTCCGGAATCAAAAAAGGCCTTTGAACATCTTAAAGAGGCAATGTGCCAAGCACTGGTCTTAGCTACACTGAACTTCACAAAAACCTTTATTGTGGAATGTGATGCTTAAGGAAATGGAATTGGTGTTGTTCTAACACAAGATGAAAGACCCATTTCTTTTGAAAGTCATCCAATCAAGGGAAAGTTTTTACACAAAGCTATTTATGAGAAGGAAATGTTGGTAATACGCCATGCACTTAAGAAATGGTGACCCTACCTAATGGGAAGACACTTCAAGGTAAAAACGGATCATGATAGCCTTAAATACATTTTAGAACAAAGATTATCCTCTGAAGAGCAACAAAAGTGGGTCACAAAGATGTTGGGTTATGACTTTAAAATCATCTACAAAAAAGGGAAGCAAAATGTGTTGGCAGATGCACTCTCAAGGAAGGATGAGCATGTGGAAGCATTGTTGTGCGCCATTTCTATTATCCAACCAAATTGGATAAGTGAAGCAAGCGAGGAATGGAAGAATGACGAAGAAGTGTGGGCACTTATTCAAAAGTTACAACAAGATTCCAGTATGTCTGATACATTTAGCTGGCAAAATGATTCGTTATGGTACAAAGATCACTTATACCTCTGTAAGAATTCCCAGCTAAAACAAAATATTCTTATGGAATTACACACTTCTCCCTTAGGAGGGCACTCAGTATTTTTAAAAACTTACCACACGGTTAAGAAGCAATTTTTTGGGATGGCCTTAAATTAGATATTCAAAAGTTTGTGGCGAAATGTTTGGTTTGCCAACAAAAATTTTTTGAAGGAATTAAGACACCGGGTCTATTACAACCTTTATCCATTCCAAGCCATCGTTGGGAGGAGGTTTCAATGGATTTTATCACAGGTTTACCCAAGTCTGAGGGAAAGAGTGTCATCATGGTGGTAATTGACAGACTTACCATGTATGCACACTTTTCTGCATTATCACATCCATTTAAAGCCAGTACAGTTTCTACTGCATTTATGGAAACAATTCAAAAGCTACATGGAAACCCAAAGATTATTGTAAGTGATAGAGATCACATTTTCAGTAGAAATTTTTGGACAGAATTATTTTCTTGTCTTGGTACTCAGTTAGCTCATAGCTCATCTTATCATCCTCAATCTAATGGGCAAACTGAGATAGTAAACAAATGTTTGGAAGGATATCTTCTTTGCTTTGTATCTAATAAATAGACACAATGGGTGAAATGGTTGCCTCTGGCTGAATGGTGGTGTAACACTTCCTTCCATACAGCAACAAAAATGACCCCATTTATGGCACTTTATGGGTATCAAACACCATCCATCACATCATATTTAAGAGAAAATTCTAAGGTTTAGGCAGTGGAACATCACATCAAACATCAACAACAAGTCCTCCAACTCTTAAAGGATAACCTCGTGTTGGCACAGAATAGAATGAAACAACAGGCAAATCAACATCGTAGCGAAAGAAGTTTTGATGTAGGTGATTGGGTATTCCTACGGCTACAACCATATAAGAAAATGTCCCTCAAGCAAACTAAGAAGGATAATAAATTATCACCAAAGTATTGTGGTCCATACAAGGTGTTGCAAAAGATTGGTACTATGGCATACAAATTGGAGCTTCCTGCAGCTTCTCTATTGCACCCAGTTTTCCATGTTTCATGTTTAAAGAAGGTTATAGGTGACAAGCAACCAATTCAAACAATATTGCCAGAACTTGACGAGGAAGGAAAAATTATATTGGAACCGGAAGCAGTCACAGGAACAAGGACTCGACAGCTATGAAATTGATCAATTTCAGAGTATCTTATCAAGTGGAAGAACTTAAATCTGCCAAGGATTCCACATGGGAGGATGAGAATCTTATACAGAAGTATCCAGAACTACTCAAACGTTGAGGACAACACTTTTTTGAAGGAGAGGGGCATGTTGGGTCTATAATACTAGTGATTATCCCATTACTATTGTAGTTGTACCCCTTATTAATATTGGTGTGCCCCTATTGCCCCCATATTGTTATTATTGTGCCCCATAGAATCCCTCTATTGTTATTTTTGTGGCTTTATATTATTATTGTTAGCTCGGCTGGGTTATATTGTGACTCCTTACACTCCTATATAGAAAGGAGGTTTTTTCATTTGAATCATCAAAGAATTGTTCATTTATGTAATGTAAATGAGGTTTCCCCCTTGAAGAGGCTGAATTTTAAGGCGTTGATATACCTTTTCTATCTTTTCTTGAGCTGGTTTCATAACATAGTGGATGTTGGATTCTGTTTCTGCAAGTGGCAGATGAGGTCCTTGGCTTCAGGAGACTACCTCAGACCCATCACTGAGAATCGTGTGAAAAATAGAGTCCTACTTGCCATAGGTTTCTTCAGTTGACTTCCCTTTGACTGAAGTCCTCCTCATCGATTTAGGCCAAATGGATAGGATACAATCCATACTCTGACATTCTCCGAGGTACCCATGTGGTCTGTTTCCTCTCTTGACACTTGTAACCTACAAATGCATGGAGATGGATGCAGAATAGGCGATTAGCTGTGGAATGTGGCTGTGTTCCATAGCTGAAAGATAAAAACTTATTCAAATAACAAACATAACAATATAACTTGTAAATCGCTGAGATATACTCCTTGAGGCAATGTGAAATGGATTTTGATGATGAAGGATGCATTGTTCATGGAAAAGCAAAGGAGGAAGGATGAGAAATTTCCTTAAGAGAGACGCAGTTTTGGAACTCCACAGAGTTGTAGAGGTATTTTCCTCACCCTCGATACATACTTAGAGGGTTCCTTTGTCTTCTAAAACTTTTTTCTTAACCATCTGATTGACTTGGGAGTGAATCTTTTTCTAACCTGAAAATAGTGGACTTATTTAAATGCATTGAGTAGCAGGACCATTTTATGATAGATGCATGCCAGGGCTTAGGAAGAGGGATCTCTTTCCTGCTTCAACGATCTTGTGATTATGTTGGATTCCTCAACAATAACCCAGGAGTATTCTTTTCCTGATGCAAATCTCTTGATGAGATCATATAGCAAGTATGATAAGCATGAGGAATTAAGTTCTTCCAAGCCATTGTAATAGATAGGACCTTTGTACAAACTAGCATTAATGGCTTTGTTGTGGTGAGAATGCACTCTAGTGGTTTCCACTGTCTGTTAGCAAATTTTCCATGTGCCTTCTTATTTGGTGAGCCAAACTCCTTTTGTTTCCATGTATCACAATTTGGGTAGAGAGTACCACCTTTCATGCTTCCTCCCCTTAGGACTTTGTATTGATGATGGTACTGAGTTATAAATGGATTTTCCTCCCCCTCGATACATACTCAAGGGTTACTTTGTCTTCTGAAACTACCTTCTTAGCCATCTGATTGACTTGGAAGATGAATCATTTTCTAACATGAAAATAGTGGAATTATTTAAATGCATTGAGTAGCAGGGCCAATTTATGATAGATGCATGCCAGGGCTTAGGAGGAGGGAGCTCTTTTCTGCTTTAGTGATCTTGTGATTATGTTGGGGTCCTCAACAATAACCCAGGAGTATGGTTTTCCTGATGCAAATATCTCGATGAGATTATATAGAAAGTATGATAAGCATGAGGAATTAACTTCTTCCAAACCATTGTGATAGATAGGAAATTTGCACGCACTGGAATTAACGAAAATGTAGAGTGATTTTCCTCCCCATCGATACATACTCAGACGGTTCCTTTGTCTTCTAAAACTACTTCCTTAGCCATTTGATTGGCTTGGCAGTTAAATCTTTTACTAACCTAAAAATAGTGGACTTATTTAAATGCATTGAGTAGCATGACCATTTTATAATAGATGCATGCCAGGGCTTAGGAGGAGGGAGCTCTTTCCTACTTTAGTGATCTTGTGATTATGCTGGAGTCCTCAACAATAACCTAGGAATATGGTTTGCCTAATTCAAATCTCTCGATGAGATCATATAGCAAGTATGATAAGCATCAGGAATTTACTTCTTCCAAGCCATTGTAATAGATAGGACCTTTGTGCAAACGGGCATTAATGGCTTTGCTATGGTTAGAAGACACTCTAGTGGTTTCAACAGCTTGTTAGAAAAATGTCCCTGTGCTTTCTTATTCGGTGAGCCAAACTCCTTTTGTTTCCATGTATCACAATTTGGGTAGAGATTGTGAGCTTTCATGCTTCCTCCCCTTGGGACTTTGTATTGATGATGGTATTGAGTTATAGAGGTATTTTCCTCACCCTCGATACATGCTTAGAGGGTTCCTTTGTCTTCTAAAACTTCTTGCTTAACCATCAGATTGACTTGGGAGTTGAATCTTTTTCTAACATGAAAATAGTGGACTTATTTAAATGCATTGAGTAGCAGGACCATTTTATGATAGATGCATGTCGTGGCTTAGACAGAGGGAGCTCTTTCCTACTTCAGTGATCTTGTGATTATGTTGGAGTCCTCAACTGAAACTGCTTGCTTAGCCATCTGATTAACTTTGGAGTTGAATATTTTTCTAACTTGAAAATAGTGGACTTATTTAAATGCATTGAGTAGCAGGACAAGTTTATGATAGATGCATGCCAAGGCTTAGGAGGAGGGAGCTCTTTCCTGCTTTAGTGATCTTGTGATTATGTTGGAGTCCTTTACAATAACTACATCCCTTTGCGTAATGTCATTGAGGAACTTGACTCCTTGATACATTGTTAGTGCTTCCAGTTGTTATTAGCTGCTTGTCCCATCTCTAGGAAAATTTTGATTTCTAGGGACCTCTTCCAGCTAGAAAAACGTAATGCAAGGTCTTGATATCCATTGAATACATTCCCTCTAGTTCCATATTGTTGGCATAAAGAATTTTAGCTACTGCTTCCTCTTTGGGTATCTCTAAAATTCGTATACGTGGCTCATTACAGTGATGATTCAAACAAGTGTATATTGTGATTTGAAGGACACCTTATCTCATTTGCAATGAAAATTGATTTAAACTAGTGGGTAATGAGATTTCATGTTTCTTACTATACTCTCTCTTCAAATTTAAAAAAAAATTCCTTCCTTCCACTTATGCCACAACACCTCTAGCTTGGCACAAAATCACACATATTTCAAGATCATTGGCTTCTTAGGTTGGTTTTATCGAATTCCAACTATGGAGGCATGCATTCTTTCACCATGAGTAAGAATGTAAGAATGAAAGGGAAATAAACTCTCCAAGTAAACATATATGTTATGTCTCCCATGCATGAGGATCATGTGTCTTCCATATAGTATTTTCAATTTGTACTTGGAACATATGATCAACAGGGTAGGTGAAAGAGCCTTTAATATAGCATGGTCAAAATATAGAACCTCTGCAAGGGATACATGGCAGCAATGAAATATTGGGTTATGAGAGGAAGCCCATCCTTTGATAAGAAAACACATGTGATGTTTTCATATGGGGTTTCTAGATAACTCATGCTAGATTTTTAGGTAACTCCCTTCTACCAGCTCCATGCAGAGGACCCTCTTTTCCTTATAGAGAGACTTATCCCAGACCAAATCCATCTCTTTTACCTAGCTTTCAATCTAGAGCCTGAGATGGTAGGATAGCTTCTGTTTCCACTTTAGAGGAATACCCTCTATTTAACAGTAGGAATTCAATGCATTGAGGCATTCAAGGAGGTATTTTTCTTTAAAAAAATTTGGTCAGTTAGTGAAGAGATGTAACTTGTTCATGAGCATGGAATGTGAAAACTCTGAAGTATGGATAAGAAGTCTTAGGATGTCTAAATTACTTGTGAGAATGGAAATCTTCTTAACTAAAACATGATACGAAGTGTTTAAGAAAAGTTAATTTTTTATTTTACAAAAATAATTATAATTTATATTTTGAGAGTGGATATTTTTATAGGTGATTATATTGTGAGAGGATTTTTGGAAAAATTGTGTAGAAGTTTACTTTGTCCAAAGTTTTGGGTGGATTAGAAAGCAAACAAATTATGAGAGTCAGTGGGAATTCGATGAATTGAGGATTCTCTTTTACTTGACTCTAAATCTATGTATTTCTTCTCCATAGCATTGTGATAGTCATGCTTATATATTTTTGAGTAGGATTGGTTCTTTCTTTTATAGGGGTGGCCTTTGAAATCCCACTTTGTACTGCCACCTATGAATTGAGAGTAGATTTCTAAGTATGAACTGCTCAACCTTCATGATAAGGTCTCAGTAAAGTATGAAGCCACACAGTGAATTGAACTCAGATATTGTGAGAAAGCTCATAAATATAGGGTGGGATACTATTTGTTGTTTTCCTCTTCATGATTGTCCTCTGAAACAACCTCTGCACACTATAGAAGAAGAGCTAGAAGATGCAATCCTTCTTCTTCAGAACAAGAATTTGTAGTTGGACTATTAATGTTCCTGAAGCTTCCTTCCATGTTACATCTGATTCATTGAATCTCTCAGCCTCCTTTCTTACCAGCCATAAGAAAGGCTAATTATTGCTATGAGCACAACAATAAAAATCCCAAAGTCCACAAGGATTGGAAGGACAATAAGAAGTCAAAATGTGACTAGAGAAAGAAAGGGTTCAAACCCTGCCTTATAAAAAGAAGCCAAATAGTTATAAACAAAATCAACCAACACAAAGTGAGACCAAGCCAGCTGAAGCAAAGGGGAAAAGGAGGCATAGACAAAGGCTAATGCAGAGGACACAGTAAAGGTGGCGGTGGAAACAAAGGCTTCAGCGACAGAGGTACAAGCATAGGCGTAGATAGAAGCAAGAGTGGAGGCAAATGCAGTAGTTTTTATACCCGTTGATCTACTCATCAGGTGTATCATGTTACCAGTGCATTACCTAGGTTCACACCTTATACTAGATGTATCACTAAGGGTTTATTACATCCGAGTCTTCTGATAAATACCTTAGGCTGGTTAAGAGTACAAAGAATAGTACTGAATTTGCATTTTTGTTCTCTCTCTCTCTCTCTCTCTCTCTCTCTCTATATATATATATATATATATATATATATATATATATATATATATATATATATATATAACTCACCTAATCTATAAGTATATTTTGGTTGAATGTTTATCTAATATCATATGGAATGTAAATAAAATTTGAATTTAATATTTAGCAAAGAATATTCATTAGCAAACACTATCCATCAGTTAAGTATAATTGAATGTTGTAGCAAGCTGGTTGTTTACCATTCAATTAAATTTGCATAGGTGACGTATACCCGTAACTCACGTTTTGATTGGGTAATACAAACAGTTTTTTATACATCGATAGAAAAACCAAGAGTTGACCCACCACTTATAAAGTGAACATCCAGAATAAAACGTTGAATCCTCAATGGTATAGGTCATACCACTCTAAATGATTGGAGAAGTCCGATTTAAATTTCTGAAATTGATGATGCAAAGGAAATGATGGCATATTTAGTCTTTGTTTTTCTATTGAACATTCATTCTCTTTATAGTTATACTTGGGTTATTGTTTTCTCTAAGGTTGCACCCCTTCCAATCCTCTTTCTTTTGTGAATAGCAAGAGTATAAACATCATTTTCCTTTGCATTTCCTTTTCTCATTTGATTTCCATGACCTTATGTTATTAAAGCATTTTTTCCCCAAAAATAACAACCTGGGTCAAATTCAATAATATCTAAAAATGAAAAATCTCCTATATTTCCTTAAATGTTAAGGAAAATTTAGTTATTCTTTAAATTTATTTTGAGTTTTTATATAATATTTGATCTGATGCGCGTTCACGCTAGGTTATTGATTTTGTGAAGAGTTAGGAGAAAATATACAATAGTAACCATTTTCCCCAATTGTAGAATGATCAAACTAATCAATTTTATATTGCTTATTATATTTGAGAATAAGATTACATAATATTAAAAAAAAAAAAAAAGATGTTTTCAATCAATTCTATGTTTTGAATTTTTTTTAAGTAGAAATGTAAAATCATAAATTTAATTAATTATATGTCTTAATTTTATTTTATTTTTAAATAAAAAATAAAAAATCATAAATTTAAATGGTTCAAATTACATTATAATGCACTTAATATTTATAATATGGGTATCCCTTTCCAAATTTATACTTTCAATTATATATTAAGTATTATACATTAAAATGAAAATAAATATCCACACATTTTAATAATAATAAACAAGTTGGTATGTTAATATTTTTTTATTAGTAATTTTAAAATTATAAATTACAATTTTTGAAATTATATTACATTTTTCATGTATTATTGTCTATAATATTTATAAAATTAAATCAAATAACCATATATTTAATAAATTTTTTATTATTATCAAATTTTTGTTTTGAAAATTTTCTAAAATAAAAATATAAAATTATAATTTGAAATGGTTCAAATTTCATTTTAATTCGCTTGATAATTATGATATTTATGGGCTTTTCCAAGTTTATTCTTTCTACTTTATATTAAATATTATTGATTAAAATAAAAATAAATATCTACAAATTTAAATAATTGCATGGAGAGACTTTAGTCCAACATGAATGATTACATGGGAGACTTTAGCCCAAAGTGAATGAGATGTTCTAAGGTTATGTAATTTTATTTGAACTTGTTAATTTAGTCAAATTACATAAATATAAAATAAGAATTATGATTATTAATTATTAAACCATTTTAGATTCATCTTAACTCTAGATTTAGATAACCTACAAAGGGATCAAATTTCTCAAGGTGCAAGATTTTCCTTTAGATCCATCTTAACCATAGATTTATTCAGCATAGAGAGAGAATTTTTTTCTTGATGATAATGTTAGATTTTGTTCCATTTGCATAGTTTGGGAAATCTTAGAAAGACCTAGGATTTCACACGAGTGACGGAGACAATTTACTTAATGTGGTTTATAAACATATATATGCATCTCCTAGATGGGGAGGAGAAAGTGGACGGATATGGAGATGAGTATGAGATTGTTTTGTGTGAGAAATCCATCACAACTTGTTAGATTTATCACTCTACAATGTTTATATGTGCTTGAGTTTGTGCTAAAAGGAAATCTAACAAATGTTAGATTTTCTTTTACATTGCAATGTTGTTAATCTAGCACACATTAGACTTATTTAGTCCTAAAATGTTGTTGTGTTCTTGTGTTTGCACTAGAAGGAAATATAGCATGTGTTAGATTTCTTTCAAATTTAAATATGGTTGTGTTTGTGTTTGAAGACAATTTAACACAAGCCAAATTTCTTATACTCTACAATGTTGTTGTTAGCAACGTGCTTGTATTTGTGGTAGACATAAATCTATCACTTGCTAGATTTCTCACTCTACAATGTTTATATGTGCTTGAGTTTGTGCTAAAAGGAAGTCTAACACATGTTAGATTTTATTTTACATTGAAATGTTGTTAATCTAGCACACATTAGACTTATTTAGTCCTACAATGTTGTTATGTTCTTGTGTTTGTGCTTGAAGGAAATATAACATGTGTTAGATTTCTTTCAAATTAAAATGTGCCTGTGTTTGTGTTGGAAGAAAATTTAACACAATCTAAAATTCTTATACTCTACAATGTTGTTGTTGGCAACATGCTTGTATTTTTGGTAGACATAAATCTAGCACTTGTTAGATTTCTCACTGTACAATGTTTCTATGTGCTTGAGTTTGCACGAAAAGGAAACCTAACACATGTTAGATTTTCTCTTACATTGCATCGTTGTTAATCTATCACACATTAGACTTATTTATTCCTGAAATGTTGTTATGTTCTTGTGTTTGTTCTAGAAGGAAATATATCATGTGTTAGATTTCTTTCAAATTTAAATGTGCTTATATTTGTGTTTGAAGAAACACAAGCTAGATTTCTTATACTCTACAATGTTGTTGTTGGAAAAGTGCTTGTATTTGTGGTAGTCATAAATCTAGCACTTACTAGAATTCTCACTCTGCAATGTTTCTATGTGCTCGAGTTTGTGCTAAAAGGAAATATAACACATGTGTTAATCTAGCACACAGAAGACCTATTTAGTCCTACAATGTTGTTATGTTCTTATGTTTGTGCTCGAAGGAAATATAACATTTGTTAGATTTCTTTCAAATTAAATTGTGCTTTTGTTTGTGATGGAAGAAAATTTAACACAATCTAGAATTCTTATACTCTACAATGTTGTTGTTGGCAACATGCTTGTTTTTGTCGTAGACATAAATCTAACACCTGCTAGATTTCTCACTTTACAATGTTTCTATGTGCTAGAATTTGCGCTAAAAGGAAATCTAACACATGTTAGATTTTCTTTTACATTGCAATGTTGTTAATATAACAAACATTATACTTATTTAGTCCTACAATGTTGTTATGTTCTTGTGTCTATGCTTGAAGGAAATATAACATGTGTTAGATTTCTTTCAAAGTAAATCATGCTTGTATTTGTGTTAGAAGAAAATTTGACACAATCTAGAATTATTATACTCTACAATGTTGTTGTTGGCAACGTTCTTGTATTCATGGTAGACATAAATGTAGCACTCGTTATATTTCTTACTCTACAATGTTGTTGTTGGCAATGTTCTTGTATTTGTGTTAGACATAAATCTAGCAGTTGCTAGATTTCTCAGACTAGAATGTTTCTATGTGCTTGAGTTTACGCTAAAAGGAAATCTAACACATGTTAGATTTTCTTATATATTGAAATGTTGCTAATCTAGTACACATTAGACTTATTTAGTCCTAATGTTGTTATGTTCTTGTTTTTGTGCTAGAGGGAAATGTAACATGTGCTAACGTTCTTTCAAATTTAAATTTTCTTGTGTTTGTTTTGGAAGAAAATTTAACACAAGCCAGATTTCTTATACTATAATGTGCTTGTATTTCTGGTAGACAAAAATCTAGCACTTGCTATATTTCTCAATCTACAATGTTTCTATGTGCTTGAGTTTGTGCTAAAAGGAAATCTAACACATGTTAGATTTTCTTTTACACTGCAATGTTGTTAAACTAGCACATATTAGACTTATTTATTCATAAAATGTTTTTATGTTCTTGTGTTTGTGATAGAAAGAAATATAGCATGTGTTAGATTTATTTCAAATTTAAATGTGCTTGTTTTTGTGTTGGAAGAAAATTTGACACAATTTAGATTTCTTATACTATACAATGTTGTTGTTGGCAACGTGTTGTATTTGTGGTAGACATAAATCTAGCACTTGCTAGAATTCTCAATCCACATTGTTTCCATGTGCCTGAATTTGCGCTAAAAGGAAATGTAACACATGTTAGATTTTCTTTTACATTGCAGCGTTGTTAATCTAGCACACATTAGACTTATTTAGTCCTACAATGTTGTTATGTTCTTGTGTTTGTGCCAGAAGGAAATATAGCATACGTTAGATTTTTTTCAAATTAAAATGTGCTTGTGTTTGTGTTGGAGGAAAATTTAGCACAATATAGAATTCTTATACTATACAATGTTCTTTTTTGCAATGTGCTTGTATTTGTGGTAGACATAAATCTAGCATTTGCTAGATTTCTCACTCTGGAATGTTTCTATGTGCTTGAGTTTGCGCTAAAAGGAATTCTAACACATGTTAGATTTTCTTTTACATTGCAATGTTGTTAATCTAGCACACATTAGACTTATTTAGTCCTAACATGTTGTTATGTTCTTGTGTTTGTGCTAGAGGGAAATATAACATGTGTTAATTTTGCTTTTGTTTGTGTTGGAAGAAAATTTAACACAAGCCGGATTTCGTATACTCTATAATGTTGATGTTGGCAACACGCTTGGAGTTTCTTTTACATTGTAATGTTGTTAATATAGCACACTTTAGACTTATTTAGTCCTACAATTTTGTTATGTTCTTGTGTTTGTGCTAGAAGGAAATATAACATGTGTTAGATTTCTTTCAAATTAAAATGTGCTTGCATTTGTGGTAGACATAAATCTTGAAGTTGCTAGATTTCTCACTCTTGAATGTTGCTATGTGCTTCATTTTGCACTAAAAGGAAATCTAACAAATGTTATATTTTCTCTTACATTGCAATGTTGTTAATCTAGCACACATTAGACTTGTTTAGTCCTAAAATGTTATTTTCTTGTGTTTGTGCTAGAAGGAAATATAACATGTGTTATATTTCTTCCAAATTTTATTTTTCTTGTGTTTGTGTTGGAAGAAAACTTAACACAAGCCAGATTTCTTATACTCTACAATGTTGTTGTTGGCAACATGCTTCTATTTGTGGTAGACATAAATCTGGCACTTGCTAGATTTCTCACTCTACAATTTTTCTACGTTCTTGAGTCTGCGCTAAAAGTAAATCTAGCGCATGCTATATTTTTTTTACATTGAAATGTTGTTAATATATCACACATTAAACTTATTTAGTCCTAAAATGTTGTTATGTTCTTGTGTTTGTGCTATAAGAAAATAAAGCATGTGTTAGATTTCTTTCAAATTTAAATGTGCTTGCATTTGTGCTGGAATAAAGTTTAACACAAGCTAGATTTCTTATACTCTACAATGTTATTGTTGGCAATGTGGTTGTATTTGTGGTAGACATAAATCTAGCACTTGCTAGATTTCTCACTCTACAATGTTTCTATGTGCTCGAGTTTGCGCTAAAAGGAAATCTAACACATGTTAGATTTTATTTTAAATTGCAATGTTGTTAATCTAGCACACATTAAACTTATTTAGTCCTACAATGTTGTTATGTTCTTGTGTTTGCGCTCAAAGGAAGTATAACATGTGTTAAATTTCTTTCAAATTAAAATGTGCTTGTGTTTGTGTTGGAAGAAAATTTAACACAATCTAGAATTCTTATACTCTACAATGTTGTTGTTGGCAACGTGCTTGTATTTGTGGTAGACATAAATCTAGCACTTGATAGACTTCTCACTCTACAATGTTTCTATGTGCTCGAGTTTGCGCTAAAGGGAAATCTAATACATGTTAGATTTTATTTTACATTGCAATGTTTTTAGTGCTAACATGTTTCTGTTTAGGCTAAAATAAAATCTAGCATGTGCTAGATTTTTTTGTTGTGTAGTGTTGTCATTGGAAATATTTATATGTTTGTGTTATAAGTAAATGTAATGCAGACTAAATTTTTCTTACCCTACAATGTTGTTATGTGATTATTTTCACATTAGAAGGAAATGTAGTATGCATTATATTTCTTTCACCTTGTAATGTTGTTATTTGTAACATTCTTGTGTTTTTTATAGGAGGAAATCTGTGTACACTATCCCATTCTTAGACCACATATTCCATATGAAGGGCCTTCTCATCATTTCAAGGTTTAACATTTTTTATATTGTAACAATAATCTATGTAGGCATGGACTAAAACCTCATAGTCTCTAAATTGCAAGGTCAAATGTCCCGGGAAATAATATTATTGCAATGATTTTATTGAGATTGTGTTTATGTTTTCGCTAGAAGGAAATTTAACATCCAATAAATTTTCTTTACAATAAAATGTTGTTGTTGGAAATCTTCTTGTATGTGATAGAATATAGTCTAGCATGGGTTACATTTCTTTTGCCTTGCAATATTTTTAATGACAATGTGTTTGTGTTTGTGGTAGAAGGGAATCTAGCTTGTGCTATATTTATTTTCTTTTGCAATGTTTTTCCTAGAAAAATAAATGTGCTCATCATAAAAATAATTCTAGCATGTGCTAGATTTCTTTCACCTTACAATGTTTTTTTTGACAATATCCATGCGTTTGTAAGAGAAATAAATCTACTATGAGAATATTTCTTTTTCTTTGCATGATTCTTGTTGGCAATATGCTTTTGTTCGTGTTAGAAGTAATTCTATCACATTCTATATTTTTTTCACCTTGCAAAGTTGCTATGTGTTTGTCTTTGTGCTAGACAAAGATCTAGAAGAAAATCTGATGATCACCATAGTTAATGTTCTTTCATTGTGTTTTTCTTTTATTTTTTTCTAAAGAAAACTAAGAATATACATGGCTATAAGAGATAAATTTTGTGTATATATGTTGTTGTTGTAGTCTCTACAATTGTTTTTATTTATTCACAATGTAATGTCTTTTGGAAATGTTCTTATGCTTATGCTACAAGGAAACCTAGTAGATGTTTGTTTTCCTATATTCACGATTAAAAGAACATAAAAAATTATTTGGGGGTTCCTTTTTTCTTACGTTGATTAGCTATTATTGCGAGTTCTACACTTGTTATTATTCTTGTTCATTTTGTTACACATATAATTATGCGAATAGTTATAGTATTTATAAATTCATATTTTCTTCAATAATTCGAAACCGTGATAACAATTTTTTACTATATTTTTAGATACCATGGACTATAAATCTAGTGAGAATTCAAAGGAAGCATCTAAGGAAAAAGGAAGTTCAAGAAACATGACACCAAATTCTTTAAATGGTATGACAATTTTAGTTTATACTTTGTTAAAATCATTAGGCACTGTGTTAATAACTGGTTTTTGATTAATAAAACCCATGGAAATAGCCTTAGGAGTGGGGTTTTAATGAGGACAACCCGTACTAACATGGGTTTTTCTTTTTTTCCAAGAAAATTTAACTATGTGATAACTTTTGGTGTCATATACTAAACTTGCATAACATATTTACTCATTTATTATTGTGAGTGTAAATGGAAATCATGTATTATAAGGTTATTTATTACTATTTTTTATTTCATGGCTTCCATAATATTTTTCTTTCTAGAAACCATGGAAATTGGTGGGCGTGAAATTCGAAGTAAAGTAGCGAAGAGAAAAAGAAAAACAAGTGATATACAAATGATGCAACCTTCAACTCTTATGGTGATTTTATCTTTTATGTACTGTTATAGACATTTTTGTGCCTTACAGCATGAAGCATGAAATGTCGATAATCTAAGGGATCCAAAGTCCCTAAACATGTTGTTCCTACCCCTAGAGGAACAAGGTCAGCAAACCACAGCACTAAATATCAGTTCTCCACCTGAAAACACTCAAAAACAGGCTAATTCTGGATCATGTCAACTGCTCCACTGAGCATCTACGCTGAATGTCAACTGCTCCACTCTGTACCTGCGCTGAATGTCAACTGTAAAGAAGGCTACCTGCGCTGGGTGAGTTTGGGCAAGTGGCACAGTCATTCCTCAAGGTGTCAATGCCCAGGAAGCTTCCAAAATGACACTTGGATCAGGGAATTGGCCTAGTGATGAGTAAGAGGGTCTAGATCTCCAAGTGGAAGCAAGAACCTCCAAGTGGACTCAAGAACTGAAGAATAACTGAAGTGGGAGAGGACACTAGTCAGCTTCATGCCAGCCTCAAGCTGACTCATCCTTTCTCCAAAACTCCTATATATAGAGCTCTCTCATGAGGTCTAGGGAGGCTAGAATCTTGTGAATGTAAGGAAGTGCTGTTGGTTTGAGTATAGAACTATTGGGTGATTTGCTTGAAGGAGGTGAAGAGGAGATTTCTTTCTGCTGGGAGGTGATGCTGGATTGGGCCTTTTATGGTTGTATTACTTCCTGAACTTTACTTCTTCTATTAATAAAGCATTTGAGGTTCTTCTATATGCATGTGTCTCAATGGCGTATTGATACTTGTATATTTGATTTATTCTAATCCTTGAATCAATTATGAATGTATGCTTCTTGTAGTTTCCCTCTCTTATCATTTTGCAGGATCTTGGTGTAGCTGGGCCAATGAAAGAGCAAGGAGCTGGGAGCAAGCATCAAAGAGGGAAGATTGGATCAATCATTAGCAGAAGACAACGGTTAGTGGATCTCTTTCTCCCCTCTCTTACATCTCATAAAGAAGTAATCTCAAATAGCTTTGCTTTGATTGTTGCTGAGGTACTATCACCCTTAGAGTGGGATAGGGTCATTCCGTATTGGATACTTTTCCCAACAACAAATTGCCGACTCCGCTGGGGATCGTATCTTGTTGGTTGTTTGTGTTTTTTCTATTCATTTCATAAACACATGGAGTACCGAATTGAACTGCATTTGGATCTTTCAAATGCAAAGTAGGGGGCAGCTACTCTAGCTCAGTTTCTGGGCAAGTTTATGATTTGAAAAGCTGATCCACAAGGACTTTGAACAGCTCTTAGTGATAGCTTTTCATCCTCCTTTTCATCCCTTAGTGTGTACTTGACTGATAGCTTCTGATTTGGCCAAAAACTGTGAATTTTTGAGCAATCTGTGACCCGGAAACTGAGAAAAACGAAAGTTTGAATCTTCAGTGCAGACACTGTGAAGGAAGTCTGCATTTCAGCGCAGTTCCCGAAGGGGCTACCTGCGCTGAAAGTCAAACTGTCAGTGTACTACCTGCGTTGAACCAGTTTTGCCTAGTGCTACTGGGATTCCCTCCTGTTTATTGCCTTGTTTTCACCCTTGTTTTTGCAGCCTGTTACCAGTCAATGTACCTATCTGAAACCAACTTTCCTTGCCACTATTCCTCCTCGATTGTATAAAGAAACTGTGTTTGTTCTTTTTGTATTTCTTGTATCATTCGTAGTTTCCCATAACGAAAGTGAACTAGTCTTGCTGTGGCCTCTTAGATCTAGACCTGTGTAAAGTGTCGTTTTGATCTTAAGAGTTAGTTTGTTTGCTGTTCATAGCTGATTGAGCTTTTGCTTTCGTCATATAGGTTTGAATTTATATATTTCTAGTGTTGAAACAAGTAAATCTTAAGGTGTCTTTTGATTTTGGACAAGCTTGTTTGCTTTCACTCGAAATTGAATTCAAAGTTATACAACAGCTTTCTTTTTGTATCGCACAAACATTAAGAAAGAGAAAAGAAATACCTGCATTTTGCATTTTGCATTTGATAAGTTTGTATGTTGATTTAGGGAAAAAGTGCATTAGTGTATGCTCTTTGATCTGTGTGAAAAGATGTTGTCTTTATTTTCCCTCAGTAGTTAAGATTTTCATAAGTTGAAAAGATTGAAAAAGCTTGCTTCTCATCTTAGACTGCATTTAGGAATTTGTATCAAACATCTCGTGGTGAACCTTGAAAGGCAAACTTTAAAAAGATCAACTTAAAATATATTGAATGAACCTAACAACGCTTTGAAACATAACGCAAACACATAGAGGTCTAAGCTAGAGACGTGTTCCGGCATCGTTAAACGTAGTGACTGTCGATCTCGACGAAGGTGGGTGATTCCTCCTGAGAGTCGGTGGCACTAATACGGACTTGTGCTCCCACGTACCGTCGCGTATATATTGGGAGACCCCTATAGGCATATATCTTTTATCCATAGGAAGCCGTGTCGGCCGCCCTACTGATTGCAATGCAGTGAACACAGCATTCACGAAGATCGACCACCCGTACCGTAAAACGTATTCTGTGGTTTTGCGAAAGGTTTGGCACACCCTCTGCCTAGATCTCCAGAGAAGTTTCTTTTGGCCTTTTTCAAACTCTATAACTGAAAAAGTCCAACCGAGCATTTGTCACTTCGGGCTCGTTAATACATCGAAGGAGACTAGAGTCATCTTTAGCTTTTTCTCGACTCTTAAAAAGTGAAAAAGCAAGTTGTGTCTAAAAGCATCTAATAAAATTCATTCAATTCAGAAACACAAATTTCCTCTTTTAATATTTTGGTTGACCGAGTAATCCGCAATCGTGGAAGAAATTCAATTGAAACCCCGTCGTTCGCGGAGGCTTACGAGTCAACCATCTTTGTCTCCGGAATCAAAAACAGTACGGACAAAGCAAACTCGTTTAACCGGTTCAAAATCTCCTATAAAAGTTAGAACAAGTGTTCCAACTGTATCTGAGGTTCCGGTTGCTCCTAACATTTCTGGAAACCCTGCCTCTATAGAAGAAGTTCAACAACCATAGAAGGACAGTAATACTGATCCTAGTCTGGGGGCAAATACTTGTATAACTAAACCAGTTCCATCTGTAACCGGTCCAGAGAGTTTTGTTCCTCGAACAACTGTCGCTGTCGAAGCAACCACTTCTTCGGCACCAGAAATATTTTACGGACCTGACAGTCTTCCTCTTCCACCAGGTTTGATTGCGATAGAGGAAATTGCAGAGGATCCGCAAGCAAGTACTCCAACTCATTTTGGAGTCGAGGTCACTCTCTTTCCTTCATCCGAGGTTAATCCACCACAAGTGGAAGTTCCTCTAGAATCACTAGGCAATCTATTGGATAGACTTAAGATGTCTGAACAACCGTCATCATCTAGGACTGTGTCGAATGACACAACGACAGCAGAAGCCCCTGCCGTCACTCCGACAATGTTTGCCGGCATACCAGCTGTCCCAACTAGCTCACAACCGCTAGAAGGAGTCCACCAAGGGACTATTTCGACAGTATGGTCTGTTCCAGTTTGTTCATCCGGAGTAATACCCGGTAACTCTTATGTTGAAACTCGCCAAATTGATCCATTTGGAAGTCAATCTGGGCCATCAATCCCCTTGAGTTCTGGATTGATACCATATGGGGGGCAGTATGCCCTTTCATTACCCCCTCCGGGAGGGTACCCATACGTGAGTTCACAACAATGTTCAGGTTATACTGGAATTGCATCAAGTAGTTGGGTACCTATGTTACCTCAACAACCAAGGGTTGTATATTCTATGCAACAATGTGTACCTATGACGAACATCCCAACCACACCGGCTATTGTAACTGTGTCACAAGTTCAAGCGATACCTGTTGCATGCCAACCTCAGATTTCTCAGGTTGTAATGCAACAGCCTCTTGAACATGGGTCACAACCACAATCGCCAACTGGTGGGGCGACACAGGTCCAAACGGGTACAATTACCCCATACCTCGGTCCAACGGTTAGCATAGCACAACAACACGTGGCTTCTCAACCATGGTTAGTGCAATACCAACAACCGCAATTCCAGCAAGTGTACCAAGGTTCTGAGCAGCAGATCTTTGCGAACAGTGGACAACCGTATATCCAAAACGGTCAAAATCAACCACTTTACAGTGGTCAAGTCCACCAACCGTATCAGTCATACCAACATCAATTACATTATGCTGGTATGCAAAGGCCCACTGCTCAAGCGATTCCATCGTACCCTGGTTACGCTTCGCCTAACCTGAGTCAACAGTTACCATTCGTGGCAACTTTAGAGTTACCCGATTTACACCAGTTAACCAACGATCCGATTGCTTATGCCCCTTGGTGGCCAGCAATTCCTCATAAACTTCCATCTGACATTCCTAAATTCAATGGAAATCCAGGTGAAGACCCATCGAATCACGTGATGACTTTTCATCTGTGGTGTTCATCGAACACCCTTAACGATGATTCGATAAGGCTTTGCCTTTTTCAGAGGACATTGACAGGTCTAGCGGCTAAATGGTATATTGAATTGCCAAGAGCCTCTTTCGACAATTTTAGTTCCCTAGCCACAACTTTCTTAACCCATTTTCAATTACCGATAAGGTATGAAACGGGAACAGAAATATTAACCAACTTCAAGAAGACGACTGCCACCCATATATCTGATCATATACATGAGTGGCGCCGTCGTCGTAGGATGGTGAAAACATATGTTCCCGATCAGCTATTAGCTGAATGGTTTATAAAGTCGTTACTTCCTACTATAACGGAAGATGTGGCAAAAGGGGGAGTTGTAACAGAGGAGCAAGTTATTGCTCGTGCACAGTATTTGGACTTAGTTTATACTCAGTCCGGCACGCTCTACGACAAAATACCTGACGCCTCTAGACCGGAATTTTCAATTCCTCCCCCTCCTAAATCAAATAGTGACTCTCAAGCCGGTGATGGCGTGATTGGCACCGCAAACGCGAAAACGATAAAGGCTTCGTCGAAGAAGGCCCATAAGAATTCGGATCAAAATGCAAAAGAAGAAATTCTTGCTTCGGAAGTAAATGCCGTATCGGAAGATAAAGGCAAAGAAACCAATCAACCAGGAAGCAAGAAGAAGCAAAACAAAGGGAAGAAGAAGAAACAGGCTGAGTCATCCCCTGGAAAGAATTCTTCGAACCCTCCTGGGAAAGGGAAACAAAATTATCCATGTCTAATATGTGATGATAAGGATCATAACACAAAGAATTGCCCATTCAAAGCTGAGTTAAAGAGGTTCTTTAAAAGTTCCCAAACCTCAGCTGTGTTAACTGATCCATTTCCCAACCCAGGTCAAAATCTGGTTGATAGTGGAAATGCTTCCCCGTCTCAAGTACTTATGTTGTCGGTTTCAAAACAGCAGAATGATGCTTTGATTTCGACAAGGAACAAATATTATGGGAATCCTCAGCTGTCGAACGAAAAAGGTAAAGATCAAACAAGTAGTTCGACAACAACTTCGTCAGAAGTTGTAACGCCCATCATCCCTGAATTAACAATAAAACCGCCAAAGGGTGTAGTCCACAAGTCGACATTTAATCCTCGCGCCAGAGCGGCGCAGCATTATAACATAGTGGAAGATTTGGCACAATCGCCATCCGCTATGTCGACTCTTGAGGTATTACAAAATTGTCCATCCCAAAGGCAGGCATTGTTATCAGCTATTGGTGGGGTTGATCCTAAGGATTCCAATCTTGTATCCTTTGATCACAAAGGATACGATCCTCAGTTACCAGCTCAACTAGCTTTCCTTATTCAAGTGAAAGCCCTCAACAAAACTGTTCACAGAACGATTATTGATGAGGGAGCATCAACATGTATTATGTCGATGAGCTGCTGGAAAACTTTAGGATCTCCAACCTTGTCTCGATCATCGATGACATTAAAAGATTTCGACGGAAGGACTTATACCCCTTATGGTATCCTTAATAACTTGAAAGTTGAACTAGGAGGAAAAACAGTAGAAATTGATGTTGAGGTCATCGATGGAAATCTTGACTATAACATCTTACTGGGTAGACCATGGATTTATGCCATGGCAGCTGTTGTGTTGACTTATTTTAGGAAGATCGCGTTCCCATTTGAAGGAGGGATTACGATCGTCGACCAAGAGAATTTCCTCCCTAATGGTTCACAAGTTACAGGAAGCATTCCCATGATCCATGAAAGCAACCATTCGATTCAAGATATCGGAGTAGGATTATTGAAAGACCCCACATTGATGGGAACTTTCGCGCTACCACCTCCTATTCACATAGGAAATATACCGTTTGTAGCAACCTGCAACATGATATCTTCCACGAAGGTCGACATGGATCGTGCAATGGTTTTGCCCCCAAGCACTTTAGAAATATTGTAGCAATCAATGTTTCAAGCATGGGAGGCGAACCCAAATCAACGCTCGTCAAGCGTTTGGGTAGATAGGTGTAGAGAATATGATACCCCATTAGATCCTTGGTCGAAAGTACATGGGACTGATGAAGGAATCTTACAATCAATGTTGATTGAGGGGGCACCATGGGATGATCACCACCATCGTTCCCTTCTTCCGGAATATGAAGAAGATACTCAAAGTGACCTTTATCACCCTTCAGTTTTTGAATTCCTAACAAATACTATAAATACGGTGGATTCCGAGCGAAACCTATCCAATATTGAAGAGACTATAGCCATAAATATCTCGACTAAAACAGATGTTGTAGAGAATATTTAAAATGTATCCCGATGTCAAACCTATAAGACAACGGCTTCGGCAGGTGCACCCCAAGAAAGCCGTTGCCATTAGGGCGGAAGTTGAAAAACTTCTCCATGCTGGATTCATCTACCCGGTTCCTCTAACCGATTGGGTATCGAATATTGTCCCTGTTATGAAAAAACAAGGGATGATTAGAGTGTGTGTTGATTATAGGGATGTAAACCAAGCTTGTCCGAAGGACAACTACCCTACACCCTTCATCGACCAGATAATTGATGAGTGCGCCGTATGTGAAATCTTTTCATTTATGGATGGATTTTCTGGGTATAATCAAATAAATATCCGCCCACAGGACCAGTCAAAGACTGCATTTATTTGTCCGTGGGGCACATTCGCCTATCGAAAATTACCCTTTGGTTTAAAGAACGCAGGGGCGACGTTTCATAGGGCAATGAATTATGCCTTCCATGACATCAAGAACATTGTTCAACCTTATCTCGACGACCTCCCGGCTCATTCGCGAAAGCGGACTGATCATCCACAGCATTTAAGAGCGATATTTCTACGTTGCGGACACTACCAGATAAGACTCAATCCACACAAATGTGTGTTTTGCGTCGGTTCTGGTCGTTTACTTGGCTTTGTAGTCTCTAAGGATGGGATTCGTCTCGACCCCTGCAGCTTCATCAATGATAACCGCAGTCAGAAGTTGCCATGCTTGTCAAATTTTTGATAGCAAAACCAGACGACCACCCACACCTTTACAACCGATAGTTGTTGTTGGGCCATTCGCCAAGTGGGGCATCGATTTCATGCAATGTAACCCCACCTCGACCGGGGGGCATGGGTATATTATAGTCGCTGTTGATTATTTTACCAAATGGGCCGAGGTGATGCCTACATTGGATAACACCAGTGAAACAGCTGCCCTTTTCTTTTTCAATCATGTAGTCGCCAGGTTCGGCGTACCACAGGCTATAGTTACAGATCATGGGTCGCATTTTCACAATCACATGATGGTCGAATTAGCTCCAAGCTAGGGCTATCTCACGACAGCTCTACCCCATATTATCCGCAAGCCAACGGACAAGTTGAGGCAATCAACAAGGTCCTGAAGCGCATGTTGCAAAGGATGATCGGGGTTCATAAAAGAAGGTGGCACCTAATCCTGTACTCAGCCTTGTGGGCATACCGAACGTCGGTTAAGAACGCAACCGGGTTCACACCTTTTCAACTGGTGTATGGCCTGGAAGCAGTCTTACCAATCCAGTGCGAAATTTCGTCGCTTAAACTCGCAATCGATCTTCTCCCCGGAACTTCGGAGGAAGAGGCTCGTTTCTTGGAATTAATCCAATTGGATGAAACCCGCCGTGATGCCGCTTTGGCTAACGAAGCCCATAAGAAACGAGTCAAGGCTCAGTTCGACAAAAATGTCAAACCCCGTGTCTTCTCAGAAGGTGATTTGGTCTTGCTTTATGACCAAGAATCCGATAAATTGGGAGCAGGTAAATTCAAGTCCTTATGGATGGGCCCCTATATTTTTAAAAGGGTGTTAGCAAAAGGAGCCTACGAGTTAATGGATTACGATGGAATTCCACTGGCGCAGCCCCGCAACGGGTTGTACCTCAAGCGTTACTATGCTTAAATAGTAACCTGCGTGCACCTCGATTTGCGTTATTATGCTGGGGGCATGCAAACTTATCATCGAGCAGTTTTACTGTGGAATTTATGCTCGTTAAAAAATAGAAAAGAGAGATCTGAGCAGTTTTAACGCGGAATTCATGCTCGTTAAAAAATAAACATAATCATTGAGCAGTGTTTTGGCGCATTCAAGCTCATTAAACAATGAACCCATCTCGGTAAATAACCATTGTGATCGTAAATTTATTAGCCATAAAAAGCCTTGGTCGTGTTTGCACCTGCCACCTCCATTTAATTTGGCCAATCGTTCACCTCCATATGATTGTTTACCCATTTTGAGGAACAACTGCGAAGAGTGATTTCACCTAGCCATCCTTGTGACACTGCCGTGATTGGAAAATTCCAACCTGTACCTGGAATCTGCTGCTATCCCTGTTTATCACTCGTTCCTCAAAAGACGAGTCTTCTTTGAGCTCTTTTCTCCTGACTCGTAAAATATGAAAAGTTTGCCGAGTTTTTGCATTCCAGCTCGTTAAAGTGACCGGAAGAGCTATCCCTCCTCTAGATTTTAATATTTTTGGACCTGAGGGATTATTACACAAAAAGGTCGAGTGCTTGTTTTATTCGGCTCGTTAAAGTTATCGAAAACTCATCCCTTTTGTATTGTTTTATACTTTTTCGGACTTAAGGGATTAAATGACGAGAAAGGAATTTTGGAGTTAACTTTATGTACCTTTTCAGACTCTCTAAAAATGAAAAGGACCGAGTTTTCCTTGTCCTTAGACTCGTTAAAATGATTAAATAGCGACAAACTTGTCTTTAGACGAGAACGAGTTTCCCTATCGCTAGGCTCGTTAAAACATAGCGATGGGCTTGCTCGAAGGGCAGGTTATAGAACAAGCATATGTTATCCTCCTCAAGCTTGACAAAAATAAAGAGGTACTGGTCAGAAATGACTGGGGAAAAATTGGGAGAACCTCAAAGCTTTAATGGTAGCAAGTCGCTCTTGAACATGACACTTTTCCTCCGTATCACATCGGGTTGGGTTGTTTCATTCACCGGTCTCATCACCATGGTCTTCGCCAAACCATCCGCATTTGGGGTAATGCTACTGATCCATCGCATCAGTGTCGTTATATGTTCAAGAGATGTTGTTCAGAAAGAGTCAACCGTGTCCCATCCACTGCCATACGTTATCCTTCATCCACCCATGATCGCCACCCTGAATCATATTTCACAGATTGTTTTCACCTCCACTAAAATCATTAGCTCTGTTCTGTGTCACTGAAGTGGGATTCATTAAGGCCCTCCTTTGACGGATCGCTTCTTGTCGAATTCAGCTCATTATCCAAGAAGTTGATCTAGGAACACCCCCCCAGTACTTTGAAGCTTGCATGCCTCAATGGCAAGTTTCTCACTTCCGGCGACAGGTATACATCAATGACCTTCGACCAGAAGATTTTGCATGGTGTTCGACGCCAAGTCCTTTATTCACACCACGTGAATTGTACTGCAATACCTTGAGGGTCATTATCATTACCGGTGATTCCTCTCGCGCTTGTTAACGGTTTACATTATTGACCGGTAATCAAGCGATGTCTTTCCATGTTCGACTTCAGCGCAATTCTCACATGGATCGACTTGTACTTAGAGTGAAGATCGAACGAGCTTGAAGACCCCGGATCTAGTTTCATCCATCCGGGCTGCGATATATATTCAGGATATAAAGACATTTGACATGTACATCATTGCAGTAGATGATGATCCTACTCAAAGGATGATAATTTCAGCAGAGAATTATCAGTCTACCATCAGACGATCGTCTGTTCTATGTACCAAAATGAATTTATAAAGCTGAGCATGGGAATGCCCGCCTCAGCTAGAGCATGAAAGCAGAATGAAAAATAATTTATTGTATTGTATTTTATTACAGGTCACCTCTCAGCGATTGAATGAACTTCGGATCCTCCTGATAAAGCATTTCACCCGATAAACGACCTCATACTTTAGGGGGCAACTGTTATATACATTTTTGTGCCTTACAGCATGAAGCATGAAATGTCGATAATCTAAGGGATCCAAAGTCCCTAAACATGTTGTTCCTACCTCTAGAGGAACAAGGTCAGCAAACCACAACACTAAATATCAGTTCTCCACCTGAAAACACTCAAAAACAGGCTAATTCTGGATCATATCAACTGCTCCACTGAGCATCTGCGCTAAATGTCAACTGCTCCACTCTGTACCTGCACTTAATGTCAACTGTAAAGAAGGCTACCTGCGCTGGGCGAGTTTGGCCAAGTGGCGCAGTCATTCCTCAAGGTGTCAATGCCCAGGAAGCTTCCAAAATGACACTTGGATCAGGGAATTCGCCTAGTGATGAGTAAGAGGGTCTAGATCTCCAAGTGGAAGCAAGAACCTCCAAGTGGACTCAAGAACTGAAGAATAACTGAAGTGGGAGAGGACACTAGTCAGCTTCATGCCAGCCTCAAGCTGACTCATCCTTTCTCCAAAAGTCCTATATATAGAGCTCTCTCATGAGGTCTAGGGAGGCTGGAATCTTGTGAATGTAAGGAAGTGTTGTTGGTTTGAGTATAGAACTATTGGGTGATTTGCTTGAAGGAGGTGAAGAGGAGATTTCTTTCTGCTAGGAGGTGATGCTGGATTGGGCCTTTTATGGTTGCATTACTTCCTGAACTTTACTTCTTCTATTAATAAAGCATTTGAGGTTCTTCTATATGCATGTGTCTCAATGGCGTATTGATACTTGTATATTTGATTTATTCTAATCTTTGAATCAATTATGAATGTATGCTTCTTGTAGTTTCCCTCTCTTATCATTTTGCAAGATCTTGGTGTAGCTGGGCCAGTGAAAGAGCAAGGAGCTGGGAGCAAGCAGCAAAGAGGGAAGATTGGATCAATCATTAGCGGAAGACAACGGTTAGTGGATCTCTTTCTCCCCTCTCTTACATCTCATAAAGAAGTAATCTCAAATAGCTTTGCTTTGATTGTTGCTGAGGGTACTATCACCCTTAGAGTGGGATAGGGTCATTCCGTATTGGATACTTTTCCCAACAACATGTACTCTTTTAGAGATGGTTGGATTAGGTGGTTTCTTTTCTTAGCAATTTTACCCAGGAGATAACTTTTGGTGTCATATAGTAAACTTGCATAGCATATGTACTCATTTATTATTGTGCATGTAAATGGAAATTGTGTATTATAAGGTTGTTTAATAATATTTGTTATTTCATGTATTCCATAAAAACAATTCTAGAAACTGTGGAATCGGGTGTGCCTGAAATTCGAAGTAAAGTAGTGAAGAAGAAACAAAAAAAAAGTGATATACAAACATTTCCCCCTTCAACTGGGATGGTGGTTTTATATTTTATATACACTCTCTTAGAAATGGTTAGATTAGATGGTTTTCTAGTATTTCTAAGAAGATTATGTGACAATATTTGAAATCATATTTTCATTTTGATTAATGAAAATATTTGTTTGCTATTATTTCCAAAATTGGTTGGCCCAAAAGAAAATGAAATGTTACAACTATCACTTAAGAAAAAGAAAAGTTATTCAACTCAAAAGGTAGTATCAATAACACCTTCTACTTCTACTTTTGAAATGATTAAAAAATACAATACATATAAGAAATATGAGCTTGTGCAAGATTGGTACATCCAAATAGAAGCTCCCATGAATATGTTTCCTGATATATATCGCTTTCGATCAATAGATGAAAAAAAACCAGAGATATTAGGAATAATAATTAATTTCTATGCTTACAATGAAACTGACATTGACTTTCACGTGGAAATGATTAAAGAAAATGAGGTAAAACTAATTTCATGTCAAGTGGAGTATACAAATTTTAGACCAGATTTGATTGAAGCTTCAAGTATTGATTCAAAAAATAGGATAAAGAATTCAATGTTCAAGTTGGATAACTTTGAGAGCTTTTTTAAATCTAGACTAAATAGCTATGCAGATCTTTTAAAACAAATCGACATCGTTTTGAGATATCGCTATGTAAGAAGTAAAAAAACATCATATGTACTTCTTCATTTACAACAAAAAGGTAAATTTCTTGACAAAATACCAGATGATAAAATTGATTCTCAATTACTTGGTTTGAGAAGAGTATATTTACCTTATTTGGAGGAGAACATAATAGAAAGTGATTTCAAGCCCACTACAAAATTTCAAAAAACTAGGAAAGTTGAATATGAGACAACGAACCTTGAAAATCAATGTGATGAGATTCATGAAGCCTTTAAGCATTGCTATCTATTTTCAAACTAATTTAATAGAAAAGTGGTTGTTGAAGGATGTAAATAAGCCCCCAAAGTGTTCAAATCAAGATCACGAGATGATTTAAATGTTCAAGTATTAGTGAAATCATTCCTAGAAACATTTCAAACCTCATTACCTAATGCTCTTCTGATTCCATTTGACATCAATGAGCCTGATCCATTGGTCAACTCTATCAAAATTATAAATGACACAAATCTAAATTCTAATAATATCAATTTTTGGATAGTTGATGGTCAACATACCATTCAAGCAGTGAAAGAAATTTTAACAAATCCTAAATATAATGTATCAACAGAAGTGAAAAGAAATATAAAAAATGTAATGCTCGATTCTTGCATCCATAAGTTGAACCCACTAAGGTGATCCGAATTTGTTGTCAAATAAATTATGCAAATAAGGTATTCTTCAAAACTCCATTTAGTGATTGTGTGCACTCGAGAAGACATTTCTTAATTTCCAATGACAAATTAAAGAAAAGGAGGATTGGATGTTCTAAGATGGCTAAAGACAAGGTATGTAATTTTAATTATTTTTACATTTAAAATTTTATTATTGTATCTACTTTTATTGTAGATAAATGAATAAAGTTGATAATATAAGTCATATTTTCTGATATTTATAATGATTTCTCATTAGATTATAACACCTTATGTAGTTTCATTTTTACATTGAATTATTATTAGTTTATATTTATTATTTTATCAGGTTGATGATGAAATGTTGTGCTCATTCTTCGACTGTTCAATTACAAATTTTTCTGATAAAAAAATTCTCTTATATCTTGATGAACCTATTTGGGATAAATGGGCTATTGTTTTTAACTGTTACCAACTAGGCACATTAAAGTGTTCTCCAAGAAAACCTGATTTTGAGAACTACAAGAGAAATAGTCACCACAGTTTGACAGTAGCTACTCTTCGGCCCCTTCAAGGATTAACCATGAAAGAAATTGCTTCAGTAGCAGGTAAGCTATTAGATGGAACCATTTGGTTTTCTATTCCAATTAATCATCCAACAAATGCCATAAAATTAAAATATTGTTGTTCTAAATTTAAAACCAACAAAATAATATTGGATGCAATGGTTACATATTTTCAAAGTCATGATAAGAACTTGAATGAGATGACTCTTACCACATTCAACATTCTTGAGAATTATAAAATTGATGATATCATATTTACCAATTTTTGCAACATGGTGTTGGGGTCTACTTATGTCGGAGGAACATGTAATACAAAGATAGAGTCCATTTCTCAGCAAACATGTGGAATCCTTGACAGAATGATAAATGGATTAACAAGTGTTCAACAGGCTGATAACAATCTTGAATTTGGTTGTCATTTTGGGGGCCCTGATCTTTTGTCAAAACTTTTGTACTCTTTTCCATGTCAGTCGCAACCAGTTTTACATACTGACCTTGTTGTTTTGGATACATTGGCTTTGAAAAAGGAATAATTCCACAAGGGATACTACATTGAAATTTTTCGATTTCTTATCGAAAAAAATGAGTTGAATGAATTTATTAGAGTTCTCTTAGTAGAAATTTGGTTTTGTAATGATGTACACTAATCTTTGGAAATTTCCATAAAGAACTCTAAGTTCAACTATAAAATGACTAGTGGAATTTATGAATATAAGTCCCAAAACAATTATAGTTATGATATAGTTCTTACTATACATTTCTATACTTCAGAATTAAAAATTTTGGAGACTATAGAATACTCTCGCACCTTTGAAGACACATTTGGTGAAAATGAGAGAGATTATGGTTTCCAGATGGATTTAGTGGAAAAACACCAATAATTTAGTGATGCAAAAGTGGTTATTTCTCTTTATGTGGGGAAAAATTTAATCAAGGCCTATTGTACATATGGAATAATAATTTCATGTGTTGTGCAAACAGAGTCACAAAGATCAATCATGTTAAATAATTACAAATATTTTCAATTATCAAATTCGGTATCCATTAACTTCTTGGAAAATTCAGGTACTACAGTTCCTTTTTTCTTCTTATAATACTTTGGATACTACCTTTTTCATATTTCTTAACTTTCAAAGTGTTTACTAAAATGACTAATGATGGAGATTCTAAAATAGAGAATGATGAAAATGGGAAGAAAAAAATTAATCAATATAGTGCTTATGTTGTTCAAAAAAGTATGGAGATGGAAACAGGAGGAGAAGGAGGAGAGGAAGAAGTTATCATACCAAGTACATAATTTGTTGGGTTTTTTCTCTTGATAATTTTTCAGTTTATTTAATTTCCACATTCATAACTTTTTTGGAAGACTATTATAGGGAATTATGAGATGAATGAAATTAATCAAGACAATGACCATGGAACAATGGAGATAGAAATGGGTATTAATCATTGTAACTCTATCTTTTTTTATTTTATTATTATTCTAAATTATTATATTTTTTATAGTGGTTCATATCATTTCATATGTTGATTATAGTTGGAAATAAAGAGAATGAATATAATGACCAGGGTATTGTCCCACAAAACTACAATCAAGAAGAAAATCTTATTATGGAAAATTATAGATGATTCTTTTTTTGTATAGTTGTTTAATGGATTTTGTTCATTGTCACAATTTATAACATTTTTTTATGTTTATTGTAGTGACAAGCAAGGAGAACCAAAACATTGATCAAGTGAAAGTTAAATAGAACTTTAATCAAGAACAAAATATAACATCACGTACTTATAATTTGTCCACTTGTTTTCCTTGTTATTTATTTATTATATTCAATTTCACAATTCAAAATATTTTATATGTTTAATTTGGAAACAAATAAAGGTAACCAAGATGACGATGAGGTGAAACGTTACAAATATGAAGATAATGTCATATCACATACTTATAACTTGTCTTCTTGTCTATCTTATTTTTCTTCAAATTCAAATGCTTGTAACTACCATAACGTTGTATACTTTTATTATAGGAACAAATGAAAAGGATAAAATTAACAATCAAATAAATGTTAAAGATGTGTGTGTGTGTTTCTTTTTAAAGATTGCATTACTAACGTTTTTCTTGGTATTTGTATTTGATTAAAGCTTTAATAAGAAGTACAATTGGTATTTGATTGAAGGTTTAATATGTTCACTCTAGGTCCTATGAAGATGATAAAAGAAATTATTTTTTCATCTATAAATAGTGCAAAAACCACTCAAGGTAAGTGTATAGTTTCAACAATTTTTTTAGTAATTTTTGTAACATGAATAAAATGGTTTGACTATATTATTTTCCATTGCGTTGCAGCCAAAATAACTGAAAAGAAACTAGTTGTTTTTGAACTAAAGGACATTTTTTATGATAGCATCAATGATGAAGCAAGAAAAAAAGGGCATATTGAGAAAATGGGAGTTGATGCTGATTACATGATAGAGAAAAAATTATTTTGGATTAATCCACATGCAAAATCATTTTTTGAAATGTGTTTTAAAAATGAAACTCTTAACATTGCAATTTGGATGACAGCTTTGAAACAAAGCACAACATGATTTCTAAAAAAATTGTTTTTAGAAACATTACAAAATAAACTTGTGTTTAAGTGGACTGCTTCAGACTGTAAGCCAGAAAAGGGACATAAGGTCATTGAAAATCCAATGAAAGTTATACACACTAAATCTTTGAAAAAAAGTGTGGGAAACGCATACCCAATATGATGCAACCAATACTATTATAGTTGATTCTTTTATTGAGAGAGTGAAAGAGAATAAAAAAGAAAATGTCATTCTTGCCCCTCCATTCATTGGAGCATATCAAGGGGATAATTGATTGATAAATGAGCTATGGAGAATATTGCATAAACTCAACAAGGTTACGAATGTGCGAGCTATTTTGAAGGATGTTCAATTACATTTAGAAGTACCTTAAGATTATAAATGTCTATATCATGCTATTATATGTATGACATCATGAATTATTACTTTTATTTCACAACACTAATAAAAGAATTGCTGATTTGGTTTGTCATTACTAAAAATAAAATATTTTTATTTTGTTTATTTTTGGTGAGATGAATGGTCATTTAATGTTTTCATATCAAAATTTCCCATGCTATATTTTTTTTTACAATGGATTACATTGTATGTAAAATTAATAGATAATTGGTCTATTTTTTTAATTAGATCATCACAATTATTTTCTTTAAATGTGGTTTAGGTTATCATTATACCTCTTAGAAATTAGTAATGTGAAGGATGACCCATTGCATTCTTATAACCCTTTTTATTCCATATAAGTTTAAAAACTATATTAAGTTGTATGTAGCACCAACAATAAACATACAATTTGTATTAAAAGAAGCACCAAAAAAAACTAAGGTAGAAACTCTTTAAATTAGCATATAATTAATTAGGTTTGAAATTTAAAAATTGTATTATATTGTATGTGGAAATTAATATATAATTAGTTTGTTTACTTGCACTAGAACATTGTAATTATATTTTTCAATTGCAATTAAATAAATGATTATAAGTCTTAAAATAAAATATTTAAATGGTGGGTCAATGCATTCTTATAAGACTTTTATTCCATCCAAATTAAATAAGGGTATTAGGTTGTATGTATAAAGTAAACATATTATTTGTTTGTTCATTTTAGTGGGGCAATTGTATTTGTATTTTGAGATACTTTTAACTCATTGTAAAATTATATTTGCATACAAATGGAAATAGTTCATAATAAATATTAACATCATTTTTAAAATGATAGGTTTTTATGTACTTAAGCAATGAAGTGTTGAAGTGGAGATATGTTAATATCATACATGTGGTTGCAGTGCAGATGTAGATGGGAATTACTACAAGTCACAAAATGTTGTTGATATTAGAAATGGAAGGATTATTCTTCCAATGATACACCAAAGGTGAACAAGATTTTCATATTCAAAGAGAAGCAGATTGGCAGTTTTGTGATAGGTCCTATTTTTTAAGGCCTTTTCAATCAAAAGTATTAAAATATTGCTTAAGAAATTATGATGTCGCAATATGGACATTAAATTTCACTGACAAGTACATCTGAAAAGTACTTGAAAAATCAAATATTGATACAGAGGACTTTAAATTTGCATGGGACAGGTCTCATTGTCATTTGCAAACAATATTGGAAGTAGGGAGAAAAAGACAATTTTATGAGATAAAGTTGATTGATGTGTGGTCCCAATATGGATACAATTATGAAGAATCAAATGTATTGCTAATAGATATAGAAAAGCATACTTCTCAATTCATGGGATATCGATCAAACCACATCTTGAAAAAATCATATACAGGAAAAGAGCAAGATACGTAGCTTATGCAAGTTTTATTCCCCTTTCTTAAGACACTTCATCGTATCAAACAAAAACATGAGTACGTTTGAATGTTCAATAGAACATGTACTTCATTATAGTTCATGGAGATAATTTCATTTATAAATTTGTTGAAAAGTACATTCCAATTTTTCAATACATTTTTGACATAGTTTTTGTTGAGTCAATTTGTATTATTTATATTTTTTGAAATATATAAGAATTTCCAATTATATTAATATGTGTATTTCTTATTATTTATAAATTTTTTTGCAATGACTTTGTTGTATCTATTTTTTTCTAATATGTGTGTGTGCGCATGCGTGTGTTCTTAAATGAATTGTTTTCCATTTAAATTATCTTACATGAACCATTGAGGCATGTTATTTTTAATGACTTATGTTTAATTATATGTATCAATAATCATATATAAATGTGAAATATAGGTTTTGAAATAGAACTCCTTGCAAACAAAGGTGCTACTTTTTTTTTTTTTTCTAAGGCAAGAGCGGGTCCTTCTATTCAATTAAAAAAGGGAAATAATGTACAGTAGTCGACCTCAGTGGTAAGGCCCACCAACATGACAGGCCTACCCCAAAACATGGTCTCAAGATGCAAAGCAACCCAAGGACTCGGGCCCGTCAAATCAAACAAGTAGTCCAAACCTGACCATTTGATCTTGTGTTGCAGATCCAGCGGGCGCAAAACACATCGAGTGGCCAACAAGCACACATGTTAACACATAAATTGGATCTGAATAACCCAGTGAACCATAATCTATAATCCAATCATGTCCGATATTGACTTATCTTCCAATCACTTTAACCACCAGAAATCCACCGTTTGGCCGCAATCTCAGAGAAGTCAAGTGAACAACACGAAACATAACCATTGTTGCTGACCGACCAACATGCATGCCAAATCCTGGCCATAGATTAGTCTCACTAGATCCAACTGTTCAGGATCATATGATGCAGACTGAAGGTGCGATAGTTATCACACGATGAAGGCGATAAATCCTCCCCACCCTTAGCCATGTGTCACGTGGTGAGTGGAATTGCTCCCGATTGAGAAAAACTACTTCCAGCTTGATGAGAACGTGATATACCGGAAACCCCTTCAAGGGTTGTAAAGATGTTTATAGGGATAAAAGTCGGAGGTTTTTGTTCACTGCAAAAATCTGGGCTCTGGCGCAAGGTCCAAAGGGAGATGAAGATCCCCTAGTCGATCCCCTGAGACATCTGGATTGTCGATACCTGAGGCAATGAGGCCGACATAGACCTACATCCTCAAAAGGATCTCACTTATGTAAAACCATTTCATGAAGAAACCGAATCCACTGTACACCATCTTTGTGGCTCTACGTCATCATGTGCTGTCTCTCGAATTTTCCTGATATTATTGTCGGTCACTGAGGGCCCTGGATACGCATCCCTCCTTCAACCTATCATACAGTAAGTCCTCCCACCAGCAACATAAATCAATATGGCTGTTTCGAACCCCCTCATTGGCCATCTAGTCCACAACTTTGTTGGCTTCCCTACTAACATGCACCAACCTGAGGACCTGCAAAAGTCTCCAGTGTTCTGAGATTTTCTTAAGAGTAGTGCCAGCATTTATCCTTTCCACTGAGTTAATGACTAATTCCGAATCTGCCTCAATGATGATGTTTTTAATGTTGTACTTGAGCAGTATTTCCATGCATAATTCCATGGCCATGAGCTCAGCCATATTGTTGGTAGCTTTGCCTAGATAGCTATGGAAGCTGACTTGTATGTTTCCATCCTCATCCCTCAAGACCCCTCCATAACCAGCTTCTCCTGGATTCCCTTTTGAAGCCCCATCTATGTTGAATTTTAAAAAGCCTTGAGAAGGGAGTTTCCAAGAAGACTTTACTACTGAGGTTATCTTACTAATATGCATAGGATCCTGAGGGTTAATAACCCTGAGCTCCAACCTCTCCAAAATTCTAGCCTCTCTGTGTCCAATGGGTTTACTTGTAGCTGCACCTCCTAGGATATGAACAGTTTCTTTGATTTTTTTAAGGACTAGCTTGAGGATGTTGCTCACTGGACTTGCTTTCTCCTCAAAAATCCTATTGTTGTGCTCCTTCTAGACATTCCAGATTAGGAATCCTGGGGTTAGCATCGAGGTGGAGTTTAGGATCTCATTATCCAAGAAATTTTTCCTCCAATTCTTCAAAGTAGTGATGATTTCGTTAACATCTCTATCTGTATACTCAAAGACTTCTCTAACCTAATTCCAAAGTGTTGTGGTGAAAGTGTATCTATTCAGGAGATGATTTGTAGTTTCTTCTTGTTGGCTACATAAGTGACATTTTGAGGGGCCAACAAAGCCTCTTTTTCTGAGATTATCCCATGTGAGAATCTTGCCCTGGTGAACCATCCATTTGAACAATTTGACTTTCATCCAGTGAGGATTTTCCCATATTTCTTTCCACGTTTTATCTGTGTTTGACATATTTAAACCTGCATCTATCCTTTTGACCTCCTTGTGGTTGGAGAGACCTATCTTGTTCTTTCCCCATCTTAGTTGATCATTCAAGTTTGAATCTAAGATTTGTCTCTTGTCTAAAATACCTTTAAGGGATATAGCTTGAGTATGCAACATTCCCATTCCTCTATAATTTGGAAGTTTCCATGTTCTCCATTTCCCATTGTTCCTTGATTGGTCCCAATAGTCACTTACCCATCTCAATCCTTTGTTGATGGTATCAGTGTGAATGTCTTCTAATTCTTCACTTTGAAGATTATCCTCCTGCTACCAATTATCCTCCCAGAACCATGCCAAGTTTCCATTTCTAATCTCCCAGAAACTGTGATTTTGGACTAGGGCCCTGTTCTCCCATGCCCTATTCCAAATTGTAGAACCTTTTACTTGTCCTATCATTCTAATTAGATTCTTCTCCTGCCATTCTCTAGCATATTTTTTCTTACAAAGTTTTTCCCAGGGGGCTTGTATTTATTTTAGCCATCTCCACTAGATTTTGGCACCAAGCACTCTATTAAGAATTCCTGGGTCATGCAGACCCAGGGCACCATGGGACTTAGGTTTGCACACTCTGTCCCATGCCACTAGGGCCCGTTTCTTCTTTTCTTCACCTTTCCCCCAGAGAAAGTCTCTTTGAATGTTTCTTATATTAGTAACTACACCAATTGGTGCTGGGATGGTATATAACATATATATAGGGATACTTTGGAGGATACTATTAGTGATAATCAATCTCCCTGCTAGATTTAGTGCTCTATTTGTCCATTTTCTGATCTTGTCTTTTACCTTATTAACTACAGGTTCACAAATATCTTTGTGAAGTGGTTTGTCAGTGGGAGGAACTCCCAGGTACTTCATAGCCAATGACTCCCTTTGAAAGCCCAAAATTCTGGAAAGATTTCTTTGAATTGAACTATCCATATTGAAAAAGAAAATCTTAGATTTAGTAAGACTTACCTCTAAGCCTACTGCCTTGGCAAACTCACTTAGAATCTATTTGAATTCTTTGGCTTCCTTGACAATGGGTGTGCCTTGAAGAATGGTATCATCCACAAATTGTTGATGTGTCACAATGTCCCCACCTTGAGTGAGTCTCAGACCCTTAATTATCCCTTCCTCCTTAGCAACGCTGATAGCTCTCCCTAACCCTTCCATCTTTATAATGAAAAGTAAAGGAGAAAGAGGATCTCCTTGCCTGAGACCCTTGGAAGGCTTGAAGGCTCTTGAAGGAGAGCCATTGAGAAGGATTGAACAGCTGGCGGTGGTAACTAGCACCATAACCCATTTAATCCAATTGTGATCAAAGCCATAGGCTTTTAATATTACTCTTATGTATGACCAGCTAAGGTTGTCATAGGCCTTTGTTATGTCAAGCTACATAATCATTCCTGCCTGTTTGTTGGTAATGAGTGAATGAGCCATTTCATGAGCTAGAATTATATTATCTAAAATTTGTCTTCCTTCCACATAGCTCGTTTGATCCTCTGACACAAGGGTTGGGAGGAGAGGTTTGAGGTGGTTTGAAATGACTTTGGATATAATTTTGTATATCACATTGCATAAAGCTATAGGTCTAAATCTGTTTGGAGAGGTGGCCTTTTCCTGGTTGGGGATTAAGGCTATGAAAGATTCACTGAGTGCCTTTAAGACTGTCTTAAATCTTCCAGAGTCTTCCACTACCTCCAAGATGTCCTATTTCAATATCCTCCAACAATATTTGAAAAATCTACATTAAATCCATCCAGGCCTGTTGCTTTCTCATTTTGCATCTCTTTCAAGGCTTTCTCTATTTCTTCCTTTGTTACTAGTCTGTTTAGGTTGAAATTATCTTCTCTAGTAAATGTTTTCGTGGATTGGTATTTATCTTCCAAAGTTTCCTTAGAAATTTTCTGAAAATGCTGGCGTAGAACCTTCTCCATCTCTTCATGAGTGTTTCTCTCTATTCCATGCTGGTCTGTAAGTTTCACAATTCTATTGTTGTTTCTGTGAGCTATGGTGGATATATGGAAGAATTTGGTGTTTCTCTCCCCTTCTTTAATCCATTGTACTATGGATTTCTGTCTCTGGAATATTTCCTCTTGAAGAAATCTATTGTCCCACTCCTACTGAAGTGACTCTTCCATGTCTTTCCTTTCTTTTGTATAGCCTTCAATTATAAGAATCTGGTTTATTTCCTTTAGTTTCTTTTCCACATCTTCCTTAACTTTGAAGATGTTACCAAATTTTTTTTTATTCCATTCTTTGAGTCTGCCTTTAATGTGTTTGAGCCTATTATGTAGAAGGAACATTTTTGTACCTTGCAGGTGAAGCTCTTCCTTCCACCATTCTTCAATGTCTTTGAGGAAATATGATGGGGTGAGGCAAGCATTCCCAAATCTGAAGGGGGTGTTCCTTGGTTGTCCAAATAGGGAAGCTTCCAATTGAATAGGTCAGTGATCGGAACCTCCAAAAGGTAGAATGAGTGCAGTAAAGTTGCCTCCCTTGAGAAGAAGTTCCTCTGAAACAATAAAATTGTCTAGTTTTGAGGCTACTTGGGTACGTCCCCCTCTTTTGTTATTCCAAGTGAAGACTCCATTGCTTGTTTCCATGTCAACCAATTTCATATTGGTGATGAAGTTCTGGAAGGTAACTGAGTCTCTACCAAGTGTTCTAGTTCCTCCTCTCTTCTCCATGAGTGATTTTGTTATGTTAAAGTCACCTCCAAGTATCCGGGGTAGATCTGGGTATCTCTTCTTCACATCCTCTAGTGTTGTGAGGAGTCAAAGTTTTCCCTCCATTGGCTATGGTCCATAGACATTGGTGATCATGTAACATTGTCTGTCTCCCACCGATTGGAAAATCAATGAAAGGTGATGTCTGGATGCCTCTGCATCAATCACACCAAATTTCTGTGGATCCCATAGAGTGAGAATGCCACCAGCAGATTTATTTGCCTTAACTTCAAGGTATTCATATCTTTTTAACCATTTGCTATGTTTTTCACGGATCCTCTCCACAGAGAATTTTGTTTCCTATATGAATACTATGTCAGGTTTTTCCTCTTTGATCCTTTTACCTATATTCCTTTGTTTTCTTCTACTCCTTAGTCCTCTAATGTTCCATGTTATGATTTTCATTGAGGTGGGGTTTTAAAGGAGTAAATGGAAAGTTCTTTCATCCTTTCTGAGTCAATCATGAGTTTTCCGCACTCCTGTAGTAGTTCTTTCTGTCTTTTTCTTCCCCTACTCTTGCCTGGATTATTTGTTAGTTTTCCTATTATTAATTTGATTAAGGAAGACCCTTTGTTTTCCTAGTTGTCATGTCCTCTTTTGACTCTTGCAGCTGTTTGGTGTGACTTATTAGGGAATATCTGTTGGATCTTGTCCACTTCCTCTTGAGGGATGGAGTTTATTCCTAGGTTCCCTCCCTATTCTAGAAACTTTTCCAGCTCTAGGTTTTCCCTTTCTAGGATCTCCTGCAAATTTTGATCCTCTATGCCACTTTCACTTTGAGACATTTCCTAGTCTTTTTCTATTTCCATGGTACTCAAAGGATCCATGGTGTGTTCATTCTGTTCCTGCGTGAACTCCATGCTGGTCCCTCTTCCTTTCCCTTTTTCTATCTTGTTCTATGTACTCTCTTGATCCCCTCCATCTGCCTCTTTTTTTCCTAAGATCTCAAACCTCTTGTAACTTTTTTTTTTATCATTCCTAGTAGGGTTCTTATGTGCTTTCCTTCCCCCTCCTTTTCTTGTTCCTTCTACATTGGTAAAACCTATCTGGTCTTTCACTTTGCTAGTATTTAAGTTTTCCTCCCTTCTATTAAGAGGACAGTCTCTGGATAGGTGCCCATGCTCATGACATTTGTGACATCTTAACGAGATATGTTCATAGTCCATTGTTTGAACCCATTCCTTGTCATAGACTTCTAATATGACCTCATCCTAAAGGGCTCCTGATAGGTCCTTCTCCACACATATGTGGGCATAGGAAGTATATTTTCCCCTTAGAGTTGGCTTTGAGATTTTTAAGAAATGACCTAATTTATTGCCTATAGCTTTTAAAGACTCTGGCATCCAATAATATAAAGGTAAGGAGTATAGTCTAATCCATACCAATACTGAAGTGAAGGTTTCTTGTTCTGGCATGAGGTTCATTGTCCATGGCCACATATAGAGACCAACAGCTGCAAAGAAGTATGGTCCTCCTTCAAAAATCCTATCTTTGTCTTCCATGTTCGTAAACACCACAGTAAAAAATCCTTTGGAACCAAAATGTATATTTAACTCCCCCTTTGGTTTCCAGTTGTATTTTATCCAGGTGTACAATGCTTTCTTTGATGGCAAGATCCCCATAAATTTGCATATGATGGCATAGTTTTCCATGTGATCCCTGTGTGCTTGCAGAGCTAGATAATTCAGAATAACTTGAGGTTTAGTTGTGGTTTTAAGTTTACAAGGCCCCATCTTGTCTCTGTTCTATGTTTCCTGACCTCTGTCTTCCTGTTTTTCCTCCTGACACTCTTCTTCATGGGCCCCTTGATTTGCATGGCTTTTACTGCCTTCCACCTTCTGAGTTTTAGTGTTTTTTGTCTTATTCTCCAAGGATTGTGTAGGTTTGTTCTTTTTCCCTCCTCTTCCTCTGTTTGCTACCATATTACTGTAGGAGGGAGCGTAGCTCCCTCCTCCCTGTGTCTCCATGGTTTCCTGTTGCCCTCCTTACCTCACTTAGTGAAACCCTAGCACCAGAGTTCTACCGTCAAAAAGCCAATCCAAGCTTGTGAATCGAGTCACGGTGCATTTATCACTCTGCTACCAACAAAGGTGTTATTCTTACTAAAGAAATTATAATAATTTACTTGATAAAAGTTATGTGCATTATTCACTATTCACAATGCATTATTCACTATTAAGGCTAATGAGAAATGTGTCGTAGGTAAATGATTTTATATTTTTGAAACATAAGATATGTGATTTCTCAATTGATAGTTTTCATAAATTTATATGCTTAAATCAATTAATGGTTGTAACTGCAATCATATCATATTGAAAATCAACAAGGCACAAAGTCAATTATTCATTATTTACATATAAAATGCACTAATATGAGTGCATAAATGTGATATGTAATTCTTTAGATAAAAATATATTTTAAATAATTTTGCATTTCTTTAAAAAACATAGATATGATGATATTGATTGATAAGTGGATTATCAAGGTTTGATTAGATACTATCATGGATGAAATATTTCATTGAACTTTTTGAACCGTAAGGCATCTAATTTCATTATTTAAAGTTATTTTTTTGTAAATTTGTCTTTTAAATAAACTAAAATCATATCACTTGAGCTATAATTATATTATTGACTTGTACTTAGTTATGTCCATTAATATGAGTGTATAAATGTGATTTATAATAGCCATATAATATGATGCTCTTTTGAAAAATAAGTCTTTTAATTTCTTGATAATAAGTATTAAGTGGACTATTTAGGCTAATGAGTTATGTCTCATAAGTGAATACTACTCGTTAAATTATAGGGCTTTCAATTTTTAACCCATATTTTTTTTTCATATATTCTTGAATCAACTATTTGTATATGCAATCATCTCATCTCATTTAATTTAATAAGGAATCCATTTAGTGACTTTTATTTGTCTATCACATAATCTATTAAGACTGTATTAATCTCATATTGTATTGTTTTGAAACAAAACTCTATGAAAAACAAAATTCTCTTCTTAATAAAACATGGAATAAATAATTAACAATGTGTTAAGTGGACCGTCTAGACTCATTAAAGAGATGGGCAAAAAATGGTTGTATTTAAACTTTTTGCACCATAATACATTGATTTTCCAATCCATATTAGCATTTTGTCATTTTCAATTCTTAAATAGTTTATTTGTGGTTTAAATAATTTCATAGAATCCAATATGACTTGAAGAATTCTATTTGGCTATATGCATTGATAGAAGTTCATAAATGTGATGCAATTTTTAAATGTAACTCTTAATTTAAGTAAATATATATATTTTACAAAACAAATTATAATCAATTGATAATCAGTTTTAAGTGGTCTATATAAATCCATTTATCAACTTTTATTTTCATATCATGAGGTTTAATCTAAGTGTGTAAATGTGGCACTTTAAAAAAAAAATAAAACTCCATGAAATATGAAATGTTTTTCCTAACAACGCATGGCATAATTAATTGGTAATGAATATTAAGTAGATGTTTAAATTTATTTCAAGGTACGGGTCATAAATAAATCTATTTAAACTTTATGCAACACATGGCATTTGATTTTCCCACCTTTATTAACATTTGGTAAATTTCAACTCTTAAATAAATTATTTGTAATTGAAATAATCTCATAGAAACCAAAAAAACAAGTATGTATTAAATTATATGTATGTATGTATCAATGGAATTTATTTTTGAAATAAAGATGTCAATGTAAGTAAAAAATACTTTTTTTAGAAAATTAATAATTTAAAATCAATTATTTATGAGTTCTAACTTGTTTATTCTATTTTTAATTGACAACTTTTTCTAACTATGCATTATCAAATCAATTATTCCTACATGTAATCGTGTCATATACGTCAATAAGTCAAGAAAGTTTTAATGGATTTTTATTTAACTATCATGTGGTTTAATATGAATGTATAAATGTGAAATTTCTATTTCTAGAATAAAAAACCATCTAAAGAAAATGAATTTTCTAATAAAACATGGATTAATGAATTCACCATGAGCATTAAGTGGACTATTTAAGCTCATTAAAGAGATGGGCCGTAAATGGATTCCTTTAAATTTTTTACAACATATGACATGCTTTTCCCATCAATATTAACATTTTGTAAATTTCAATTCTTAAATAAACTATTTGTACTTAAAATAATCTCATAGCATCCAACAAGACTCATAAGTTATTTATTGAATTTTATTTAGTTATATGTATTCATATAAGTTTATAAATGTAATTTAAATAAAGTTATTAATGCAAGTAAATATATATATTATACAAAAATATTTAGGATTAATTGATAATCAACTTTAAGTGGTTTATTCAAGCTACATGAAAAATCAAGTGTCATAGATGAATTCCTTTTAATACATATTTAATCTTCAAAATCAATATCTTAATGATAATCTAAAAGTGTTTACATTAAGTATTTAATAATCAAAGGACACGGGGACTTATATAAATTTCAACTAAAATACATGATTTATGTTTTGAATTTATTTCTTCCCCATTAAAAATGCTTATCATTTTCTCGTCTTAGTGAAAGTAATGCTCAATCATGGTTTTCCATACAATTGGTTGACACTAAATTTACATCGAGACTATTATTGGTTTTGACAATGTTGATAAGGAGAGATCAGTATCCACACTACCATAAACTTTGCTAATATTTGAAAACCCTTGCCTCCACTACTTACAAGAAGTCACCATTAAAGTTTCTTGTTTACTTCAATTTGTGACATTGTCCATCATAATGGAATGACTTGAATAACCATTTAAGAACCCTCATTTGATGTACTTGGATTTGAGTGGAGATAGATCAATGGTGCCTAACCTTCTTGAAATACCTAGATCAACAATGTATAACTTTTATAGTGGACAATTGCATGCTAAGAAGATGAATGATGACCCCCTCATTAGTGCTTCATAAAGGCACAAAGGGAGCGTAGGAAATTGAGCACAAGAACATTTTACTAAGGTTTTAGTAGACTAGTTTCAATGCAATGCAAGGGACACCTATCCTTGTCATTTACAATAAGATCCTCACATCACCATCATTCAATCAACAAATCCCCCGTAGGTTGGGGGAAGCGGGGTTAGAGTTTCCAGACATAAAATTTAACATCAAGGAATCTAGCATGTTATCCATAACTATAATATCTTTATTGGATGTTTGACATACTCATATGATTTAGCTTAAATCAATTTCTTCTAAGATTTTTATTTCACACTCCTATTGTGTATTGATACTATTGTACGTAACAACCCCATGTTTGACCTATTCATGATCTCTAATTGGTTTGAAATTACTTGAAAATTATTTCAATGTTGGATCAAGTTAATATGGCAATTTACAAATAAATGAATGTCGTTGAAGGCCTTGTAATAGAATAATTCCAAATTTAATGAAATATGTGTTTTATGGTAAAGATATTATTTTAATACATTCCTTTGTTCGATTTCATAACTATGATGCTCCATTATATACCTTCATTTTTATCCACGTGTAAAGTAATTTATGGAAAACAACAATAAATTTAGATGGTTTCACCCCATATTCACCCCATACTTAAGGAAAGTTTAAACTTCTTTAAAATGGGGCCCATGTACATGGAGAGTGGTATCACTTTATCACCCATGAATTCTATGTTAAACTACATGAAATATAACTGGATGAAACATATGATAGATTTGAGATAGAGGGACTTTGCAGCATCATATAAAAGCTATTGCACATTTATAATTATCACATCGAACTCCATTATGGTTTGATTGTCGATGACTAAAATTTAACACAAAATTTGGATTCAAGGCTTCTTATTAACACACCCTCTAATATGTTTATATACAATAATTAATCCCTAGATGTAAAATTGGCATCCATGAAACAAGATATTGGGGATTGTTTGTGGCATTGTAATGTTATAATATTTCTGAGTGTATATTTGTAGGTCAATATTATTGGGGAAACATAATTTTTACTTATGGATGGAATTACCTAATATGGTAACAACCCACAAGAATTTAGACAAGTGAACCCCCTCCCCCTGGCTTGCACCAAAAAAGTGAGCCCCTCAAAAAATACATATATTACTATGTATAATAAAAAACCTTTCTACCCCAATATTATGCAATATATATATTTTTTCTTTTTTCTCTTTTTTAAATCCCCTATATGAATAAACATGTCAATATATTTTCCATATAATGAATCCCCCATATCATCCCTATTCCTTTCAAGACTTCAACTATGATTGACAATAATTTCCTTTATCAAGCCACAAAGAAAAATGTTAAGCTATAGCCATCCAATATTTCAATCCCCTAAATGGGGTGAGAAGGGATGCCACAAGAGGAGTTTCCATCTTCCTCCATGATTAAATGTGACATGCCCCTTAGCCATAAATTTGGAGTATGCTCAATGTTTGTGAGTTTTGAGGCTTAGTGGTTAATGCACCCAACGGGTTTTTATCATGGGATCCCTTTGCCCACATCGGCTTGATTGTAGTTTGGTTGGAGCAAAAAAAAGTGAGGTTACAAGAGGTTTGAATGGTACTACATGCATACTTCCATCTTTTCAATGATAAACTAGGAAGGTGGATGGGAGTTATCCCTGGCATTTCACTAGATTCTTTTCGGTGTATGTATTTTTGTAATAGAGTGTCATCATGGCAACCTTTTTCAAGCTTATCTTGTGAGGAACATGGTCTATGATGGTTGGAATAATTGAGCGTTGGGTCAATGATTATCCCCAATTGTTGGTCTCTCATCATGATGAATTGACAAGCTAGCCACAATAGCCAAAACAGGGGTGATTACAGGATAGAAGGGGGTGCTAAAACTAGGTTGCACGTGATCATGTCCACCCATAAATTTAGAGACCAAACTTCCCTATAAATAAAAAATAATCGCAAGTCTTGAAAGAGAATGTGGTATGTGAATATGAATGCATGTAGTATCATGAAGTCTTAGAGGATGTTAATCAATGGTTTCTTTACCTTAGGCACACTAAAGGTAGGAAAAATCAATACTTAATAAGCATAGAATTATATTGGAGGATGAAGTCCATGCTGACTAAGATTTTGTTGGGAAAGAAAGATGCCAAGAATGAAATCATGTTGACTTTGGATGAGATTGGGAAAGAGAAAGTTGACTTGAGGGTTATTGTAATTACGATGGAACCTTGTGTCCACAACTTTGTAGGTCCCAATAACGTCAAATCTCTAGAGAAAAGCCCCGTTGACATGGTTACTTCCTCTGCCTATTAATACTTCTATTTATGGTCTTGCATATGTTTCCATGGTTTATAATTGATAACAAGTTTTATAGTCATAACTATCTAGATTTTCGTTTTTTTTATGCTAGTTGTCTAGGTGTTTATATCTATAGTTTAATTAACTACAATTGAAGACACTGTTAGTTACATTAAAAAAAATTGTTTATTCAGTATAACACATTCTCTGATGAATATTAGATAGAGGCTCAGTTGTTTTATCAATGGTCTAGTTTCCCTAGTGTTAGACCACTGACAATCATAACTAGGTATTGCTTGTAAATTTCAATATAATATAACTTACTAAAAAAATTATTATAATATTTGAATGATAATAATTCAATTTATATATAAAATAATTCATAATAATTATCCTCATTACAAATTAATAGTTAAATTTTAACAGAAAATAAAAATTGTTATTCATAGAAAATGATGAATATGGTTAATTAGTCAAGCCAATCATTCAATTACAATCATAATTTTTATATAAATTGATCTCATTGATGATGATGTTGATTAACCTCCATTGAATCCATAATTGTTCTACTGGACCTTAATAAAGGTGACAGATCATTGTATTTCTTTAAAATGTTATTTTTTATGCTAAATAATCATTAAGATATGGGCACTAATTTCAGTATACATAGGTCACTCTAAGAGAAAGTGATTTTAATCTCCAACTCTCGTAATGTCACATAGATGCGAGACTCTTTGATCCCACACCCTTTCAATATTGTGCAATGTGCAATTATATTGTTGAGCTCATGAGAGTTTGTTCTTATTTTAGCAATGTTGATTTTCCTCTTTATGCTAGTAAAAATAGAGAGATACTTTCCATAGTCTAGATCAAGGTTGACTACCTCTTGAATGTGTCTTAATTTTCTTTTATCCTTTAATTCCTTAAATCAACATTGATTCTCCTTAAATTTAGATGTAATAACATTTTAAACATTATCATTACTCTGTAAAATTATTTTTTCCTTTATTCCCTAATGATTTAGCCAAGGCTTGGAATCTTTATTCCATCCTTTCTTTCATGACTACTAGATTTGGCTAGAGTTTGAAAAAACTTTGACATAATCATAGTTTTTCTCTTAATAGGGAAAAATACTCACTTAGATGAGGATACAATAAGGTGTATTACCTTTATGTTTGAAATGATAAGCTATAAAATTATTTTCGATATGCTCTGCCTTTCTCAAGGATTATCTTAAGATATTGCACCCTCAAACTTCGCTATCATATAAGAGAACAAGAGTTACAAGAGTCTCAAGGAGGATTTTTTAACTATCCCATCACCAAAGGTCCACTTAATTATGATCGTTCCAATCCCATAGGAATCTTTCCACCCTCTATTTTTCCTTTTCCAAACACTATAGTTCCAATTGAGCTTGTGATGAATATCAATTCCAATATATTTGTATGGAGATACTTTCTTAAAACTATTATTTTCATTAAAAAAGAACCATATGTGATATTTTTTAATTTAATTATCATGAACTCCATTTTTTTCAATGTTCATAATCATACCTATACTAGAGAGAAATTCCTAGAGGACTCTTAGTTTTGTACTGAGGTCATAGAAATGCCTCACCATAAGAACAATATCAGCCAGGAAGAAGAAGTTTATGAATATACCAGACAATTTGTGTTGATACATCGTACATATTCTAGAAAATATTCTAACTTGTCAATGCATATGCCATAGATGGTAGGAAACATGGACAACTCTACTTTTCCAACTAGCCCTCAATGTTCCAAAATTGTATTCGCATACAATCTTACTACTTTCATGCTCAACTTAGAAGGAACTTGTAGCTCTTTTCACCTATTCTAAAGGTTTTTCCTATAGGTTGTGTCAAAAAAATTTCTAAAGTCAAAAAAGAAACCAAGGATATTGACTTTATTATTGCAATACTCTTGCGCAATGATCCTAAGCATAAAAAGACACTCTACAATCTAATTATAGCCTCTTATTCCAACTTGACCTTTAGCCACTAAAACATTAATAATAATAATAATAATAATAATAATAATAATAATAATAATAATAATAATAATAATAGTAGTAGTAAAACTAATATATCAATGTACCTTTCGTAACATTTTTGTTCAATGAAAATAAACAAGTCCATATGCATATTCCAACACAAGTTATGTAGCATCAAGATTTACAATAAGAGAATATTTACCATAAGAGGGTGCATGTTATGTACGTTGAAAATTTCCATACATTTTTTCACTTTTTATGTCAATGAAAAATCCATGTTATAGTTATAATTTATTTCTTTTACGAGTATAGAAGTATGAAGTTAGTTTATCTTTTGGCTAAGCTATTAAATTACAACTAGGGGAAGTATCTTCTCTTGTGCATGAGATCGAAATTGGATATTATTATAAAGTACATGAAATCACTAGAGGTTAACTCGATGATGACCACAAGAAAATTTCCTTTCTTGAAAACACTATATATTTTTAGATTATTTTTTTATCCTAGAGTAAGACCTAAGCTTTCTTTTTATTGGCTAGGAGATCATTTTTCTTGAATGTAAGGAAATGGGTTAATGACCAAGATCTAGAGGTATTTGGAAGGAGTGAAATTATACCTCCTTATGGAGCGATAATTGACCATTCGAGATGGAATGATTTTTCTTAAATAACAATTATGAGTAAGCTCACCTTAACATATAATATATAATAATGTATATCCTCACTACTGGTTGAGAAATGAGTTATGACATAATGTGCCACCTTTGAAAAAATATATATATATAAGTTCATTTAAGAAGAAACCTATTTTTACCCCCATGATAGGTGTCAATTTTGCTGCTATGCCATAATTATGATGAAGACACTTGCTCCATATGAACACATGGCCTCATTAATGCTTATACAAAATATTTTCAATATATTCTTCGATGTGGGGTAATCTTAGATTGTTAAGGTTGAAGTACACCTCCTATGGCAAGTTTGTTTCATATTAATTAAAGGTAATCATATATGCGTGTGGCTCTCTATGTGCATGGCCAACGAGGGTATAACGTGGTGGTGGTACTTTTTTCTGGACCTGTCTCGACTACTAGTTAGAAACTCTGCCATCCCACAATTGTTTTTAGCAATACCCATGTATGATCATCATATTGTTGTTTATAAAATTTGTAATGCACATGGTGGTTGCCCCAACACTTGGTGTATACTAGTTCATGTGACGTTGGTGGATTGGTTTTTCTTAGTTTTTAACATTGGGCCTTCATCTCCTCAATGTAATTGTATGGTCCCTTTGGGGCCATAGGTTGTGGGTGCATATAGTCCAAAGTTTGTTCATTCATTCCCATGATTTTATGGGCCTAGTCCATATGCTGGATGCTGGTTCAATATAAACTCGGTCTACTTATTATTCAAGGTAAACTACGGGCGAGGTGTTGATAGAAAATGTAATCGCTCAACTCTTTATTTGTTGATTGGTATAGCTAGGCAATATGAGTGCTTTCATCTCAAATTGGCATTCTGAATGGTTGGTTCTGGAAGATTCTAGTGCATAGGTCAGTTCACAAGGTTTGTCCAATTTCTCACATGGAAATTGAAAACTCCCCTCAATTGTTAAGTCTACTCTAAGATAGACTGGGGTGTTCCAGAGATGAAAAGCTTGAGGAGGTGTTTTGTGGTTCAAACAGCTAGAAACATGGTCACAAGTAGCCACCTACCAAACCCTTGGTATTTGGGTGCAACACACTTCCTCCAAAATGATGGTCATCTACCTCATGTAGAATAGAAATCATGGTGTTGAATAGTTTCAAGCAGATGGAACACAACTTATGGCTCCAATTAAGATGGATTGTGAAACTCCAAGCGACTCTTGGTCTGGGTAATTTTTAGTCTCCTTTGGATTTAGAAGCCAAGCATGGTTATAAAATAGTCTTTCTGTTCTTTAGGAAATGGCAAGATTTTATTTTTGTTATGATAATTGGCCATAGTATGGCCCTTATGCCTCTGAACTCTTGAGGCTAGTTAACATTTTTGAAAGACCTTTTTGTCTATCTAATGTTCAAATTGTGTGAAGTATTTGTAATGTCAAGATATTAGACTTGTGATACTGGTTTGGTTTCCCACTAGGCAAACTATTAACACAAACTTCTCTTCTATGTAATGCCTTATCAAATTAATGGAAAATCAGACCTTAAAGAAACAAAAAAGATACCTATCTTTATGATAAAAATAGTTCCAAATTTTATGTTTATCGTATTGATTAAAGTGAGGTGAGATGAAAATTCACCTTATTTTTTATCATAACGTAATAATAATGTTATTATATTGATATTAAAACATTTTGATAGGATTTCCTACTTTATTATCTTTGCTTTCATTTGTTATGTAAGGTCATTTGGGTTGACGATAGATATTTTTACTAGGCTTGATTAGTATAAGGCCCATCCTTATGCCCTATATAGGAGAGGGCCACTTTGTAGAAAATGTCCAAAACATGTCCATTCATGGACTTATAAAATGGAGTTAATGATCACTCGACAAATACAACCTTGTTAGTGACTCCATATTTTCTAATAAAAGTAAATTTCATTTTGTTCTCCTCATATTTTTTAAATTTTGATGTTCTTGGTTTTATTAAAGTGGACTATAACCCGTAAGGACAAAATTTTGTTGCTAATGTTCACATTAGTCAAGTGGAGCTATAAATTCTAATAAAATTCATACTAGATTGAAGGAAGAATTTTGATTTAAAAGAGCTTGACTTTGTCCATTTATTAAATCATCCTTATAAAAATTACTCCTATTTTTAAAATTTGCCATATGTTTTTCCTAAATGTTTAGTCCCTTAGTGGCAACTCCATTTCTAATTAATGATAGTTACTATGAAACTTCTACCATTTTACACCAGAAAAAAAATTTCGTAATAAAGAGACTATATTGCCATGTTTTAAAACCACTTACCCTTAAAATATCTATCATTATAATAAATATATACATATTAAAAGCAATTACATATCCCATGTATTCATTCAATTAGTAATGTTCAAACTTCTACGATGATCCTCCTTGTCGTACCTTAATCATGTTGTTGTGGTACATTACACTAAGTATAAGTTTATTAGGACCTCATCGAGACCTATAATCTAGCCATCATTAGGCCCTATTCCATACATTAGTAGGGTCACATATGACACATTTTTCATTCACTACTAGACTTTCCCTATCATTTGATACATTGTTTATTTTTTGGGTTTTCTATTATTATTAGGGGGTGTCACCTAGGAGCATATTTGGTGTTGGCTAGGCATTGGTTGGAGGATGACATGGATAATTCCACTCCATTAATTCATACTACCTCATGCATAGGCCTTCATATAGTGAGTATGCACTTCCTCTGCCTAACTACCACTTGTTAGTATACTTTTAGTCAAATTTTGGAGTTTAACTCGTTAATATTTTGCATGTGAGAGTGATTAAATAGTTCTAATTGATTTATAACTCCACTTACTTCTAGTTCACCCCATTATTTGATATTTTACTAATTTTGTGTCTCTGTTCTAATTTTGACTTGCTTGCCAAATAGGGAAAATTATTTTGTAGTTAATTGAGTACATGCACATGGAGCCTCAACCTAATCCAAATTAGATATTCCTCCTAGAGATTTTATATATTGTATTTTTGGGTGAATTTATTGGCGTTAAGTTTAGAACATAAATTTTTCGATCTTAGAGTGTAAGCTTAGAAACACTACACTTTATGTGTGGAGGTATAGGAAATTATGGTTCTATTGTCTTACTACTATAATGGGAAACCTATCTTCATTGTCATGTATAAGAGGTTTGATCACTAGGAAATAAACTTGAAGAATACCTTGCTTCTGTAATGATGACAAGATTTATATAGGTTGTCCCTAAGTCTCTTCTTCCACATACCTTGCCTCTATAATTGATAATAATCTAGCAAGAAGGAATAATCTAAAGGAATTGTACTGAAAGGGATAACTATTGTAGAGGTTTCACATGTCATAGCCCTTTTAAATAAATTTTCATCCTAAGACATCAAGCACTACATGAAAGGTTACAATGCACTTTGGCTTCCCTTAATGAACATGCTTATTATTCTACTTAATGCAATAAGGAATTGTTGTCACTGCAATCAACACCCTCCAATAATTTTCTCACACTTGAATTTTTGGTCCTACTAAGTATCTTACAATTTTTCACTCTATATTTACTCCATGGTCATTTTATTTTTGGAAAAGAACTTAAGTCTTCTTCCTAGTTTCAAATTTTCAAGTCACTTGCACAACATGCACAAGATGAGTTCATGAGAACACTTACTTTATGCAAGTTTGAACAGAAATAGAACCATCTATCAAGAAAATTCCCATGCTATGCTCAAATGATGATGACAATCATTGCACACCTTTATCGGCCATCTCTCTCAATTTGGTTGCATTTGTACTTTTATTTCAGTGATTTTTTTCAATTGTTGCTTTTGCACACTTGCTCTTTCACAAGTTTCACTTTCACATTAATGGTTGTCGCTTTTAATTATTTTCACTTTAATAAGTGTCATTTTCATGTTATCTTCACTCTGACATGTGTCTCGTTTAAGGTCATTCACATTTTTCAAGTGTTTCTTTCACACCTACATGTGTCACACCTATGCCACCACCAAAGTTATTTTTTAAACACTTTGCTACATCATATGCTCTTACATATCATTATAATATGTTCTAGACACATTCCTACAACTTAGTGCACCTTTTGGTCTCAATCATCACATTTGTCGTAACTTGTGTTCTAAGTATCGTAAGGTATCATTTCAATTGTATCACTTAGAAATAAGTGTCTCTTTATTGTTTTTTCGAACTATGATTTTCAATCATGAATCTTGTGTATTATTTTGGCTTTTATTGATTATTTTATGTGCGTGATCCAAGACTAAGTCATATCCGGATGCATTTTCCTCTTTTACTCTATCTATCCCACACTTAGACATTTTGTAGCCCTTATTGGTCCATCATCCCAGTGCAAGTTGTGAATCCATTAGCCATCTTACTAAGTGTGGAACTCAACGTATCCATGGGCCTCAATGATGCAATCATATTACCAAATATTTTTGCAATAAGTCCCTCTGAATATTAACCCAAATTTATTGCACAGTATGATCCTCCCACAGGTAGTCACTTGATGCTCCATGCTTATAATAACTCACTACACTGAGTTTTGGTTACCTTTTCCATGCATGACACATAGATAATTCCTAGATAACAACATGGACCTCTTTCACCCTCTTGCAGAGGAAAAATATGCAATGCAAAGATCCTCCTATCCTCCCAGTGCAGTGAAAACCCTCCTAGGAAATTTGTTACATCCCTATGGAACCCTTAAGGAAAATCACACTCCAAATTGTGAACCACCCACTGTTTGCTCAAGCTATGCTATCTTGGGATGAAAAGTGCATTAAAAATCAACAGTGGTCACTTGTTGACAATATTGTGCCCTCTTTCAAGCTTTTCTTCCTTTTAGCGCATGGTGCACTCCCGAAAGCTAAAACCTCACCATTCCCTATTCCCCAATGTTCCCTGTGCCCAAGCCTTGCTTAAATTCTTCCTCTAAATTGCATGGTGTAGTAGGGAAGGCTAAAGGAAGCCTTATCTCTTCCTTTGACTAGTCAAATTGTGCTGACCTAGAAGTCTCTTTTCCCTTTGACCACATAACATAGTTTCGAAGGTTGAACCTTTCACCTTCCCTCCTTCCCAATGCGCTCATGTACCGTAGCGTTACTTAAACCCTTCGTTTGATAACATGGCATAGTAGGGAAGGTTGAAGTATATATCTCCTCACCCTTGATTAGTTAGACTACATTTTTCAGTTTTCCTCTCTTTTCTTTGAAGCACACAACACAATCTTGAAGCATGAAACTTTCCACCTTATGCCTTCAGCTTCCCCCACAACGGTTGACCAAGGAGATATCCTTCTCATAGTGCATTGTGCAATAAAAATGAATAGTGGATCCTTCCTAAAACATTGATGAGTTTTATTGTACCCACTTAATCAAGCCTTATTCTTTTAACCCTAATAGCCCTATCATGAACAAATCATTCTATGAGCCAGGTAGTGATAGAATAAAAGTTTTAAGACATAATTTTCATTTCCTTTTATGGTATTCATTAGAAGGAGTACTATCTCAAAATACCAAGTTGATGCTCAAGGAAGATAGTAAAGAAGATGAACAAAGAACACTTGCAGAGTGTCAGGCCATGATTAACTTTGAATGAACTTGTTGTATTTGCATTAAGATATAATATGACTATATGAAAGGAAACTAAGACTATTAGGTTTCATCTTCCAATTTCTCTTCATCTTCCAACTTAATTTATTTTTCTATTTATAATATTTACATAGGATTCCTAATCCCAAATATTAGGTGTCAACATTCATCCCCTTAATCTAAAGGGTTTTTGGTGTTGGGTTGTACTATATTCTTTCATGACTAGCCCACATAGTTAACCGGGGGTTAGAGACGGGGCAGAGCCTGCCCCCCCTTCGTTACGCCTATTGCGTAGTGGTGGGGTCACAGGAGGTTTGATGGTTTCAAGTAACCCCCCTCTATGGGGTCTGGTGTAGTGCCCTAGAAAACTTTGTTTTTGGACCCTATATTAGGTTGTGCAGACCTACCTATCGTTTTGTGCATGATTTTCGCACACGGTTTTGGACGCGATGGTTTTTGGTCCATGGTTTTGGACACGATGGTTTTCGGTCCATGGTATTGGATGCTTTGCATGTATAAATATGTATTGTAACATTGAAAGGAACATAATGAAAAATCAAGCTGGTAGTCCTGGTTTTGGGATCTAGGGGAAAAACTCTGTGTATATGTGTTTTACGTGTTATTCCCTCGCATTGTTTATTTTCTGTGTTTTAGAATTCGTATCCAGGTAATTTCTATACAAGGTTCAAACCTACATTTGGTAGTGGAGTTTTTTTGGCTTCATGGGGATGCCTTTTTTACTGAGGGGTTTCGCTCAAGCCTGTGGTAAACCCCGTTCAACAGGAGATTTGCAGGATTGATTATGGTGGTGAAAGAAGATGGCGAGAAGTGGAAAGATAGAGATCGAGAAATTTAATGGTCAGAGTTTTTAGTTATGGGAACTCAATATGGAGGATCTATTGGTGGATAAAGATCAGTGGGTCGTGGTATATCGAGGTACTAAACCAACGAGAGTGTCTGATGAGGAATGGAAGAAGTTGGATGAGAAGGCTAAGAGGATAATATGATTGTGTGTCTCAGATTCAGTATTACTGAATGTATCAGAGGAAGCTATGGTGAAGGGTTTGTGGGACAAGTTAGGGACTTCATACCAATCTAAGTCTCTGGTGAACAAATTTTTCCTACGGAAAAAGTTGTATAACTTGATGATGAAAGATGGAGACTCGGTGACAGAGCATTTGAATGAATTTAATGTTGTGGTAAGTTAGTTATTATCTGTTGATATTAAAATTTTAGATGAAGATAACTGCATCAGTTTGTTGCGTTCTCTATCAGATTCATGCGATAGTCTGGTTATTGCAATAGGTAGCAATGCAAACGCCTTGCAGTTTGATGAAATATTCTCATCCTTGCTGACGAAGGAGATGAGGTGGAAAAATATGGAGAGCTAGAATGGTGATGCCTTGTCTATATGAGGATGGTCCCAGAATAGAAACAAAAATAAGTCATTGAGTGGGAGATCTAAATCTACAAGAAAACCTGTAAAGGTGGTGTGATGGAAATGTAGAAAGGAAGGGCACTGCAAAAGGTATTGCAAATCTAAAGCTCCTGGCAAAGGAAAGGGATTTGATGATGCTCCTTCTGCAGAGGCGAAACCCACCTTATATGAAGGTGGGGATGTGTATTTGGCTTCTTCAAGTACACATGTAGATCATGAGGCATGGTTTATTGATTCAGGTGCATCCTTTCAATTCACTCCCCATAGAGAGTGGTTCTATGAGTATGAGAAATATGATGGTGGTGATGTCTTCTTGGGGGATGATAGGAAGGCTAGAATTGTTGGTCATGGAAAATTAAAGTTGAAGTTGTAAGGTGGAATGTTTAGAACACTTTTGGGTGTTCTAAATATTCCTGCATTGGCCAAAAGTCTGATTCATGTAAGAGAGTTGGATGACGTAGGTGTAAAAATAATGTTTGAGAAGGATACTTTGCAAGATGGTTCGGGGAGAACTGGTATTGATGCGGGGAGTTCAGATTGAAATTTTGTACAAGCTGCAAGGTAAAACCATTGCTGATGGGTGCAAGAGCTTTGTGGTTCCTAAAAGTTGAGCAGAAAATCTAGTGGTCTCTGGAGAGAATACCATGTTGTGGAATCAAAGGCTTGGACATATTAGAGAGAAGTACCTTTGAATACTTCATGGTAAAGGTATGGTAGAAGGTATGAGTAATAGATATCTTGATTTTTATTTATGTTAAAATTGTGTATATGAGAAGCAGAATCAGGTGAGTTTCCCCTCTGGTGGTAAGAGGGTGAAACATATATTAGAACTTGTGCACAATGATGTGTTTGGACCTGTGAAGGTTGAATCACTGGGTAAGTCTGTGTACTATGTATCATTTATAGATGACTTCTCAAGGGATACATGGATATATTTCCTTAAGAAGAAATATGAAGTCTTTGACAGGTTTAAAGAATTTAAGGCTCTAGTGGAAAACCAGACAGAGAAAAATATAAAGGTGTTGGGGACAGATAACAGTGGATAGTTTTACAGTAAGGAATTTGAAGAATTCGGTAAGAAGTGTGGTATAGCACGATAAAAGAATTCTCCATACACACCTGAGCAAAATGGAGTTGAAAAAAGATTGAAGAAGACGTTGATGGAAAGGGAAAAAAGCATGCTAAGTGGTTCCAGGTTAGGATAGGAATTCTGGGTAGAGGCGATGGAGACAGCATGTTACCTGGTCAACATATCACCTTCATCAGCGTTGGAGAATAAGACTCCACAAGAGGTATGGACTAGTAAGAAACCCTCTCTTTCACATATGAGGGTATTTGGATGTGATGCATATGTACATGTCCCAAAGGAGAAAAGAACCAAGTTGGATAGTAAATCTGAAAAGTGCATCTTTATTGGGTATAAGGGTGGTTTAAAGGGTTATAAGTTTTGGAACCCAGTAACAAGGAAGGTTGTGTACAGCCGAGATGTGGTGTTCAGATAGGTGAAAGATGTTATTAAGCATGAATTCCAACCAAGGGAACCTAAGAAGATAGAGTTTGAGCTTAAGGAGGAAGAATCAGACTCTATAGCAGAGGAGGAATCAAAATATGAAGAGCCAGAAACTCCGTGTGTGAGAAGATCAGTTCGAGAAAGAAGGAATCCAGAAATGTATAGTCCATCTGCTTTCTTTTCAAAATTTTCTTTATCTGTTAGTGATGATGATCCCATAACTATGAAGGAAGCATTACATACAGAGGATGGAAAACTCTGGAAAAAGGCCATGGTTGATGAAATGGCATCTTTGCACAGAAATGAGGCTTGGGATCTAGTGGAGTTGTTGGCTGGAAGAAAACCCATTTCCAAAAAATGGGTGTTCAAGAAGAAGACAAATGTAGAAGGAAAGGTGGAGAAATAAAAAGCTTGTTTGGTATCAAAATGTTATTCCCAGGTGCAGGGAATTGAATTTAGTGATATTTTTTCTCCTGTTGCTAAGGTAACTTCTATTAGATTACTTTTATCTGTTGTTATTGTTTTTGATTTTGAGGTAGAACAGATGGATGTGAAGACAACATTTCTTCACGGCGATCTGGAAGAGGATATCTACATGAAGCAAGTTGAAAGCTTTACGGTGAAGTTTAAGAAAGAATTGGTATGGAAGTTAAAGAAGTCTCTGTATGGGGACTTGGCTTCACCATAAGCAAAGCATATCACTATGTGTATTTTAAATTAATTGGTGACCATGTTATTTATCTGGTCTTGTATGTGCATGATATGTTGTAGGCTTGAAATGACAAAGAAATTATCCAGGATTTGAAGACCCAATTGTCCTCCAAATTCGACATGAAATATCTTGATGCTGCAAACTATATTTTGGGTATGGAAATTAAAATAGATCGAGAAAAGAGGAAGCTCTGGTTAAACCAGAGGAAGTATGTCGAGACAATAGTGCAGAGGTTTAATATGTAGGATAGTCAACAAGTGAAGGTTCCTATTCCTATAGGTGTGGAGTTATCTGTTGAACAATGTTCCAAGACACAAGAAGAGGAAGAGGACATGTCTCATGTTCCATATGCAAGTGTAGTCGGTAGCCTAATGTATGCAATGGTCTGTATTAGACCAGGAATTGCACGTGCAGTGGGAGTATTGAGCAGGTTTATGTCAAAACAAGGGAAGGAGCACTAAACAACAGTGAAGTAAGTTTTCGGTTATTTGCGTGGCATTAGCGACTATGGTTTGTGCTATCAAGGAATACCACGATTGGATAGAGTGTTGGATATTCATGGCTTTTTTATGTAGACTGGGTTGGAGATCTGGATCAGAGAAGATCTACAAGTGTGTATGTGTTTAACCTATTTGGAGGTGCAGTACGTTGGATGAGTAAGAAATAATCTGCAGTGGCACTATCAACTACAGAGGAAGAATACATGGCAGCCACTCATACATCCAAGGAAGTATCTTGGTTGTAGAGATTATGTTCAAGTATGGGGTTAGTATAGGAATCTATAAGGATAGACTGTGACAGCCAAAGTGAAATTTTCTTGGCAAAGAACCCTGTATATCAGTCAAATACAAAGCACATTGATGTTCAGTATCACTTTGTGAGGGATATGATAGAAGAGAAAAAGGTGTTGTTGGTAAAGGTGGACACTTTGAAGAATACTGCAGATGCATTGACAAAATTTGTGAGCTCTGAGAAGTTCTCTTGGTGTAGAGAAATAATGGACATTTTAGGGATGGATAAATGACTAAGCTCTCTTGTGGCCCCCTGTGGAAAGAAAACAACAAGTGGGAGAATTTTGGGCTGCGTTATATTCTTTCCACTACTAGCCCACGTAGTTCACTAGGGGGTTAGAGGGGGGGTGGAGCCCCCCCCTCGTTGTGCCTATTAGATAGCGAGGGGGTCACAAGGGGTTTGAAGGGTCCAGGTAACCCCCCTCTATGGGGTTCGATGCAGTGCCCAGAAATTTTATGTTTTTGGACACTATATTAGGTTGGGTGGACTTACCTATCATTAGGTGCATGATTTTCCCACATGGTTTTGGACGCGATGATTTTCGGTCCATGGTTTTAGACGCGATGGTTTCGGTCCATGGTATTGGATGCTTCGACATGTATAAATATGTATTGTAACATTGAAAGGAACATAACAAAAAATCAAGCTGGTAGTCTCGGTTTTGGGATCCAGGGGAAAATCTCTGTGTATATGTGCTTTATGTGTTATGTTGTCACAGTGTTTATTTTCTATGTTTTAGAATTTGTATGCAAGTAATTTTTTTACAAGGTTAAAACCTATAGTTGGTGAGTCCATGCATCATTCTGAATCTTTCAAACTTTTCCCTTCCAAGAGCTTTGGTGAAGATGTTTGCAATCTACTCATTTGTGGAACAATGTCGTAGGTGATTTTTTTTGGCCTCAAAATGATGTCAAATGAGGTGGTATTTTTTATTGTTGTACTTCATTCGATCATGCCACATCAGGCTCTTGGCCAACTTTTATTTCAGAAGTGTTTTCCATCAAAATAGGAGTTGAATGTACTTGTTTTTATTGCCTCAGTTGTGGAATATGCTAGAAATGACTATTTTTGTGACCTTTAGGAGATATCTCCTAATCCAAGACTCATAACATAACCTGAAGTAGATACCCTAGTTTTTTCATCTCCATCGAAATCTGAATCAAATTAGCTAATCAGGCTGAAGTCAGCAACCTGTGTATACTTGAGTCCAAAGTCTTGAGTTCCATTCAAGTACTTTAGAACTCTTTTTGCAACAGACGAATGACCCTCACAAGTCTTTTGCATAAACCTATAGAGGATTCCAACATCAAATGAAATGTCTGGTCTAGTAGTAGTCAGGTTGTTGAGACTTCCTATGAGTTGTATGTACTTTTTTGCATCCTCAAATTCTTTTCCTTCAGTGGATGTGAGCTTTAAGTTCGATTCCATTGGAGTATTCAAAGGATTTCACTCAGCCATGTCAAACCTATTCAACAGATCTCTAATGCACTTCTTCTGAGAGAGGAACAAAAACTTTATATTCGTTACTTCAATACCAAGATAGTAGTGAACATAACCCAAATATGTCATTTCAGAACCTTTCCTCAATTCTTTCTTTATGGATGCAATGTAGCTCTCATTATTCCATGTCGTCAAAACATCATCTACATACACCACAACATATACAAGTGTTTTTCCAACTTTCCTGACAAACAAAGTTGTATGATCATGATCATAATGTTTGAAATCAAGTTTAACAGGATTTTTAGTTAATTTCCCATACCAAGCTCGCGGTGTTTTCTTGAGGCCACATAATGATTTTACAAGTTTTCATACTTTATGTTCCTAACCCTTCACAACAAATCCTTTTGGTTGGGACATAAAAACATTCTCAAATGTCCATTCGAGAAAGTAGTTTTTACATCCATTTGATGGATTTTCCAAGTGTTATGAGTTGTTAAGGAAAATAGTCTCTTCATGGTAGACCATTTTTCTATGGGGGCACATCCTCCTCATAGTTGAACCCTTCCTTCCGTGCAAAACATTTTTCCAAAAGCTTGGCTTTGTGCTTGTCAAGTGAGCCATATGTTTTATACTTATTTTTGAAGACCCACTTGTAGCCTATTGGTTTGCTTCCCAATGGAGGATCAACCAAATTCCAGGTTCCATTGCTTATCAAAACATCATATTCTTTATGCATCACTTCTTTCCATTCATTGTGAGAAGTGGCTTCTTTGAAGGAAGTTTGTTTGGAATATGTTATGAAACCAGCTGAAGAAAAGATAGAAAAGATAGATCAATGCCTTAGAATTCAGCCTCTTCGAGAGGGCAACCTCCTTTACATTACATAAATGAACAATTCTTGGATGATACAAATGAAAAGACCTCCTTTCTATATATAGGAGTCTAAGGGGTCATAACATAATCAGAGCCGACATAACAATAATAATGTAAGGGCACAATAATAACAATAGTGGGCTTCTATGGAGCACAATAGTAACAATATGGGCACTACATGGGTACATCAATATAATAAGTGGGTTATACTAATAACAATAAGGGGTTACACTAGTAGTATAGGGGCCTAACATGCCCCTCTCCTTCAAAAAGCGTTGTACTCAACGCTTTAGTAGTTCTTGATGCTTCTGTATAAAATTCTTGTCTTCCCATGTGGAATATTCAACGGGTAAGTTCTTCCACTTGATGAGATACTCTGAAATTGATCGATTTCGTAGCTGTCGGGTTCTTGTTTCTGTGACTGGTCCAGGTTCCATTATGATTTTTCCTTCCTCTTTAATTTCTGGCAATATTGTTTGAATTGGGATCTTTTGCAACTTTTGAATAAGTGGCCATACTTCTTCATCCTTCTTCCATTCATCCCTTGCTTTGTTTATCCAATCTGGTTGGATAATATAAATAGCACAAAACAATGCTTCCACATCCTTATCCTTGAAGAGTCTTCCCATTTGGTAAGGTCACCATTTTTTAAGTGCCTGTTGTTTCGTTTCATTTTGCACCGAAGTGGTGTTATCCTTTAAAAGTTGGAGAACTTGTTGTTGATGCTCGATGTGATCTTTCACTGCTTGAACCTTTTTCTTCTTGATATGTCCTTCTATCTCTAGAGTTTGAGGAGTGGTAATTTCTTCCAATCCTTTACAAGATATGGTCGGATTTATTTCTTGATGCTCAATGTGATCTTTCACTTCTTGAACATTTTTCTTCTTTATATGTCCTTCTATCTTGATAGTTTGAGGAGTGGTAATTTCAAACAATGAATTACAAGATATGGTTGGATTCATTTCTTCTTTCTCGATGTGATCTTTCACTTCTTGCACCTTTTTCTTCTTGATATGTCCTTCTATCTTGAGAATTTGAGGAGTTGTAATTCTTTCCAATGCTTTACAAGATATGGTCTGATTCATTTCTTCTTTCTCTGGGGTGGGGTCTTGGCGTATATCTTCTTCTTTTCTTGTTTCTTGATCCTTTTCTTCCTCCTCTTCATATTCTATGTAAAATAATTTCTTCTCAGCACACTTATGACCTTGAGTGCATTTGCTTTCACAATTGTAACAAAGCCCTTTTTCTCTTTTTTCTTCCAATTGTTCTGGTGTAACCCTTGTAGGTTGTGGAAGGCTAGGAGAAACAAAACTTGCATCTTTATAGTTGTGAGGGGTACACTTCCTGGTTTCCATAATTTTTCTTTCCACTATGTCACAAAGCCCTTTTACTCTTTCCAATTGTTGTGGTGTTGCTCTAAAGAAGGTGTTTCTCTTTGTATCCTCATAATGTGCTATCATTTCCTCTGTGAAAATTGACCACGTAACAAGTTGTTTACGAGAACAAAGCCCTTGTACCATAAAAATTGATCTGGTTCTAAATATGAAGATGCAATACATACCTTTTGTAACAGTTGTACACCATGTATATCAAAATATTGCTCCATCTGAAGTATCCAATTTACCGGATCCTTGCCATCAAACTTCCTCATCTTACTTCTTCTTGATTTTAGGAGCTCTACCTTGAAACAACTATAAATATGTACTTTCAGATCTTTAAGTTCCAAAATTGTGACCTGTAGTAGCCCTCTGTGTCCTCTTTCCAATGCCACCAATATGATCCAAATTGGATTCTCCAAGAAAGAGTTATGCACAATCTCCCAAGATGACCTGATTATAGACTAGTTCAGTAGAGCGAACTTGTACAACGTGCCACGAGTCACTGTTTCAACCTTTGGATTTGAAAAATGCATAAACGAAACTACAGTCTGTCCTCTTTCTGTACCTTCTTACAAAATTTCAATTCGATCCCCAGAGAGAACATTATGACGATTTTCCCCAGGTCACCTGTTTTGAATGTAATTCAGGAGTCTGGAAAAAGACCAACTTCCTCAGATCATATCTCCGCAAATATCACGTAAAAAGCTCTGAAATTCGGACCCAAGGTTTGGCGCGATTTCTTCTCAAATGGGTTTTTTTATGACTTCTGAAACGTCACAGAAAAAAGTTATAGCGAAAATGCCACGATGACCTGTTTGGAGCAGCAAAACCCTCGAATCCAAAGCTCTGATACCAAATGTTATGAAACCAGCTCAAGAAAAGATAGAAAAGGTAGATCAATGCCTTAGAATTCAGCCTCTTAGAGGGGGAAACCTCCTTTACATTAGATAAATGAACAATTCTTGGATGATACAAATGAAAAGACCTCCTTTCTATATATAGGAGTCTAAGGGGTCATAACATAATCAGAGCCGACATAACAATAATAATTGTAAGGGCACAATAATAACAATAGTGGGCTTCTATGGGGCACAATAGTAACAATATGGGCACTACATGGGTACATCAATATAATAAGTGGGTTATAATAATAACAATAAGGGGTTACACTAGTAGTATAGGAGCCTAACATGCCCCTCTCCTTCATACATAATCAGAGCCGACATAACAATAATAATGTAAGGGCACAATAATAACAATAGTGGGCTTCTATGTGGCACAATAGTAACAATATGGGCAACTACATGGGTACATCAATATAATAAGTGGGTTGTACTAATAACAATAAGGGGTTACACTAGTAGTATAGGGGCCTAATATGCCCCTCTCCTTCAAAAAGCATTGTCCTCAATGCTTGAGTAGTTCTTGATGCTTCTGTATAAAATTCTTGTCCTTCCATGTGGAATCTTCAGCAGGTAAGTTCTTCCACTTGATGAGATAAAATTAGTTCACAATCATAAGAAACATCCATATCAAGAGGTGAGCTAGGATCATCTACATCACATCCAGTTTGTCTTGTTGAGATTCTTTTTCCTGTCTTTCCAACTTCATAAGGAAAAACACTTTCAAGTGTCTTTGTTGGCCATTTTGGAGGACCTTTCTAAGATGGCTCGGGTTTCTCAGTTGACTAATATAGGGTTGAATCAAGATTTAGTTTCCCAGTTTTGTCAATCACATCACTCAAAGTTTCATCATTGGTTGGAGCTTCATGAGATGGAGATAGTGCTTCAGAAGAAAATTCCATAGATTGATCCAATATAGGGATCTCCTCTTCAAGATGTGGAATCTCATTATCAAACTCTTCAAAATATTGTGCAATTTTAATCTATATAAGCATCAAGTGGTCGCTCAACAACATTTTCAGTCTTGGAAGATTCAAGAAAGATCACATCTCTAGATATTATAGACTTCTTATTCATCTCATCATAGAGATGATATGATTTCTTGGTATTTGAATACCCCAAGAGGATACAATTGTGACTCCTTGCACCGAGTTTATTTCTTTGATCCTTATGTATCAAGGCATAAGAGATGGAACTAAAAACCCTGAGATGAATCATCGAAGGAATGTGGGAATACCACATTTCATAGGGAGTCTTATTTTTTATAGCATTAGATGGACACATATTCTTTATATACACAACATGTAGAACTAATCATCTGAAAACAAGAGTTTAACATTCTTGGAAAGAATCATGGAACGTACCATATTTAAGAATGTCATGTTCATTCTTTCAGCTACTCTGTTATGTTGGGGATTATAAGGCGGAGTTTTTTTATGTTTGATCCCATGTTGGAGAAGATAGATTTCAAATTCATTTGATGTATATTATTTTCCATTACTAGAACAAATAAATCCAATATGAGATTATGTATCATTTTCAACCCATTCATGAAAGTCATTAATTTTTTCAAATGCTTCAAATTTGTTCTTCAATAAATAAACCCAACACATTCTGGTGTAGTCATCAATAAATGTCATCATATATTTATTACCATTTGCAGAAGGAACAAGCATTGTGCCACACAAATCAAAATGAATGAGTTCAAGCTTGCCTCTAAAACTCTTCCTTCCTCTTCCTCTAAAAGAATCTTGCACATGATTCTTCTATTTATGTGCAAGGAACATAGCTTCTTTAGAATGAGGAGTTTTCTTCTTCCCAAAATACTTCTCTCTTTAGAAAAATTATTCTCAAGGGATTCAAAGGAGATCTCCTTAAGTTTTCCACCTTCTTGTAATGACTCAAGTTAATGTGAATAGGTGGGATATAGTGCCTCTACGTAGGTTACGAGAGGAACATCTATTTCAACACAGTGGCCTTTTTGTGATGTATAATGGATCTTATTTATGATGCCAAGGCAAGAGAGTCATGAGTTTTCAACTCAATATTGAACAACTTAAGCATCAGTTGAACAACTTCAATTTTCAGGAGTTTGATTCATACAATTCCTTCAACTTTTTCAAGGCTTCAAAGGGATTTGAAAATGGTGAAATATGTCGACCCACCTCTTTATTTAGGGAGGCTGCAATCAAGGAATATACCTTTTTGTTCTTATTTTCCCAAATGGAAATCTCCTTGTCTGAAGTGGGATTTTCAGGTGCATTGTCTTCTTCTCCGTCACAAACCCCTTTCAACAACTCATTAAAAATCAAGGTGTGTTTTATCTTCCGAGACCACTCATGGTATTTCTCTTTGCCAGTGAGAACTACTCCCACTATAGATATAAGGGAATGCATCATAAATTATTATTTATATCCAAAATAATTACAATGGTCGCAATTATTTGTAATAAAAATAATTATGAATCTTCAACTAAGAGTGTAGGATCTTAATACAATTTCATTACAATATAATACTTCTTAAGGTCTTCATAAAGAAAAATATGATTCGTTACACATAAAATAATTTACCAATCGCAACATACCATAACTTACAGCCACCAAAAAACTTTAACGCATAAAGGAAAATGTACCATGGTTATGGGTCCATCAATATTCCTCCACTCTATCACCAATCGACTTTTACAATGAAATGAATTTTTCTATAAAACATTCATTGCATTTTTTTTTTGTTTTTAATACTTGAATCACCAACATACCTCATATATCTATATGACCATGATACCATTGATCAACGTACCACACACCAGTAGACATATCAATGCAGGATTCACCAACACACCATGCACCAGAAATTGAACAATGAATAGTAAAGGATTCTCACCATCAATGAAGGAAGGGAAACTCAGCCACCACTCCATGCATAAAGCAACTGTTAAGTTTTGGGTATGTTCTATGCTAGAGTAATTTATTTAATTTCTTTTCCATATTAGCAATCACATCAGCATAAAGTAAACTATAGATAGAACATAAATATAAATCGCAGAAGACAAGCCAAGACAAGAGGACAAAAGATGTGGCACGAGCAAGGGACAAACCCCACAATGTGTGGGGAAACCCTTTGATCAAATCTTCTTTTATTTTCAAAGTTCAGAGAGAGAGAGAGAGAGTACATTTACAACAGAATTCAACACTTTGACTTATCTAGATCTGAGCATAGATCATCTCCTATAGCAATGAGATTAGTTGAAGACATTCTGCTTTAAGTGATTCTCCAAGGTGACTCCTGCACCTATCATCGTGTTTCATTTGGTCCTCTAGCTGCACCATTGCATACTACACCATGCTGCACTAATCATGATTATCATCATGTTGCCCATGTCCATGATCTTATCCATCATCATGGTGCTCAAAAAAATGTGCATCATCATCATACTGCTGCCTCTAATCCATGTATCATGGTGCTGCCCATGCACATGATCTCATAGTGCTGCCCATCATATTGTTGCCTCTGCCTTTTCGTTGCTTCATCATGTTGTATCAATTTGCTTTTGTTGATATCAACCTTAGCTGCTTGCTATGGCTTGTAGCCTAGCAAAGCAACTAGCCTATAGATCCTATTTGGCAGACTTCCTAAACTAGTCTTGTCTGCATTAACGGGTCTCTTGCTATAACAGCTTATAGGGTTTCTTCATGAACCAATGTATCATGTTGTTACCATGACAGCATATAGATCGTTTATCATGAAGTTGCTACATATGACAATTTATATGTTTCCACCTACGAGTATATATATGCATTCTCTCAACCATATACGTTTGCTGCGTATGACAATTGATATATTTCCATCTGCATGTATATATATCCAAGAATACTATGCGTATATATATTCATATATCATAGCCTGTGTATATGTAACTATTGCTGTGATGAGGGAGTATTCATTGACTACATTGAATCTTGATCATGAACAACATGTAGAATACGTTGTACTATGACACCTTTTCATCACTGTGGCTCCAGCCTGACTACCCAGCATGTGACACTTCTTCATCACTGTGGCTCAAGCGTGACAAACCAGCATGCTACACCTCTTCATCACTGCGACTCTAGCATGATTGCCCAGCATGCTGCACCTCTTCATCACTGTGGCTCTAGCATGACTGCCTAGTGTGTGGCATATTACGAATGTATATATATGTATATATAACCATGAATATGCCTAGCATGACTGGTTCTTCATTATGTCCTGCGGATAGGTCTGAGTCATCATAGACAGTGTTCTATTCCTATGTATTTTCCCAGCACATATTCAGCATATATAATGATATATATATATATATATATATATATATATATATATATATATATATATATATATATATATATGCCATCATATCATGTATGTACAACTTGTATAATTCTGCGTATAAGTGTCATCAGTAACCAGCGTATCTAGTGCCTGCGAATTACAATGATACATGAGAACTACTATGCATGATAAGGCCTGTGTATTACAGAGATACATAATAGTGTATACATGTCTCCAACTCTGTGGATAATCCTTATCATGAAATTGTTTCATATGATAGCATATATGTTTCCACTTACGGCATAGGGTTTCACTTCCTGAACAATGTATAGAAATTCATCATACTGTAATTTAGAACATTATCTGAGTGTGAGCTAGGGCATCAACTAGGCCAGCGTATTCTCTGTTCTCTCCTTCTCCGAAAACTCAAGATGTGGAGAGGAGATCACCTCAAGAATATGTGTTAGAAATGACTTCAAGTCCTTGCGAGTTTATATTAAAATTTAAGGATGAATAGACATGACGTTTGGGCTTCTTGACCCTACATAAGTCATAGGTCGGCTTGATAATAATTACATAATCAAAATAAATTCATATCTACATAAATACCTATCGAAATTGGATGATTTTAGGATCAATCCTACACCTCTTGACGAGAGGGATCCAATAAAAATATCAGCTGCCATAAATAAGCTGACCCACATGGAGTTTGGCCCTAGTTTCCAAATTTAACACTCCCTCTCAACTAGGGAGAACTCCATCTGCTGATCCATATGTCCCACTATACTATCTGTGCCATTAGTGCTTTGCACTTCTCTTCCTAGCTCTGCTCAGCTTTACTGGCTCTGCTCTGCTCTGCTAGCTTTGCTAAGCTCTACTGGCTTGGCTCTTCTCTGCTGGATCTACCCTTCTTTGCTCATCTCTGCTAGCTCTGCTGGCTCTGCTTAGCTCTTGTGGCTCTGCTATGCTTTGCTGCTCTACTGGCTCTGCTCTGCTTTGCTGGCTCTGTTGGCTCTGCTAGCTCTGCTTTACTTTTCTTAGCTCCGCTAGCTCTACTCTGTCAACTTAGCTCTGTTGAACTATGAAGAAGAAGAATTGATCGAGAATGAGTCATATCGTTCTCCACTGACCCGAAGTCAGTCTCAGCGTGCATGCCACTGGTCCCAGACCAGTCTCAACTAACCTGAAGTCATCTTCATAATAAGTACCACCCCTACCACTAGTCCTAGATGAGTATTGCAGTCTGAGAGAGTGTACCACTAGTCCCAGACCAGTCTCAACCAACCCAAAGTCAGCATCATAGTATGTACCACTCTCACTAGTCCTAGACCAATACTGCACTAATACGAAATCAGTCTTGGAGTATGTACCATTGGTCCTAGACCAGTATCGTAGGCTCAGAGAGTGTACTACTGGTCCCAGACCAGTCTCAACCGACCTGAAGTCAACGTCATAGTATGCACCACTCTCACTGTTCATAAACCAGTCCTACACTGACACTAGTTTAGTCTTAGAGTGTGTACCACTAGTCCTAGACCAGTCTCAATCGACCTGAAGTCAGTTTTGTAGTAGGTACAACTCCTACCACTGGTCCCAGACCAGTATCATTGATCCCAGATCAATGGAGGTCATCCTAGCATAGGCAATATGGTAGATACAACAATGTGTCCATCGATACTACTATGGTCCGTAACTTCATTTCCCTGCTCATTGATCAGATGAGAGGTACTTCCCATGAGTCCTAGACTGCATGGGTAGGATGCCTCGACAGGAGAACTAATCAATCCTATCCTCACAGGAGAACACATCAATCCTACTACAATCACCATGGAGAACACATCAATCCAGGCCTGACAGGAGAAAACACAATCCTTCAACAATCGCCATAGAGAACACATCAGTCTAGGCCTCACAGGAGAACACATCAATCCTGCTACAATCGCCTTGGAGAACACATCAATCCAGAACTCATAGGAGAACTAATCATCCTGCTACACAGGAGAGTGAATCATCCTATCCCACAAGAGAGTGAATCATCTTGTCCCATAAGAGAGTGAATCATCTTGTTCTAGTGCACACCACCAAAGGAGGGTGAGTCATCCTATGGTCGTATGTTGATCCAGTAAGAATTGCAAGCCCTTAGAGTTCCCAAAGATCAATGTATACAACATGCAAGACCTTGTACAAGGGTTTCTTGATGACTCCAAGTCATTTGGGAAAATCACAGATTAGATCTTTCCTCGGGGCTTTGACATGGTGCAACGACCTGTAGCTCATCTGAATGTGACGAAGCCTCCTTACTCATCGACCTACCATATCCCAGATGGTGTCTATCTGTTGGAACAATTGATGAATACAGGATTCCTTAATAATCAAATCCCACCTCTGGTTGTTATAGAGAATCATAGTGGTATGTGATCAAACAGCTCACTGAAGAGCTTCTCCAACCAGGAAGCTTCATACGAGATCATACTCGTAGATATGTATCTGGTCTTGGCGGTGCTTATGGCAATCGACTTGTGCTTCCTTCTCATCCATTATATCGAAGAAGAATCCTAAGAGAAATAGAACTAAAAAGTGCTCCAATGATCCTCCACACTACCTACCTAATAAACATTCGAATAATCATGCAGTTTCATATTCCCGGCAGTTTATCTCAATCCATGAGAGATTGTGTCTTGAAGACATCTTAGAAGATTCTTGGCACCAATCTAGTGAGGCTTAACCAAATATGAGCTCATAGTGCTAATTGCAAAACATATGTTTAGACGAAGGTTTACCAAGAACATTAACACGAATGAGTTTTTGAAACTCAAAGGCATGTCCCAAATCTGGTCGACATCATTACCATATAACTTCTAAAAGTTAAGATCCTCAAGGTAGTCATAGACTAGCAGTTTATCTTTCCACATTCATAATCCAACTCCCTCTGTCTCCTTCAAATGAGAGGGCCTGCACCTATCAGACATAGGTGTTGGTATGAGAGGTCTGTCATCAACAACCTTCAGATTGTTTGGATCGATTTCACTCCTAGTGAATCTCAGCTTCATCAGACAGCTGCTGATCCTCTCATACTATGCTCAGGGTGTCTCGCTTCAAGCCATAGAGGGCTTTCTATCACCTGCATGCATGAGATTCCCGATCATGAATCAAACTCCTCGAGTTGTTCCAAACCTGTGGACCTGTGGCATGAGGGGAATGGTCCCCTTATAATATTTTTCTTCAGTACATCTCAGACATGTACCTTCATGCTCCTTTTTGAATTCAGGCTTCCCTGTCACCATCTAACTCATAGACCTCCAGTGCTACGTGTCATTGGACATGGTCCCCTGTGGACTTCCTGTAACTTAATACATCCCTGAACTCAAAAACATCTTTGAAAATTCTATTTTCAAACACATACTTTTCCATCGACGAATTCCACCTTAAAAACTTCGACTTCCATTCCTAGGGTTCCTTGCTTCCTTTGAGAGTCAGTCATGTCCAACATCTCTGTCATTGACATAAGGGTTGAACTCATAGCCAAGACATTTTCCTTTCCTATCCACCCTTAGATCTGAACTTCCCAATGAAGTGATCTTTAGATGGGCCATCAGAAACTTCCGCCACACAATTCTAATAATATGATCTACTTCGACTTCACCCTTTGTGAACTTAGAAGAGAGATGTGGAACCTATTGATCCTTGTCCCTATTGTCTTTGGTGATTGCTCTTTCACTTTTGCTTGGGCATTGTCTTCACCTCAGCTCTGATACCATGTTAAGTTTTGGGTATGTTCTAGGCTAGAGCAATTTATTTAATTTCTTTTCCATATTAGCAATCACATCAACATAAAGTAAACTGCAAATAGAACATATATATCAATCACAGAATACAAGCCAAGAAAAGAGGACACAAGATGTGGTGCGAGCCAGGGACAAACCCCACAATGTGTGGAGAAACCCTTTGATCAAATATTCTTTTATCTTCAAAGTTTAGCAGAGAAAGAGAGAGAGAGAGAGAGATAGTACATTTACAACAGAAGTCAACACTTTGACTTATCTAGATCTAAGCATAGATCATCTCCTATAATGATGAGATCAGTTGAAGACATTTTGCTTCAACTGATTCTCCAGGGTGAATCCTTCACCTATCATCGTGTTGCATCTGGTCCTCTAGCTGCACCACTGCATACTACACCCTGCTACACTAATCATGATTATCATCATGCTGCCCATGTCCATGATCTTATCCATCATGATGTTGTTCAAAATAATGTGCATCATCATCATACTACTGCCTTTGCTCCATGTATCATGGTGGTGCCCATGCACATGATCTCATAGTGCTGCCCATCATGTTGCTGCCTCAGCCATTTTTTTTGCTTTTTCATGTTGTATCAATTCGTTTCTATTGATACCAGCCTTAGCTACTTGCTATGGCTTGTAGCCTAGAAAAGTAACTAGCCTATAGATCCTACTTGGCAAACTTCTTAAACTGGTTCTTTCTGCATTAACAAGTATCCTCCTATAATAGCATATAGGGTTTCTCCATGAATCAATGTATCATTTGTTACCATGACATCGTATAGACTCTTTATCACGAAGTTGCTGCATATGAAAATTCATATGTTTCCACCTGTGAGTATATATATCCATTCTGTCAACCACATACATTTGCTTCGTATGACAATTTATATATTTCCACCTACATGTATATTTATCCAAGAATACTATGTGTATATATATTCATATATCATAGCCTGCGTATATGTAGCTATTGCTGTGATGAAGGAGTCTTCATTGATTGCATTGAATCCTGATCACAAATAGCATGTAGACTACGTTGTACTACGACACCTCTTCATCACTGTGGCTCTAGTGTGACTGCCCAGCGTGCGACACTTCTTTATCATTGCAGCTCAAGCGTGACTGCCTAGCGTGTTGCACATGTTTGTCACTACAGCTCCAGAGTGACTACCTAGCGTGCTACACCTCTTCATCACTGCGGCTCTAGCATGACTGCCTAGTGTGTGGCATATTACCAGCACATATATATATATATATACACATATACACACACACACACATATACATATATATATATATATAACCATGAATATGCCTAGCATGACGATTCTTCATTATGTCGTGCGGCTAGGTCTGAGTCATCATAGACGGTGTTCTATGCCTGTGTATTTTCCAAGTGTATATTCCAGCATATATAATGAGTTAGATATATATATATATATATATATATATATATATATATATATATATATATATATTATATATATATGCATGCCATGATAGCGTGTATGTACAGTGTGTATGATTCTGCGTATAAGCGTCATTAGTGACCAGCATATCTAGTGCCTGTGAATTGCAGTGATACATGACAGTTGTTATGCATATTAAGGCCTACGTATTACAGAGATACATAACAGCATAGACATGTCTCCAAGTCTGTATAATCATTATCATGAAGTTTTGTGTATGACAACATATATGTTTCCACCTGCGGCATAGGGTTTCACTTCCTGAACAACGTATAGAAATTCATCGTATTGTAATTTAGGGCATCATCTAAGTGTGAGCTAGGGCATCAACTAGGCCAGCGTATTCTCTGTTATCTCCTTCTCCAAAAACCAAAGACGTGGAGAGGAGATCACCTCAAGAATATGTGTGAGAAATGACTTCAAGTCCTTGC